>VBSM01003204.1:55156110-55211266 GCA_008086735.1 Cheirogaleus medius | reverse complement strand
CTGTAGTCCCAGCTACTTGGGAAGCTGAGGCAGGAGGATCTCTTGAGCCCAGGATTTCATGGCTACATTGAGCTATGATCACTCCATGGCACTCCATCCTGGGCAACAGGGCTAGAGCCTGTTTCGAATAAATAAATAAATAAACAGCTAGATTAAAATAAAATAAAAAAGGAGAGACCTTTCATTCTGTAGGATGTGTTTCAAGCCGGATCCGTCAGTGTCTCCAGACTCCAGCCTTCCTAGCAGGACACTGCAGAAGTGATGCTCTGCTCTCCTCACTACATCTTATAGGGCACGTGACATCAACTTTAATCACCTTTCAGGGTGGTTATTTGTCAGCTTTCTCACCACAGAGTCATCATTTTTTCCTTTGTGATTGATGTTATCTTGTGGTGAGATATTCTGAGACCACACCAATATCCTAATCTTTGGTAGGAAATCTTTACCCACCAGCATTAGCATCCAGTGGTGATTCCTGCCTGAATCAGCCGCTATTAGAACATTTGCTACATGGTGAGTTTTCCATAATTCCTTGTGTATTTATTAGTTGGCACTCTAGTGTATTAATTATAGCACAATGGACCTCACAGATACCTAGTTTATTCACTGGATTGTAATTTGTTACAATTATTAATTACATTATTTTGATGCTCAAATTATCCCAGATCCGGCCAGTGGGAGTCCAAAAGAGTTTTTAAGTCAAATAGACCCCTGATGCTGGCTAATGTGATGTGTGTTGACAATTGGGAATAATAACTAGTGGGCAGAGGGTGTGCTACCTGATTTCTAGATGTTGTAGGTACCTCAGGCAGTATGGGCCACCTATAGCAGGATCCTTGGCAGGCAAGCAGACAGTAACAGGCAGGTGACTCTAGAGGTAAGCTGACCCAAAATTCACCTTGCCAGAGACCACCTAGTGGGTAGTTTTGAATTTTCAGAGAGTATGCTTAAGTGCCCCCGGACTCTGTCTTCTGCTTTTAAATTTCCCTATTGGCTAAGTCAAGCTCCTGGTCTGCCTGGATAGGGAAGCCATAAAGGGATGGGAACAGTATGCTGCCCACTTTTCTCAGCCGAGTCCACAAAGATGCATGCTGGCTGCCAGGGTCGGTGTTGTCTTTGCTTCACAGACATTTTCAGTCCTTGCTGTTCCCATCCCAGAGTTTAAAATATGGAGTAAGCCTACATTCTGCATCTCAACATCTCAATCACAGCCTGGGTTCCCTACAATGTCCTCTCTTCTTCCTTCCTGCCATTGCTTATGCCACATCTGTCCCTCCCAGATTAGATTTATCATACTTTAATGGCCTTCAGAGAAGGAAATCCCATCATTTTTCTCTGCAGTGAATAATCCATTGGTTTAAAGAAAAATGTTTTCTTTTTTAATAACAGAATGAGGGTAACGGATAAAGCCCTGGAAGACAAGTCCAGAGACCTGATCCTGGTCTCTAGCCCAGAGTAGCTGAAATTTGTCAGGCCTTCTCAGTTTCCTCCTAAATATCAGGGGGTCAGGGGGCAGGGTATAGGTCACATGCAGGCTAGCCCAAATGCAGGCAGTGTCTAAGTTCTGGTAGTTTAATATCATGGCCAGCATTTATTATCTAGTCGAGGAGATAAAATTTACACAGAGCAAAGGAATTTGTGATACCTAGTAAAAAATTCATGGGGACTTCACTTGAACAATCCATGGAAAACCTAATAGAGAATGCTAAAGAGAATTTTAATACATACTCCAGCATCTACCTGGAGCAAATCTTTTCAAAATGCAAATCTAATCATTTCACTCCCTTGTTTAAAACCCTTCAATAGCTTACCAGTGCACTTACGATGACCCAAAAACATGACTTGCAGGACCCTGGAGGATTGGGACTCGGTCCTCTCTGCCTCACGGTAGGCTTTGTAGAGTCCCCTTTTCAGTTCTTAAAAGTGGCAGGTTTTGCATATCCTATTTCCTCTGCCTCAAATTTCTCCCATTCCCCCACACACTGCCAAGTGGACTTCTTAAATACTGTTCCTTTGAAGAACACTCCCTACCCACAGTCCAGGTGGGGTCTCTGCTCTGTCCGTGCATAATGCCTGTATTTTACTCACAGCACTTATTACAGTTGTTATTTACTTTTGTGACCACTTCTCTGTCTCCTCCTGTAGTTCATAAGTGCCACCCAGACAGGCTTTTTTGCTTAGCACTTAGCAGTGTTTGGCCCATGATAGGTACTTAATAAATATTTGCTTAATGAGTGAGTAAATCCATCTTTCAGTATAACAACTGTATCTTCCTTAGGGCAGCATTCTCCTTGCAGGTGAACTTGGAATACAGAGTTGGTATGGAAAGGGGTTATTGATGGGAGACGATGGAAGATGTAGGGATGATGTGAAGGTTAACGTCTGTGGGAGAGGTTAAAAAACATAGAGATGAGACCAGCTTCGAGAGGAAATCTAAAGATTTAGGGGGAGGAGCCAAAAGGAATTATGAAGAGTTAGGTATATAAGAAGCAACACTACATTATAATTTAGCCATGTAAATAAACCAAGCCTGTAAAATTGCAATTATGTTACGTATGATGTGTCAGTTGGCCTAGTATTTCTTAAGAACTTCTGGCATACAATTTTGCTTTCTTTAATGTTATTATTATTTTATTTGCACGAAGTGATTAGGTAGCAATTTAAAACAGCTATAACCTGAGGAGGCATTGGTGAAATTGAGATGGGCTGTATGAACTCCATAGGAAGAGACATTCAGGCGTCTTGGAACAAAGCCTAACACTTCATAGGTGTCCATCATTTGGATGGATGGATGGATGGATGGATGGATTTTATCTGGGAGGGAAAAGAGCAGGTTTAAAAATGACTCTCTGAGCTGGGGGGTTGGGTAAGCCCAGCTACTTGGGAGGCTGAAGCGGGTGGATCACTCTAGCCCAGGAGTTCAAGACCAGCCTGGGCAATATAGTGAGACCCTGTTTCAATCTCTCCCCGCCACCCCTTTTCTCTTTCTCTCTCTTTCTTTCTCTCGTAAATTCAAGAGCAAGAGACATTCTGTTGTATATTCTTTTAAAACAGAATTAGGAACACTTACGTTGCTATCCTTTTTACTGGGTGTTCTCTAACAAACGGTGTTCCTCATATAGCTTTGGTGTGGGGAAGGGAAGCTGCTTGGGCCTAAAAGAGCTTAATGCTAACAGTGTCATCAGGAGATACTTCCTGCTAAACCCGTTCGGAGGGACGCTGTTCCACTTTGCTGTCGTCTTTATACCACTATTCCATTCCTGGGAAAGTTGATTTGCTAACTCAATTACTTTCATACTCTGAGTAATTAGCTTCATGAGAACTTGCCTCTCTACCTGAATTCCTCCTACTGGTTTTGTTTCCTGCTGACGTGGAATCTTTTTGACGGCCTCAAACAGCAGGATGCTTGCACTCTGCTGCTTTCAAATGTGGGAATCTGTGATAATTGCGTGCATCTCTCGACTGACTCAGCTCTTTAGGCAAAATCTTCATGCTTCGTGTGAGAAGGGACAATACGTTAATGGGAAGTAGCAAAGTTTCTCACTTTCAACGGTCAGGTAGCAGATCTGGTGAAGAAAAACACACAGTGTGTGAGAGCCGAGTCATGGGGTGTAATTATTTTTCATGGCGCCATCAGTCAGTAATTGGGCCCAGAGTGTGCAGCAGTGAAACCAGAACAAAGAAGTCAGTGTGTCCTAATTAATAGATAAAGTAATAATATAAAAGTCTTGTCCATTTAAAAGTCCACCAGGACACATTATTTCAGATACCTCCAGTGCTTTTTACTTAAAGAATGGCATATTGTGGTAGAGCATGTAGAAATGTATTGAGTACTTTCTTCCTCAAAAGTGGCATTCTTATCACCCTGCCGCGGGCACATAGTATTATGGTCCCACTAGGAAATGAAAGACTTGAAGACCACAGCTTATAGAGCCAAAATCTCAATTGCTGTATGTGAATTTTTTACTCTACTCACTGTCTCTAGCACAGGCTTTCTCAGCCTCTGCACTGTTGACATTTTGGGCTGTAGAATTCTTTTTGGGGGGAGGGAGGGGCTGTCCTGTGCATTGTCGAATGTTTAGCAGCAACCCTGGCCTCTATCCTATTAGATGCCAGTAGCATCCCTCCACCCTTTAGTGACAACCATAAATGTCTCCAGACATTGCCAGATGTCCCTGGGGGACATAATCACCCCCAGTTGAGAATGACTTTTAGTAGGTTAGTACTCCCAGACTAATTTCCTATGATCTAATCCTCTACTTCCTGCTGAGTACATTAATTTTTATGTTTTCCTAAACCAAGTATTATTTATAGGACAGCAAGTTTGGTTTCGTTAAAATCATATAGTACTTGATGAATCTAGATGAAATGATTTTTTGAAATATTTGTATCTCCATTTCACTTTGTTAATGCAGAAAAATTGCAAGGAAATTTCACATTGTTCCTCAGGCCATAAACTGGGCCCCTCTCACAAGCACT
This sequence comes from Cheirogaleus medius, assembly GCA_008086735.1. Lineage (NCBI taxonomy): Eukaryota > Metazoa > Chordata > Mammalia > Primates > Cheirogaleidae > Cheirogaleus > Cheirogaleus medius. Next base: position 55,206,787 of record VBSM01003204.1, on the reverse strand, counting down.
AAGTTTTACGGGAGATAAATACATAAGTGAAGAGTCAAATTCCCATCAGATTGTTGATTTCACCTTCTCTTTGAACACATGGGAATTTGGTCTGGACTTGCAGAGTTGTCTGTAATTGATGCTGTCACATTGGTGCTTGGTTACCCCAAATTGCAGACTCTACAGACTGGGTTGGGAGAGGGAGGAGATAAAAGGACTCTGTGACCCTTGGTGTCTACTCCTAGTAGGTTGGGTCAGAAAAGATGCCAACCTAAGAAGTGGTATAGCCCACCGTTAGGCCATCCACTTACCTAGACACACTGGTATAAATTCTGGCGATGCCCCCTCTTATGTGGCTCTTTGCCTTGCATTTCATTTCATTTATTATTTTTCCTTCCTTGCATCCCCATCCTCACTAGCCTTTGAGCCTTGTGAGATCTGAGATTTTGTCTCTTTTGTTCTCACTGTGTCCCCAGCTCCTAAATGGTGCTTGGTAAATAGTAAGTGTAGATAGGTAGAAAGAGAATAAGACAGATAGAAACTAGGCAGGTAGATATGAATTCATATGCCCTTATTATCAATATTGATTATATAAATTGAACATATAAATACATTTTCCATTTGGTCCACACTTCACATTTGGTATTATAACATTTTAATTGGTCACTTTGAATTTAATCTCTTTCCCTACTTCAGTCTCATACATGCAATTGTTAAGATAATCTTTGTTCACGTCATTTAGCCCCTAGCATAAGTGAACAAAACTACCCTGTTCTGGATCCTGAGACTGATGGCCTCTCCTGTCCTCATCACCTTCCTCTTGTCTCACCTTCCCTTTCCTTCATCTGCATCAACAGGCTCTGCGCTAGCCCTTCTCCACCACCTAGCTCTCTTTCCTTTTTCTCTGTCATCACTTACCTTGTCTTCAGAACTCATCTCCTGGTTAACTCCATTCTGTTTTGATCACTTGTTCATATACTGTCATACTGTCTTGTTGATAATATGCCTTTGTAACAGATCTCAATTAGTGTTATGTTTAGGGTGTTTGGCAATCATCTCCCAGCTAGACTATATCTCATTTCTTATAAATTCTTTCTCCTTTTTTCACTGAATAGGACCATTTTCTGTACCCAATTAAGCTTTCAATAAATATTATATAATGAGGGCAAAGGGTGCCAGGAGCAGTCTCCACCACTGGATTTCCAGACATTCAGAAAATTATTATAAACACCAGAGACAGCCCTGCAATTCCAGAATATTTAGTTGGAAGCTGTTACGTTCAGGATTCCATTTGCAGATAAAGCCAGTGGATTTTTTGGCTGTGTGAAAGCAGGCATAGTTCTGTTAGTCCAAAAAGGCCTCTTAGGCACTTAGGAGTTTCTTTATAACCCACTTAGATTTTTTTTAATTGTTGTCTTTATATATACTTAATCTTAAATTTACCAAAAGTTTTAGTGTAACATTAAGATCTGGTCTTAATTGGGGCAGGAAGGTAGGGAGAGAAACTGCCATATCTATTATTAATAGAATTCAGTTTAGCTCCAGCTGGGTGCAGTGGCGTGTACCTGTAGTTCCAGCTCTCAGGAGGCTGAGACAGGATGACTGCTTGAAACCAGGAGTTGAAGACCAGACTGGACAACATAGTAAAACCCTATCTTAAAAAAAAAAAAAAATCAGTTTAGCTCCAAGGTAACTGAGACCCAAAACAAACAATAGGTAAAGAAAAACAGAAGTTTATTTCTCTTTCACTTAAAAGTATAGCTGTAGACTCTCCAGGAATATTACAGTAACTCTGACCCACAAAGTCCTTTGAGACCCAGATTCCTTCTAGTACATTGTTCCTTCATCCCTAGGTATGAGCTCATGGGCCAAGGTAGCATCTATTGTTCCAGTCATCACATCTGTATTCCAGGCAGCAGGACGGAGGAAGGAAAAAAGAAGAAAGGAAGTAGATCAAAGAACTATTTCTGTGTCTTTTAAGGGAAGTGTCTGGTGGTTATTACCTGACATTTCTGCTTATGGCCATACTAATGGTAAAGTAGGCTGAAGAAGTATAGACTTTATATTTGCCCATCTAAAAATAAGGAGTGCTATTAGCGTGGAACAATGGGATAATGCACACTAAGGAAGATCTAGTCTTTGCTATGAGTACCCTAATTCATGCCCCTCCCAAATGAACTTTCTCAGAGTTTATTTCAATACATTCCTTTGCCTTCCAAACAGTTACTACTTGTAATATTTTTGAAAAGATAAATACCAATATGTTATAAAATTTATAAACTATAAAGAACAAAATATAAGTCACCCATAACTCATAACCTAAAGATAACTACTGAAAAAGCATCATGTAAGAAAGGTCCTTAACACTAATACTTAACAAACAACTTATGTCTTCAGAGCATTGAGATGTTTTTCAAAGTTTACGTTATACTTTGTATATTGAATATATGTATATTCAATTATTTATTCCTTCAGTAAACATTTAAAAATATCTACTTTGTTCTCAGCATCTTGATGATTGATGTGTGGTTGGGAGAGGGCAGCAATGAAGGAAATTTTAAAAATTAAATTTGGTGCTCTCAGGATGCTTACAGTCTGGCACAAGCACAGAGAGACAAAACAAAAAAGAAGCTTTTGTCTTGATAAAGTTGGGAAATAAATCAGGAACCTGTAATGTCATTATATGATATGCCTTAGTTATGTCATTATATGATATAAAGGTACACTGGAAAGCAGGAGATAAAATAATAACATTGGAAATTTTTATTTAATTGTAGAATAATTTGTACCATGAACAATTATCTATAAAAATGATACCTTGAGAACACTTCTCACTTTTTAGTTGCTGGAGAAGGAAATTTGAATTACAAGTTCTTTAGGTAGCCTGTTTTAGGCAGTATTAGGAAATAATCAAGCCAAACATGGTTAAATTCTAACCTTTCCTGATTCCCAGTGTTAGAAGTCCAAAGTTCACTTGGGGATAATTCAGTGTGATCCATGCCTTTTGTGATGTTTTTAAGTTGAACTTGAGAAATTACTAAAGATGGGCCAGTCAACTTGTGCTAAAAAGGGCTGTGTTTTGTTGTGTTCTGAGTCCTGACATTGAATCAGTTCATCTTTCCTATTGAAAATGCTTAAGTGGGAAAAGTAGTTATGTTAAGAAATACACAGAAAAACCTAGGAGTTATGCCAAAATATTAACATTTGCCATTACATGGTGAGATATCAGTGACTTTTTTTCTTCTTTAAATGGTCTATGAATTTTTTTTTTTTACAAGCATATACTACTTTTGTAACTGGATAAAGGGTTTTTTGTTTTTTTTTTTAAAGAAACTCATCAGCAGCAAAGGCTCAGTTGAGATTAATGTTAAAGGCTAACCGCCTGTTGCTTGCTGAGAAGAGTTCCTGCAGTGCTGTGGAAGCAAGGAGTCCTGCTGGGGACTCTTAGAACAGTGGGGCTGATTGTGCGTCTACACTTGCTCAGGTGACCGAGGGCTGAGGCTGCTTAGTTTCCACAGGAGAACACAGACGCTTTCATGCAGAAGTGACTGGTATAGGAAAGACAGAGCCTTTCTGTGGCGATGCTTAAATTGCTGGCTTTATTTTTACTCCTGGCAAAACTGGAGTGAAGAACACATTTTCAAACGATCCCGGTTTCCTGTTAAAGAAAACAGGGAATGCCGAACAGCTGAGTGTGCTCGTGCCCGGGCGGTGTCACCCAAGCCGGAGGGAGACTTCATTGGTGAAAAGTCGGCCTATGGTGTTCGCGCGTGGCCCGGCTAAGTTTACACAAATGTTGAAACTCTTTTCCTTATGGGGCGAGGATCGAGGACGTCCGAGGCAGGGCCGGAGCTGGTGCGCGGTGCGGCGCGGGCGCCGGCGGAGAGCGCAGCGGCCCACAGGGTGAGCCCAAGGGCCGGAGGGGACGCGCGCCCGGGGGTGGGTGGGCACAGAGTCGTGCCGCGGGCTGAATTCCCCAGTGGCCTGGGCGAGGGGCGGGGAGGAAGGCTGTGGCCTCTCTACTCCCCTCCAGCAACCCGCAGGGTCTAGGGACCTCCGGTTTGGAATCGCCGTCTCTAATGAACATCCCAGGTCGGCGAGATCTGTCTGCCTGTCTCACGCCCCGCCTGCCATTTCTCTTTGCTTACAGAGTTTCAGACCTTTCGGTACTGGAAACAGGTCTGGCTGCATATTTTGTGTGAGCGCGTTCTCCATGTAGAGTTGAAAGTTAAAAGGGAAAGAAAGAGAAGGAAAGACACTCTGTTCGCATGAGCACAAGTTTCCGGCACCAGCACTCGCAGTTCGGCCCTCCCATTCTTAGGCTAGAAAATAGTTGCTGCTGAGCGCTCGTTTCACGTAGAATTCATTTCCCACGTTTTAGAATGGAAATCTATTGCCTGCATTCTAACAGCTAGATAGATTTGATAATCTAAAAATCAGGTCAAAAAGAATACATGCTCTTATTACTTGGCAAACTTTTTTGTGCTTTCTTTTCCAATATTTCAGAAGCAAGCAGGCAGATGGAGGTGAAAGGGCTATTGAGAGTGTCAGATGTAAATGCTCCGCAGTGTTGGGGGTTGGGAGGGCAGAGAGCAAGCCGGGTTTGCTGGAAGTTACTTCAACCTTGACAGCAGTCAGGTGGGTTTCTATACCCAGGACAGGGCAGGGGTGCACATGGCTCACATTTTCACTCATTGCCTGTGGGTCCCTTCCATGACTCTAAAGATGCAGAACTTGTTAGTATGGCTCTAGGAAAACATATTACTTGATCCTACAATTTAAATAAACAAAGACCGCCTTGCTTTTAAATTTGAAACACACAGCTCAGGTCAGCAGCAAGGTCTGTTGTGCTTTGAAAGGTGCTTGTGTTTCTTTTTTTGAATGTTTAGCCAGAAGTAGCGTTTGCTCAGTGCCACATGACCCAGTGGTTGGAGTATAGGTTTGCCCTTATTTTCATTCTCTTTTGCATCTCTTTGTATTCATTACAAATACAAAACAAGGTATTCCTGGGACAGTGAATATTCTGTCCAAAAGAAGTCAAGGTGGAGAAACTTTCCCTCTAGTTGGGAGAGGGTTTTGTTTTGTTTTTAAATGGGGACAGAAATTGAGAAGTGGAAGACACAAAATAGAGTTGAAGTCTCCTCAGAGTGTGTTCTTGTACCCATGCTGCCAGAGTTATTCACTCAGCATCCCATGCCCCAACTTTCTCAGCAGGGGAGGTGCCAAGGCAAACTGTGATCTTTTGGATCCAGGCACTGCAGCTTTCTTGGCCACCATGTAGAATGGCTGCCCAGTCTACAGAAAAAGCGGCAGGGGGAGAACTCACGTTCCAGGCCACCTGGTTCTGCTGCTGACTTAGTCTGTTAGTCTGCTGCCAACTTAACTTTTTGTGTCTCAGGTAACACTTTATAAAATAGGAATCTTAATGTCTGCTGTGTATACTTTGAGGGACTGTAGAAGACAAATGATCTACTTGGCAATGCTTTCAAGTCTTGTTTCATGCTTTCTTTTAAAAAGAAAGTACTTAGTAAGGATTTACTATGTGTTTGGCTCTTTAAAATCATTATTTCATTACATTCGTTTAAGCCTATGAGTTGAAATTTCTATTTTTACTGAGGGGGAAACTGAAGTTGAGAGATGTTTATTAACTTGCTCTCCTAGCTGTTAGGCTGTAGACTCAGGGTTAGAACATAGGTCTGTCAATTTTTAAAATCAAACCACCTTGCTGCACTGCAACATACGCAAATGTCAGTTTTTACCATTATGTGTATTACATGCTATAATAATATTCTCTTCTCTGTGTCTTAGATAAAGCAGATGACATTCTGAATGGAGACCGTGACAAAGAACAGAAAGACCCTTATTTTGTGGAGACACCCTATGGTTATCAACTAGACTTAGATTTCCTTAAATACGTAGATGACATACAGAAGGGAAACACCATCAAGAAACTTAACATCCAAAAGAGGCGGAAGCCATCTGTGCCATGCCCAGAACCCAGGGCCACACCTGGTGTATGGACTTCCACCGAATCCCTCTCATCTTCCAACAGTGATGACAATAAGCAGTGTCCCAACTTCCTTCTAGCCAGAAGCCAAGTTACATCAACTCCAGTCCCAAGGCCACCTGCCCCTCTGGAGACCTCACCCCCTTTTCTTACCATCCCAGAAAATCGACAGCTGCCACCTCCCTCACCACAACTCCCAAAGCACAACCTTCATGTCACCAAGACACTGATGGAGACCCGAAGAAGACTGGAACAGGAGAGAGTCACCATGCAGATGACACCGGGTGAGTTCAGAAGGCCCAGGCTCGCCAGTTTTGGAGGCATGGGCTCCACGAGCTCCCTCTCCTCCTTTATGGGTTCTGGAAACCACAATCCTGCCATGCACCAGCTTCAGAATGGATACCACGGTAATGGGGATTATGGTGGCTATGCCCCGGCTGCTGCCACCTCTTCCTCCATGGGGAGCTCCATCCGCCACAGTCCCCTGAGCTCGGGGATCTCCACCCCAGTGACTAACGTGAGCCCCATGCACCTGCAGCACATCCGCGAGCAGATGGCCATTGCCCTGAAACGCCTGAAGGAGCTTGAGGAGCAGGTGCGAACCATCCCTGTGCTCCAGGTGAAGATCTCAGTCTTGCAAGAGGAGAAAAGGCAGTTGGCCTCCCAGCTGAAAAACCAAAGGGCTGCATCCCAGAATGATATCTGTGGTATGAGGAAGCGGTCTTACAGTGCAGGGAATGCCTCGCAGCTGGAACCGCACTCCCGGGCCCGGAGAAGCAGCGGGGAATTGTACATTGACTACGAGGAAGAGGAGATTGAGAGCGTAGAGCAGAGCACGCAGAGGATAAAGGAGTTCCGACAGCTCACGGCGGACATGCAGGCCCTGGAGCAGAAGATCCAGGACAGCAGCTGTGAGGCCTCCGCAGAGCTCAGGGAGAATGGAGAGTGCCGGTCTGTGGCTGTGGGTGCCGAGGAGGACATGAATGACATTGTTGTATACCACAGAAGCTCCAGGTCCTGTAAAGATGCAGCCGTGGGGACAGTCATTGAAACAAGGAATTACGGGGTCAGTGTGACAGAGGCCATGCTTGGAGTGACTACTGAAGCTGACAAAGAAATTGAGCTGCAACAGCAGACCATAGAAGCCTTAAAGGAAAAGATCTACCGCCTGGAAGTACAGCTTAAAGAAACCACCCACGACCGAGAGATGACTAAATTAAAACAAGAACTTCAGGCTGCTGGATCGAGGAAAAAAGTTGACAAAGCCATGATGGCCCAGCCGCTTGTTTTCAGCAAGCTGGTGGAGGCAGTGGTGCAGACCCGAGACCAAATGGTTGGCAGTCACGTGGATGTGGTGGACACGTGTGTTGGGACCTCTGTGCAAACAAATAGTGTAGGCATCTCCTGCCAGCCTCAGTGTAAGGAGAAAGTCTCCGGGCCCGAGCTGCCCATGAATTGGTGGATTGTTAAGGAGAGGGTAGAAATGCATGACCGTTGTACCGGGAAATCTGTGGACTCGTGTGACAAGAGTGTGGGTGTGGAAGTCAGCGTCTGTGAAACAGGCAGCAACACAGAGGAGTCTGTGAATGACCTGACACTCCTCAAGACAAACTTGAATCTCAAAGAAGTGCGATCTATTGGTTGTGGAGATTGTTCTGTTGACGTGACTGTGTGCTCTCCGAAGGAGTGCAGCTCCCGGAGCGTGAACACTGAGGCTGTTGGCCAGGTGGAAGCTGCTGTCATGGCAGTGCCTCATACCACCAGCCAGCACACCAGTACGGTTTTGGAACAGGTGAACCAGTCCACCAACACCGAGATGGCCACCCTCGTAGAATCCTGCACCAACACTTCCCTAAGCACTCTGGACAAGCAGACCAGCACTCACACTGTGGAGATGCGGACGGTGGCTGTAGGAGAAGGTCGTGTCAAGGATGTCAACTCCTCCACCAAGATGCGGTCCATTGGTGTTGGAACACTGCTTACTGGCAATGCTGGGTTTGACAGGCCATCAGCTGTGAAGACCAAAGAGTCAGGCGTGGGGCAGATAAATATTAATGACAACTATCTGGTTGGTCTGAAAATGAGGACCATAGCTTGTGGGCCTCCACAGTTGGCTGTGGGGCCAGCAGCCAGCAGGAGGAGCGTGGGTGTTGGGGACGAGCCTGTAGGGGAGTTCCTGGAGAACCCCCAGCCCCAGGCTCCATCTGGGATGATGACTGGCTTGGATCACTACATCGAACGTATCCAGAAACTGTTGGCAGAGCAGCAAACACTGCTGGCTGAGAACTATAGTGAACTGGCAGAAGCTTTTGGGGAGCCTCACTCCCAGATTGGCTCCCTCAATTCACAGCTCATCAGCACCCTGTCATCCATCAACTCTGTCATGAAGTCTGCAAATGCCGAAGAGCTAAGGAACCCTGACCTCCAGAAAAACAGTCTGGGTAAAATCACAGGTAGGTGGTACCCTGGGACCTGGGAATGAGGAAGGGTGGGAAGGGATGTCTTTCCAGGAGGTAAGGATTTTTTAAACCATTTTTTGGATAAAATGGAGAAAGCTTTAGATTGGTAATAGGTAGAATGAAAACCAAGAATCGAAATCCATAAGTAATTCTGCTGCTTCTCATTATCTGGTAGTTTCACTGGCCCCTGGCTGAGAGCTAAGGATAAAAGTAAACTAGTGTTGACTAGGCTAGAAGTTGTCTTCTGGGGCTGCTAGTTTGATATGATGCCTTATTCTTTGTCTTCTAGTTATTTACTTATTTTTATACAGAACTCTCTGAAAAAAATCTTATGCTGCTTGTACCCACAATTACCAGTATATTATCAATTAAAAATACTGGTATAAAATGTTTTTAGTTAAATTTTTTATGAGGGGAGAGACATGCCATTACTTCATTTATTAATTAATTCAGTAAACAATTATTGTGTTCTAGCCAGGTGCATAGGTGCACATTTATAGGCCCAGCTATTTGGGAGGATAAGGCAAGAGGATCACTTGAGCCCAGGAGGTTTTTTTGTTTTGTTTTTTTTGAGGCAGAGTCTCACTCTGTTGCCCGGGCTAGAGTGCCGTGGCGTCAGCCCAGCTCACAGCAACCTCAAACTCCTGAGCCCACGAGTTTTGAGGGCAGCTGGGCAGCATAGCGAGACGTTGTTTTAAATAATTGAATCCCTACTCAATTTCAAGCATAGGCTCTGAGGATAGTGCAGTGAACAAACCCAAACAGAGTCCCTGTCCTCGTGGTGCTTCCATTCTAGTCAGAGCACAGGGCAAGAGACCTGTAATATGGCAGGAGGTGATAAAAACTATGAAGAAAATAACTCCAGTTATGGGAATAGCAAGTGGCAGTGGTTAGGGGTAGGGGCTATTTGAGATAAAGTAGTCAAAGAAAGCGTCTCTGATGAGGGACCCTTGAGCAAGAACTCAAAAGAAGGGACTGTTTTCCCACTGTTGATTTTGATAAGTGCTTACATTTTTGTCTTTCTCATTCTTTCCCCTACTCATTGGGATTCCTGCTCACCCCCTGCTTTTCTTTAAATTGAAGCTAATAATTGAGAAATCGCCCTGGACTATTTTATGACATACAGTATTTCCCTATGAGCCTCATTGAAATGAATTCCCTTGTTATCAGTGGCACTGTGTGTCTCACAGTGCGTTATATATTCTCTTAGGCCTGGGCCACACCCCCAGGCTTACATTCCTGGCTGTCCAGTCCTCATGAACCAGTACAACCTGGGGAAGGGTATGCGTTAAATTAATTTTATGTGCAATATAGATTCAAGTAATCCATCCACAAAAATTTCAGTCTTTTTCCCTTTATAACCTGAAAGGGCAATGATTAAAATGAACTGAAATAGATATTTTTATATCTTCCTGGGTTTCTACTTTCAAACCTGAATTACTATTAGTTTATAGTATCTGTACTGTGGGACAGTTTGTTGTGGAAGAAAAAAATGAACATGACAGCTGATGTGTGGGTTTTTGCATTTTAGAATCCAAGGAATCTAATAAATGCACAGGGGAGTCATTTTAGCATAAACAGGATTAAAATATGTGGACTGAAACAAAGTCTGAAGTAATTAATAGTATGTCTGCTTCCTTTTAAAATCATGATGTCAGATGTTGAAGTCAAAATAAAATTCTTAAATACCTCCAGACACAGACGACACAGTGGATCACCTATTATAAAAGCATTTTCTTTCCAGCCTTCCTCCCTCCTCCCCAAACTAGGGTTTCTATTTCACATTCTTGCCAAAAATATTCAGCTATAACACTGGAGTAATTTGCCTGACCCCCTGAGCATGGAGACGGGGGCAAGTTTGGTCTGGCTGTGTTACAGTGGTGTTTGGTCTATTTCCAGTCACACTGACATTCCACACATCACAGTTTAGATCCGACCCTGCAGCCGAACACCTAATTAATCAGCTAAAATACAGGAGACCTACAGTATTTGTGAACAAAAGAACAAATATTTTTAGTAGCACTTATTTAGTCATAGTGGCAAGCCCTCCCAGAGCACATAAGAACAACTTTAATTCTGTAATTCACATCACATTTGCATTTTAACCATTTTGCTTTAAAGTCCTAATGAGGAAGAGTTAGGTTAGGAAATCAACCCAGAGTATTCAATTTTTGTTACCTGGTATTTGTTACATGGACTGAAAATTAAGCTTGATATAGTGAGGTAGAGATCTCAGCACCTGCAAGCTGTGTAGAGTGAAGGTAGATCACGGTGCACTGTGAATTCCTATGCACGCTGTACAAGATAGAACATTGCTCACACACAGTCCAGAATGCATTTCTGTACCAAAAGGTATACTGGAGCATAGAAAGGTATTCATTTCAAACTTTCTTCCCGAAATAACAGGGAATTTGGGTTTGACACCTACCAAAAGAGCATATAAATAATCACTTAGATGAACCTAATGCTGTACTCTAAATTAAAGAAGTTGTTAATTTGGGCTCTGAAGCCAGTGTGGGTTCAGAGTCTTTGCAACTAGGATAAGTTGTCTTTGTTCCCTCACAGGGTTGTAATGAAGATTCAGTGAGTCAACAGGAGTAAAGCATTTGGAGTAGTCTGCAGCACAGAGGATAAATGCTCAATAAAAGCTGGCTGCTGTTATTGAGTACTTGCAGAAATGGAAATGTAGATATATTAATAGAACAAATTGCCAAACAAAAATTGTACAAATGGTCTTTTGTTTTCAACTCAAATTTTTATCTTCATCATTCTGGCTAATAGTCCCCCCCACCCCTACCCCCCGCCACCATTATTATGTTTCTCCAACTAACAGTTTTATCAAGATAAATGTATAGATAAAAATGGGAAAACATGAAATAGCTACAAGAAATTTTCAGTCTAGAGTCATTCAGAATCAGTGTCAAAGCTCAAAACAAAGTGTATTAGTGCCCGATCCATATTGTTCATTGTTCCCAGAGTTGAAATTTGATGATGGTGTCACTTGTTATTATGCAAAAAAGGTGTTATTTTTAGCAGCATCAAAATGCCTAACACTCTAGTTTCTTAAAATTACAACTGGAGTATGCTCTCATAACAGATAGTTCAAAAGCACATACAATAAAGAATAAAAAGCCTTCCTCACATGCCCCAATGGTAACCCCTTTGTGCTTGGTATGTACAGGTGTGCATGCCTGCAGGCCTGTATTTTAGAAACATACTTTTCAATAACAAAATTTGAATCATATATAGTCTGCCTCTGTATTTTTTCACCTAAAAAATCACAGACATTTTTCCAGGTTTTGAGAGACAATGTCTTGGTTTTGATGCAGCTGGGATCTGATGGTGACCAAAGGTTCTGTAAAGTATATTTTAATTCCTGGTAGTGTGAGTTTAATGTATGTAATATTTTCTTTCATGGAATTAAAAGCTTAAGAGGAAGTAAGTTTCTGTTGTAACAAAAACCTTGGGAAAAATGTTTATTATTGTAAATCAATTGGATCGTTTTGGTTTGAGCAGTGGGTTAATGATGTTTTGGGGTTTTGTTTCCTTCTGGAGAAAGGGAGGAGGGGAGAGAAATTCCAGACAAACAAATTACAAATACTCTAAAAATATATGACTATCTCTGACCAAATGCAAATAAAACTATAGGCCAGGCGAGGTGGCTCACGCCTGTAATCCTAACACTCTGGGAGGCCGAGGCAGGTGGATTGCTTGAGCTCAGGAGTTTGAGACCAGCCTGAGCAAGAGTGAGACCCTGTCTCCACTATAAATAGAAAGAAATTAGCCAAACAACTAAAAACAGAAAAAATTAGTTGGGCACGGTGGCGCATGCCTCTAGTCCCAGCTACCCAGGAGGCTGAGGCAGAAGGATCGCTTGAGCCCAGGAGTTCGAGGTTGCTGTGAGCGAGGCTGACTCCACTGCACTCTAGCACAGGCAACAGAGTGAGACTCTGTCTCAAAAAAAAGTGGAATCTAGCTGCCTGCCACATGATTTATAGAAAATTAATCTCTCATACTCAACTGCTTTTAAAAATCAGTTTCCTTATTTGTACTCTTAGTTATCTTGGGTTTGTTAAAAAGTCTATAAACTTAAAGTCATTCCTACAACTGTGAAAGTGAGTTAGTTTTTAGACACATCTGAGCCAAAGCAAAAGCAAGGAAATAAAGTCATTACAAAATACCATTTGGAGTTAGTTTTCTCCTCGTTCAAATAATATACCATTTACTTATCCTAGTACCTGGTTTTTATCACCTTTAAAAAAATAAGTGCTATAAGAGCATTAAACTAACTCAAAGTAAGGGTTTCTGGAACCCTGCAGAATGTAACAGCATGTGGTATTGAAGGCCTACTGCTAATTTCTGGCACTGGCTGTACAGGTAACTTGGGAGAAGTACAGGTAACTTGGGAGAACTGGGCTTCCAGGGCCTCCTGTGTCAAGTGATAGGGTTGGATTAGATTTTTCTCTTAGAGTCCTTTTCAGCAGGATTGTTCTTCTATAAAAATTGCTCTTCTCCAGGCTGCCCATCAGATTCAGCTGGGAACTTTTTTTCTAAAATTCATGGGTTTCCTACCACCACCCAATAGGCACACCCAGTCCTATTTCAGGGAAATGTTGGAATGCATGACCCTAGAGCAGAGCTTCTTAATCTGGCATCTGTGGCTTCATGTGCTTTTTGTGAAGAAAGTGCATGATTTTCACCTGATACTCAAAAGGGATCGTTGACCCGCAGAAAGTTTGAAATTACAGACCTAGGTCATCTGTTACCTTGGGAAAAGGCACTTCAGCCCTGAAGGAAATCTTTTCAAAAGATTTAAAATCTGTCCCCCCACCTTTGTGACCCCTTCAGTTGACACTTGTTTGACAGTGTCTACTCTTTTAAACTGATGCTTTATCACCTTAAATGGGCACGAGTGAAACGCAAATATACTCTGGAAAATAAGGCAAGCTTACTTTGAACTTTTATTCTTAACGAATCCTAAAGTATGCAGTTTATTTCAGGCTAAAGCATGGTGATTGGAGGTTTTAGATTTTGAGAACTGAAATGGCTTTGAGTTCAGGGATGTCCAGCCTTAAATGACAAACGCAGTGATTGATATTAGAAAGATGACTACAGCTGTGTTTATTCTTATGAGCAGCAAGTCATATTTTAGGAAAGATGTTTAAAGTTTGTTCTAGTCATGTCAATAGATAGCTATACATTAATTGTCAACTATATGCAAAAATATGGGATGGCAACAAAGAGAGGTGTAATCTGGTCTATACCTTGAAGACCATGGATGGGTCTGTACCTATCCAACTGGGAAGCCAAGACATGTGCATCAGAAATATAAGAACCTATGGCACTCTTAGGCACCAAATAATGTACAATAGAAAATGTTCTGAGTGCAGCTGCAGTCAAGCTCTCTGAGGTCTTGGATGGGGAGGAGGACTTTAGCTGTATCGGAAAGAACACAGAGCACATCTTCTTACCTCAGCTTTATTTAATGCAGCTTGTCAGCTTGGGCTCTCTGGGTCAAATCTTGGGATAGTGTGTAATTAAATGTGGGTGGGGTGGTGGTGAGAAAGAATCTGATTCTTAATCCACTCTAGCTTTTTAATTTCTGAGTGCCCACTTTTACATACAGTCATGACAGCTGTCTGATGTGTTCCCAGGAAAATATCAAAATGGCCCTGGAAATGATTAAACTGCAGCTCTGACCATTTAAGGTTTCTATCTCAGTCTGAGCTGATTGTTTATGTTGGTGACCAAATGCACCAGCATTCAGGCAGAGTTCTGAGAGGAGAGCCTAGAAACAGAAAGGGATTGTCCTTTCTCCTCCATCAAAGCTACATACTTTCCCCAAAAAGTAACATGTACCAAAAAAGAAGGTGATCCTTTATGAACAATCTCTACTGTCTGTTCCCCAAACCAACATTTGGGCTTACAGGGTGAATTTATGCTCAAGACCCTTTTTCTTTTTTTTGAGACACATCCTTGCTTTGTGGCCCAGGCTAGAGTGCAGTGTTGTCATCATAGCTCACTGCAACTTCAAATCCTGGGCTCAAGAGATCCTCCTTCCTCAGCCTCCCAAGTAGCTGGGACTATAGGCATGCACCATGACGCTCAGCTGATTTTTCTATTTTTGGACAGGTTCTCGCTCTTGCTCAGGATGGTCTCCAATTCCTGAGCTCAAGCAATCCTCCTGCCTTGGCCTCCCAGAGTGGTAGGATTATAGGCATGAGCCACCGAGCCTGGCCAAGACCCTTTTTCTTAGTGAAAGACTAGAAGCATTATTTCAGATCCCTTTGAATTCCTAGTTATATGTTGGGAAAATACCTAAATGACTGAATGACCCCCATGATGAATCAGAAATTTCAGTCCTACCTATTTTTTGACAAGTAATCTTACAATAGATGTTTTTTTAAAAATCAAATCAGAATGTCAAGCTGAAAATCTGGCACAGCAACTTGGTTAATTAGCTGGCTACACTCTTCATAACTGTGTTTTCAGAAAGCATTTGTCATTACTAGCAAAAATATGGATTAGCATACCAGAACAGAATGAACAGAACAACTTTTAAAGTCCATTTTAATATATTTTTAAAAAGAAATTTTCAAACAAATTTAGAAACCCATGGCTATATACCAACAAATAATACCTATTCTGCATGGATAACTACCAGACAGTAAACTGGAGAAGGTGATCTCTTTAAAACCCTTCCAGTTCTAGTTTTCACTTATTTTTCTTTAAAACAGTTTGCTTTAACATTCCTAACGTCAAGGACATAAAATAAAATTTTCATTTTAAGTTACTTGTTTTTCATTATAGTTTGCCTTAGCTGTTATGATTATCTGTATGTTAAATGCTAAGTGCACTTTGGAATTAGAATTAAAGCATCAAAGTTGCTCTTATTTTCCAGAACACTGAGGTTTCTGTCTCTTGCTGTCTTTTAGTCATCACTGATCTGGCCAAGTTTTAAAATGAGGCTCATGCTTTATTGGCGTTTATGGCTATTATACATTTGAGTTAATGATGAAAAACTTTCCACAGTTGCCCACTCCCCAGTTGTGCCTGTGTTAACCACTGTCACCTGGTAGGAATTTTGAGGCTCTAGACTAGAGCGTCAGAATTCTGAAGGCATTCTGTAATTGCTCCTGTTGTTTTGTGTCTATTGTTTGGGTAGAATTACTGTTCTGTTCTTCATAGACTTCTATTACTGGTCCAGGGCTGTTAATTAAACCACTAGTAATCCTTAAGAATTTACATGAATCTAAGTTGCTGGGTTGAAACCAGAGAGGTGTCTAAACTCTTATTTTCAGCAGACAAGTTTTACATTGGTTAATTTAATTCAGTGGTTCCTAATTCTGGCTTCACAATAGAATCACCTGGGGAGAGGTTTAAAAAACCAAAAAGAAAACTGATGGGCCCACCTGAAGACAGTTTACTTTATTGTATCTATATAGTTTAAAAGCCCATCTTTAAGTCAGGTGAGGCCAAAGGGCAGCCAGGGCTGAGACCACTAAATTTTGCTTCCTTGGCCTCTTTAATTTTATCTTTCTTGGCTGCACCTTTTTTGTTTTGCTCAAACAACAGTCATTTGTTAGAGTTACTGCTGGTGCGTGCATTGTCCTATGTGGTGCCTGCAACTACAGATAGATCCTTATCAAGTTCAGATAATTCTTTATGGGCCATTCAAGACCAACCAGAGTTTCAGCACCATCCAAAAAACATTTTCTGGTAATACAGCTGACAAATTCTCTGATTTGACAAATGAAAGCTAGTTTAACATCTAATGATGTTCTTTGCTTTAGTAGTTGGTTAGCCTCAACATAATCTTCATGACTTTGAATTGAATTACATGGGCACTTGTAAAAGGCTTTCTGTTACCCAGCACTGTTCTAAGCACTGGAGAGGACACCAATAGGAACGTAGCATGAATGGACTCAAGGAGTTTACATTCACATTGAGGAGACATACATGAAACTGAGAAGACAGAGACAGGGCATGTTTTAGTATGGACAGTATGTGCTGCAGGACAATGATAGAATAAAAGAGATCTCTGTGGGCCAGCCGGGTGCAGTGGCTCATGCCTGTAATCCTAGCACTCTGGGAGGCCGAGGCGGGAGGATAGCTTGAGGTCAGGAGTTCGAGACCAGCCTGAGCAAGAGACAGACCCTGTCTCTACTAAAAATAGAAAAAATTAGCCCTGCATGGTGGCGCATGCCTGTAGTCCCAGCTACTTGGGAGGCTGAGGCAGGAGGATCACTTGAGCCCAGGAGTTTGAGGTTGCTGTGAGCGAGGCTGACACCATGGCACTCTAGCCCAGGTGACAGAGAGAGACTGTCTCCAAAAAAACAACCAAAAAAACCCCTCTATGGAATGGTGTTTTAGAAAAAAAAAACTATAGCGGAAATAGAATTTGGGCAAACCTTGAAAAGAGTATGGTTAGAATTTAACTGGTCAAAGATGGTGAAATTCCAGGCGTGTAGAACAACCTACTAAAGAAGAGCACAGAGTTGGGAGTAATTAAGTCAGAAGACCACTCTAAACACAGTGAACTGAGTGGGGGAGTAATTGAGCAGTAAAATTCCCACAGGCAAGAATGAAGCCATCATATTCATTATGAAGGACCCTTGGTTGCCTACATGAGAAGTTGGACCTTGACTGGACAAACTTTAAAAAGCCCTAGTTTATAAAACTAAGCTGTGGTGAGAAGAATTGTAGTGTCAGGTACCTCCTGGTGAAATTATCTGGAAATGTGGTTGGGGGCAGGGTGGTTACTGGGTTGAGAAATGATGTTCTGTATCTCTATTAGAGAGGTGGTTATGCAGGCATATACATTTACCCAGACTCATCCAACTTACACTTAAAATCTGTACTTTATATTATACCTCAATTTAAAAATATTTTTAAAAGTCATATTTAAAAAGGAAGGTAGACAACCTAAGGATTAAAAGACTCAAACCATAATAACCAATAGAAATATATGACTAAGATTCTGAGTCAAACACCCTATAAAAATTTTTTTAAAGAAACCATTGGAGAAATTTGAATATCAACTGGATATGCGATGATCATAAAGAATTATTTTTTTTTTTAGGTTTGATAGTTTTAGCCTTAATAGTGTGCTTGTTTTTTAAAGAGTTTTTTCTCTTAGGGGTATATACCAAAATGTTTATGAATGAAAATGATTGGTTCTCTAGCTTTTGCTTCAAAATAATCTAGTGTGAGTGCGTGGAGGAACTTTCAAGGAAACCAGATATCTCTCTGATCATTATCAAAGCTAGTGATGGGAACATGGGAGTTAATTATACTGTTGACTACTTTTGTACATGTTTACGGTTTCAGTAATAAAAACTGTTAATGTATTTGCATTTAAAAACCCACTGTTGGTTCTTGAATGGGAAAATGCTCAGTGAAAGTATTTCTCTAGGAGGAGAAATACTGTTAACTAGTAGGATTTTTTGGAGGTTACTACAATAATTTCAAAGTAAAGATGAGTGGGCTTAAGAGAAGGAGAAATGACAATAAATGCCCTGCTTTGTTCACTCTGCTTAAAGCCAGCAGCACATTAAACATTTCATATTTACAATTAGGGGACACATCAAGTCATGGGGGCATTAAACATTGTTTGGAGGGCTGCATTCAGTAGCGTGTGTGTGTGTGTGTGTGTGTGTGTGTCGAGGAGGAAGCTAGATTTGTGAAGGAATCACCTGGAGAGCAACCTGAACCCTAGAGATAGAGGAGGAAGCATGGTGCTGTTATTGAGTAGGCAAAGGACTGTTCACAGAATTAGGCAATGTGAGTTGTAATCCAGCTCTGGCCTCAGGCAAGTCACTGAACCTAGCTGGCCCTCAGAATTCTTAGTTGGAAATATGAGAATTAAAATTTAGATGATCTCTAATGCCTCACTTTGAATATTTTGCCAACCCCTACTCTTTCATTATAGTGTCATTGTTTTAAACCAGTAATTTTCAAAGTGCGCCACTTGCATCAGTGACTCTTATGGGTGGGCAATGTCAGAAATGTCCATCACTGGACCCCCATCCCAGACCTACAGAATGATTTTCTAGCAGCAAGTTCCTGGGAATCTGCATTTTAGCAAAACATCTGGGTGATTCTTATGAACAATAGACCTGGAAGAAAATGGTATCAGGGCTTGGCATTGCTGCATTTTCTTCAGATTGCTTCAAAATACATGCTATCAGTACTTAAATTGCTTTTCTTCTAAGGATCTAAGAGATTTCAAAGCTTTATTTTAAAAGGGATAAAGTTGTGATCAAATTCTTATCACATAACATTGTAAGTAGATTTAAATTTTTAATTTTTGTTTTTAACATTTATAATGCATAATTTAGGAAATAATAGGGACACAAAAAGAAAAAATATATAGCAACCTATGAGTCTTTAGCCTTAGAAAAGCAGTGTTAGCCAGGCACAGTGGCTCACGCCTACAATCCTAACATTTTGCAGGGGAGGTCAAGGTAGGAAGATCTCTTGAGGCCAGGAGTTGAAGATAAGCCTGGGCAAGAGTGAGACCTCATCTCTACCAAAAAAATAGAAAAATTATCTGGGTGTCGTGGTGAGCACCTGTAGTCCCAGCTACTTGGGAGGCTGAGGAAGAAGGATCTCTTGAGCCCAGGATTTGAAGTTGCAGTGAGCTATGATGATACCACTGCACTCTAGCCTGGGTGGAGGGAGACCTTTACTCAAAAAAAAAAAAAAAAAATCAGTGTTAAACAGGTGTGCCATATATCCTTCCAGAATTTTTCTAATATGTATACATATAAGTATAATTATTTACCAAAGTAGGTTTATTTTCTCCATACTATTGTATAACCTATTTTTAATATTCACGGACACATTATCTTATCTTTCTATGTTAATAAATGTCCTCCTACATCAGCATTTTAAATGGCTGCATAGAATTCCTTTGTGTAAGTGTACCAGAGCTTATTCACCAGTTTCTTATGGGCAGATTGTGATGTCTGCTTCTTTTTACTGTTTTAAACGTGGAAATAATGACCATTCTTCTATATCTTTTTGTACATCCTTAGGATAAAATTTCTAGAAATCAAATTACTGAGTCAAAGAATTTTCTATTCTTTTTCAAGTGATTTTTGTACACAGTTAATCCATACTCCCTATAGAAAAGAATGGCAATGTGAGTACAGGGAAAAATTATTAATAAAACCACCACAGCTGTTTCATTTTGGTATAGAGTCTTCCAAGTGTGTCTGTGTATATATCTAATGTATTTTACTAGGATCACATAATACATGGAATTTTATTATCTGCTTTTTTCATTTAACCATATATTGTAACATCTTTCCATGTTACAGACACTGAAAATTCTATTATATATTTATATACATTCGTTACAAAGTATCATTGAATCCAGTTTCTCTGCTTCAGTCCATGAACATATGCAAAAGCACTCTAGTAGATATGAGAGAAACAAAGTTGATCAGAACTGTTTCATGTTCTCAAAATATTTATCCTAGAAGGGAGTCTAAAATGGTCACATAAATCACTTTATAGCTTGTATCATAGATTCCATAAAAGGGGTATGAAGGATGGAATTTGAGAGTTCAGGGAAAGGAATGTTACTTTTAGTGAGGGAGATCAGGGAAGGCTCTGAAGAAGTGATGGGAGGGTTGGCCATGTGAAGATGGGGAAGAAAGACATTCCAGGTGGCAGAGAGCCAGGGCACACCATGAGGAAATGAGAGACCCCCATGCTCCATGCAGAGAGTGCTTCCACCTACTGGGATGCAGCCTCTGTCCCCATAAGGACCTCAGGAGTAGTGGGAAATGAAGTTGGGAGGTAAGTGCATGCTAGATTATGGATGATTTACAGAATAGCTATGCAGTGTGGACTGTGTTTACTGAGCAGTGGAGTGTTTGTTTAGGGGTTGTTGCATTTTGTTTTAGGATAATGATGCCATTAGAGCTGAGCAGGAATATTACTCTGCAGCAGTGTGCCAGGTGGTAAATGGTGAGGAAAGAGGAGCTGTCAGAGTGCTACTCCTGTGACGCAAAACCAAGGCTGGGCAGAGAGAAACCAAGGCAGAGAGAAAAGAAGACATGCTGTGGGGTTAGAATGACAACCTTGGCAGGTCCGCATGTGGTCACAAGGGTAAAGATTGAGTCAAAGAAGGCACTAGGGATTCTGTTTAGGGGCGTGGGTAGCAGTCCCATTTTAAATGATGAGCTGCAAGAATCTTTTTTTAAGCCTGTTTTGTTCAGTCCTAGATCACATACTCTATACCCGTCTCCTCCCTGATAGGAAGTAATCTGGAACATACCTGTAAGTGTGGAGGCCTTCAGTCAAGAGGGCCATTAAGCACCCAGAGATCCCAGCCTGAACAAGAGGTGGGGACCACGGATGGAAAGGCCCTCAGCAGCCAGGACGCCTTCCCCACCGAGGAGTGTGCACTGTCTCCGGTGAACCTGACTGATGACCAGATAGCTGCTGGCCTCTACGGTAACATTTCTCAGTTCTGGGCATCAGGATTCTGGGACCAAGACTGTCAGCATTCCAGCTTAATACCAGTGTGCTTTATAAATTGACCTGGAAAAAAGATTATATTGTTGTTTAGAAGGCAGACCTAGAATACCTTTAAATTAACCACTTCGGTAGGAGCGTCAACTATAGTCGACAGCCACAGATGAACGCGCACAGCCAAGCATCGACTTTAGCCGACAGCCAAAAGCTTTTACTTTTACAGCTTCTATCACTGCAGTTGCAGTGTGTATGTTCAGCTAATAAGTTACTACGAATCTGTGACCTTTTAACAAGTCCTTAGTAGGAGTTATTATAGTCATTTTCCTAAAGCTGCCTGTAATGTAAAACAAGCTTTCAGTGCTTTAAAGCTTTCCTCATCACACAAGAGCAAAACGGATTCGCCGTCAATGCACAGCACAAACTACCGTGCAGACTATGAGTGCCGGCTGTGGGCAAGGTTTTGAGGCCAGTGAGCACCGTACCGAAGTGGTTAAGAGTACCAAAGAAAGTAAGCTGAACAATCCCCTTAAGAAAGCTTATCTGATACTTCAAATTGTTAAATATCTTAAACAGCAGTTCACTCTATCACATTCTGGCAGGCATAAATTTTTTCCTAGTTATCTCAGCTGTAGAAAAAGAATAATAATAATAATAATCCCTATCTTAGTGCCTAAGAGGTTTCTGAGGCTCAAATGAGACACGACATCACTTTATAAACAGTAAATCCTGGCACAAATGCCAGTTGTCACTGGTTTTGTTATGTCTGGAAGTAGTGATTGACTTTTTTCCCATTTGAAAACTGTTATTAATGGAACTTTGAATTATTTTCTTTGTATGCACACATTTTTCCAATGAATTTTGTGCAATTTTCTCATATATATATGCCAAGATCTACGTTTACATGCGTGAGAAAAAATAATTGTACAGGAAGAGAGATTACCTATTCATTTAACTTGTATGGGTATGAATTTTGTTCATTTTGATCACCTTGATTCACTTTTTCACAGTATGTGCAAATAATGAAAGTACGCTGAAGTCCATCATGAAGAAGAAAGATGGTAACAAAGATTCAAACGGCACGAAAAAGAATCTTCAGTTTGTTGGCATTAATGGAGGGTAAGGAAAGATGGTACCTAGAGTTTAACACTGTCTGTCTCCTTTGTCTCCTGCCTATTTAAGTCACATTTTAAGGTACCTGGTCTGGGAAGCTGCCACATCTTGGTTATAGAAGATTCCCTCCTCAGAAAGGTGCATTTGGGCTTCTCTTCTCCTTGCTATCTTTAAGGATATGTCACTCTCTAAAGGATACCTGATGAAGCTGAGCAGTTTACACCTCCTCACCTCTGAGCTGAAAAAAATTAGTCTTCAATGAATGCAGCAGGGTTCCTGCACTGTTGGACAACTTGTACCTACCTATGTTAGAACTCAGAAATGAGCAGAGACTGAGAGCATCAGTCAGTGGGCCAGTGATAGCCAGCCACTCCTTCCAAATGAGTGGTTTGGCTTAGTTCTCCATGGTCATAAAGTTGTAGGGCCTTTCACCTGAAGAATGACCTAGCCACGCCATCAGTTCTTTGCTTTCTAAATAGAATGTTTATTGTTTGTTCCTCCTCTTCCAACTGGCCCAGGTAAATAGTTAAGCCTGTCTGTCCTCCTATAATTGAATCAAAGCAAATAATTGACTAGTAGATAATTATTCAACATCAATAAGATATATTAATCAGCAAGAAAACAAAAGTACAAAGTTAGTCGAGATAATATTTATAGTAAAATGTGCCACCAGGATACCATGATGGTACCTGTTTTCTAAATCTTAAAAGCTTTATTGGTTGATGTGGCCCAGGAGATTTTGGAGGGCGTGCACCAGAGAAACTATTGGTTATTTAAGTAATATATTCACCTTGACCTTGGGAGAATTAAAAAGGCAAAATAGGAAGAATGGGGGGAAAAAGGAAAGACATAAAAAACAAGCACCTGCAGATCTGGTTACCATAAAGTAAATTTTCTCTTGATTTATACTAAGTCAGACATGCCATAATTTTTTTTAACAAGTGGTATGTGATACCAGCTGGCAACCCAGCTTGTCCCTTTTAACACATTGACTACCACACTAGAAAAAAACATTTTTTCCTTGGGGCTATGGTGTTTTATTATGAAAATAGAATAAAAACTTCAAAAACAAAACGATCCTTTCTAATTTAATGAAAAATTAGTTATTTTTTATTGTTTTCTGTACGTGAATTATATGCAACTTGAAAATTAGTTCTTGCAGCGCCCAAGGTGGAGATGTGAGTTACATATGCTTCACAAGGCCCCAGGCTCAAAACTAGAGTGAGTTAAATACAACTCGTGGCAATTAATATGTTAAGACAGAATCTGTTCAAAACCACTAGGCATTTAAATAGACCTTACTTTGAATTTCTAAGGGCATGGTCTAAAACAACTGGCGAAGTTTCTGGAGAAAGCTAGCAGCTTTCCCTGCGTAAAAATTTCTGTCACTGGGTCTTTATGGGCACACCTTGCATCTCCTGAAATCCCAATTGCCACCTAGGTATGAAACAACTTCAAGTGATGATTCCAGCTCAGATGAAAGCTCTTCTTCCGAGTCAGATGACGAGTGTGATGTCATTGAATATCCTCCTGAAGAAGAAGAGGAGGAAGAGGAGGATGAAGACACTCGGGGAATGGCAGAAGGGCACCATGCAGTTAATATTGAAGGTTTCAAGTCTGCCAGGGTGGAAGATGAAATGCAGGTTCAAGAATGTGAACCTGAGAAGGTGGAGATCAGAGAGAGGTGTGGTACATTCCCCTTTCCTCCCCGACCTTCCCATGTTTAATGTACTTTGGCAATAGAGTCGGCCAGTTCAGAGATTGTGCAATTATATCTATTTGGTCTTATCTGTTCCTCAGAGGTATGCACATCTCATTGAGATATTAATAAATACAAGTGCAAAGTGTGGTAACTCTTGGATCTCTCATGGTAGCAAAGAGAATGGCTTTATATCTAATCACATTTGTTCTCTGAAACTCTTTTTGCTATCTAATTTTACATTTAAAACCACCATCCACTAAAGCTTCCATTGTTTGAACATCTCACCTTATATTTAAAGACATATTTGAATTTTTTGGTGACCAGCACACAGTTTTTTAAGATTTCAGATTTTATCTTTAGCCATTTATGTTAATATGGGTGTCAGTATTATTACAGGATCATTGTGTGAGAAACAGTTGTTTGGCCTCAACCACAGATTACATTTACTGTAAAGGTGATATATATCACTTATATGTCTATATGTTGTACGTTGAGTGTTCAGGAAGACCACAAGAATGGATTTAGGATGGATTTATATTATAAATAGCAGCTGAAATAAAATATCAAACACTCTTGTTGGCTGAAACATGAACCTAAAAATATAGTAAGTTTTAAAGACTATTAGCAAATATGGATTTTGTGCTCATAAAGCAGGAGAGAATAGAAAGGAAAAGATGGAAATTTCAGTGTGGTTTTTCACTATGTGAAATATAAATAGAACATTTCAGAAAACTTATCTCCATTTAATTTGGCAAGTGAAAGTTTAACTGCATTAACACAAGGTAAGTGTTTTTAGTTTGTATTTCCAAGTGTTTTCATATGGCTCAATATCTTGTCATGTTTTTTTTTAACAGCTTAAGATATAATTTCTGTACCATATGTCATCTGATTTTTTTCAGTTTAATTTTTTATATGGGATAAACAAACACTTCTTAAGTCACCAAATGTGGGTTCAGATATGTGGTTTACTGGTCAGCATAATAGATACAGGATAATTTGGACCTCTTTAACCCCTTAAGAGTAAAAATATGTTTAAGAACTTAGAAAAGGAGCAAAAAATCTCCAAATGTTATGCTATAATGTTGTAAAGGTCAAACTGGGGAAACCGAAAGTATCCTCATAAAAAAGACCTTGAGCTCTGTCTGGCTGGAGGTACTGGCTCTGCACGGTGGCATCAATCCTCAGACACCTGCAGATGTGGAGGGTACTTCCAACCAAGCACCATCACCATCTGCCTAGGCTGGCTTTGGGGCCACTTGTCTTTTAAAGGGTAATATAGGGTTAAGATAAAAATGGCTTTCCTCTTATGGCCAGTCATGAACATGAGCTCTCTTTATTTTTATTTTTCTCCCCTTTTAGGTATGAGTTAAGTGAAAAGATGTTGTCTGCCTGCAACTTACTGAAAAATAATATAAATGACCCCAAAGCTTTGACCAGCAAAGATATGGTGAGTCTGACCTAAAGACACTGTCCCCAGTTTATCCAAAGTGTCCAGGTGGGCACCACTGTCGGTGTGGTCATAGCCTGCCCCTGAGCTGCTGCTGTTACGTGCTTGTCCCCTTACTGTTTCTAGCAGGAGTGCACAGAGTGAGCATCGTGCCACCTAGCTCCCCGGATCACACTGTGAGTGTTTCCCTGAGGCCCAACTTTGGACATTCTTTACCTGCCCTGTACTTTTCTTGGGGTGGAGGCATCTGTGAGGCATGTACTTGCAGAGAGAAGACAGGACTAATTGCAGTCAGTTGTCTTCTTTCTACATAGTCCACTTCTGTTTACAGAACCTTATGATCCAGGGAGCAGCATCTCAGAATTTTTTTAAGTTAGCATATGTTTTTAAAAGAAACCTATCTGGGCTAAGGTCAGCATTCCTTTCAGTTATGAAACTGCATATTATGTTCTGATGTGGAATGAAGGCGGCCACTATTTTTAAACATAAAATTAACTGCACTTGTCATCTTCTCACAGTTTGAGAAATTCAGAAACAAACAGCAAAGAGGTTGTGGTTGCCTTAGTGATCATGAATGGTGCAACATAGGACACATAAATATTTCCTATGGCAATGGCTAATCTGATGTCATTGCCAAGTATGACACTTTCTCATGCACTGGCGTTTTTATGTGTGCAGACTCTTTCATAGGCCAGGCCAACCCTCTGGTTGATAGCTCTGTGTTCAGTGCTTTGAGAAAATGTAGTTGGAGGATCCACGAGGATACCAAAATCCATAGAAGCTGAAGTCCCTTATATAAAATAGCATATTTGCATATAACCTACATATACTTTAAATCATCTGTGGATACTTATAATACCCAGTACAATGTAAATGCTATGTAAATAGTTCTTACACTGCATTTTTTATTTGTATTACTTTTATTGTTATTTTCTCTTTTTATTTTTTCGAATATTTCACTCTACAGTTGGTTGAACTGTGGTTGTGGAACCTGCAGATACAGAGAGTCAGCTGTATAAATAAAACTCCTGGTTGAGGAGAAACATAGAACTGCACATTGAAATTCATCAATACAAATTAAAGGCCTGGCTATATACCTTTATCACAAATAGTAAAACCATGAAATGTCACTGTAATGTCAATATTTCCCACTAGGTTTAACCTGAATTTAAAACTGTTGCTTTAGGACCCCAGATTTTATAGCTATAGTATACTTTTTTTTAATGGTTCTGAATGCTAGGTTATGTGGTTTTTAGGAAGGACCTTACATTCCTGCGTCCCCAAATTGCCGTGCATGGTGTTATGCACACACTCTGTGACCAGTACATTTTTTGTGATTGAATTTCCATTCAGTGTAAAAGTGTTTAAGGTATTGTGCTTTGAAAAGTAGCAGACATCTGAGCAGTCACAATGCCAGGGCCAAATAGTTGTATCAGGACACTGATTGTTTAAGCAGTAACAGAATTAGGACAGCCAGAGGACATAATTTCCCTTTTTTCTGTGTGATGACTCCAAAGACATAGAAATCTAAATGTGTAAAAGACTGAGTAGAAGAAAAGAAAATTAGATAAAGAGTAAGCAAAGCACAAATCAATGCTAAAGTCATAGAAAAGAAGGCCCATAGAAAATGGCATTGCAGTCATCCCCATCACCAGCCCGGGCTGTGTGCCTGGTCAGCGTGAAGCTGCACGTGGTCACACTTGACTTGATCATCCACAAAACAAACGTCACATTCATGTGGCCACAGCCTAAGGAAGTCTGAGTGGGGCTGATGATCAAAGGCAGATGATCCGAATAAGAAATGAAATTAGTTGCAGACCTGCTTTTTGTCCCCTTTCCATGGCTGAGCATTTGTGTTTGGGATTGGGGTGGGAAGTGGGTTGGCTTCATGCTTATGGTCCCCAGGCATAGGACTGTGGAGGAGTTGAGGTTGGTCTGGATAGGAAGGAAGCGGCATAATTAAGTGTGGGCTAATTAATTTCTTCCTGATTTCTGTGAAAATCATTTGCAAGGCCAGCATAATTATATAACATTAATAGCTTGGTAATAAATTGAGCCAGGACTAAGTGTTTCATTCTCATCACAAACACTATGAAAGGAAGGTATTATCCCTATTTTCAGAGGAGGAAGCTGAGACAAGGTAAAAGTACCTTCCCCAGGGTCATATAGCTTATAAGTAGCAGAGCCCAAATTTGAACATTGGTGGTCTGGCTCCAGACCCTCTGGTCTTGCACAGTGCTATATGGTCTCTTTTATAGAAATCAGAATATGTATGTGGCTTAAAATCAGGAGGGATGGCCCAGTCTGTGGTTTGAAGCTTCTCTTAGGGCTCTGGGTTTCGTTAGTTGTTTCCAAGAGCAGATTCTAACTGCATGAACTTTGACTATAAAAGGCCTAGCTGCTTGGGCTTTCAGGCTAGGTCTCAGAAAGGTTTATAAATAGAAGAACTAATGGCCGCTCTGTTTTGGCAGAGGTTCTGTCTGAACACCCTCCAGCACGAGTGGTTCCGCGTGTCCAGTCAGAAATCAGCCGTTCCAGCCATGGTGGGGGACTATATAGCTGCTTTTGAGGCCATATCCCCAGACGTCCTCCGCTACGTCATCAACATGGCCGATGGCAATGGCAACACGGCCCTCCACTATAGTGTGTCCCACTCCAACTTTGAGATTGTGAAGCTGCTTTTGGACGCTGGTACGTTGGCTGCACCCATCTCTTCTCTAACAGCCCTTGGGTTGTGACTCATCTCAAAAAAGCTGGTTGAGCCACTCCTGAATTCTCTGACCACCCTAAAACCCTTTTCATTGCTTTTCCTTATGTGGTGGCAAGAATATTATTCTTGAGACATTCATGGGAGGTTTGAAGTTTACACAAAACTGGGTGACACAGATTCCAGATCTGTTTTGAAAGGAGGTTTTGAGGATCTTCTTGCTGCAGTTCAGCTGTGTTCAAGTGAGGTGTATCCCTGGTAATAAATATGACTCACGTTCCTTCCTGAGCTGAGTCATACAGCCTTGGTTGATTTGCTCCCAGGAGGCAGAGGGCTGCTCATAGGCCCAGAGTCATAGCGTTGGTGCTTGTGGACCACTCCATCTGTCCTTGTTCCACAACTACCATCCTATGGTCTTGCAGAAGTAGGGGACTCAAGATGGACACCAGGCAAAGCCACTGTAGCAGATTATGGTAGAATCACCACCATTCTTGCCAAAATATACCGTTACTGGGGAAGCAATATAGAGGAAAGGGAGTGTTATTCTTATATCTGAACCATGATAGTGAGAATAGTGGAAATTTGCTATCCCAGAATGTAGCCAGTGGATGTACTAAACATGAAGTGAGGACCTGGTACATAGAAGGGTCTCCTTGAGAAATAGTGAGCTTTCAACTTTTTGTTCAAGTGAAACAGCCCAGTGATACACATAGTCCCCAAATCACTTTCATTTATTTTTGTAACACATATTTTTACTTCTAGTGTGTGACTGGTATAGAATTCACAGTACCTCAGTCGAATTAACACACTGACTGCCACACTAGAAAAAACATTTTTTTTCCTCAAGGCCACAGTGTCTTATGAAAATAGAATAAAAACTTTGAAAACAAAAATGATCCTTTCTGATTTAATAAAACATTTATTTTTTTATTGCTTTCTATGTGTGAGTTATATGCAATTAAATTGTCAATATTAACTGTAACAATAAGAACATCAATGAGATTTTCACAAACCATATGCTTACATATGCTTCACGAGGCCCCAGGCTCAAAACTAGCATGAGTTAAATACAACTCACATGGCAGTTAATGTGTTAATGAGGATACAGTGTGAACATGATTTGGAATACACAAGAAAACTGTCCAATTTTCCTGAATTGTCTGTACAGTTTTTTCTACTCTGCTTTGGGGATTTTGGATTAATGCAGAGAAGAAATCCAAGCAGACTGATCCTTTTTTTCCTCCTCTAAGTTTGCTGGTTCCCTATTTTAGGGGCTATGTTAGGGTATAACTGTTTCCATCTTACAGGAAGGAATTTCAAACCTTCTTCCCTTCAGAATTTCCAGACATTAAACAGAGCTGGCGATAATGTCAGCCCAAGTTATTATTTAAGCAGAAGTGGATAATATCCAGGGAAGCTGGAAATAGGATTGCAGTGTTACTCCTGAAACAAACAATTTAATATACTCTTGGAAAATTAGAGTGGATCAAACATCTTGGCAAATTAAATGATTTTAATTCCACTGCTGGATGGTTTGATTTAATCACTTTTCTTTATTTACTTAATTTTTATTGCTTACCATTACAGACTGAGATTCTGGCTTCATAAAATGTGAATCTAAGATGCTTTACCATCTGTGAAGCTTCAAAGAGCACGTGTACTTACCCATTTCTTCTACAGTCTTTCTTTTCTTTTCCCTTTTTTACATAAAAATATGCACATTTAAAAACACCATTATGTCCTTAGTATGCAGTTTGGGATCTTAAGGTAAATTTTCCTGGTACTTTTTCTACTCCTTTATGATAAAAACAAAACGTTTTAACTTGGTCACACATAAATGCTGCTTTCTAACACCATTCCTGTCATTTCATAGAAAGTGCTAAAAGAACTTTTAAATGCCTAAAGGATAATTTAGCCCTTGAATACTCCTTAAGAATTACAGGAATAGAAGAGGTCTGGTTCACTGGGTCTGTCCAGCCCTGGCTGTTTCTTACAGGACATCATGCATTCACTCTCAGACCACAAATCGTAGAGCTAGATGTTATGTGACTGGAATTCTGCTTCTAAGGACCCCAAATGAATCAGAGTTATAAACTCAGGATCTCAGAATGAGTAGCGTTTGGATAAGTAGATAACAACATATTCAGTGTTCATACACAAGCCTTTACAAACCCTTCTTTCATCTGTGGCTCTCAATGTGTGCTTCACTCCAAAACACTGATTTCCTAAATATAGCTGAATGCCTAGATTTCATATTGTTTATTCTCCAAAGAAGCCATTATTTAGAACAGCCTCACAGACCTCCAAGTTGTTATAGTTCAACCACCAAGATGCGCTTTAGAAGCTTATTGTCATTTCTTTTGCTTTCATGAAATAGAAAAAAAAGGTTTTTTTCGTTTGGCATGAAATCATCTTTCACATTTCCTCCTAAGTCACTCTCTGACTACCTGGTGCCATTTCACTGGGCTCTTCTGAACCACATACCTTCAGTCCCTGTGTGCAGCTGCTGTTAGAAGATGGCTGCTCTCTTAATAGACTCTTCTTTGCAGATGTGTGTAACGTGGATCACCAGAACAAGGCAGGGTATACACCCATTATGCTGGCGGCCCTTGCTGCCGTGGAAGCAGAAAAGGACATGCGGGTTGTGGAAGAACTCTTTGGCTGTGGGGACGTGAATGCCAAAGCCAGTCAGGTGAGCACACTTGCTTCCCGTGCTCTCGAAAGCAGGTGTGACCGATGGGTACCACACAAGCCTGCTATGATCACTCTGCCAGAGCAGACAGTGATGCTACACTTCCCACCACTGTGCACTTGCTCACCAGCCCACCCCTAGTCCATGTCTTGCCCTTGCTGACCAAACATACCAGTGAAATATGGGCTTAAATTTTGCATTGGAAACTTCTCCCTCCCTTGCCTTGCCCTGCCCTTCTGTTTGCAGAGTTTGCACAGAAATGGTTTAAGTCTGCCTGCATATAAGTGACTAGGAGTCCACATCATCAGTGTCTGTTGTTTCCTGTCTCCCTGTTGAAGTGTCTTCATGCCAGGCATAGAGTGCCACAAGTCCAGACATGTTCACAACTTGACTTTTATACATCTTCTGAACTCTCCAGCTCATTGCTATGATGAGACAGATCCTCCAAACTGAAATGAAAATTGACTCCTTTGTGATCATCCTTAGCTTCCAAGAAACTAGTTTCTCCATGCCTGCCCCCGCCCCACCCCGCCCAAGTAATACCATGTCCAGTTTTTCTTCTCGTCATCACACATCACACTCTTCTCTTCCCCTCCCCCAGCACAGCCCCACTACAGACCACCTGCCCACGAGCTCAGTATGTATTTCTGAAGTCCGCTGTCGTTCCTTCCCACAGGCAGGGCAGACGGCCCTCATGCTGGCAGTCAGTCATGGGCGGATAGACATGGTGAAGGGCCTGCTGGCCTGCGGGGCTGATGTCAACATCCAGGACGACGAGGGCTCCACAGCCCTCATGTGTGCCAGCGAGCACGGGCACGTGGAGATCGTGAAGCTGCTGCTGGCCCAGCCAGGCTGCAACGGCCACCTGGAGGACAACGTAAGCTGTCTCCCTTGCGCCTCCAGGCCAGGGCCTAGGGGACTCAGCCTTGACTGCTGTGTGGCAAGAGGGAGAGAATGAATTCTCCTTTATTCTCTGTGGATTGTGTTGCCATTCAGGCCACCTCCCTTCACCACCCAGCTTGGCTATGCTGCTTATATGCAAGCTAATACTCCCATTAACTGAAGCCAAAGGCAGAAAGATAAATAGGCCTCACCCCAAAATTCATAAAAAGAAGAAAGTACCTTAATGGGCATGTATGAGAATGGGCATTCGGGTGGTGAAAGGGTTTAAGGTCACAGAAGTTGGGCTGGGTTCGTTCTGTTTTTGAAGGTTTATCTCTATGGAGCATAAGTTAGACCAGAGTTTCCTTCAGCTCAAAACACCAGAAAGAAAGAGGAAAAATATCCTCCTTTTCACTAAACTTCAGATACCTCTGGGCCCAGGCCACCAAGAAGAACAAACCAATAGGGGATTTTACTGGATTGAAGGGTTGACTGTTTTAGCAGTTTCAGCTATCTCCACATTGCTGAAGCTGGTGCGCATTTGTACCACATTCCCTTAAGCTCCCCTTGAGGGGAGGGAGAGTTTCCAATTTCTCTTTCCTCAAGGACAGCTTGTGTTAGATGAGTTTTGGTTTTTGTTTGTTTGGAAGAAAAGCAGCTCTCAGAACTCAGTGTGGGAGGGAAGGACCATACGATTAAACCACATGCGAACTATTTCCTGCTGCTTTTGACAAGAGGGAAATCCCTATTTCAAGACTAGACAGAAAATAAGTTGTGCTGCTTTTGCCTTGGTACTCCTCTTACATCCATCTAAATCCCTGTAATTTAATAGAAATCAAGCATTTAACTGAAATTTTCTTTCCTATATGTGGTGTTTCCCTTTTACTTAATGCAAGCCACCTCTGAGGTGGTTAGGGCTTTAGGATCACAGCTCCCTCTCCAAGAGGAAAGTTAAGAAATATCTGGCAAATTGCAGGGCCTCCAAACACACACCATGGTACTTTCCTAGTCATTTGTTAATTATAAGAAAAAAAGAAACTAAATTATGTTTCTACCCATCTTCTCCTACTGTTCCTTTCTGGTGGGCAGAATGGTTGAATAAGAGTTCTTCATGGACAGCCTGCACTTTTTGAGGATCCACAGTGTACAGCCTCCCTGCTAGATCCTGTGAAGCAAAGACAAAGGAAATGGTGGGGTGATTCTCCTCTTTGACTAAGATTTCTTGAGGGTGGAGGCTTGCCTCATTTGTCTTTGTATCCTCAGAAGTTTCCTAAACGAGTGAACAAATGGCTGTATTTGGGGAACCTTGTCAATAGCTGGACAGTGTTTTAGTACCTTTTGACTGGAAGTTTGAGAAACTCACCTGGCTTGTTCTTTCCATCTTATCTTAAGGATGGCAGCACCGCGCTCTCGATAGCCCTAGAAGCGGGACACAAGGACATCGCTGTTCTCCTCTATGCCCATGTCAACTTCGCAAAAGCCCAGTCTCCGGTCAGTGTTGTACATTTGGCATTTGTAAATAGGCTGAAATCAACCAGCCTGGCAGACCCCCATCCTTGGGAAATTGACAGACACAGGTTTTATGTTGATTCTGAAAATGGAAGTTTTAGCCTGGAGCTTAAGCATTTGTTGTGTCTGCCCCACCATGAAGGCCAGGAGAGCTGATATTTAGCAGAGGCTGTGCTTGTCTGCACAGAATAAAAACCTCTCACATCCTCATGTGGAGGTTTTTATTCTGTGCAGAATTATTCAAATGGCACACCCCAAGCCCATGGACACATATCACCGTGGCCTTGGCTTTGTTCCTAAAGCAGACGGTGGGCAGCCCGTAGTCCAGAGTTCACTCTGGGAAGTTAACTTGGGTATGGCACTGCTCAGTCTGGCTGACCTTGGATCCATGCCTGGGGCTGTGGACATATGTCCCCCGTTCTTGGCCAGAGCTCTCAAGGCTCTGGGTTACTGGTGGTTTTTGCCTATGAGGGACTGTGCTCCTATGTCACAGGGGACACATCTGCCTGAGGTCACTTATTAATCCCCAATATTTTTCCTTTCCTGGTCTCTAGGGCACGCCTAGGCTTGGAAGGAAGACGTCTCCTGGTCCCACCCACCGAGGTTCATTTGATTGATTATGTGCAAATCGCTCTCCATTTACATGCCACTATTAAGCTGCTAATTGTTCCTGTTGGGGTGACAGATACTGAATGTATAAGTATTGTGCCTGAGCTCACCAGCAAACAGAAGCATAAAGCCGAGGACTAAAGGCTGAAGCTTTCACAGTGCAGAGACTGCCAGCCTGGGCACGCCTCCTTTCTGGCCATCTTCTGTGTAGGGCACACTTTAACCCAGTCTCTGTTGCTGTTGAGTCTCTGCTCCGTTATGTACAGTCATGGAAAATTGTAACCTGACCTGAATGGGCACCTTCTGTTCCTTCTCTCCACTCCTCCACCACCACCACTAAGAAGTGTCAGGTTCTCATTGACATGTTTTAAAATTTTTCCACAAATATTTACTAAATGTGGAATCATTGGAAATCTCTTCCAAAATTCCATTCCAAGATGATGCTCCTTTTGTCTGTATTCTTTTAAAGTAATGAAGTTGCGATGGCTTTGACTATCAGCAACTGGGGCCTGGGCTGGTAGTTTCTGATTTAAAAATGGAAGATGGAATTCTTGAAAAGTATAGAACTTACAAAAGGAAGTAATTTTTAACAGTTTTATCTAGGTGGATGTATTATATGACTTTTTATATAAAAGGTGTCTATATGAAATTGACACAGTATTTTCAACTTTTATATTCTATAGTAATTAAAGAAATGAAGAACTATATGTAACATTACCATATTTTTAATAATGGCACAACCATGTATCTATTGATAAGGGTTGGAATGTATTAGAGGAATTGGCTGTTATTTGCCTCTAGAGAAACATAGTATAGTTCTTTGTATTTATGGATTGATTCCTCCATACCATGTCACATTTACTTTGGTCCTATATGTATTTAAATGTTTGAAGTGCCTTAGACTCTTGCCATATTTCCAAAATAAAATTTCATTAAGCTCTTTTCCTTGTCCCTGCTTCATCTCCGACAGCTGTCTGCCCTGGTCCTGTTGACTTATAGCAGTGTCAGCAAACGCTGATGGATGGACTGAGCAGGGAGGGCAAGTGTGTGGTCTACTGGTCTTGGACTCTGGGCTCCAACAGGGAGGAGGTGTCTTCTGAGAGCACTTGTCCATTTCCACAGCTTGGCTCGAGACTCAGGTTGCAAGTCAGGAGACTGAAATTTGAGACTTTATTAGGCAAACAGCTTATCAGACAGGTAACCTCCAAGGGGAGCCTCTGAGTTGGCTCTTCTCAGGTGCAGAAGCAATCATTGACTCTAATTTTGGGTGCAACTGCTGGGTGACTTGTCAAAGTGTATAGCAACAAGAAAGCAGAGATGAAGCTGAACAGACCTTTTATTTCAGCATGCTGTTGGCAAAACAGCATCTGTTTTCAAGTTCTTTTTAAAAAGTAAAGAGAATTGGGACCATCTCATTAAAATGGAGAAGCATGACAGCCAAAATTCAAACTAAGTGTTTTGGCACGGTTGCTGGTGATGAATTTTGACCAAGGACATTTGGGAGAGCCAGGTACATTAGAGAAATATCATTGAAACTTTTCTTTCCCTCCTTTCTTCCCTCCCTTTTTAAAATTTGAGCTCAAAAAAGAGACCAGAGGGTAGACTTTTCTAATAGGTATTTCATCTTAATGTTTCAATCTTTCAGAGAAGAGCTTGGGGAGCAGCAGCAAGAGTGGTGTTGGCAATGCAGGCAGACCTGGGCAGTGACAGACTGGTCTCCCAGGACCACAAGGGACTGTACTCTTCCATGAACTGTGAAAATGAGGTCACAGCCACCTGGAGTCATAAGCCTCTCTTTCCCTCTCAGGACAGATCTGGTAGCTCTGGGATTCGGACTAAATTTCAGTTCAGGTAGTTATTCAAGCCCAAGTTCCTACACATCCAAAATGGCACAATAAATTAAAGCAGAAGAGTGTGTGTGTGTGAAAAGAAGTAGAGCCCTGCTTTATCTGTCTCTTAACAGCAAGACATGCCTTTTGAGCTAAGAGGACTGTATCTCAGGTAGATTGTGGGCCTGGGAATTTTCTTTGTTCCACCAGAGAAAGGAAAGGCATTAATATAAATGCATTAGAAAATGAATCCCTACATCTGAGTGCTACACTTTAGATTTCTTGGGCTAAATTTTGAAAAAGAAAATGAGTCTTATTTTACCTTTGAGTGAGGTCTTATACAATTATGTATCTAACCTCTGGGTAATGCACACTGGCTTGTGCCTTGTTTGCTTTAATAACATGGGGCAGTTAGAATGCTTTTTATCTTGGGATCTTAGCACACTAGATAAACAAGCCTGATTATTCCATTGGTACAGCTGTGATTTATTGTGACTCCATAAAAGGATCTGTGACAGGAGGCTTGGGCAAGGTCCCCAAGTGAGGCTGGCATAGGGCTAGAGACCCCTAATCTTATTTTCCAGCTTAAGTTAATAGAAGGCTACACCTTTAGGCAAAAGTGAGCCAATTTCCCAGAAACCTTGCCCTGGAAGTTCAGCAGCTAAAGGCTGGAATCCACTCCGAGACAACAGGAATGGAGCAGTGGGACTTTTGAGAGTTTAATGTTCAGAAAGCAAAACCAACAACTTGCCCTGCCACTATTATGACTAAACTGATGACTAAACCTCTCAGCCTTTCACTTACACAGGTGGAGAGTTGAGGGAGATACTTCTGGAGAAATTCACTGGAAACACTTTACCTAACACTGGTGCCAAAATAAATGAAGTGCTGAGCTCTTTGCTATAAGTTATCAATACTCTGAGGACAATTGTATCTCTGATGTTTGTAATACTGAAATATTGCAGATACGTGACAATCCCTGCAGATGGAATCAGGTAAGAAAACTGCTGTTTCTCCCTCAAAAGGAAATAATGAACAACCAACCATAACCTTTCTCTAAACCCTGGTATGTCCTTTTTTGGGGAGCCTGCTGCAAGTAGAAATACTTTTATGATGCTTTTGTGCAAGCTCTCCCTTCACAGCATTTGTAAGAACTTTGAGAGGGCTGAGGGAAATGCAAATTTCGAGGCTGCCCTGAGGATTCTGATTCTTTACATCTGGGGACCTTGCATGGTTAACAAGCATCTCAGGTGTTTCTCAATGTGTCCTTTGGTCCACACTGAGGAGTTGTTACTCCCAAATTATGAGACAATATATATCTGGCTTTTTCCCCAAACAAGCAGGCAGGGTGAGGGAGCTGTATCAAAACAAGAAATATTATATGTTATCTCTAATGAATCAGGAGCTTGTCTTTTGCTGTTGATCAAAACACTAAATTCTGACCTAGAGAGGACAGGAAAAAGAAGATGCCACACGTCTCTGTGTGCTGTTTATCCATGTTCAGTAGCATTTCTGCATCTCCTGGAGTACTTTCTAGAAGTCTAGGATCCATTTTACTGTGCTTACAGGGAGCAGAGGGGCAGCTTAGTACATAGATGACAGCAGCTGAGCAGGCAGACAGCTCTTGGAATATTTTCCCAAGTTAATCTTTTCCTTCCCCACTTCCTCATGGAGCTGGATTGTTACTGCTCAGGAAAAAGGCCATGAACCATTTCTTTGGCTTTGGAATAAAGATAGTTTTCCATTTTCTTTTTTACAAAAAGCACAATTTTTCTAAAGCCCTGGGCCTTAGCCAGAAACTATTTAATTCTACTTTCTGCATAAGAAAATTGGTAATCATATGTTTACTCTACTCTTATTCAGCCTGGCTATAATTTAAAAGCCAGCTGATTATAAAAGCATAGTTAAGGTACACTTTGTTGAATACTGTTACCACAAAAGGATGTGGCTGACCCACTGGCTTTGATGTCCCAGAGCTGCAACACTCAAGCTCCCAGCTTGCTCAAGCCACTGGCTATTCCCTGTGGGTGGAATTGGACAACTGCACTCCGCCCTCAAAGTGTGAAAGACAGAATTAAAGCTTATAACAGCATCCTTGAGTAGCTATCCTGAAATGTGGTAAGGATTTCACAAAGCTGGAAAACAAAATACCATTTTTTTTAATGGGTACATGCTTATACAGAAATGTCTGTTTTAGAGGATATTCGAGGAGGAACTGGCATTTTAGGAATGCAGCTGCCACTGCCTCTCCAGTAAGACCTTTGATGATTTAATAGGCAAGAGGACAGGAAATCTATCCCTCATTTTCAGGTAGTGGAAGCTGTATATGAAATATTCCTGTTCCTAAGACCAAATACCACAATCTTACAAGTTTTACACTTGTTCCCCATTCCCCAGCCCAGAAGGAACCAGTTTACCTAGCCCTAGCACCGCCTGGGAGGGTGAGGCTCTATGACTGAGAGGGAGAGAAACATACCTGAGCTGCAGATGGGCAGGAGCTGCTTTGCCACCAGTGGTGCTGGGCAGCTTCATGCTGTGTAAAGACTGGTGGTAGGAGATCAAGTGCCAGCTGGGCAGGCCGCCTATTTCTCATGTCAGTCAGCAGAGAGACTCCGCTATGGTCCAGTCCACTTTGGTAGGAAGTACTGCGTGTGCTTAAACAGGAAATAAAATATTCATTAATTAGGTTGAGTCCCTGAGAGTTCAGAGAGCTCATCCACCCCCAACCCTGCCTAAAATATGTCACCTTCCAGAAAATAATCCTGACTTCTGACAGGAAGGAAGCTCACTAGGATCAAATTTTATACTTGAGTTTGTAACACCATCTGCCAGGACAGAGAAGTTCCGGTGCCTGGCTGATAAATACTGGTTGAATGGATGAATGTAACAAAATAACTGAAGTATGGAGTTGGAAGTCAGGAAGAGTGTTGCCCTGAGGGTAGGGGGAAGAGAGATTTGGGAGGAGGCCAAAAGGGTTGGTGAGCTCCTGGTCATGGCCGATTTCTTGGCCTGTGGGGTAGGTGCACTGTGACATTCATTATGTGACCATTCACTAGGCTGCATACTCATGATCTGTGTGCTTTTCTGTATGTATATTAACTTCAACTTTTTTAACTTTAAAAAAGTGGAAAAAGTTTGATCAAAAAAGATCTTGGGGCTAGGTGCAGTGGCTTATGCCTGTAATCTCAGCATTTGGGAGGCCAAGGAGGGAGGATCCCTTGAGGCCAGGAGTTCAAGACCAGCCTGGGCAACGTAGCAAAACCCCACCTACAAAACATATGTTAAAATTAACTGGTCCAAGATCAAGGTGCCAGTGGGGGGCAGAGGGGAATTAGTGGGGCATATACTGGTAGTCCCAGCTACTCGGGAGGCTGAGACAGGAGGATTGCTTGAGCCAGGAGTTCAAGGCTGCAGTGAGCTGTGATCAAGCTACTGCACTCCGGCATGGGTGACAAAGCAAGACCCTGTTTCCAAAAAAAAAAAAATCTTGAGAGGGGGGGTATGGATTTGAAGGTCAATAGGATCAAACAAGATAAGGAATGAATATAAAAACTGCAGACTCTGGGCTCTGTTGTTTTGTTAATGTGAATACACAGGTGTGTACATGATGACAAACTCATAACATTGACTAGTAGTTATCAGGGCTGTTCTCAAATACCCCAGTTGTTTTTCTGGGCATAAGATAGGATGTACTTCTTGCCCACTTTTGAAGTTAAACTTGGCCATGTGACTTGATTCTCCATGAAATATTAGTGGAAGTGATGTGTCAATTCCACGTGGAAGCTTTAAAAGCCACCGTGCAGTTCACCACATCCTGCACCCCATCATGGGTCATGGTAATGATGAAGCATGTGTTGGGTAAACATCCCATCAGCCTTAATTCCTGAGTGACTACGTGGAGTAGAGTTCCCCTGCCAAGCTGTGTTACAGGTAAACTATGAAAAAGAAAGAAACTTTTAATATGTTAGGGAAGTTTGGGAGTGACTTGTTACCACAGCATAACTTAGGTTTTCTTTATTGATACAGACATCGGTTCCAGGAAGTAAGGTTCTGCTATAACCAAATGGCTTAGTTGATTTGTGCACAGCAAAAAAACTTGTCATTGCAGATTCAATCACAGAACACCAAGAACTATTTGAATGACTAATAATAATCCCAAGGATAGGTTATTAAGCATGAAATGTCTGATTTCCTTATGTACTAAGTTTGATAGGTGATATCTCTGACATTTCCTTTTGACACTTCTTGTTTTATTTTTATTGTGAAGGTACATCCTCAGTCTTCCAAATGCATGATTTGGCTTGTGATTATCTTTCAAAATTTTTTTTAGAGAGATTTTTCTGAAACCATGGATAAGTCAAAAATTCATGTTATTTTCGAATATGAGTTCTGTCCTGGAACCAATGTAGTGCAGACAGCTCGAAATATCAACAAAGTATTTGGGAAGGATGTGGCTAATGAATGCACAGCAAGTTGATGGTTTGAGAAGTTCCGTTTTGGTGATTTTAATCTTGAAAATGAGCCATGTGGGCAACCTGAGACCACGGTGGATAATGATGAGCTGAAAGCTGTAGTGGAAGCAAATCTATCTCAACCTACATTACATTCCAACAATATTGGACCATTTGAAATAAATCGGCAAGGTAAAGAAGTGAGATAGATGGGTTCCGCATGAACTAAATGAGTGTCAGAAGAGAAATCATCATAAACTTGCCTTTCTTTGCTGTCATGACACAAAAGTGAACCATTTCTATACCGTATTGTTACATGTGATGAAAAATGGATTCTTTTTGACAATCACAAGCATTTGGCATAATGGTTGGATAAAGATGAAGTACTGAAACACAGTCCAAAACTGAATATTCATCAAAAAAGCTAATGGTGTCTGTTTGGTGGTCCAGTGCTGGTATTATCCACATCTGCTGGTATTACAGCAATGTCTACTGCAGCCAACTGGATGAAATGATGGGGATGTTTGCGATTAAGCAGCCAAGGTTGGTCAAGAGAGATAGGCCAATCCTCCTGCAAGACAATGTTCAACCACACGTCGCACAAACAACACTGCTCAAACTACAGCAGCTGGACTTTGAAACTGTTTGTCATCTAGCATATTCAACAGACCTTGCACCAACTGACTACCATTCTTCCAGGCTTTGGACCACTTCTTGCAAGCAAAAATATTCCATTCTCAACAAGCTGTGGAAAACGCCTTTCAAGATTTCATTGCCCCTTGCTCTCCAGGCTTCTTCACTGCTGTCATAAACAAGCTACCATTAAGATGGCAAAACTGTGTTGATAGTTTAGGTGCATATTTTGATTAACTGTACTGCTTGTTTCAGATATAGTCAATTTTTGATTCAAAATCAGATGTTTCATATTTAATGACCTAATACCAGTACCATCCTAGTAGCACAGAAAGAGGATCATCTCTTACATACAATGGATGCTTTAAGGTAACAGTCACTAACTTTTTTGGCACCAGGGAGCAATTTTCATGGAAGACAATTTTTTCCACGTACGGGTTGGGGAGTAGGAATGGTTTCAGGATGATTCAAGCGCATTACATTTATGGTACACTTTATTTCTATTATTAATATTACATTGTAATATATAATGAAATAATTATACAACTCACCATAATGCAGAATCTAATGTCGCTGCAGATCTGACAGGAGGCAGAGCTCAGGTGGTGATGCGAGTGATGGGGAACAGCTGTAAATAGATGAAAATTCGCTCGCTTGCCGCTGATCACCTCCTGCTATGTGGCCCAGTTTCTAATACACCACGGATGGTACCAGTCCACGGCCTGGGAGCTGGGAACCATAGCCTTAAACACTAAATCTTTTTGTATAAGAAAAGCCATTTCCTGTGTACCTTGTGAGACAAATTGTATCTCATAAACTTGTAGTTCCAAACTTTAGTGTGCATCAGAATCCCCAGAGTTTCCAAGTCAGCAGGTCTGGAAAGAAGAGGCCCAGGAACTGGTGTTTCTGACAAATTGTCGGATAGTGCTAATGCTGCTGGTCCAGAGACCCCACTTTGAGCAACGCTGGTCTAGGAGAAGGGCTATTATAAATAGACCTCCCCTCACCTCAAGTTAAAGTACCTATGGACAAGTGTCTTAGGTGTCTGTATTCCTTCATCTTTGTGGGGCTTTTTTTTTTTTTTGCATTATCCAATGACTAGGCCTTATGGTTAGCCTGTTTCCTGTGGAACTTCTCAATTTTAGAAAATGAATTTTGCAAAGATGCCATTGCCTAATGGCAAGTCTGTGTTTCTACAGCTTGTACAATATATCAAGTGTTTATAAATCCTGTATTTGTCCAGAATTTGGTTTTAGAATTTGGCCATAAAACTTGACTTGAATCACAGCAGTCTTGTAAGGAAAATGACTCACACATTTCACTTAGAAAGGAAGAAATCTTTCTTTATGTTAATCACACTGAGTCTCTCTGTGTTGTCTCACTCCCTTATAAATGCTCATTTAAAAACCATGGTCTCCTCTCAAGACCCCAGTGAGGCCAGAGGAGAGAGTGCACTGCATCACCATCTCAGCTGCTGCCTCTGCCTGTCCTCCGAGGGTCTTATTCTGCCACTGGCCAGCAGCACACAATGGTTTTCCTGTACAGAGCCAGAACAGTGGTCGTTCTGCATACTCATGCCAAGGTCTGAGAGCCAGAGGCATCTGTGAGGGAAAGCCACAGGGGCCCATGGGACCAGGAACCGACTCAAGGATCCTCCTGCCTAAAAGCACATAGTGTATGTCCACAGCTCTGAGGTCAGAGGCTGAGTAGAGACAAGTAAGAAAAGGGAGAAGACGTCGGTGTTTCGCTGGGAAAGGCGGCAACTTGTTTGTACTGTCTCTTGTCTATAAATCAATCTCTGAGAGACAAGACTCACTTTCAGTAAGTGCCCTTGCTGAGACTGATTGATGGAAGGCCTTGAATGACCAAAGGCACATTAATGAAGTTCCTCATATGCTTCATTCAATCATTGTCAGAATATATGGCCACATATATTAATATAACCAAATAACCAGAAGCTTGCTGTCTGTCTTATAAACCCTGCTATAGATTCTGGTCTGTATAGTATTTTAAAATGTAGAATAGAGTACTTTTACTTACCCTTATGTATCAGAGTTTAGGGACTCCAGCTGAGGAGGATAATCATGTTACAACTGATAAGAGCACAACTGTCTTGGATTCAGGAATTTGTTTTGGCTGGCTCCTGTCTGTACTTCTAGTCCATTCTAAAATTAGGGAAGCCAAACATTGCCATTTCCCACCAATAAGTCTTCTAAAGATTATCTTCCAATGATCTGTACATACAATTACTCTACATGTAGAGGAGTTTTATCCAGATGCCCACACAATGAATGTTAACTGTTACAGATAATTCACCCCATCTGGATAGATAGGGTATTATCCAAAGACTATGGAAATATAGGTAGTCACTCTTCTTGACTTTACTTCCACCCTCCTGTTTGTTTGATGCCTAATAAAGAATGACTTTCACTTCTTGTGCTCATTCTCTGGTTTCTACCTTAGATATTAAACACATTTTGTGTCACTGAAGACCAGTGACAGATATTCAGCTTGGAGCAATGCAAATGAAGAAGGTATCTGCAGGGACTTATTTTATCTGAAGGTGAAAGTTGCTTCTAATAATTCTTCAAGGAGTGCATCATTCTAAATGGGCATGTCGGTTATTTATGGCCACACTAATGCTATGTAACAAACAGCTCTCAGAGCCTCAGTGGCATGCAACAATAAGCATTTATTGCTCACATGTCTGGGTGCCCATCAAAGCCACTCTGCTGACCTTGGCCAGCCTCACTCGCAGAAGTCAGCTCATCTAGGCTGACTTTGGTCAGGCCCCTGAGGTGATTGGGCTCCCTGTTCCATATGACTCTAATCTTCCAGTAGGACAGCCCAAGCATGTTCTCATGCCATAACAAAGATGCAAGAAAGCAAGTAGACAAGGATTTTTGAGGCTTGGGCTCAGAATGGTCACCCTGTCATTTCTGTGGCATTCTATTGGCCCAATAAAGTCACAAGACCAGCCCAGATAAAGGAGATTGAGAAATGAATCCTTTAGTAGGAGGAACTGCAAAGCCACATCCAGAGCGTTTGGCTATAGAAGTAAATGACTTGGAGGCATAAAATGCAATAAATCTATCATAGTGGGATTCTCCCCCAGTAATAGTTCTGGCCAGGAGTTTGGAATTGCTCAAGAGACATACTTCTATTAACTCACATTAATACCTATAGGAAAGGGTGGGTACGGTAAATCTGGTCCACCCTGAGCTTACCTGATGTTTGCATAGCGTTGTCAATGGTGGAGGGCTTATGCAAGTTCTTGGCCACACCGCGATCATTACTGTGACTGTCGCCATAGGGAGCCCGGCTGGAGCATCTGCCACAAAGCATCCGGTGACTACAAACATAAGCGGGAGATGGAAAATGGCAGATTGTTGGAAATTACAGAGGCAGTAACCCAAAAACAGCTGTAAAAGAAAGCTGTCATAAAAGAGTCTTGGCAGCCAGTTTCAAATGATATTTTTGAGGAGGATGGGGTGAGACGTGGCTGAGGGAAGAACTGGCTCTCTCCAGCCTGTTTTCACCAAGGAGCTTACTTGATCGGCACAGAGAGGGGACTGGCATGAGTCATGTTAGAGTCCTCTTGAGCTCTCAGCTGGTGAGCATTATTTTCACCACAAGCCCTGGCTACT
The DNA here is from genome assembly GCA_008086735.1 of Cheirogaleus medius. Classification (NCBI taxonomy): domain Eukaryota; kingdom Metazoa; phylum Chordata; class Mammalia; order Primates; family Cheirogaleidae; genus Cheirogaleus; species Cheirogaleus medius. The sequence continues at coordinate 55,162,635 of VBSM01003204.1, read as the reverse complement.
TCCTCTGGCCAATAGGGAAAGGCTCCACAATCATTTCTAAATTCTCGTCCATGAAGTTGCTATTAGGCAGTCTCACCAAATAATTCTGGGCAGTTACCAAAAGGTATTGCCTTTACCCTTTAAAAAAAATCATTATGGGTACACAACAGCTGTATCACACTTGCCCTTTGATGGCCTACCCCAGCCCAACCTGTCACAAGAGGGTTAGACATTGGCTGTGCACTTGTGTCATGGTTGGGGTGGAGAAGCTGGCAGAGAGGAGAACTTTCCTGCTCACTGATGAAGTTAAGGGAGATTTTCATTGCTTAAGGACATTCAACTTTTCTGGCTTGCTCTGGATATATGCTGTATCCTGAATCAGCTACTCAAAGCACTGAGGCATGTATTCCTTGGTCCTACAGGAAAGGTGGAGCGTACTGCAGTCCTCACTTTGGTCAAGCAGGAGAAGTGGCTTTTCAGGAGAACGGGTGGAACTGACAAGGACGACAAGAATTATGCTGCTTATCAGGCACTTTCTGACACCTGCAGCCTGATCCTCCTTGTGCTCACATAGGAAGGCTGAAATACCTGTGCTTTCTCCCTGCAGACACTGAGACCTCTTGGTCTCTTGAGATGACTTCTCTTATCTGCTTTAGAAAAAGAGACCAGGGCGGGTAGGAAGTCCCCACTGCAGCCAGCTCCCAACGCCATGAAGGTTGTCTTCTCTGTGCATAGGTTCCAGAATCACCAGGGCCAGTGTCGTTGCTCCTTCGACTCCTTTCTAAGGACACCATTTTCCCAACAACCAAAATGGCAAGCAGAACCAGCCTTACTTGCTGAGGTTGAGTGGTGGGGTGCCTGACACAGGAGGGGTCAGAGCCTGGCCTGGAAGGTAAATTCTACAGGTTGTTCATGGCAGATTTCAAGGCAGTCACACATCTGAAGGGCAGTTGTGCAGAAAGGGAGGAGACAAGTTCTGTGCTTCTCCAGGAGGAAGAGGGTCCAGGTGCTGAGCCCAAAACTCAACAACTAGCACACAGCAGCATGAAAGGTTTATTCAACTAAACCAACTAAATAGATGTTCATTCAACTAAATAAACTCGGAATGAGCACCACCAGTCCCCCTGTGGGCCTTGTTAGGGGGTGTGAGGGTGGGTGGGCATCCTTCTCCTCAGCCAGCACTCAGCCCACTTCTGCCTCCAACCCCACAGACCCCCTTCAATCCTCACTGCGGCCCAACCCAGGGGCTCCCCCTCTCTGCCAGTGGTGGGCACACCCAAGTGAGCCAGTTGCCTAATAACAAGGTTTGTAAACAGGACATAATGGGTTACAAACATCAGTGTAACTGAGAGCATTTAAAAAAACTGAATGAATTCAAAATCTTGATTGTATCACATGTAGCATCATTCCATGAAGCTTTAAGTATGTGTGTGTATGTATGTATGTTCTGGGTCACAAAGTCAGATGTATTTGTCACAGGGAGCAGAGCAGAAGTTTACAGGGTTTGCAAAGCCCAGGTCTAGAGCACACTGCCAGCAAATCCTCCAAAGTTCCTCACAGCAAGGAACACTGGGAGGAGTCATCTTCAAGCACCCATTTTGACTCATTCTGAGTCAGGGACTTGGCGGAGGAGGAGGCACAAATGTAGGAAAAGATCCAGCCCTTGCCCATAAGGGGCTAATGAGGGGATAACAAGTAAGCCACATGTGAGTAAAAAACGCTAGTTACAGCACAGCAGGCTCCTGAGGCAGGCAGAGTTGGGGCTAGTAGAAGTGCCATGGGGACAGACGGGTCTGGGAAGAAGGATCTTAAGCTGTGTCCAAAGGAAACAACAGCCACAAAAGTGCTAGAGAGGAGCAGGGGTGACCTCACAGCAGGCTGGAGCTGGACAGGACCTGTGAGCTAATGTCACCACCTCATTTTTTTTTTCTTTTCTGGTAGCCCCATGGCCTATAAAAGTTTCAAAGTTGGTAGCAAGTGACATTCTCTTTCAAAGTTAGCCTACTTCTCTCTTTTTTCAATACTCCTTTTTAATTATGTTTGATTTTGCATGTGGTAATATATATATATATATAACATGAACTTTGCCATTTTAACTATTTTAAGTGTACAATTTAGTGGCATGAAGTACATCCTCGATGTTGTGTCTCACCACTATCCGTGTCCAAAACTTTTTCATCACCCAAAAAAGAAACTCCATAACCATTAAGCAATGACTGTCCATTTCCCCCTCCACCACCCCCGTAATAATAGCCTCAATTCTACTTATTGTCTCCATGCATTTGCCTATTCTAGATCCCTCATGTAAGTGGAATCATGCAATAGTTGTCTTTTTGTGTTTTGTCTGTGCTTTATTTCATTTAGCATAATGTCTTCAAGGTTCACCCGTATTGCAGAATGTGTTAGAACTTCCTTCTTATGGCTGAATATTGCATTATATCTATATGCCACCCTTCATTTATCTAGTCATCTGTTGATGGGCACTTGGCTTATCATTTTAAAATGAAGGAACTGAAGCTCTGACTGGCTCAGAATTAACCCATTACTTAGTGGGAAGCATGATCAGAGAGACCAGGCCTCCTGCCTCCTAGGCCAAGACTATTGAGTATAGTCTTAGCTTTGCCTTGACATCCTTTTATTAATATTTCACATTCTAGGCTAGGTGTGGTGGCTCATGCCTATAATCCCAACACTTTGGGTGGCTAAAGCAAAAGGATCGCTTGATCCCAGGGGTTCAAGATCAGCCTGGACAACATAGATCCCACATCTACAAAAATTTTTAAAAAATTACCTGGGTGTAGTGGTATATACCTGTAGTCCCAGCTACTCAGGAGGCTCAGGAGGATCGCTTAAGCCCAGAGTTAGACGCTGCAGTGAGCTACAATGACGCCACTCCTTCTAACCTGGGTGACAGAGCAAGACCTTGTCTCTAAAAAATAAATAAATAAATAGTAAATAACAAATAAATTTACACTCTGCTCTGGTGAAAAATAACAACAAACCCTTACATAGCACTTAACTTTGTGCCAAGCATTGTTCTGAGTGCTTTATACATGTTAATTCATTTTCTCCTTACCACAAACCTACTAAGTAGTTGCCATTACTATCCTCTTTTTGTAGATGAGGAAACAGAAGCATAAAGAGGTTAAGTAACCTGCCCAAGGTCGCGTGCTTATTAAGTAACAAAGCCAGGCCTATCTGGCTCCAGAGTCCCTGCACTTAATCACTTCACCACATTGCCCCTCTTGTAGAAAGAAAAGCATTCTTTGCCAACATTGTATTTTTAGTAGTAAGCCACTCGAATTCCAGATAGGAAATAAACTAAGGTACTCTTTACCTGAGATTAACTCAGAAAGACATGTTTATTCCAGGGGAAAGACTGCAAGTTGAGTTATACCTGCCATTCACACAAACATCCATGGCCCCAAATTCTGCATGATGTTCGTGAGACATTCTTTCCTCTAACCGTGATGATCTAGGAACAACAGGACACATGAAAATCCTTCAGGCCCAGAGTTAGCTCCCTGACACATTCGAGATCTGCTTAATTAAAGACACTGACGTCTGATTCTGGGGATGCCCTTGCTTCTGAAAGCACAATTACTTAGTGTTCTGTGTGCCACGAGTCCCACACTCTAGCCTGCCATGGCAACTGTAAGTTACGGTTCAGTCAGTACCCTATAAAACCCAGACGCGTCACACAAGCACCCAAGAAGCCTGCCCTAAGTTATGTTTAGGTCATGTGATGCACTGAATAGGAAGATCGAAACTTTTAGAACAAAAACCATAGAGAATCCACAGCTGCTTTCTCCAAGGCTGTTATACTTGGAAATGTAAGAGATGAGGACATCACTCCCACTCTAAGGAAGGGGAAAAGAGGAAAGAGGCCTCTGTCTCCTATAAAACAAACAAGGACGCTTAATTTCCAGGCACTGTGGAGGAAATATATTATTAGAAAGTCTGAGCTAAGGGACTCCGTGTCCTTTCAGGGTGGCTGTCTGAGTTCTCCAGGTTGTGGTTTTAGCCAGCAAGTCTAAGGACTTCAGTTGATCAGTCAACAAGAACAGAACTTATTTACCTGCCACGGGACCTCAGACAGCTTTGATAAGACCCTGTCAAGGTGCCCTTCCAAAGCAACCAGCTCACTTCTTTCTGCTCTTTCTTTTTTATTTGGGAAAGCCTCAGACTGCTAAAATAGTAGGCAAGGTTCAAATGTACTGTTATTTTATGTGTCTAGTCATTTTAGAATTTTCTCTTCAACCATACCCACCAGTATTAACCAACATCTCCCACATCAGAAGGCAGGCACCACAGGACTGATGGTGCTACACAGCGTGGGGTTGGGATGGGGGTAGGGACTGTTCTCCCTGCCACATTTTGGAGACTACAGTTCCAGAATCATTCTCTGGTGCTGAATAAGACACCTTCCAACCTCGGCTCTGTATGTAACACCTGTGATAACCCTTGTATTAGGTTCTCCAGAACAGAGCCAACAGGATATATACAGGTATATGGAAAGTAATCTATTATGAGGGATTGGCTTATGCAATTAGTAAGGCCAGGAAGTCCCATGCTCTGCCATCTATGAGCTGGAGAGCCATGAAAGCCAGTGGTGTAAGTTTTAGTCGAAACCCAAAGGCCTGAGGGCAGGAAAAGATGGAGGTCCCAGCTCAAGCAGAGAGGAAATCCGCCCTTCCTACACACTTTCATTCTATCCAGGCTTGATACAGACTAGATGATTTGCGCCCACATTGGTGAGGGTGATCTTTACTCGGGCTGCCAATTCAGATGCTAATCCCTTTCAGAAACATCCTCACAGATATACGCAGAAATAACCTTTTACCAGCTATATGAGCATCCCTTAGCCCAGTGAAGTTGACACATAAAATTAACCATCACACTCCTCTTGCCTAGAAGTCTTCACAGCTGAGTGTCCTTGAGCACTAATGAAGCCCGGAACCTGTCCAGAGCTAAGGCAAGAAAGAATCCATGAAAGTAGGAAACCAGCAAAACCTGCAGGCTACAGCACCCTGGCAGACCTGGTAGACCCCGGCACAGCCACACCAACAAGCACTCAACAAGCACCCAACAACCCCATCCTAGTTACACTCAGGTTATGTGGATCATTGACCAGGAAGAGAGAAACATCTAGAACAAAAGCCAAAGAGTATCAAACAGTTGCTTTCTCCAAGCCCATTATAGTTGGAAAAGCAAGAGATGAGGAAATCATATGAGCTCTTACGTGTGAAAGCACCTCGTAAACTTGGACAGGTACTGTGGAAGTATTAATATTAGCTATTTTGCTAAGGGTAAGGTGATCGTTTTCTTGCATTTAGGTTGTTCATTCCTAGTTTCACTCACTGGCATTCCTCCTCACAGCACACAGCATGCACACAAAAACAAGTGTCTTCAAAGTTACCTGTGAGCATGAACGACAGCTGGGCCAATGGGTGACCAATTATGTTGCAGATGTTGATGTTGAGAATCGACTGTCCACTGCAGCACTGAGCCTGGGCAGGCTGCTCTGATGGGGAACAAAGAAAAAGAAAAGCCGCCCATTGGGCAGATTCTGAGGAATCTGTAAGCTGTCTTTGTGGGTTGTGGGGAGGAAAAGAGTCCTCCCAGGAATTAGGATCTGCTGTGAGGCAGCACCACTTGCTCCTCTCAAAGTTGAACTAGCAGATCCCACCGCCCCTCTGGGCGCGCTGTAGCATGTTCAAGGCTCATTCCCAGGACACACATTAGCTAGGTGGTCACCAAGTCCCCGGTCCTCCTTAACAGTGATTGTGTCCATCCCCTTCTCCCACTGCTTCTACCTTACTTCAATGCATCACCATCTCTTTCCTGGATTGCTGCAAGTTTATCCAAACTTGTTTCCCCACCGCCAGCCTCGTCCCCTCCATCCCCTGCCTTCAGTGTGGTCATATTATTCCGTCTAACACCACTTGGCTCTGCTCACCTCCTCCTGGGTCTGGTATGACCAAACTTCCTACTTAATCTGGGGTCAGCCCCATCACACTCCTCCCACACCTCCCACTGAGCCAAACCAAATTGCCACAGGAGTTCTTGACTTTAAGCCCTCATGTCACCCACTTTATTACTCAGAACTTCTCCCCAGTATGTTCAACAAAGAGCTGAGGCTCCTTGCATCCTCACATTTTTGAACACCAAACACTGGTCTCCTTTGCCAAGGAAATTTGTCTGCATGATTCAGAGAAGCACAGCCCCTACAGGGGTTACAGCAGATGGATGGCTTTATCCACACTTGTGGATATATTGGTAGACAATCAGGATTGATCAGGACAATATACTCCTAACATATCCATCCATTTGGAAAAAGGCAATCAATATGGAGATTAAATCCAGTTTAACACAGGACTAGAGGCAAAACACCAGCCTTCTCTGGAAAGTTCTGAGTTTTAGGGCAGGAAGGTGGTCTGTCTTTGGCACAGTGCCCTCTCCTTCCCATTCTGTGGCTGACAGCCTCACTCTTTCCCTCATTTCTCTTCTGACCAAAAGCTTGACTCGTGCTCTGCTGTTTTTTTT
>VBSM01003204.1:55105770-55152305 GCA_008086735.1 Cheirogaleus medius | reverse complement strand
TTCATCACCAAAAAAGAGATTGGTCACAGAGGGTACAGAGTCACACTGAGACGGGAATGTAGTGACCCCAGCATGAACTTCAAACATTTGTAAGAGTGGTGGTGTGTCAATTTCAGACCAACAATTATCAGTAGCTTTGTCAGTGTGGGAATCACTTGAAAGCACCTCCACCTTGCGCTTCCTTACAGGTCTAATAATTTCACTGTCAGTAGAATCAGTAGAATCGTCTCCAGAATCGTCAAAACAGTCATCCGCAATCTTTGATCTCACTAGGAATATCTGATAAATTATCGTTAAATACTTCCAGAAGTATATCAGTTTCGTTGGTTTCCTTCCTTTTTCTGAGAGAAGGCATTTCTAAAAGCGCCAGGAACTTGAAGACGAAGACTATTTGAATGACCAAAATACAATGTAACTGCAATGATTTATGGGTTCGTGCAATTATATAGTTTTTCATAGATTGACCTGCACGGTTTCCACCAATAAGATTGCTTCATTCAATGTGGACAATACAGTGTGTTGACATTTAAGGTCCATAACAGATGGCACATGAAAAACAAGAAAACTCGTGAGCGGTCCTTAACAGATGGCGCGCGAAACACAAGAAAACTCGTGAGTGGTACGCAATGTGTTAAAAAGCAATACAACATTTTAAAAATAGTACATTATTACAGAAGCTATATGTGCACTGTAAATGATTATCAGAATATCAGTGTGGCAGACTCCATGGTTGTTCCATCATGTGGGCCTCTGATGTTCATGCCTTTGTGATGTCCCCTCTCTTAAGTATGGGACCTGGGACTTGCTTCTACTGATACAACATGACGAAGGTGATAGGATGGCAGTTCTGCAATCATGTTACATGAGATTGTAACACCTGTCTTATGAGGAGACTCTTCCTTGTTGGCTTTGAGGAAACAAGTGGTCATATTGGGAAGACCACATGGCAAGGAGATGAGGGTGGCCTCTGGCTGATAGCCAGCAAGAAACAGGCCTTCAGTCTGACAACCCACAGAAACTGAGTCCTGCTAACAACCACGTGGGCAAGAAAGTGGGATCCTTCCCTGCTCCAGCCCAGATGAGACACTGCCCAATCACCACCTTGATTGCAGCCTTCAGCAGACACAGCTGAGCTGTGCCTAGACCTGCAAACACTGTGGGATAATAAATGTGTGTTGTTTTAAGCCACGAAGATTATGGTGAAATTGTTATAATAGATAACTAATACAATTTGATAATATTATACAAATACAAAAAAAAGTTTTATATTCTCACTACCCAGAGATTACCATGGTTAACAGCTTCATGTATATCCTTCTGGGTAAAGTTAATATGTTGTCATTGAAAAAATAATAGTTAAATGAAAGCACATAGGTCAAAAAAGGAAAGTTCCTCCTTCTTTTCCTTTACCTTGTCCTCTACTCCCACTCCCCAGGGAAAACCACCGTTAACAATTTGGTGTGTTTCTCTAATTTTCATGGAAATGTGTGTATACCTATAACAATATAGATAATATATAAACTACACATTTGTAGTATACATATATAGAATGCACACATGTAGAAGTACACTTCACATATTTTTAAGTACACATGCATAGTTTAAAAAAAAATTGGATCACTTTATTTTATTCCATACTAGCAACTCAGATCAAAACAAAGTCACCTTTGTTTTGGTCTTTCACTTACCCCCTAACATCCAAGTCACCAGTAAATTCCATTGTCTCCATCTGTGAATATAACCCACGCCTGCCTAACCACTTGTCACTACTCTCCACTATTTCCATAAGCCATGCTACCAACCCCTCTCACCTGTAGTATCAGGCTCTTCTCCTGTCCTAAGTGGTTTCCTGCTTTGTCCTTACTCCCTACAGCCTCTTCTCCACCCAGCAGCCAAAGCTACTACATTAAGACCCAAGTCAGACCATGTCACTTGTGCCCCAGCTCAGAACCTACCAAGGGCTCCCACCCCATGTGGAATAAAAATTATAGCTCTTCCCACCCCTACCAAACCTTCACTTCCCCTGGATGATCTAAGAAGAGTCAATAAAAGTACCAAAGTTCAGAATGAATGGTGAGGTTGAAGGATATATTTAAAAAAAAAAAAAAAGATGGAACTATTTTAAAGTGGGAGTTTTCTTTTTTTTTTTTTAACCTTAACAGATCAAGGTATCAGAAAAAGTGAGAGTTTCCAAACATGTTGCGCCTTCTAGCTCCCTATACCCCAAACAGATATCAGCATCTGCGCTTTGGCTGGGCCTTGACTCGTATTCTCTTTATTAACATTCAGATGCTTATTACAGCTGCATACATAGGGAAAAACTGCTGAAAGCCTGACTTTAGCCAGAATATTTGATCACTTTTACTTTGTCCACATAGTCCTGATGTTCCATTACCACCCCAGAGGACTTTTTTCTAATCTCTTAAGAAAATTTTATTGAAACCTACAAAGAATTTCTTTATCAGGAGGGCCATGCCTACATTGTGGACATTCTCACTGTCTGAGGGTAGAATGTCCTTGGTAAGACTAGCAGTCACCGCTGCCTGGATTAGAATCCTTCCATGGCCCATAAAATGAAGTTTAATCTCCTCACCGTGGCATACGTAGCCCTCAATATTCAGACCCCACCTGCCTCTGCAGCCTTATTTTCCTTTCTTACTCACTCGCCACTTCCTGCCCACTATGCCCCCCTCGCAGCCTTTGCACAGGCCCTTCTATCTCCTTTTTACATATCTGAAGTCTACTTACTACCTCAAAACCATTCGCATCCTAACCCAAATATTCACCTCATGCCTTGTTTGACTATGTGCCCCCCCACCAAATTCTTTTTTTTTTTTTTTTTTAACACTTAGGTCTCTGATCCCTTGGAATTGATTTTTGTGTGTGGTATAAGGAAGGGGTCCAACTTCATTCATTTGTGTATGGATATCCAGTTGTCTCAGCACTATTTGTCCCACATCTTTTATTTATTTGTATTTAAATTTATTGATTCATTTTTTTAGAGACACGGTCTCGCTCTGTTGCCAAGGCTGGAGTACAGCAGTATGATCATAGGTCCCTGTAGCTTTGAACTCCTGGGCTCAAGCAATCCTCCCACCTCAGCCTCCTGAGTAGCTGGGACTACAGGTGCATGTCACCATACCTGGCTAATTTTTAAAATTTTTTTAAAGAGATGGAGTCTCACTGTGTTGCCCAGACTAGTAACTCCTAGCCTCAAGCGATCTTCCCATCTCAGCCTCCCAAAGTGCTGGGATTATAGGCATGAGCCACCACACCCAGCCTCCCCCCAAAGTTCTCTGGGTGGAAACTTAATCCTCAATGCAACAGTGTTGAGAGGTAGGACCCTTAAGAGGTGATTGGGTCATGAGGGGGATTAATGTTCTTATCGTGGGATTGGGTTTGTTACTGTGGGAGTGGAATCCTCATAAAAGGACGAGTTCGGCCCCCTTCTCTTTCTTGCATGTGCATGCACTCTTGCCTTTCTGCCTTCCACCATGGATGATGCAGCAACAAGGCTCTGGCCAGAAACAGGCTCCTTGATCTTGGACTTCCCACCCTCCAAAACTATAAGAGATAAATCTCTGTTCTTCCTAAATCCCCCAGTCTCAGGTATTTTGTTATAGCAGCACAAAATGGACTAAAACACCAATCTATCACTATACAACATGGAAAAAAAAAAAGATACAATTTGAATTTCACTTCAAATATGAACCCTCAATAATGAAGTAACCCCTCTGTCCCAGAATAATTTCTCTTCTGTGTAGGATCACTTTATCCTTTTTAGTTGAGTTACTTCTATAATACACTTATAGCTTTTACTGTTAATCACAATGCCATACAGACTGGGTATGATCTCTGAAATATTTTCCTTAAAATATTTTTTATAGAAAAATAAATCCATTCTAGTACATATATGCATATTCCAGGTGGATGTACTCTCCTGTTGGCTAAGGAGCAGTTATATTGCAAATGCTCTCAACTGACAAGAGCTCACACTGTACTATGAGATGAGAATGCTTTGCAATGTATGTTATGTACTCTGCTGAAGTCTCTTTCTGACAATTACTTGTATTTTGGCAACTAGCTTTGGCCCATCATGACTGAGAAAGTGTTTGCAGTTATAGTACTGAATCTGCTACAAAGAAACAAAGAGAATCAACCTGGATGTTCAAATGTAAATTTGACAATGACTCTAGGTATATATACAAAAATGGTTGAGAAAACAGAGGAAGGAGACCAACAGGCAATTATGGATTGGTGGAATTACTTTGATGTTATTATGCACATTATAAAGGTCACTGAAGCCCAGGAATACCATCAACAATTAGAGGGATAGTAGGTGGCAACAATCATGACCAGAAGCTTGCCACGTCTTCAGGCATTTTAAAGTGAATGCACAAGGCCCTACCAGTGTGCAGTGATGAGCCTGCATCTCCTCAGAGACTGGGCTATATAGACCACTTATAGGCTGATTTAAATAGCACTCTCAGATCCAGGAACACATCCTTCATGCAAAAGAGTAATGCATAGATACTTTCATTTCTGTTTTGTTTCATTTTCCTTTATCAAATTGTAAATTTCTTAAGATATGAATCTATTCTTGATTCACATACTGTCTTGAACATGATAGAGAATGAGAAACAGTTCTTTGAACAATTGAATTCTACTGAACTACCTAGACAGAGCTCCTTGCTATGGGTATGGTAGATGTTTATGAATAGCTTTCTTTAAAAGCTTTCTCTTACTCACCCAGAATAATTCCCACAGCTTTTTGTGTTATAACTATGATCACAATATAGCATACACATTAGTCTATTTGTCTGTTTTCTTCACTGGTCTGATATGGCAGAACCGTGGACCAGTCAGAGTCCCTGAAGCAAACAGATGCCACATTCAAATTGGGACATTCCAGAAAGACCTAATAAGGGACAACTTACAAACACAAAGGCTGGGTGTTGGAAAACCACAGGAATGATCCAGTACGTAGAGTTAATGAAGCCAAAAAGAAAGAGGCATGTGGAAAGAGCTTTCTCCCTTTGAAGGGCACAGGTAGCCAAAGACAATTATGCAGGGACAGAGCCAGGGGAATCAGTACCCTAATCTCATCCTCCTCTCACCCTCCAATCTCTGCCAGGGCTCCCTACTGGCTGAAACAATGCCAGAGGGCAAGGAGCCCTTGGTTGTGGTCCATACACTCACCTTTGTGGGCAGAGGGCAGGGTGGAGAGAGTGAAGAATGATCTGGACTGACAAATGGGAGCTATGCAGTCCAGTGTGTCCTACCTAATATTTATGTCCCTTATGCCTAGAACACTCCTCATTTAAGATTTATATCTAGTGCCCAGGAAAATCCTTGATATTAATGGGGGGGAATGTAGTTATGTTTTATCCATATTGCCAGGTACTAAAAGATATAAACACAAATGTTAATAACCTTTTGGCTGGAAGGAGAGCATGAAGGATGAAAAGAAGAAGAAGAAAGAAAACTTTTTTGAGATAGGCATATCTGATTATTAAGGAGGTGTGTCTGCAGGGCTCCAAACCTCCTCTCTGGGGATTGAGTCAGGTGCTCCAGGGTGAGGGTTGGTTTGGGTAACTCATCCTTCCTCAACTAGCCTTGCATATCAAGATGAAGTGACTTTTGTTGGCTCCTGCATGCTAACCTAGTTAATGGCATTATCCATCAGGATAGGATTATTTATGCTCTAGAAACAAACAACATAAAAATGTCAGTGGCTTCTTCTGGGTATATCCTCAAAAGGATTGAAATCACGGTCTGGAAGACATATTTGTATATTCATGTTCATAGCAGCATTATTTATAATAGCCAAAGGCAGAAGCAATCCAAATGTCTATTAATAGGGGAATGGATAAACAAAATGTGGTATACACATAAATGGAACATTATATCCAGCCTTAAAAAAGAAGCAATACACAGACACACACTACAATATGGATGAATTTTGAGGGTATTATGGTAAGTGAAATAACCCAATCACAAAAAGACAAATACTACGTGATTCCATGTGAGGTACCTAGAGTAGACAAATTCATAAATACACGAAGTAGAATGATGGTTGCCAGGGGCTGGTAAGAGTGGATATGGGGGAGTTATTGTTTAATGGGCACAGAGTTTCATTTTGCAAGTTGAAAACAGTTTTAGATAATGGCTGCACAAGCCTGGGCACAGTGGCTCACGCCAGTAATCCTAGCACTCTGGGAGGCCGAGGTGGGAAGATCGCTCAGGAGCTCAAGCCCAGCCTGAATGAGAGGGAGAGCCCATTTCTGTAAAAAATAGAAAAACTAACCAGGCATTATGGCACACACCTGGAGTCCCAGCTACTCATGGGTTGAAGCAGGAGGATCACTTGAGCCCAGTAGTTTGAGGTTGCAGTGAGCTATGATGACGCCTCTATACTCTAGCTGGGGTGGCAGAGTAAGACTCTGTCTCAAAAAAAAATAAAAAATGGTTGCACAACGATGTGAATGTATTTAACACTACTGACACTCACTACTATTTAACACTACTGTACACTTAAAAATGGTTAAGATGATACATTTTATATTATGTGTATTTTACTACAATTAAAAAGTTGATTTTTTTCTTTTTTTTAGAGACAAGGTTTCACTCTATCACCCAGGCTAGAGTACAGTAACATCATGATCACAACTCATTGCAACCTTGAACGCCTAGGCTCAGGTAATTCTCTTGCCTCAGCCTCCTGAGTAGCTGAGACTACAGGCACACACCACCATGCCCAGCTAAATTTTTTATTTTTTGTAGAGATGGGGTCTCACTATGTTACCGGGCTGGTCTCAAACTCCTGGGCCTCAAATGATCCTTCCGCCTCAGCCTCCCAAAGTGCTGGAATTACAGGTGTGAGCCACTGTGCCTGGCCTAAAATTTTTTAATTAAAAGAAAACTCAGTCACTTAAACCACAACAGTTTACTTCTCACTCCCCCTATATTTTCATTAAGGCTTGGCCAGGCACTCTGCTCCATATTAACATTGTCCTCCCTCTGGACCCAGCTGACAGAGCAACTACCTTCAGGAACACTGCCGGTTACCATGGCTGAGGAAAGAGACAAAAGGTAAGCCTTTCACACCTAAAACCTGACCTGATAAGCTCAAGGTATCCACAGGGACATGAGGTCAGAGACATGGGGACAAGAAAACCAAGAACTAATGCAAATTTAAGAAGTATATCCAGAAAACAATATGGGTATGGTTACTGGCGCAAGAAGCTGACTAGAGAGGGGAGTAACATCAATGGCCAATGATATTCATCTCCTCCCACCCAAAAAGGGACCACAACAAATAAACAACTATATTTTGACTAGAGTGACTGAAGAAATATACTAGAGAGCAGTGGAGCAGAAAAATCCCTGGGGAGCATGGGTGCCCAGGACAGCACCACAGAGAAGGGAGCAAGGCAGCCTGCCTCTGCCACACTGTCTCCCCCACTGGGATAGGCTCAGAGCCAGGGGAACCTCTTATTACGGGAAAAAGGTAAGCTAGAGACCCTTGGTGGTTCCCATCACTGCAGTCATTGCTACAGCAGCATCTCCCAGTGAAGATAGTTGCCAGGAGTCTGTGTGGCTATACTGCCCCAGAGCAGGAACCCTCTTTGCAATCTCCCAACCTGGCAACCTACATTGCTATAGCATGGCACCTCTTAAAACCCTAGATTTGGAGTATGTCCTTTCCTGAGGGCCAGAAGCCACTGACTCCCTCCATCCGTGAGGCCCTGCCGTCATTCCACTATGCTCACACAGGTGCCTATAGTACCAATACACCAAATCCAATGCCTGAAGCCTAGGCCCCAAGGAATGACCAAAACTCCAATGTCTGAACCCACGAAACACTCTAATCCTAGGGAAACAGGACGACCTGCATAGTGGGGAAGCCAAGTACCTCAACAGCCCAGCCTATGGGCCCCTACTCCTAGCATGACAGCTGGCCTGGAGGCAATCCCACCCTCCTGGAGAGAGAGTTACATAGCTGCCCAACTTGCATGCACCAACCCTCAGCCCAATAGCCAGCCCAGAAGTAGTTACCCCACCACCCTAGAGAACACCCCACTGCACAGCCTACCAGCCCACTGCACCCACACACACCTGACCCAACAACCAACCCAGCACCCCAACCTCCAGAAAAACTGCACCATCATCATCATAAACTTCCATAGCCTAGCCCACTGAGACAATTGCAAACATCACAGATGAGGATTACAGCTGAAGAATCTGTGCAAAGACCACATTACTGAGTCCACAAACAACCAAAGCCAATCACTATTCCTAACCAACATCCTAGAATCCATTTCTAGGATGGAAATAGCCCCTTCCTACAAAAGCTACTTCATAAAATTGGAAAAAGTGACTGTTCCACTAGATGCGTAGGTATCAACATAGGGGCATAAGTAATATGAAAAGGCAAGGAAACATGACACACCCAAAGGAACACAATGAGACTCCAGTAACAGACCCCAAAGAAAAATAATTTACAAAATGCCTCAAAAGGAATTCCAAATAATGAGCTTAAAGAAACTCAGCAAGATACAAGAGAATACAGACAAACAATTCAATGAAACCAGGAAAACAATTTATGATCTGAATGAGAAATTCAACAAAGATACAGGTACCATAAAAAAGAACCAAAAGAAATCTTGGAAGCTGAAGAATTCAATGAGTGAAATAAAAAAGATAACTGAGAGCTTCAACAGCAGCCTAGATCAAGCAGAAGAAGGAATTTCTGATCTTGAAGACAAGTCTTTTGAAATAACCTAATCAATGGAAAAAAAATTAAAAAGAAGAAAGCATAAGGGATTTATGGGACACCATTAAACAAATATTTGCATTATAGAAATCTCAGAGGGATGGAAAAAATGGAAAAAGGCCATAAAATCTATTTAAGAAAATAATAGTCAAAAACTTCCCAAGTCTTGGGAGAGTTATAGACATCTAGATTCAGGGAGCTATAAAGTCCCCAATGAGACTCAACCCCAAAAAATCCTTTTTGAGGCCAATTATAATTGAACTGTCAAAAGTCAAACACAAAGGGAGGATTCTAAAAGCTGTAAGAGAAAAATGTCAAGTCATATATAAGAGAATCTCTATTAGACTATCGGCAAATTTCTCAAGAGAAACCTTAAAGACAAAGAGAATGGGACAATATATTCCAAGTGCTGAAAGAAAAATAACAACCTTATCAGCCAAGAATACTATATGCAGCAAAGCTATCCCTCAAAAATGAAAGCGACATTAAGACCTTCCCAGAAAATAACTGAGGGAATTCACCACCATTAGGTTGGCCTTACAAGAAAATGCTTAAGTGAGTACTATAACTAGAAACAAAAGGACAATAACTACTTTCAGTAAAATGGCAGGAATAAGTCCTTACCTAGCAATGATAATCTTGAAGGAAAATTGATTAAAATTCTATTAAAAGATATAGAGTGGCTGAGTAGATTTTAAAAAACAAGATCCAACTGTATGCTACCTATAAGAGACTTACCTCACTGTTAAAGACAAACAGACTAAAAGTGAAGGGATGGAAAAAGATATTCCATGCAAACAAAAACCAAAAGTGAGCAAGAATAGCAATACTTGTATCAGATAAAATGGACTTTAAGTCAAAAACTGTAAAAACACACAAAGAAGGTCATTACATAATGATAAAGGGATCAAGTCAACAACAGGATATAACAATTATAAATATATATGTACCCAACACCAAAGCATTCAAATATATAAAGCAAATATTATTAGATCTAAAGGGAGAGAGAGACTACAATACAATAGTAGTAAGGAACTTCAACATGCCACTTTCAAGAATGAACAGATCATCCAGACAGAAAATCAACAACAACAAAAAAGGACTTAAACTACACCATAGACCGAAAGGACCTAGCAGACATTTACAGAACATTCAATACAGCAGCTGCAGAGTACACATTCTTCTCAAATGCATATGGAACATTCTCCAGGATAGATCATGTTATGCCCTAAAACAAGTGTTAACAAATTAAGAAGAGAGATCATATCATCAAGTATCTTTTTGAACCACAATGGTATAAAACTAGAAATCAACAAGGAAAACTTCAGAAACACTAAAAGTAAATGGAAATTAAACAAAATTCTCCTAAATAACCAATGGGTCAATGAAGTAATTAAAAGGGAAATTTAAAAATTCTTTGAGACAAATGAGAATGGAAACACATCATACCAAAACCTATGGGACACAGTAAAAACAGTACTAAGAGAGGGAAGATCATAGCAATAAGTTCATATATCAAAAAAGGAGAAAGATTCTAATAAACAACCTAACCAGACACCTCAAGGAACTAGAAAAACAAGAAAAAACTAAACCCAAAATTGGTAGAAGGAAATAATGGAACCCAGAGAAGAAATAACAAAATGTAGGACACTAAAGGCTCTGAGAAGTGAACTACAGAGGGTCTCCCAGAGGTGAACCAGACCACTTCTGGCCCATAGTTTTGTTTTGTTTTGTTTTTTTAGAGACAGGATATCATTCTGTCACTCAGGCTAGAGTGCAGTGGTGTGATCATAGCTCACAGCCACCTCAAACTCCTGGGCCCAAGTGATCCTCCAGCTTCAGCCTCCCTAGTAGCTGGGACTACAGGTGTAGGCTGGCTAATTTTTTAAAAAATTTTTTGTATAGACAGGGGTCTCACTCTGTTTGCCCAGGCTGGTCTTGAACTCCTGGCCTTAAGAGATCCTCCTGCTTTAGCCTCCCAAAATGTTGGGATTACAAATGTGAGCCATGATGCCTGGCCTATGCCTGTATTTTTAACCTGAATGCTCTGCTGCTTTCGAGGTAGACTAGGAAATTAGAGCATTTAGGTCTGGACAAGGTTTGCCTTTTTCTGCTTATTTTGCTTTATTTTTAAGAAATATAAAATTATGGCTCTCTGGGAGGCCGAGGCGGGCGGATCGCTACAGCTCAGGAGTTCGAAACCAGCCTGAGCAAGAGCGAGACCCCGTCTCTACTATAAATAGAAAGCAATTAATTGGCCAACTAAAAATATATAGAAAAAATGAGCCGGGCATGGTGGCGCATGCCTGTAGTCCCAGCTACTCAGGAGGCTGAGGCAGGAGGATTGCTCGAGCCCAGGAGTTTGAGGTTGCTGTGAGCGAGGCTGATGCCACGGCACTCACTCTAGCCCGGGCAACAGAGTGAGACTCTGTCTCAAAAAAAAAAAAAATAAATAAATAAATAAATAAAATTATGATATATGGGAAAATACATTAATGTTCAAAATTTTTTAAATAATAAAACAAAAATATTTGAAAAGCAAATTAACCAGGATAATTTGAACTGTGTAGCAATGAGAAAACAACAGCCTACCTATAAATAACAGTAAAAATCTCTTTAAATTAGTCACACACAGAAAATTTAAACCAAGTCCCAAAGTTAGATAAGATTTCGGTTTTTTCCCAAAAGTGATGAGCATCATGTAGAGAAGGCACTGGATGGATCTACCTTTTCCTCAATTGTGAGAGTAGCCAACCTCTGATTTCTGCTTTTAGGAGCAGTCAGAAGGAACCAACAATCCTTCTGGCACAAATAAAATCCTGTCCAATTGTGAGTGTCTGAGATGTCTCTTCCATGGGGTGCCTCCCTCCCAACTGTGCCCTGTGGGCCTGCTCAAGTTCTACCCACAAACAGCTGGGTATTTTAAAGGAACCACATTCCCTAGTATCACTTCTCTCTCACCTGCAGGGTAAGCTATAGCTCCCTACCACATTCTAGGGACAATGGTAGTTTGGCCCTGAGGCTACCCAAACTCACTTAGTTGTAGTCATTCATTCCATATTATTTACTGATGACCTACTAAGCACTGGATTAGAATGGCATGGAGGCCCCACAGTGAACAAAATGGACAAGTCCCACCCCTCCTGGAGTTTATGTTCCATCAGGGAGACAGATATTAAACACATGAGTTGACTTCAGAGAGTGATAAGTACTGAGAAGCTGGTGATACAGGGTGACATGACACACAGTGACCTCTGGGTGGGCAACTTGAGTTGGGTGGTCAAGATGAGCCTTTTTAAGGAGATGATGTTGGTGCTGAATTATAAGAAAGCAAGCCTTTGTGAGGTTGAAACAGGGCCTTAAGAGATACAAAATTGAGTTCATGGATCCTTATGGCCTGCCCAGACCTTGGGGGCAGAGAGATCCTGTCAAGTAAACGGACTTCTACTGCTAGTGATCAATGCCCTGATATATCTCACAATCAGTATGGTTAAAGCAATGCTCTTTGATAGAAGTGTTAATTAAATACAAAGATTTATTTACAAAGATCTTGCTCTGATTATAGAATAAATGAGTGCAAATAGTCGGATGTAATTTTAATTGTTCAGTAATGGGAAACAATGCACTTCATCAAGACAGGGGAGATACATTCCTTTGGGAACAACTTCTACCTCAATTTACAATTTAAAAAGGGAGCTAGGAAGGTTATTTTATTTAAACCACAGGCCACTTCTGTCATTCTTCTGTGATGGTTAAAGTAAACCCAGACTATGTCTGAGTTAAGCCTCCAGGAAGCCGGGGGAAAGTCTTTGGATTCCAGGCAGTGGCTGAGCAGAGTTCACACAGCTGGGGTGCCCATGGGGTGATGTCTGCCCTGTGTTGTGTTGGGGTAGGGATGGGTGGCCTACCCCTTTTGCAAAAGGCTGGCTTATGTGTAGAGTCTCTGGACATCGCAGGGGACGTCATCAATGGCAGATACAAAGGTTGGCTCTGTCAACATCCATTCCAATCACCTTCTGGGTTCCTTCCATACTATGGAGTCTGGAAAGCTAAATTCCTTGCTTAGTGTCCTCCCTGGAGGATGTCCTCTGGGAGTCCTGAGCTGGAAGTGAGCAACGCGAGGCAGCAGCCATATATACACAGGTGAGTGAGGTCTTCTGGCAGACACACTGGCAATCACAGCTGATTCTTCTGCAGTAGCTGTGGCAGAGTTTTGGGCATCCAGGCCCTAATTTCACTAGTGCCAAAGAGTGGGAAGCAGCAGCAGCAGTGCTTCCACTAGAATCATAAGGCAGTGGTTTGCAAACTTCACTGTATATCAGAATCACCTGGAAAACGTGTTAAAACACAGATTGCTGGGCCCCAGCCCCAGAGTTTCTCATTCAGCAGGTCTGAGATATGGCCTGAGAATCTGCACCTCTACAAGATCCCAGGTGGTGCTAATACTGCTGGTCGAGGAACACACTTTGGAAACTACACTTTTCTCCTGGCTGCACTGTTCTTCTGTGTAACTTTGGTAAACCCCTTTCTGCTTAAACTAACTTGAGTGAATTCTACTGTTTGCAAGTAAGAACCCTGATCCACATAAGATCCTTGGTCTTATTTACTGATGCTCTCTACTAATCCTTGTCATTCTCTACTGAATCTTCCTCTTGCCTTTAATGGAATCCCCGTGCCAGTGCCCTATTCCTGGCCCTGTTTCTTAGAGTCATCATATGACTCATGCTGACACAAACCCTGTCCTACCACATGTTCTTCCATTTCACAATCATATTTAAGTAACCCCCTCCCTTGTTTTGCAACAACGGGGCTAGGGTCTATTGCCATAAAGGCAAAATTGTCTTGGACTTAGTACTGAAGTAGCATCACAGAAGAAAAAGAGAAAAAGCCTCTTTATCTACCAAAGGGGGGAAAAAAAAAAGTCAGGTTCCAGATGCCTGCTTCCTACCAGTTTTTAAAGATTTGATCCTTTCTTTTTCCTTTTTTGGTAAAATACCTTAATGTGAAATTTAAAATCAAAATGACATGTAAGCTTAGCAAAAGACAAAAAGCAAAACGCACAGTTGTAATAATCAAATAGCAATTATACTGCACAATTCATTGATTGTAATGCATCCTGTAACAAGCAATGTTTGTCTCCTATTTTTTGATACCTCTTAAACTTACATCTTTTAGAAAGACAGTGCCTCTGTATGCTTTTTGTATTTTTACTGAATGTAAATATTTGTTATATTTTTGGTTAAAAGAATGTAAAAGTACCATTTATTATCATGTCTACTAATACACTGGTGGAATCAATAAAGACTCTACATTAAAAAATAATAATAAAATAAAAATGACCTAAAAGAGCCCTCTTTGAAGGGTATGAGAGTGTATCAGATTGATAAAATGACATCTTGCTAGACATGCCTTATTTAAAAACTGGTTAAAAGATATTATTTACCCAATGAACCATAAGGGCTCAAAAGAAAAAAACTCAAACACAATAACAGTCCCTCAGGTAAATGCTCCTTCAGGCAGTTTTTAAAATGTGTATCATTTACTTGATAAAGCATAGCAGCCTATCATGAAAGGAGTTATGGTCTGCTGCATAAATAGGCATTTGGACAGCTTTAAAAATGCATACTCTTTACACCCAAATGCCGAGTGAAAATCCCAATGGAAAGTGGCTATTATAAGCAAAGAGCAGCCACTTTTCAAAACCAAAAGGTGATCTGGCCAAATGGTTCTTTAAAACTTTCCTTCTCCAAGAGCTGCGTAAACATCTACTTATTTAAATGACCACTTGTCACTTCTGGGTGGGGCCACTGCCCAATAAGAGGGAATGACCCTCCCAGAGCTCAGAACAGCTCAGCCTTCTCAGTCTCCTCTGCTCCTCAGAATCACCTGGAGAGCCTTTCCAGGCCCTACTCAGAGGGGCTGGGACAATGATTGCTTTAAAAGCCCCCCAGGTGATTTTGATGTGTAGTGAGGGATGAGAACTCCCAGGCTGGATAGAGAATGCGAAGCCCAGAAAGGCCAAGTGACTTGCCCAAGATCACACAGTAAGCCTGGGGGAGAACCCAGGTGTCAGGACCGCCTGTTTCTACTCTTACTGCTATCCCACCTTCTCTCCTTTCCTTTCAGAGTTGCCTTTTTGGATTTTCTTTTAATACAATTTTATGCTTCCTTTCATTATATCTATATTTAAAGTACGTTAATAGTTTACAGTAGTTATACATTACCAAACATTTAGAAAACACAAGGGGAAAAAACATATTTCCATTCCTCAAATACCAGTTCAATTAGTACTTTCTTATATTCCCTGAGATCCTGTTTTCTTCTCTACATATCTTCCCTACTTATGAGCTTATTTATTTTTAAATTTTATACCAAGTATTCTACATTATAAAGTCTCTGTTGTGTTTATATTAATTTAAAAAGTAATAGATGTTTGATGAAATTTCAAAGAATATAGAGATATACAGGATTTGAAATGAAAGGTCCTAAACTCTCCCCATTCCAGTTTCTAGGCAAACTTTTTTTTCTATACATATTTTGAAACGGGATTGTATGACTGGTGCAGTTCTGTAGTATTTTTTTCTTTTTCTACTTAAAAGAATGCTTTGGGCATCTTTCTATGTCAGTACATACTGATCTACCTCATTCATAGTATTGCACTGAATGGATAATCCATGATTCATGAACATTTAGAAGCCTTTTCTATCAAAAACAAACAAACATATGAACAAACAACTAACCAAGTAAATCTCTGGGCTTGCAAGCTCAGGCTACAATCCAGTCCCTGCTGCCCCTCCAAGGGGTGCCTCCCTGATGCCAGCCTCCTAGTGCACACTCTGTACTCTGAAGAAGGCAGGGCTAGGGAGGAATCCTGTCATTGACTCCCCGACCCAGGGTAAAAAAAACAGCCCACAGAGAGTGACACTGATAATTCACCTCATATCCAAGGCAACTCAAAGAACAGGGAGGCCAAGTCCAGGACGCGCCTGATCTAAATGTGCTTTTTGAAATCCCCAAAGCTGCCATAATTCAAGGACTTCAGGTCTCCTGTGCAGACTAACCTTTGTTTCCCTGGTTCCCTCCTCCTGCTGCCAGCTCAGGGATAAGAGGCAAAATGTAAATAGAGCCATTCAGCTACAGCAAGCAACACAGGTGTTTTGTTTTGTTTTTAAATAAGAAGGGAGAAAAGGAAATGGAAGGTCATTGCCAAAAGAGTGAATTTTACAAAAAGCAATTTAGCAATGTTTCAGGAGCCTGAAGTGTGTTCTTGAACCTTGGACCCAGAGATGCTATCTTAGGCCACACAGCCTAAGAAAATAATCAGATATGCCTGGAGGCAAACCACCAGGGTGTGAATCCTGAATCCACTCTTTACTAGTGTGTGACTTTGGACAAGTTACCTCTCTGTGCCCATTTTCTCATCTCTAAAATGAGAATAATACCTAGACCTCCACACTGGGTTGTTGTGAAGACTGAGTGAATTAATCAATGTCAGCCATTTGGAAAAGAACCTAGAAAGCTTTGTAAATGTTGGCTATTATCATTTGTAACAGCAAAAATTGATAAGGAACTGGTCAAATAAATGATGGGATGCTATTGTGGCCATGAAAAATCATCATGGGAAAATTATTAGATATCCCTGGGACTGCAAGATTATGAGCATTTTTATATTTTTACATATTTTATGAGGTTTTATACAATAAGCACCAATTATTTTTAAAATCAGGAATAGTTTAGTTTATAATAAAAAAAAAAGCATCTTGGGATATATACACACGCCTTTGGCTCTCCGTATCTATGGGTTCCAAATCAGTGGATTCAACCAACCACAGATTGAAAATATTCAGGGAAAAAAAAAGAATAGTTGTGTCTGTTCTTGTCATTATTCCCTAAAAAATACAGTGTGTTACAACTATTTACATAGCATTTATGTTATATTAGGTATTACATATATATATATGTTCTATTAGGTATTGTAAGTAATTTAGAGATGATTTAAAGTATATGGGATGATGTACATAGGTTATATGCAAATACTACACCATTTTATATCAGGGACTTAAGCATCCATGGATTTTGTATCCTAGGCCTGGAACCAATCTCCATGCATACTGAGGGATGACTACTTCCCTTCACGCTAATCTTTTTCTCCCCACAAGTCAATGTTATCCCAGTGGAGGGTTATAGTTGTTTCTGGCTCTCTGGATCTTTCCAGATGTGTTCCCCCACTACTGCTGCCCCCACCCCTCCCTTAACTTCTCTCCTCTCCCCTATATGTGGCCTCTTCTCAGGATAGGATTCTGTGCACTTAATCAGGCTCAACTGTAAAAGGCTGATAAGGCATAAAGCAATATGCTTGCCACTAGTATATATGTTTTACCAGGGAACAAAGACGAAGGATGGAATTCCTAAGACTGGCATTTTAGGTAGGTAACACCAAGACAATGGAGGAAGCTGTGGAATAACCAGGAAAGAAAATGGTTTCTTGATGCTCCTGAAATCAAAGCCTGTTGGTTCAATGGGTTGATTCATTCATTCTGGCTCAGCTAAAAACCACTGACAGTTCAAAGTGAGAAAATCCTTGTCTCCTGAAAGGTACAAACCTTGATAAAATGAACAGGAATGAATAAACCAAATCAGAGGCAGGGTGGAGGAGGGTTGTAGAAAGGGCTAGTTAACCCAGGACAGAGTTTTACTCTTTGTAATATAAGATAGGTTTTTAGCAAGCCTTTAGGGTGCCAAAAAGGAGTCCCATAGGAATATGCCAATTCCTTAGTGAGGGTGAAAAAAACCAATAATGACTTCCAAGAACTAAACACACCTGACTTTCTGCCCACCATGGGTGCAAGGAAGAAAAAAATGAATGTCCTTCTGAGTTCAGAGGGCACTGTCCTGGGAAAAGGAAATGATTAGAATTTACATCTGAGCTCAGGTTTGTAACAAAGAAATTGCTTCATAATTTAAAAATTATTCATTCCCGCCTATGCTGTGTCCTCATCCTAGGAAGTAGCAAGTCAACTGTATCCAATGAGGGATTAAAGATAATAAATAAAAGAGTAGCAATTAATTGTGCATCCTGATTTAACAGCCTGGGTTGCCTGGGTCATGCTAGAGTGGCTTATCAAATTTAGCTCTATTATGACTGTCTTGTATTTCAATTGATGTTTGTGCTCACATCTGAAGGCACTTGTACCATGAGGCTTTTCAGATAGAAAATAATTTAAACATATAGATTGTTATAGGATTCTATCATTCTTATAGCATGAGGCAAAAGTGTTGAAAATGGCAGTTTAATGAGTCATGCAAAGCAGCTCAGAATTCAGAGTCACTGATTGAATTATTTTCCCCCTCCAGAGGCCATTCCAGGCAGAGTGATATGGCTCTTTTCTCAATGTTTTGGTTCTGACTCACTTTTTATAATGCTTTCTCATTTTCTGGCTTTTTAAAAAGCAAAGGCAACCCAGTGGCCAAAACCCGAGGCTATCTGATAACCAGAATCATTGTCAGAACCAAACAAGAAAAATAAATAAATAATGACGGTGAAAAGATGGGTAAGGGGGACCTTAAATGCAGTGCCCACACGAATGCACCCTCTCATATTCTGATTGCCAGGGCAGAATTTGGAGGTGGGTGCTGGAAAGGGCCCTTGCTGAAATGTGGTAAAAATCTGCTCCTTTCTGGCCTTGTCTGTGTTCTTGGCCCGAGACCTTCGAAGGTGCCCTCAACAGCCCCAACAGTCAAAGGTTTCTCTACTTGGACGACAAATCTAATTTTAACAATGCACTAATTCTTTCATTTGCTGCCCTACATGTTTTCATCCTCAGGCCATAATTTTACCTGCCAACTCAGGTAATAGCCTTTAATAGGACAAAGGCTTTGAAAGGTTATACTGTACTGGATTTTATGCTGAGACTGTACTTTCACCGTTGAGTTCTCAAAAGGGAGATTTTATCACACCAACCAAGGGTCAGTCACCCCAAAGGGGCACCTCCTTGCAATGCTTTGGGAGGGAAGGGTGGTTTTATCTGCCAACAAACTGCTTGACTACTGCTCCTCAGGCGATGCTTTCTTCCTTCCGGGTGTGAGTGGGCCAGAAGGGCTAGAGAATGTCTTCCCTGTGTCTGCCTCTCATCTCCCTCTGTCACATCACTGGCCACTGTTAGGCAGGAATATTAGACCTAAGCCAGGCACAGTGGTTCACACCTGTAATCCTACCTAGCACTTTGAGAGGCTGAGGTGGGAGGATGGCTTGAGGCCAGGAATTCGAGACCACCTTGGGCAACACAGTGAGACCCTATCTCTTAAAAAGAAAAAAAAAAAAAGTAAGAAATAAGGAAATAGCATAAAATTGAACCAGAATATGACTTTTCCCATAATACAAGGGTATAGCTTTCAAGAAAGAAAAGGAACAAAATTTAAAGTAACTGTTATGTACTGTACCACATGGAAGTCACACGAAAAAATGAAAAACCTCTAAAAATACAAACATGCTTAAGTTCAGTTAACTCCCTCCAACAGCATTACATGGGATAGCACAATCTGTCTATAATACACCATGGTTGGGAGAGGCCAGACAATTCAAAGTGTCCAGAGATTGCATGAGCTTTAATAACTGGATTTTAGGAAACCTTTGTGATTTGTAGTTTGGCAATTTGTGGCACTCAAGCCCACAACCACAAATTGGTTTCATATTGGTATCATGCATTTGCATGCTTAATTTTTTCCATATTTTCCAAAGGCACAGTCACATATTTTTGGGCTCCCTAATTCATTAAACATATAGCAGGCATAGATATTATATTAGTTTGCTAAGGCTTCATACAAACTGGGTGCCTTACACAACAAACTTATTGCCTCACAGTTCTGGAGGCTAGAAGTCCAAGATCAAGGAGTCATCAGGGTTGGTTCCTTCTGAAGGCCGTGAGGGAAGGAAGGAACTGTTCCAGGCCTCTCCCCTAGCTTCTGATGCTTTGCTGGCAGTCTTTGCTGTTCCTTGACTTGTAGAAGCATCACTCTGATCTTTGCTTTCATCTTTACATGGTGTTCTCCCTGTGTGTATCTCTGTGTCCAAATTTTCCCTTGTTTATAAGGGCACCAGGCATATTGGATTAGGGGATCCACCCTACTCCAATATGACCTCATCTTAACTAACTATAGCTACAAGGACCGCACTTCCAAATATGGTCACATTCAGAGGCACTGAGGGTTAGGACTTCAAAATATAAATTCTTGGGGGACAAAATTCAACCAATAAAGCAAAAATGTCTTTTCTTTATTTTAGGGAAAAATCATTGGGTGTCTCATTGAAAACTGCCTACATGAACCTGGCCTTTGTCAAACACAAAACTAATTCATAAATAAAGAAAAATAATATTGCATTTGTTAAAAAAAAAAAACACCAAAAAAACTCTAAATACTAACTAGCTGAGTGACCTTGGGTGAATCACTTGTCTGGGTTCTGTTTTCTTATCTATAAAAATGAAAAGATTTGGGATAATCTCTAAAGTCTTTTCCAGTATTAAAAATTAAAGGCCTAACAGCACAGGGGAGAATTTATATTAATAATAAAATGCAAAATATAGTTTTACAGTGGGCTTATGGTCATATAATAAAAGCATATCCAAAAGGGTAAAAAATAACTGCTGTGTGCAACTGCTGAGACAAACAGACCTGCTTCTGCGGGTATCATTCACACATAATTACTCAGTGAGTAATCCTAAGTATCCAAGGACTTCTGGTTCCTGTGATGGACACATTTGCTCCCCTGGGCTCTTTGACATTGCTACCATGTAGGTCAAGCAGCCCCAGGGTGAACATGATCAGAAATAACAACTAAATCAAAGGTGATCATAAATACATAGATTACTTCTCAAGATAGGGAGTCAGCTCTCTCACAGGGTGTAAATATTAAATATTTATGTATTCCACTGCTAAAAACCACATTTTCTTACAGGTCACAAAATGAGCTCCCTACTAAAATAGTTCTCTAAAACAATACTATTCACAGGACCACAAAAATATCAGCACCTCCGGTAGCATTATTTTAATCACCTAACAGATTTTGGGCAGACTGCAGAAACCACTCCTTAGTGCATCCTTTCATTTTTAAGAAAAGCATGGCGAGATTTCCTTGGTTTCCTTAGCTTTCAATGCTGAGTACAGATCAATGCTCACTAGCTTCAGAGTGTTATTTTTCCTGCCTCTGTGACAATAGTGTTCCTGATCTTAGCCTTTTATGAATAAATATAATCTCATATGGGAAAAAACATGAAGACTAGATTACAATGGACTTCTTGCTTCGCTCACTCATTACTATGCTTGGTCTTAATAGGACAGAATGGTCTAACTTTGTTGCTCATTTATGTCATTAAAATGCCAATAAGCCAAATCCTCCAGCTACAAATGAACTTTTTTTTTTTTTTTTTTTTTTTTAGAGACGGGGTCTCGCTCTTGGTCAGGCTGGTTTCGAACTCCTGACCTTGAGCTATCCACCCGCCTCGGCCTCCCAGAGTGCTAGGATTACAGGCGTGAGCCACCGCGCCCGGCCCAAATGAACTTTTTAAAGAGGAACAAAGAGTCTATCTCAACTAAATCAAATCAATAACAGTTGCAGCCAGGAATAATCAAGTCACTTGTTTAACACATTACTGCCATGTGAGTTGTATTTAACTCACACTAGTGTTGAGCCCAGGGCCTTATGAAGCCTATGTAACTCACATGTCCCTACCTTGGGAGCCCTGCAAACTATTTTTCAAGTTGCATATAACTCATGAACAGAAAACAATAAAAAAATAACAAATTTTTCGTTAAATTAGAAAGGATCATTCTGTTTTCAAAGTTTTTATTCTATTTTCATAATATAACACTGTGGCGCCCCCCAAAAAAATTTTTTTCTAGTGTGGCAGTTAATGTGTTTATAGGAGATAGTTTCACAATAAGCACATATTACTATTTGGGGATATTTGTTATGAGGACATATTTTTCATAGGGAAAATGGTTAAGTAAATTATTAAAGATCCATTTGATAGAACTGTACATATTCATTTTAAATGATGGCTTTGAATTCTATGTAATGACACAAGTGAAGTCTATTAATAATGTCAAGGGAAAAAAAGCAGAATGATAAATGCATTCTTACAAATTTATGTACAACGATTAACAGACTAAAGTCCCACATTTTTGCCAGGTGTGTATGATCTGGCCCTCTGTCCAGCTCTCTGACCACATCTCCTCTCCTTCCTGGTTTCTCATTGTGCCTTAGCCACCCAAGACCTCTTTTAGTGCTGCATACACACCCAGCTCGTTTGTACCACGGGGCCTTTGCACTAGAATGGCCTTCTCTCTCTCTTCACATTCTAGCTCCTTCCTAGTAATTCGAGTCACAGTTCAACATTATGTCCTCATGAGGCTTTTCCTGAGTGCCTGATTTAAAGACCTCAAGCCTCCTTATCACTTTGATCAATTTTCTCCACAGTGCTGGTGAATGGCTGAAATTATCCTTATTTCACTTGTCTATTCATTTGTTTTCCTGTTTGCCCTATGATATCAGGAGCTTTGATAATTGTTTACTATTAGATCTCCAGATCCCAAAACAAAAGTTTGTAAGTAATATCTGTTTTATGAATAAATTAAAATATGTATAAGAAAAAGGAAGGCAATACTTCAAACTGCCAGCACTTTCCACAAAGGTACTGGGGTTAGGGTGAATTTTTTTCCTTTATTTCTTATGCTTTCTATAATACCATTTTCTTTTATAATGGAAAAAGAAGAAAGAAATTGTTGACTTTCCAAAATGCCCACATGAACATAAAAAGGACAGTCCTATTATATACTCCAAACTATGAAAAATTCATAATTTTCTACTTTGGTCAACCAACTCCATAGATCCCAAAGAAAGTAAGAATCTTTGCTTCTACTTTTTGAAACTTAAGATCTAATTCAAAGACAAACTGATCACATTAAATCATTCAGGAGTATTTTATTTTTTCTCTTTTGGATAACAGTACAATAAAAAGTGAGTTTAGATGGTTCACTCACTATGAATCAACCTTTCTGTAAATACCATGGTGCTATGGTCTGAATGTTGCCCAAAATTCATGTGTTGGAGCTTAATTGCCAATGTGACAGTATTAAGAGGTAGGGCTTTTATTAATAGGAGGTAATTAATTCATGAGGACAGAGTCCTCATGGGTGGGATTAGGGCCTAATAAAGGGCTTGAAGGAGTGGTTTCCTTTTCTTCCACCCTTCCATAATGTGAAGACACAGCATATTTTCATTTATTCATAGAAAAGATATTAACCGACCTTCGTCTAACACTAAACCTGCCAGTATCTTAATCTTGGACTTACCAGGCTCCAGAACTGTGAGAAATAAATTTCTTTTGTTTATAAATTATCCAGTCTGATATTATATTTTATTATAGTAGCACAAGTAAGCTAAAGCACGTGGGTTCATACTTACAAAGCATTCAAGTTTTTTTCTGGAAAGGTACTTAGTTACTATATCAATTGTAAATAGTTTGCCTTGATTTAAAAGTAAATCTAACCTCATTAAATAAAGATCACATAAAACTGCTAACCACAATGTAAGTGAAATGAGTGCATATATTTGGTAAAGTGGACTGCAGATACACATGGAAATGTCTGGAATCCATGAACTTTGGCCAGAAAACTCTGAGTGGGTTGGAAGATAAGAAGAAAAAAAGTGTATTTGAATATTCAATGGATTTTTTGATAAGGATTTTCCTGGTTTTGTAGTTAAACTGGGGGAAGGAAGAAAGGAAAGAAAAGGAAGGAAGAACAGAAAGTCCCCAAATCCAAAAAAGAATGACAAATAGAAGTCCCTCCAAATGAATGGCCTATTTATGCCACCTACTGGATCCTTGCTGCACTGCTTAGTCATGTGGGAATCTCCTCTGACAATCCACAAATCCCCCAGTCCTTTTAATCTCCAACTGTACTTCCTTTCTTCCTTAAAGGTATGGAACTATAATATTAACTGATATTCGCTGGGCACAGATTCTGGTTTTATTAGTAAAAAGGACCTTCAAATCAACTCCTTCTGCAAGACCGTGCTCAAGGCTCCTCCTCTACAAAGCCCTACTGGACCTACCCAGGCACAGGATCAGTCCCTCCTGCTTCTTGGTTGACAGCACACTCAACCTTGTATTGTGAGGGCTGGTATGTCTGTCTTCCCCCTAATGTGTAAGTATCTGGGAGCACAATGCTTCCTCCCACCTGCTTTTTACCCTGAGTGTCCTGAGGATGGTGCTAATTCAGCCAGACCTTGTTCAAGTGCTATAACTAATTTTATCTTCATAATAACCCTATGAGTAGATGTTATCATCCCTATGTCAGAGATGAGGAGACCAAGGCATGGAAAGGTAATTTGTCCAAGGCCACAAAGGTAGGAAGTGGCAGGCCAGTCTTCAAACCAGGCAGTGTAGCTCCAAGGCCTGTGTCCTTTGTTGCTATTCTTCTAGCCACTCAATGAAAACTGAGGTGTCTCATGTGTTTCATTTGTTAAACTGATTATGTGTTCACTTGTCACAGAAAGCCACCATGCTGGGCTTTAGCACTTCCCTCCAGGTCCCCTGTCCCCTCTTCTCTATTCTGCTCTGTGTCCTAGGAGTCTGGCCTCTATGGACTACATCAAAAGGCCCCCTTGCTCTCTGGCTTCAGTCTGAATATGGTCAATGGAAGGTACCCCTACAAGTGGGAGGGCAGGAAAAGGAAAAGGAAGGGGTACTTCTTTCCCTGGTTTTCTCCCTACTGGGTGGCCAGAGGTTGGCTGTAGGTTTATGCTAAAGCCACAGCCTCTTCCAGGAGGCTCTCTCCAAAGGTTCAGCTCCTCTTTTGGGTTCCTCTGACTGTTCCTCCCCTTTTCCCTGCAGGTATAAGGTGATAATGGCTCCCTGTGTTGCCAGCCTCATGGTGCTTCACCATCCCATACTGGTTTCTCTTAACCCTCTTCACACCTCTATAAATTGTCCCTTTATTAAATTCTCCTCTATTACCCACTTAAGGGTACCATTTCCCTCCTGTCAGTAGCCTGACTAATAGAGCCTCCAAATACTTTAGCTATCTGCTGAAACTCCTCTTCCCTGATGAAATCCCACCATTCAGTTTTTGGGGGTCATGGTTATGTGTTTCCAGGTATCCTCTGTTGAAAGACAATGCTAGGAATCCCAAACCAATAATAACAACTATTCATCAGATTGCCTTCCAACCCTGATCCAAGACAAATAAGTATTCTAGTGAGGAATAGGAGCAAGGGAGTGGGCCAGGATGTGGAAGGAAGGGAATGAAAGATGAGATGGCCCCAAGGACAAACTTTGCAGAGATACTAAGGAAAGTGTCAGAGAAAGCTATCTCCTGCAGTGGTTACAGTCTGAGGACTAGCTGGGGGACAGAGATGAGTAGGACTCACAGCTCTGCTACTTAACAGCTGAGAGCACTTAACCTCTCAGAGCCTCTTAATATATAAAAGGTAAATAATAATAGTATATGCCTCACAGGGTTGTCATGAGGAGTAAACAATGCAAGAAAAATGCTTATTGTACTGTCAGGCAGTGTTCAGTAAACATTAGCAGTGATGGATACTATTAGGGAAGAGTTTGTGTTCCCAGGGTTTTGTGAGGCTTAGCTGAAACAACTCTGTGATCATTGAGTCATGGCAGGGCCACTGAGGGAATGCAAGTGGGGCCTGGAAAGCAGGAGCTCTGAAGTCAGTGAGGCCTGGATTTAGATCTTGGTTCTATCAATTCATAGTTCCATGACCTTAGGCTAAGTTTTACTTAAAGTTTCCTCATCCATGAAATGGAGGTGACTGTAGTATCTCACAGCGTTTTTGAGGTTAAATGAGATAGCAGAATGACCATGACATAAGAGATACTCAATTTTATTTTTTTAAACCAAGATGATGTTGGACAGTAATAGATACACAGATAGACAGGGTTATCTATATACATGGAGAGAGAAATAGAGAGAGGAAGATGAATTTATTTTAAAATTTGGCTAATGCGATGGTGGGGGCTGGCAAGTCTTAAATCTGTAGGGCAGGCTGGCAGGCTGAAAACTCAGGCAGGATTTCTTTGTTACAGGCCTTGGGCAGCATTCCTTCTTCTGGAAACCTGATTTGCTCTTAAGGCCTTCAACTGATTGGATAAGGCCCACTCACATTATTGGGGGTAATCTACTTAAAATAAACTGATTGTAAATATTAACGGCATCTACAAAAACCTTCATGGCAACATCTAGATTAGTGTTTGACCAAACAACAGGGCACCATAGCCTAGTCAGACTAACACATAAAATTAACCATCACCATGACCATTTGGGTTCCATTTAGTATAATCCTTTAAAGACTATAAGATAATGCAGCTCTACAGTTTGTGTGTGTGTTTTCTTTCTTTTTCCTTTAGGCCATGAATTCTCAACAGGAGGAGAAATAAAAATTGGTTCCTGGAGGCCAAAAAAATCTACAACGGTGTGTGGCCCTCCAAAGTGAAATCCTACGTGACAAAATCTTGTTCTTTAATATTAAATTTCTCTCATTAGGGAGAAATTAAATTATGTATATGCTATACATTTCATATTATAAAACTTTATTCAACCTTAATTAATTAGTTTAAATATATTAAATTAACAAATTTTCTCCTTAGGGGATGTGTTATAGGCCAAATATTTGTATCTCCTCAAAATTCACATGTTAAAATCCTAAACCAGGAGGTGGGGAACTTGAGGCCTTAAGCCCACGTGTGGCCTTCTAGGTTCTTATGCAGCCTTTTAACTGAATCCAAATTTTACAGAACAAATCCTTTTACTTTTATTAATATTTTTGTTCATCTTTTATGTTTTTATTTTATTTTTAAAACAAACGCATTTAAAATACCAATGAATAAAGTAAGTTTCAACTAAATAATCCTCCCAGACTGATAGGCACAATTAGAGCATTAGTAAGCCATAAGGGCTAAACTGACAGCTGCTCTGTTCATGATTTAGTTCTAGTTTAGTTCATGATTTAGTTCTTCCCCTGCCTGACTAGTGCCACTACCATACAAGGCTGGTTGGTGAGAGTTTACCGGGGTCGAGTATACCAATCTGTTATCAGCTTTTGAAATTGGTGCACTGTGTTTCTGTTTGAAGTGGAATTTGTGAACGTTGCACAGCTTGACATTATTTTTTAATTCTGTCTGCTTAACAGACCATCATGTCAAAAAAGACCAAAAGAATGTTGAGGGAAGAAAACAGATTTTTTAATGAGTACTGGGAATTGCAATATTATCTTGTCATTGCTAAAGATAAGATGATTTGCTTGCTTTGTGATATTGCAATATTAACATTAAAAAACTTCAATGCTCATCAGCATTCTAACACTCAAGGACCACAAATATTTTAAATCAGAGGAAGAGGCGTGAAAGGTTGTAGAAATTAAAAGACGAAAAGCAATATCAAAGACAATTCTTTCAAGCAGCAATAAGATCTGGAAATAATGCCACTGAAGCAACTTAAAAAGTAGCTTATATACTTGGGAAAAAAGGGAAGCCCTTCAATGATGTAGAAATTGTGAAAGAATGCATTGTTGAATTTATAGGATGCTTACTTAGACCCCGATAACGCTTCAAAGTACGAACAACTGCCTCTTTCAAGGAGAACCATAACTGACTGGCAGCATAAATTAGCCAACTTAACAGAACAACTTCAGGCAACACTTCAAATGGAAAATATATATTATTCAATAGCTCTGGATGAACCAACTGACACTACCCACT
The DNA here is from genome assembly GCA_008086735.1 of Cheirogaleus medius. Classification (NCBI taxonomy): domain Eukaryota; kingdom Metazoa; phylum Chordata; class Mammalia; order Primates; family Cheirogaleidae; genus Cheirogaleus; species Cheirogaleus medius. Next base: position 55,124,756 of record VBSM01003204.1, on the reverse strand, counting down.
CAGCACAGGTTTTATACTTCATTTGGGTCATAAAAGATTTTCTTTGCTATAAAGAGTTACTCGCTTTGGGCAGGCTTGGGAATAGAACTTTCAAGATAAATGTCGTGAAGTTGAACTGAATTTGGTCACTTTAGTGAGTGTATGTACAGATGGTGTGTACCTTCTATGACTGGAAAACATGAAGGGTTTATTGCACAGATTAAAAAAGTCTTAACAGATCCAGATGCTCTCATTTCTTTTCATTGCATCTTGCATCAGCAAAATCTCTGTGCTAAAGCTATTTTAAGTGATACTTTGCAACAAGTTGTAAGTATTGCACAAATGCAACAGGGTCTTCAGTCTCCTTAACATGCTAAAGTTGAACATTCAGGGTGGGTTACATTCTAAAGAGTATTGGCTATGGCAGGGACAGGTGTTTGCCAAATTTTTCTCTCTGCAAGAACAGATAAATTTTGTGAAGAACAGAATTAACAATGTGAATTATTCAAAGAAGATTTCTATAGTAATGTAGCATTTCTGGGTGATATCATGTCAAATCAAAATGACTTGAATATTTCTTTGCAAGGTAAAACTAAGTCTATGTATGATATGTGGCCAAAAATCCAAGCATTTTGGGGGAAAAAAACTATCTTTTTTTCAAAACACTTCTTCAAAAGCAAATTTCAGATGAACATTTTCCCCAGTTAGTAAAGGTCACTGATGAGCAGGACAATATATGTGAATCATTTGAAGAATACACAGCTGTTACAGACCTATTAATTGGAGATTACAATGAAAGGTTCACTGACATTTGGAATCATATCACACTCAAATTAGCATTTCAGCCTCACCTAGTTGATATCACTAAGGCATCTAAAGAACTACAGATGTAATTGATTGAGCTCTCATTAGATGACATTTTAAAGTCATTGTTTGATGCTAAGAAAGATCCAACTGAAATATGGAAAAATGCAGAATACCCACGACTTTGGCAACATGCCCAAAAAATGCTTTCTTGCTTTTCAACCACTTATTGCTGGGAATCTACATTCTCTTACCTAACCCAAATCAAGACACCCTTAAGGTCACAAATGACTGATACCCATCTAGAGCATCAACTGAAAGTGCAAACCTCCATGCTGCAACCAAATATTCAAATGCTTTCCAAGAAAAAGCAGACTTAACAAAGTCATTAAAAGGTTAGTTAACTTTAAAATTAACAAATAGTTTTCATTTTTTGAAATTATTTAGTACATAGTAGTTGGATTTTTTCCAAATAATGTACATTTTAAGTATATATAATTGAAGTTCTTAAATGCAGCCTTATTTGATTACAGCTAAATGAATGTGGCCTTCCAACATGAAAAGGTTTTCCCCCCTGTCCTAAATCCTACAAAAAAGATGAGAAACACTGCTTTATGGCCTCTTGCAGAACATATTTAAAATATCTCTAGCAACAAAAGGAAAGGTACAGCATAGTGTTTTTCATTGTCTATGATAGTTTTTCAACCCTATCTGCTGTTCTACCTTTAATTTTATGAATGATGAGAGGAGTTAGTGTTCTTTGATTCAGCCAATCTTCAAAAAAATGTGTCCATTAAGTTGTAGTAATTCAATATTAAAAGTAATTTCCATAGAAATTTTTTCTGTTGTCAATAGCTGCAGCACTAACACTGCATTACTCAATTTCTGACAGCAAAACCAGCACACTCCACAGCGTCACCTTAGTTCATTCCACCCAGGAGAACCTTAATACAGCTCTGATGAAACAAGTTATATTTATGATGATGACTTACAGTTAAATCTACCACTAGGACCTCTTCCTCCCGAGCCTCTGTCCTATTCAAAATGACATTTATTTTGAGAGACTGCTAGTTATTTCTGTTAGGTGCCCAACAAGCTGCCAGACTGCTGCCTGAAATAAAACCACTCATTTCTAGGGACCTCTCAAAGTTTCCTTTTAAACACAATCCACTTAAATAACCAGAGCACAACCTCCATCTTTACTGCTCTTTAAAATGTGACTTAGGCAGGCATCTGGACAACTCAGAGCCTTGGCATCTTCATCCTCAAAGTGGGAATAATGATGCCAGTCTGCCCAGCTTCAGGAAAACTACCAGAAAGCCACAAAATGCCAAGTATTATTATAATGAAGCAAAAGCTTCAGTATTTTCTGCAAGTAAGTTTATTACTAATGAGAAACTTCACACAGGCTGTTCCCTCAGCTGTTTGTTCCTCTGCACGCTCTTGGCCTGACTAACATGGGCCCAACCTTCAGGTCTCTGCACAGAGTTTCTTCCTCAGAGAAACCTTTCCTGATGCTCTCTGATCCCATTTAGTATCAACTTGTTATAATCTCTTACCACACTCTTTAATGAACTTTCACTCCTAATAAGCCTCAGAATCTGTATGCATACATTTATTTCTGTGATTATTTGTAAAATGTCTCTGCTCCTGGAATGGAACCTCCATAGGGCCAGGCCCTCCTTCCATGCTCATAGCTGTAGCCCTGGTGTCCAGCACAGGGCCTGACACTCAGTAGGTGATCAACAAATATTTATTAAAGTGAATAATAATGTTTTGTCTGTCCCTTCTAAAACAAACCACCCTCAAGGATTTATTTTCTCTTCCTAATTTCCCCCAAAGACTCTTTTTTTCTTTTAAAAAAAAATTGAGGCAAGCAAGCTGCAGCAAGTTCATACATTGCTGCATCTTCCTATCAAACTTTTAGAGACTTTATGAGTGGGAAAGTGATACTCAAAAAACTGCCCTCCATATAATAATTTGCAAATGTTGGGACAGAGTTTCTGGAAGCCCCTCCCTTGAATGACACAATGACCTGCCTGACAACCTATCCCTTTCCCTGGGCCTGCAGAGGAACACCCCCTGGGCATGGGTTTCCTGAGCATCTCTTCCTGTTGTTTTTTGTTCTTTAAGAGACAGGGTCTTGTTCTGTCACCCATGCTAGAGTGCAGTGGCCTCATCATACCTCACTGCAACCTTGAACTCCTGGGCTCAAGCGATCCTCCTGCCTCAGCCTCCTGAGTTGCTAGGACTACAGGCGTACACCACAATTCCCAGCTAATATTTTTATAATTTGTAGAGACAGGATCTCATTATTTTGCCACACAGGTCTTGAACTCCTGGCCTTAAGAAAAACCTCCCATCTCAGCCTCCCCAAATGCTGGGATTATAGGAGTGAGACACTGTACCCAGCCCTCTTCTTGTTCTTGAATCTTGCTGGTCCTCCATTTCTTCCCTATTCCCTATTAAAGCTCTCCTATCTTAGATGTGCTGTATCCCATAGGGGAACGAATTTGGCATCAGTGCAAAATTAAAATATGATAATCAAATCCATTTTCATATGATATGTTTTCCCTTGGGAATAGCATGGACATTCATTCAATCATTATTTATGATTAAGCAATCAATCTGTGTACAATATGATGTTGGCTACTGAAGAAAATATAAACCACACCAGACCAATGTGGCTCACATTTTATGTAACAAAGTTGTGAGTTGTTTTTCAGTTGCCATGGACTCCCAAGTTGAAGGTCAAGTAACCTGAGGATGCCCAGATGAAGAAAGCATGCCACCATGGGTGGAACCTAAGTGCTCAAACTGAGGAGCAGGGACTGAATTAAGACGCGGACACCTCATGGCAGTATCCATCATCCAATCAGATTGAGCCCTGACATCACTCCCCAGCAGGATCCATTCAGATCATGCCTCTCAGCATCACCTCATTGCAAGATCCAATCAGATCATGCCTCACAAAACCCTATTCTTACAGTACTGTATGCTTATAAAACCCAACCCAGCCTGCAGCTTGGAAAGACAGATCTGAGTGTTTTTCTCATGTCTCCATGCCAGTCCACTCACAATACAGCTTTTCTTTTCTCAAAAGCTGGTGCCATGGCATTGGCTTCTAGGTGCATCAAGCAACAAGCCCAATGATTGCTCAGTTATCCAAAAACTTATAAAAAATGCGGTTTTTGATTTCCATTTCCAACACAATGGCAGGATACACTGAACAACTTTCCTCAACAAAAGATCTGGAAATTATAGCTAAAATATTATAAATATCCTATAAATACGTAGTTGATCTCATAAAAAAATAAGGGAAATGCCCAGAGGCCAAAAACAAAGACACAGCTAAAATACTGAGGATAAGAGAATGGGCATTGTGGGTACCCTAGTGTGGGTTGCACCTATTTTATTGATCAAAGGGTTTGGGTTTTAAGGGCCTCACAGGGCCAGGAGACAAAGCTTTTGATTTCTCCTAAAAACTGAGTTAGGGCCGGGCGCGGTGGCTCACGCCTGTAATCCTAGCACTCTGGGAGGCCGAGGTGGGCAGATCACTCAAGGTCAGGAGTTCAAAACCAGCCTGAGCAAGAGCGAGACCCCATCTCTACTAAAAATAGAAAGAAATTAATTGGCCAACTGGAAATACATATAGAAAAAATTAGCCGGGCATGGTGGCGCATGCCTGTAGTCCCAGCTACTCGGGAGGCTGAGGCAGTAGGATTGCTTGAGCCCAGGAGTTTGAGGTTGCTGTGAGCTAGGCAGACGCCATGGCACTCTAGCCCAGGTGACAGAGTGAGACTCCGTCTCAAAAGAAAAAAACAAAAAAAAACTGAGTTAGGATTGATTATCAACCCAAAGCTGGGGTTTTCAATGGAATACAATTGAAAGAGTAGATTAGAAAATCATACCCACTGGCCAAGAAAGATGAAAAGGAAGCTTGCCTGAGTGGGCCTCAGCTTTGGATGCATGGGACAGGACATGGGGAAGACATCTTCCATGAGAATTTGTAACCATAAACCTGTCCTCACAGAGTTTTGGGGTTGGAAGTTACACTGTGAGCATTGGGATCCCCCATGCAGAGATATTAACATCAAAAGCTGGTTCTGGGCTGTTAACACCCTTGGAGGTGGCTGGCAGATGCAAATGCAAAACATTACTGAAGGGATATATACACAACCCAGATTGCCCTTCCACAGATAAAGCCCCACAGACTGTGAACCCAGAAGCCCAAATTTCAAAATGCATGCCAAAGAAAGACATGACTCCAGCCATCTTGGAGTTTATAATCATTTAGAAAGATAAGGCACACATTCACATCCAATGAAATGTTATGCTGAGATGAATTTCACCAAGGTCTTTGCAGAGCTAAGGCTTCATCCCCAAACAAATGACTCTCAAAGGTAGAAATTTAATGTACCATACAGTTAGTGAAGAAAATTTCTGTATAGACAAGAGTTTCTCTATGCCCCTAAAAATCACTTTGAACTTGCTAATCCCACAGCCAGCTCCCAGTGAGTAGCTAAGAATCAGGCGGCTTGTGCTTAAGCAATCAGATGAGGCTCACAGAACTCTGGAGCCAGATGTTTAAGTATAACCCACCATGGAGTAAGTATTTCAGAGTGACTGAGCACAGGATCTTAATTCAGACTGCCTGGGTTACAATCCTTACTTTACCACTTTGCTTAGCCTCTCAGTGCATCAATTTATCTATCTTTAACACAATGATAATAACAGTGCTTACTTCACAGGTTGCGTGTGATGATTACATGAGATTCATTCAAACAGTTTAGGCCAGGCATGGTGGCTTATGCCTGTAATCCTAGCACTTTGGGAGGATCCCTTGAGGCCAGGAATTTGAGACCAATCTGAGCAAAACAGCAAGACCCTGTTTCTACAAAAAGTAGAAAAATTAGCTGGACATGGTGGTGTGCACCGGTAGTCCTTGCTAAAGTGGGAGGATTGCTTGAGGCTGGAAGGTCGCAGCAATCTCTGATTGTACCACTGCACTCTAGCCTGGGAACAGAGACAGACTGTGTCTCAAACAAAACAAAGCAAAACAAAACAAAACAGTTCAGCAAAGTGCCAGTTCAATATATGTTAGCTACTATTATTCTCATTATAAACTGACTACCAGATTTGAATTATTTCTCATTAGGTATACACACAAGTATTACCTCAAAAATCATTCAGAAAGCTAGTTCTAAAATAACATCAACACATAAATGTTGCCTCCTAAAGGAAGCAACTTATCTTCCTCTCTCCAACAGTACATCTGGCAAAACAAGGTCTTTCCTTGGGTTAGGCAAAGAGTTGTTGGCTATAACACCCAAAAACACAACATATGACAGAAAAAATTGGATAAATTAGACTCGATCAAAATTCAAAACTTTTACATTTCCAAAGATATTAAGAAAATGAAAAGACAAGCCACAGACTGGGAGAAAATATTTGCAAATCATGTGTCCCCAAAGCTGTGGTCCCCAACCCCCAGGCCACAGCCTGGTACCGGTCCGTGGCCTGTAAGGAAACGGGCCACATATCACCACCTGAGATCTGTGTCCCCCACCCCCCAGGGCTGTGGAGAAACTGTTTTCCATGAAACCAGTCTCTGGTGCCAAAAAGGCTGGCGACCGTTGTGATAAAGGACTTATGTCCAGAATAAGAACTCTTAAAGTTCAACAATAAAGAAGACAACCCCATTTTAAAATGAGCAAACGATTTAAATAGATATTTTACCAAAGAAGGTATACCAACAATAAGCACATAAAAAGATGTTCAACATCATTAGTCAACAGGGAAATGTTCAATTAAAAGCACAATGAGATAGATTTCACACCCACTAGGATCACTATAATAAAAACACAGGCAATAATAAGTGTTGTGGAGGATGCAGAGAAACCAGACCCCTCATACATTGCTGGTGGGAATGTAAAACAGCATAGTCATTTTGGAAAACAATTTGGTAGTTTCTTAAAAAGTTAAACATAAAATTACCATATAACCTAGCTACTCCTAAGTATCCATCCAAGAGAAATGAAAACGTACGCCTTTAAAAAGATTTGTATATGAATTTTTGTAGCTGCATCATTCATAAAAGGTAGAAACAATCCAAATGTCTACCGACTAGTCAATAAATAAACAAAATGTGGTATTCCACATTAGAATGGATGAACCACAAAACCATTATATTAAGTAAAAGGAAGCAAGTTCAAAAGACTCCATATTGTATGATTCCATTTTTTTATTCCATTTTTATGAAATGTCCAAGACAGACAAATCTATAGGGACAAAAAGTAGATTAGTGGCTGCCTTAAACTGGTGGTAGAAATGATCAGTGACCGTAAATGGATATAAGGGATCTGTTTGGGGTGATGAAAATGTTTTAAGACTGGACTATAGGGATTCTTAACACACCTTCTATGCTTACTAACAATTATTCAATTGTATGTTTGAAACAGGTGAATTTTATGATTTATAAATTATATCTTAATAAAGTTATTTTTAAAAATTGTCCTATTAGGCTGGGCACGGTGGCTTATGCCTGTAATCCCAGCACCTTGGGAGGCTGGGATGGGAGGATCGCTTGAGCCCAGGAGTTTGAGGTTGCAGTGAGCTATCATCATGCCACTACACTCCAGCCTGGGTGACAGAGAGAGACCTGGTCTCTTTAAAAAAAAAAAAAAAAAAAAAATTGCTGTGTTAGCTTGCAAATTTTTGCCTGGGTTTTTAAAAATTAAAGCAAATTTTAAAATTCTGTGTTTTTTTATGATGGTTCAATTTGCATTGTAAAATACAAATGAAACCTTGTATGTGGAAAATAGGAAAAACAAAATCAAGTACAAAAATATTGATCTAGACAAAATAAAACTCAAGGAAAAATCATTGAAAGTGATGAGACATTTCACTGAAAAAATACAATCATGAGTCTTTTTGACCCCAATAGCAGGACTTCAAATCATATAGGGTGAAACTCAATTAATACAAGAGATGAAATTAACATATCTGTGTTCATGGGGACACTTTAACATGCTTGTCTCAGAAATCAAAAAATCAAGTAGGTATAAAGTCAAGATGTGGAGTATCTGAAAACACAATGAGCCTGACCATTTATATCTGTGTACAAATAAAACCAAACCTACCAGAGACAACAGTCTCTTTAAACTGCCATAGACAATGCTCCCAAATTGATCGTGTATTAAATCACATAGAAAAGCTCAAAAAATTCTAAATATCAGAATTTACTTTTAGGAAAATAAAAGTATATGCATTTTGCTGTTGCCAGAAAGTCCACAGAATTCACTTGGAAAATTCCCTGCCTCAAGTCTCCATGGTTTTGATTTGCCAAATAAATTCAGCACTTATGTGTATGATTACATTTACTTCCCACTTCTGCTAATAAAGCTAAGAATTTAAAATCCCAATATACTACTTACTTTCCTTTTCTTCAATTTTTAGATTCTATTTTACCTCATTCCTATACAGTTAAGAAAAAAGTTTTTCACTTATATTCCCTGGGCAATTCTGCCCCATTCCAAGTGTCTATTTCTCTCTCTCTTTTTTTAATTTCCCCTAAGTTTTATTTCCTTCTTTTCCTACCTATGCCCATAAGTACCAGTATTAAGTTTCACTCTGAACAGGTGACCATCTCCCTAGGGACCTTCCTCCTTGACTCCTATTCTTTCTGCCTTGGCTATTTTCTCCAGTTAGGAAATGGGCCTACCTGGTTTCTCTGTCCTTTGCTTGCTGGTTCTTGACTGTTTAGTTTACCATGTGCCAGGCACTTGTGTTAGGCTCTAAGGAGACAGTGGTGAATAAAACACACTGGCTTTTGCAGGGCTTCAGGTGAAGGTAAGAAATGCTAAGAGCCAACTTGCAGGTAGAAAAGTTGGAGCTGAAGACCACAGGGGTTTTTTTTGGTGGGTTTTTTTGGTTTGTTTTTGCCTTCTTCTGGATTTCCTGAATTGAACTGTGTAATCTCTCCCTCTCTCTGGGATTGATATGATCCTTCTCCAATTTTTCCTTCTTCAAGTGTCCCTTGTTATCTATTTTCCTAGTTTTCTATTGGCTTGTTTCTTAGTCTGATGAATCTTACTCTAACTCCTATGCTTCTTCCTTCACCCCCAACCAGCCCAGATTTAAACACTGAAAAGAAAAACAAAACCACAGGCTAATGCTATTCTCTTTTTTAGCTTTCAGCTTCTGTTATAGAATGATAAAGAGGGCTAAGATGTCATTTTGAATCTAGCTACAGAACCAGCAAACATTTTGAAGTCACTGTTGGGGCACAGGTGTAGATGCCTTACCCAGCAAATTAGCTGGCAGGGAGTAGAATATGTCTTCTGCACTTTGTTAGCAGAAGGGTTGTCACTATTGTCCAATCTATGGTGAGAATTTAGAGCACATTCCAATGAGAATTTTTCAGTCCAGGAACTGTCCCTGGGATGTGCAACAGGGGTATCCCATCGGGCTGGAGGAGAGCAGATCTTCTGTAGAGCAGTGTGTTTGTTGTGCTAGCACAGTGCCTTCCTGCCCAAGTACACTGGAACTGAGACTTTTAGGAATGAAACATTGAGATACTGACTATGCAATCTGCAAAACCACCTAAGGTGATTGCAAAAGAACAATGTTTTGTTTTTTGTTTTTTCCCCAAGCAAAGCCTTAAATATAGCAAAAACAAAAAATGTAATTGATGAGAAGGAGCCTTCTGGAGTGCTATAAATGGTTTACATAATAATCTGGGTAGCAGTTACATGGGCACATACAAATCTAAAAACTCATGGAGGTGAATACTTGGGATTCTTGCACTTTGTGTTAAACTTCATAACAAAAATGTTAAAATAGAGGTGGATAGTGGTGATGGTGGCACAACCATGTGAATGTATTTCATGCCACTGAACTGCACACTTAAAAATAGTTAAAATGGAAATTTTTATGTATATGTTACCACAATAAAAAACTAAAATGCACATATTTGAGCATTGCTCACTACTATATATTAAGGGCTTAACTAACCCTAATGATGGAAACATATCCTTATAAGCAGATGGAAAAGCCACCTCTATGCCTGGAGAATCTGGCTTGGCTCTTCACTCATTTTCCCAAGTTGCTTCCTTTCCAAGGTCTGTAATCTTTACTAAAAAATGGAAGAATAATTGACAGTGCGGCTCCTGTCTGGGCCTCCTCGATGACCCTCACCTGACCCAAGCCTCACACTCTCCCCTGCATGCAGTGACTTCCAGGGTTGGGGGAAGCTGAACAAAGGCCTAGGGTTCAAGGGGAGGGCAGGGTGCAAGCACAGCAGAGAGAGGAGGAGTATCTTACTCTCCTCAGTATCTTGCTTCCCCTCACCTCTCCTCCCCCAGCCAAAAGCAGGAGGCAAACTATAGACTTTTAGTCAGGAAAGAGACCCTAGGTCACCAAGTTCCACCTCCTTCATTTCATTTCATTTCATTTTTTAATGAGGCAAACAAAGCATAGAGAGGTAAAGGGGCTTTTCCAAGGTCATGAAGCCAGTTGGGGGGTGAGCCAGGACTAAAGTTCAGGCCATCTGACGCCCAGTGCTGTGCAAGACCTGCACCTTGTGTGCAGTCTTGTCTCTGCTGCTCCAGACTCCTTCCACCCCTTCTTCCTCCTCTAGCTCGCCTTCCTGCCAGAACTTTTACAACTTTATTGAAGTTTGATTCACATATCATAAAATTTACACAAAGTATATGGTTCTACAGGTTTTAGTGCACTGAGTATTATGCAAATCACATCAATTTTAAAACATTTTCGGCCGGGCGTGGTGGCTCACACCTATAATCCTAGCACTCTGAGAGGCCAAGGCAGGAGGATCATTTGAGCTCAGGAGTTCGAAACCAGCCTGAGCAAGAGCGAGACCCTGTCTCTACCAAAAAAATAGAAAGAAATTAGCTGGACAATTAAAAGTATATATAAAAAAAAATTAGCCAGGCATGGTAGCACATGCCTGTAGTCCCAGCTACTCAAGAGGCTGAGGCAGAAGGATCACTTGAGCCCAGGAGTTTGAGGTTGCTGTGAGCTAGGCTGACACCATGGCACTCTAGCCCAGGGAACAGAGTAAGACTGTCTCAAAAAAAAAATAAATAAAAAATAATATTTTTTTCATCACCCCAAAAAGAAACTCTATAGCCATTAACAGTCACTCCCCACATTCTCCCAACCTCTTCAGCCCTAGGAAACATCAATCTATAGATTTGCCTTTTCTGCACATTTCAAATTAGTGGAATCATACAATATGTGGTCCTTTGTGACTGGCTTTTTTCATATTAGCATCATGTCCTCAAGGTTCACCCATGCCATAGCTCCCCAGGTCATTCAGCTGTTCTTGTCAAGGTAAGTGGAGCAAAGGAGCAGGGAGAAGGAGGAGGAGAATTCTGAGGGCTACAACACCACAGCACAAAGAGATGAAGGTGAGAATTAATTCCCTCCTACCTACCACATACCTAAGCAATCTATTTCTGCTCATTATCTCATTTAATTTAATCATCATAGTCTAGGAGCAGCACTATCCCAATTCAAATGTGAAAAACCAAAGAGGAATTCAATAGCTTTTCCAATGGAATGCAGTCCTTAAGGAGAACAGGTTTGGAATTCAAGTTTGTCTGGCTCAAAACTTCATTAGCCTGGGCCACCTCTGAAATTGGCAGATTCTGACAGTGAGTGTTTCACATCCACAGGTGGTGAGGACTTCTGGTTAATCTAAAAAAGTGGTGATCACTGTGCTTTAAAATTTTACTTCAACATCCTTACTTTCCTCACTGCAGTACTATTTCTAAGAGCAAAGGAAGAACAAGACCTACATGACTGATGTAGAAAACCAGATAAAGTATGACATTTCCATGTAGGGGATTCAGCTGTAAAACAGACTGAGGAAGATCCTTACGGATACAGAATAATCTCCACTTACACAGTGAACAAGAGCCATCTGCAGAGCATAGTGTATACTATTCCGCCATGTGTACCAAAAGCTGCACTTGGGGGGAGAGTGGAGAGGAAACACGCACATACTTTGCTTGTGTATACATACAATAACTCTGCAAGAACTCTCAGAAAATGTAAAACCTAGTTGTCTCTGTGGAGGAGAACTGGTTGACTGCAGTGAGTGGTGGGAGGAATTTCATTCTTTAGCTTTCTGAACCTTTTAACTTCTGAACTATGTGAATATACTACCTATTCAAAAATACACACAATATATACTTAAAAACCCACTAACGCATCCAACAAATATTAATGAGCCTCTTCGCCATAACAGGCCCTGGTCTAGGTGCTGGGAATACAGCAAGACCAAAACAAGACCAAACAGAAAAGACGGAAAAAACTTTTGTACACTTCACATCCCTTTGTTACCGTGTGTCCAAAAGACCAGCTCAAAAGACACCTAAGACACCAGTCATAGCTCCTTTATGAACAGAAATCTTCCTCTCCTCCCTGATTTTCTACAGCATTTAGAGTCTGCACCACACTTAACAAGTTTACTTACCTGTCCCTTTGTTTTGTTTGCTGTGGCTTCAAGATGCTCAATGTAGATCACCCTCATTAAGATGCTATCACCCTTCACACAAAAACTGTCTGAGATAGTCCCAGGACCTGAGAAATACCCCACCTTTCTACTCCTATTTCCCAAAGGTTTCATTGATCTGAGGGACAAGAAATCAACAATGCCTTTCCAGAACTTGGTTAAGAATTTGAGGGTGAGTCCAACTCCTGCTCTTCCCCTTTTTTTTAGATTAGGCACAAGTCACTCAACCTCTGTGCACCTCAGGTTCCTCAACAATAAAGTGGGGATAATGACAGGATCTATATCAAAGGCTATTGTGATAAATTAACATAGAAAGCACATATAATAGTATCGGGCACAGAAGGCAATATGTGAATTAATTATTGCTATTATCTTTAGTCATTCCTTCCCTACCTGCCACCCTCTGCCCCTCAGGCTCAGCAAAACGCAACTTTTCTTCATTTCTGTAATATATCATGCACTTGCATGCATCCGTACCTTTATACTCCTGCTGGACTGAAATAGGTGTTCTTGCCTTCCCTTCTGCCTGGTAAGGATGGGCTCCCTGCTTAACTATCCTCTCTTCCCCAGGCAAAATTAGCTGCTCCCTCCCCAGAGTGCCCTTGTCCTTAATACTTTCCAGAAGAACAGTTTATTTACAAGGCAGGCCCTCTGGTAATCTTGAACACTGCAATGGCAGGGTCTGTGTCATGTTCACCCTTTAACCCAGCAGCCAGCAGGGACCTGGGGCGGGGGCTGGGGGTAGGGGTGTTGTCTGAGGGGCAAAGGCAGGACCACCATTTTAGACCAAGCCTGCCCTTTATAAAACACTTTGGATTTAATCATCAGGGAGATGCAAATCAAAACCACAATGAGATATCACTTAACTCCAGCGAGAATGGCTTTTATCAAAAAGTCCCAAAACAATAAATGTTGGTGTGGATGCAGAGAGACAGGAACACTCACACACTGCTGGTGGGACTACAAACTAGTACAACCTCTATGGAAAGTAATATGGAGATACCTCAAAGAGATATAAGTAGAACTACCATTTGATCCAGCAATTCCATTACTGAGCATCTACCCAAAGGAACAAAAGACATTTTATAAAAAAGACATTTGCACTAAAATGTTTATAGCAGCACAATTCACAATTGCAAAGATGTAAAAACAACCTAAGTGCCCATCGATAACATGAGTGGATTAATAAAATGTGGTATATGTATACCTTGGAGTTCTACTCAGCCACAAAAAACAACGGTGATCTAGTATCTCTTGTACTATCCTGGATAATGCTGGAGCCCATTCTACTAAGGATTACAAGAATGGAAAAACAAGCTCCACATGTACTCACCATCAAATTGGTATTAACTGATCAACACTTAAATATGCACATATGGTAGTAACATTCATCAGGTGTTGGGCAGGTGGGAGGGGGAGTAGGGGATGGGTATATTCATACCTAATGGGTGCAGCGTGCACTGTTTGGGGGATGCACACGCTGGCAGCTCTGATTTAGGAGGAGCAAAGGCAATATATATAACCTAAACATTTGTACTCCAGTAATATTCTCAAATGAAAAACAAAAAAAAGGAAAGGGAGGGAAAAAAATAAACACTATTGTCCCCAAAGAAGATGAACGCCATATATTTAAAAGGAAAAATCTATATCTATGTGAATGTAAGGATATCTGCACTGAAATAACACAATAAAGTTTCTGTAGTCAGACAAGAAAAAAAAAACAAAAAAATACTTTGGACATGCCTGTAACCTGTTAACTCATTTTAACGTATCTTCATTTTTTAAAAAATCACACTGGGAGTCTCAAAAAAATGGAAGTCTACAGCAGGAGTCACACACTTTTTATGTAAAGGACCTGAAATTAATATTTTAGGATGTGTAGGCCACACGGTCTCTGATGCAACTACTGAACACAGCCCTTGTACCTTCAAAGGAGCTAAACACTACAGGAATGGGATGGGTGTGGCAGTGTTCCAATAAAACTTGATGGACACTTTTTATTTGAATGTCATACTATTGTCATGTGTGACAAAATATTCTTTTTAATTTTCTTTCAACCATTAAAATATGTAAAACTGATTCTTAACTTACAGGCCATACAAACACCTAAGTGAGACTGGATTTGGCACAAGTGTGCGTGGCTCGGGGCATAAACGGTCTACTTCTATGAGGCCTCGGAGAAATGGTGTTTCCAAGGACCCTTCAAAGTAGGATTGCCAGACTTAGCAAATAAAAATACAGAACACCCTGATAAATTTGAATTTCAGATAAACAAGGAATACTTTTTTTGGTTTTACTCTGTTCCATGCAATATTTATGTATTTTATCTGACACCCGTAATTCAAAGGTTATAGTAGTCTCTAGGTGTGACGATATCAATCTCACCCTCGGCGCCCCCCACTTCTCCTGCCACCCCTCCCCCACTTCTCGAATTAACTAAATTCCCTCTTGGAGATACCTTTGGCCTCACCGTGAGCGTGGTAAGTCGCCGACACTTCCTGTCAGTCACTCGGCAGGCGGCCAGGACGCCCTCCCCACAGCGCACGAGCCGGAGGAAGATGGCGCCAGGCACGTGGGGCGAGCCTAAGGGCCGCGTCAAAATGGCGGCTGCCCTGGCCCGACTTGGCTGTGGGGGGGGGGAGCCCCAGCTGAGAGTGATGCTGCTCGGGGCTCCCAAGAAAAGGAATAGGAAGGTTGTACTTTGCAGGCCAGAGCCTGTTGATTCGTGGCACTCTTTCATTATTTCTTCTGTTGATTGTTAACAGCTTTTAACAGTATTTGTAATAGTAATAAAAATACTCCGGCCTTGTCTCAGTAAGGCTCCTGGAAACAAAGGAAGGATTTTTTTATTCCTCTTGAGTCTGTTAAAGTAGGAGGAATTCTCACACTAAGGACAGTATAAGGCAGCTAAGATGTTGGGGGATGGGGAATGGGGCACACCAGGGATGAAAATGTCAAAAGACAGAGTCAGAACGACATGATTGTCCCCACCATTAGACCCAGTCCCTTCTTGGAAGTTCTAATTCTAATTTGTCTAGCACTCTGGGGGACCGAGGTGGGAGGATGGTTTGAGCTAAGGAGTTCAAGAGCAGCCTGAGCAAGAGCCAGACTGTCTCTACTAAAAATAGAAAAAAAATTAGCTGAGCATGGTGGTGCGCACCTGTAACCCCAGCTACTTGGGAGGCTGAGGCAGGAGGATGGCTTGAGCCCAGGAGTTTGAGGTTGCTGTGAGCGAGGCTGGGCAACAGAGTAGAGACTCCGTCTCAAAATATAAATAATAATAAAAAAAAAAGCTTGCTAAAATACATAATAGCCAAAACATACCCATATACTTAAGGTTTCAATTTTTAAACTTTGAATCAGTCACAAAATATTCATTTTACTATTCCCAACTCTCTACCCTACTGTAAGTGGCCTATGGTAACAATATAGGCACACTTACACTGTTATTTATCCTGGCAGCATCAGCATGGCTAGTCTGTTTGTCTTATTTTTTATTTTGTTAGCAAGCTGAGAAATCAGCAAGATAGTGGCTATTGAACCCAATAGGGGATATATCTGAGCACTTTTGATAATACACATTTTAGTTTCCACTTCATCTTGAAACTCTTAAATGAAATTTTATTTCAGGATTTGTTTTCACTGTTTCCTTTGTTCTTTTAAATCTCTTACAGCAGAAGGTACAAAAAAACTCTTGAGATAGGCTCAAGTTATCAGAGCATCAATTGTATAAGAAAGTATTTCAATAGTAATTTTGGATAGATATTAAAATAAAAATCAATCATCTTTATTTTTAAATGGTCAGTTAAAATAAAGCATTTGTAAGTTAAAATATAAAATAGTAATTTGACATTTGTCTACTCCTCACCAATCTCAAACAGTAAATGTATATTGTTACTTTTTCCCCATAAGTTCAACTTTGTAAAATAAAAAAGAAATTTTTTTAAAGAGATGGGGTCTCACTCTGTCACATAGGCTAGAGTGCAGAGGCACCATCACAGCTTACTGCAGCCTCAAACTCCTGCACTTGAGTGATCCCCCTACCTCAGCTTCCTGCGTAGATAGGACTACAGATGTGGCCCACCATGCCTGGCTAATTTTAAAATTTTTTGTAGAGATGGGGTCTCACTGTGATGGCCAGGCTAGTTAGGAACTCCTGGCCTCAAGTGATCCTCCCACCTCGGCCTTCCAAAACACAAATAAATATTTTTCAAACAAGATTTCTTCTTGAAGTTTTAAGGAATTGATTCTATAAGCGAAATGTATGGTGGTAAGCTATTTCTTTTTCTTTAGGTTAACAGAAGTCAGTCTACTGATAATTTCAAAATAGCAGTTAATACTGAAAAGTGATCTAAATTATCTTCAAAATACATTTCTTAATTTCTCTGAATTATGAGAGTGTTTTCTCTGGATCACTTTAACTTGTATCATGTTCAGTGATTTTTCTAGATAACAAACTTTTTCTTTTACATGTCAGAACTTTTACATTTTAACAATTTTTATGGGGGAAAAATCTAAAATATGTGTACTCAAACAGAGAGTAATAAACTGAAGGTGATTTAATCTTTTGATGGTAACTCAAGGGACATTATTTTTGAAAATCAATCATTGTACAGTCTTATAAATTAATGATGGCCCTTGCCCTGAGTAACACAGACCAGGCTTCCCTGCTTTTATGGCTTTGCTGTCTCCTCTCCTCGACCTCCCCTTTGCTAGCCTGCCAGTGTGCTATTTATGATGTGCCACCTTATGGTAACCTCTGTCTTCATAAGAGCCTGAAACTAGCTCTCGATGCTCAGGTAATATCAGGATGATGTGCTTTGTGACAGTGTTTGCAACCTAGAGGCTTTGTCATTTACTTCCAGTTCCCAAGTTAGGCTCCTAATTACTGACCTCATTGGGAACACTTTACTTGGGAAGAACTAGCAAAATGCTCAGATCATAAAACTTTCCTCCTAGCTCCCCTCATCTTCAATCTATGCTTCAAAATTCCTTTTACAGAATTCTAAAACAATAATGGTTCATACTTGGATGGTCCTTATTCTCTCGAAGGCACTGTTTTAAGCCCTTTATATACATCAATCACTGCATCTTCATAATAATTCTTAGGCACAAAGAGGGTAAGTGACTTGCCCACAGGGATGTAGCTGGTAAGTGTGGTAAGTGGCAAAGCTGAGACTCCAACACAGCCAGCCTGACTGCAAACCCTCTATTCCTACCTACCACGATCTATAGGATTCTGGCTGTTGTCCTCTGAGCTTATGAAACTTGAATGCAGAAAGGAAGGTGTCTGGTAATTAGGTTTCACTACTGCGACCTCAGGCATAGACATCTTCCTAAACAACTAGGTCCCTGCCAGCATTTTCTGCTTTCAAATTCTTCCTGTTCCTCCAGTCTGAACTACAGTCAACATCAGCTACCAACAAGATCAAGCATTTTCTTCGTGGCAGGCACATTTCTGGTATTTTATAAACATCTTAGATCCCTATGACATTGTTGTCACCATGAAAAGACAGAAGGCTCAAAGATGCTAAGTGGTTTGTTCTAATCACAGTGATTGGCAGAACCCACACTTTCATTCCTCAAACACCTCAAGGACAAAAAGCCTCCATCATTCTCCATTTGCCTATAGGATAGAAGCCAAATTCCTCACTGGCAGGCAAGGTGCCATGGTATCTTTCCAACCTTATCTCCCGCTGGGCTCCAGCTTGACTCCTCTGTTCCAGACTGGCATGTCTGTGCCCTCTCCCACAACCCGCAGGCTCACTCCCGGCACCCGGCCTTCCATCCGTTGTTCCCACGACTTAGAATATCTTGTTTTCTCCTTTCTGCCTACTCAAATCCTGTTGGACTTCGGGATAGTTCAGTCTTCCATCTCACACACAGTCCTCCTCCATTAACTGCTTCAGGCCCTACTGGTCCCTCTTGTCCCTCGTCCCTACTGTGTGACTCAGTGACTGGGGCATTGATCACACACAGCTGTACACCTCCCCATCAGTTCAGGCCAGCTGACTCACAGCAGCACATATGACACAGGGAGCTGAATGTTTTGACTCATATAGTATCTCACTTTGTGTGTATGGTCAGAGATACCACAGAGAATTTTCCCTGATGCTCTAAGACCTGGGGCAAAAACATCTTTCCATGGACAAAATGCAAATTAGATGGAATTTATCATCAGTGCCTTCCAATATAGCTTCCCCTCCTCACAGGCTCTTCCAACATGTGGAATTTGTATATGTACATGTATATGTACCCTGCTTTCTCTCTGCTGCTTTCTGCTCTCTCTGCTGCTTTCTCTCTCTTCTTTCCAATATGGAAATAATAACAACAAAAACAACAGATGCATTACTGTGTGCCAGATACTTTTTAAAGTACTTGCCAAGTATTAACTAATTTAGTCTTCCTAGCAACACTTTGAGGTAGCCATTAGCATTACCTTCCTTTTTATCCTCAGAGGGTCTGAGTCACAGAGGGTTAAAGTAACTTGCCTAAGGTAACACAGCTGGGATTCAAAGCTAAGCATTTAACACTATACTGCGTCGCCAATAAAATAATGTATTAATTTTTCTCTAACAGTGAAAGTAATACCTGCTAAGTGTTTTTGTTTTTTTTTTGAGACAGAGTCTCACTTGGTTGCCCTGGCTAGAGTGCTGTGGCG
>VBSM01003204.1:55058358-55095586 GCA_008086735.1 Cheirogaleus medius | reverse complement strand
CTCAGGCATTCTATGTCTTTGTAAATTTGGGCTCCTCTTTGTTTTATTTTATATTCTACTTTTCCTTCAACCTCATGTGTGCCCACTGTAGGATAGTGTCTTACCCAGTACTTATGCTAAGGTCTGCATAGTTCTTTGCCTCTCCTTTTCTATGCAGAAAGTGTCAGATGAAGGCTTGCATTGTATAACTTGGTGCTGCATGTGTGTCCTTTGTAAGGACCTGAATGTTATCTCCTTTGGGGCCCTCCCTTCTGGAGCACCCTGGACTTCCATCCACACTCACATTCACCCTCCCCCAGATCAAACCACCTCCAGCCTTCTCAGGCCTCCTCCAGCCTCTCCTGTGGTCCGTGGCCCCGTTTCAGTGCCTTTCACTGATGAGTCAGGTTTGTGCCAAATATTGGAGAGGCCCCTCCCTCACTTCTCTTCTGTAGCAGTATTTCCACTTGGAGAGCATGCAGTGAAAGAGAGCACATGTCAGTGACAGAGCACATTTCATTGTATGTCTGAGAGCTTAAATGCTTTACAAACACGAAATGTGGTCTTTCAAAAATGGAGCAGTGTCCCTATTCAGGAGTTTCTATGAGTAAGAGATATGGCTGATGAATTAACAATTGAAGATACTGAGTTATTTAAATAGAAAACGAATTTCTAGGGCAGTTTTAGGTTTACAGCAAAATTGAGTGGAAGGTACGGAGATTTCCCACATACTCCCTGCCCCCACACATGCACAGCCTCCCCCATTATCAACATCCGCCACCAGGGTGGTACATTGGTTAGAATTGGTGAACCTACATGGACACATCATTATCAACCAGAGTCCATAGGAAACAGTAGGGTTCACTCTTGTTGATGTACTTTTGATGAGTTTGGACAAATGTATAATGACACGTTCTTGCCATTATGGTATCATGTAGAGTATTTCCACTGCCCTAGAAATCCTCTGTAGGGCTATTTAAATTTAAAATAACATTTCAGTTTTTATCTTTCCTAACATTGTAAAGAAGGAGGCACTTCATTTGAATGAACAATAAAAGTATTTTAGATAAATTCAATTGGAAGTTTATTTTTGAAAGATTCTGGCCACTTATGTGAGCTCCATTTGTTTTAGACAGAGCTCTCAATTGCAAGTAGAATAGGAAATATTAGGTTTTTAAAAGTCTTCAAATAAAAGCATTCCCAAATTTTACTTTCATAATCAAAGAAATTTCCAGGATTTCCAATGAAACACAACTCCTAAACTGAAGCAATAGTTGGAAGCTTGGATGAAAGAAAATACTTCAGATTAATGGGACTGATTTTTTTTGAGACAGGGTCTCACTGTTGCCTAGGTTGGTCTTGAATTCCTGGCCTCAAGTGATCCTCCCATCTCAGCCTCCCAAAGTGCTAGGATTACAGGCATGAGCCACCACACTGGGCCCGGGACTAATTGTTTTGACAGCCTGTTGTTTTAAATAGTGTCTTAGTCAATTTTGTTTATTTCATGGGCAATCTTTGCCTCCATGTGAAATATAGCAGTTTAATTGGCTTGATAGAAATTCTGCATGGATAGTATTTTAGTAAAGCGATCATAGCAACAAGGTACACAGGAAGTAACCTGGTCTGCCTTTGGCTAGAAAGGAAATTTAGAAAATATCTAGAACCTTAAAAAAATGTACATATGAGGTTTAAAAAGTCACAAATAAGTTTTATAACAGCATATGTAACACATAAAAACATTTGATTGGTTTACATCTGTGTCCCCTTTGTGAAAATAAAATCTTAAGGGCAAGGATTGAATTTTATCATCTGTGTATAGTACAGTACCTGCTTTATGGTTGGGGTTCAATAAATCTTTGCCAACTAAATGAATGAATAAATGATGGTTAAATTTGAAGTTGTCTTAAAACACTAGATAAGTGATCATGAACCTACCTGTAGACATCAGAGAGTAAGAGAGTAAAATCATTGATGTTC
Source organism: Cheirogaleus medius (assembly GCA_008086735.1). NCBI lineage: Eukaryota > Metazoa > Chordata > Mammalia > Primates > Cheirogaleidae > Cheirogaleus > Cheirogaleus medius. The sequence continues at coordinate 55,093,630 of VBSM01003204.1, read as the reverse complement.
AATTTGCATTTTTATTTTATAATATTTAAAAAATGTATCTGAATTTTTAAAATAGTTAAAAATTCAAGTGTAATTTCTTAACAGCCTAAGATGTAATTCATATAACATGTAATTCATTTGTTTAAAGTGTACAATTCAGTGTTTTTAAGTAAATTCACAAAGTTGTGCAACAATCACCAAAGTCTGGTTTGGGAACATTTTTATCTCCTAAAAGAAACCGTATACTCATTAGCAGTCACTCCCCGTGTGCTCCCCACTCCAGCCCCAGGTAACCACTATTTTCTGTCTCTGCATATTGGCCTATTCTGGACATTTCATATGTTGGTACATTTCATATAACTGGAATGATAGATAAGATGTGTGCCCCTTTGTGTCTTACCTCTATAACTTAGCCTGATGCTTGCTAGGTTCATCTATGTTGTAGTGTGCATTTCTAAGTATTATCATTCCTTTTTATTACTAAATACTCCATTATATGGACCTACCACATTTTGTTTTTCTATTCATCAGCTGATGAACACATGAGTGCTTTACACTTTTTGGCTATTATGAGTAATGCTGCTGTTGAACATTTGTGCATAAGTTCTTCTATGAATGTATGTTTCATTCTCTTGGATATACCAAAGAGTAAAATTGCTGAGTCTTATGGTAATCCTGTGCTTAACCTTTTGAGGAATTGCCAGACTGTTTTCCATAGAGGCTGTACTGTTTAAATTCCCACCAACAATAAATGAGGATTCCAGAAAATTCAAACAAGTTTTTTAAAATTGAAAGATAAGATGCCTTCATCCTGGCAAACACCACAGATAGTTAAAACCCGGTGAGAGTCTCTTTGAGGACAAGAAGTTTAGATCATGAAGGATTTTCTAAGTTTGCATTTTATTATCACTGGAAATAAGTTAATATTTAGTTTTTTTAAAAAAAATCTCTTTTACCTCGTTATCACGTATAGTTTGTAGTGAGAGGAATAGTGTTTGCAGGAGTAAAGCAATTCATGAAGGGACCTGGGATTGGCTTTCTTTGTTGCAGCTGTATAACTGGCTGATAGAAATATTGGTATCTTTAGCAAGGGCTAAAGCAACTTTTCAGACCTCGGGTGACATGTATTTCCTAAGAATGAGGGAGCAGGAATTCTGCTGCCCTAGTACCTTGGCAAGAAAAAATTTTATCTGTGAATTTCAAAAATTGGAAGACCACCATCACTCTTCTGGAGGGTGAGTAAAACCTGAGAGTGAGGGCAGGTCACAAAGACTCAGAATTTACTGCCCAGAGCTGATTGTAACGTTGAGAAATTTTATAAATGGTGACACTGGGTTTTGTCCTTGTGTGGTGCAGCCTTGCATCTGCTCCTGTAGGAAACTTTTGGAATGTCAAAAAGCTCATCTGTGTCTCGTTTTCACTTGCCTGCTCATCAACGTCCCCTTGGAGTCCTTGACCGACATATTCCTGGTTGTCTGTTGGTTTGGGGATGCTGTCCTGTTGACCACCCCATAGCCACTCTTTGGGCCTTGTGGATGCCTTTCTATCCCATCTGTTGTTTTATTAACTAACTTAAAACTTTCTTTTACTGTGGTAAAATATACATAACTTAAATTTTACCATTTTAACCATTTTTAAGTGCACAGTTCTGTGGCATTAAAGTACGTTCGCGTTGTTGTTGTGTAACCATCACTACCATCCATCTCCAGAGCTTCCTGAACTGAAACTCTGTACCCATTAAATGATAAGTCCTCATTTGCCCCTCTCATTCCCTAGCTTTTGGTGGAGGACAGTCTATTCTGCCAGCGCAGCTTTCTTCAAAGCTTCCTGGCCTTTGAAATCACCTGTGGACTCATATGAGCCAAGATGATTCCTTTTATCTCTGTCAGCATCCTTTCCTCTCTTTCTTCTCCCAGCCCCCAAATTTTTACTGTATTACTGACTTCTCTCTTTGTTGTATATGCTGGTCTAATCTGTGCTTCTGAGGTAACAGGGACTCTGAAGTCTCTGGAAGGACTGAGGTTAATAGTGAAGAGGTACCGGGAAATGTAAACTAACACCTTACGCAGGATACTATAAATTCTCTGTTAGACGAGCTCGACCCTGGGCCTAGGAGTGCTCTCTGGTACCATGACGCAGAGAGCGCAGAGTAGGGGTGCCTGCGGGGCTCTAGCTGCTGCCTCACTGCTTCTTGACCTCTTGGGGCTCCTTTTGCATTTGTCATAAGCAACTAGGAAAGTGCATATCGGCATTTCTGTCTTAGCCTGAAGGTGTCTTACTTTTCACCTGATTAAAAAAAAAATTAATCCAAGGTGAGAAACTTTTTGAGTGCTCTGTGAAAATTCACAGAAATATTGATCCCTGTTTGCTGACCCAAATTACATTTCAAACCAAGTTTAGTCTCTTACATCTGTAGGCAAACTTCACAATTGCTAATCTGGTTTTGTTGTACCAGATAACACTGAACATACTTTCCAGAAAAAATGCACAAGTAACTCTTAAAGTAGACTATAAATAGCTGGCTTTTTGTCAAAAGAAAATACTGATTCAGTATTATAGTAATAGCAGATTTTCTGAAGTTTATTGGCAGTAAGAGTTCATGGATACTGCTTCAGCCCTCCAGTGTCAGTTCAATTCAGTGTATACCAACAGATGACTTTCAGTATTGATTTCAGTATTTACAGCACTACTTAGTTTTGTACTACTCCTTAACTCTGGTCCCAAGGTTTTATGTTTTATCTACAATCTATATAATATGTATTAATTCAGTGAAGTAGATTGGATTCATCAAATACAAATAAATGTTTGCTGAACTGAACTGAATTCATCTCTGCTGATAAGTCTGTTGTCTGAGCAAGATGCCCTCACTTCCTCCTTCCCTTTCTTCTGTTTTTCCATTTTATTTATTCATTCATTTCAACAAATATTCATTGTGTGGCTGCATTGAGCCAGATCCTATTCTAGATACAGGGTATATAGTAGAGTGCATAAAACATCTGTCTCTCATGCATCTTATATTTGCAGGGTGGGGGAGACAGTTGATAAACAAGTACATCGATAAATAAAATATTCTCAGAAAGTGGTGTTATGAATAAAAACAAAGTGATATGATGTATGTGACCAAGGGGACAGTGGCTGTTTGAAATAGGGTGGTCAAAGAAGGAGATTAAATTAGAGCTAGTCCTGAATGATCATGAACCATTTTTGTAAGATGTGGGGGAAGAACATTCCAGGCGGAAGGAGCAGCAAGGTTAGGCCACTGAAAACAGGCAGGTGGCCAGTGTGCTGGAGTGCTGTGAGCATGGGGTGACATCAGAGGGCTGTGTCTCCTAGGGCCGTGTAGGTCATGGAAAGAGTTGGGATTTTACGATGAGGGAAGTGGTATGTCATTGGAGTGTTGAAGCAGTAAATGGGGTGATCTGGTTTCCTTTCTTGAAAGAGCCCTCTGCTGCCATGTGGAGTGTGGTTTGAAGGGAGTCTAGTGATGGATGCAAAGGCTGTGCCATCGCCCAGGTGAAGGGGATTGCTGCTTGGACTATGGGGGGTGGCCATAGAGATGGAAGGAAGGGGCGGGACAGGAAGTCTATTTTGGAGGTAAATTTATGTGTAATTTTGGTAGATACTGTCAGTGACGGTCCCTTCTGAGAGCAGCTGCCACAGCATTGCCAGTACTAGGTTGTCGTTGGGGTTTTATCAGCTAAAGGTAAGGAGTTGTCTGTCAGAGTGGTCAGCAGAATAAGGGCCCCCAAAAGAAGCCCGGGCTTCCCCGGAACTTGTCAAGATGTTACCTTACATGGCAGAAGGGACTTGGCACGTGAGATGCAGTCAGGGATCTAGAGATGAGAAGATGGTCCTGGCCTTGCCAGGTGGGCCCTATCTAATGGCATGAATCCTTAACAGTGGGGGATGTTTTCCTGGCTGCCTCCAGAGGTGCCATGACAGGCGATGGCGCAGTTTCCAAGCTTGAGAGACTTGAACTACTGTTGTTGGCTTTGGAGATGGAGGAAGGGAGCTCCTGAACCGAAGAATATGAGAGGTCTCTAGGGGCCTGGAACAGCCCTCAGCTGACAGCAAGGAAATGGTATCTCAGTCCTCCAGACACACATGGAACTGAACAACTCTGCTGACAACTGATTGAGCAAAGAAAGGGTCTCCCCTAGAGCCACCAGAAAGGAATGCGGTCCTGCAGACACCTTTAGAGAGACCTGTGTCAGACTTTGGACCCACAGAACTGGAAGATAATGAATTTGTGTTGTTTAAGCCACTCAATTCGTGGTAATTTGTTAACACAGTGAAAGATAACTAATGCAACTGGTTTAGTTTATAATACCTATTTCCCTTGTTAGTAAGGTTGAACATCTTTTCATATGTTTGAGGCCCTTAGTATTTTATTCTTTGAACCATCTGTGCATGTCCTTTGCCCATTTCTCTATTGAGCCCTCCCCAAGACATTGGAGAGTTCCTTACTTCTTATGGGAATTGGCTCTCTGTGATGTGAGTTGCAGTCTTCCCCCCACTACTTGATATTTCAAACCGTGAAATTATATGAGACTGGCTGAGGGCAGACACAAAGATGAGGAGAGCCCCAGGACTGAGTCCTGGTCACCACACTCTTTGGAGGACAAGCAGAGGAGCAGAAGCCTGCAGCTTTTCTACTTCGTGTTAGTAAGCCATCAACCAGGCCAAATGAAAATGGTTGTGGAATGGCTAAGCCAGTGTGTTCTTAGTATTCTTCCAACTTCAACTTCTCACTTCAGTTTTAGCCATGAGCAGGAGTTCTCGAGTTAAGCTAAAGGCCCCAATGACCAAACCATTTCACAGTCATGGTCTAGAAGTTTCATTGTTATTATTCATTGCTTAATAAACTATAGTACAGCCATGACTGAGGAATAGGGGGATATAGACTGTCTAGTCAGATAGTCTAGTTTCTAGAGACTAATCTTATTCTTACCAATACGGTCAGTTTGCATGAAATTAGAATGCTCTTCAACTATCTCAAAGTCATTTGACTTTCCGCATTGATGTGGAACGAGCGTTATCATTATTACTGCATGGCTGTGCTAGGTTTCCCCTGAGAGAATGGTGTATGATAGTGGAAGCTTAATCAAAGGTCTTCATGATTGAAGACACCAGCGAAAAGAGATGTGCTGTTATCTTGATAACTTTATATTTGGGAGGAAGCTCCACCTCTTTGAAAAGACCTAAGATCTAGAGTCAAAAAGCCTGTCTTGGTTTCTTATCACTTTTCTGATTTAGGCAGTTCATTTAATTTTTTTGTTTATTTCTTCATTTGTGAAATGGATAAAATACTATCTGTCTGGTTTATCTTGTAGAATTTTTATAGTGCTCATCTTTTTCATGAGATATTTATGGTATTTAATTTTTTCATAAAATACAAGATATTTATGAAAAAGTTATTTGTAAACTGATGAAGTATATAAATATATCATAGAACTCGTGTTTCAGACAGTAATAGGAGGAGCAGATGAATGAGCCTGGATGTGATCTACCCTGTAGCCATAAACTGGGTTTTGCAAAAATGAAGCTAATGAACTTATTGGTCTGATACACTAAGAATTTCATCATTGGGTGAGAGTTATGTAACACATCACATTTCCCTATACCTCCAGCAGCCAGGAATCCCAGCGATACATCTTAATGCTCAAACATAGTAAATGTATTATGCCCTCATGTTAGAATATAGGTATTCCTTCTTCTTTTCGTGACCTTGCTCTTCTTTTTTAGTTTTGTTGACTTTACTGATAGATGTCTTCAGTATTAGCCATCTGTTACCCTTTCTAAAGAGTGGGGAGTGTTATATAACCACACAGATGCTCAGGACTGTGAGATTGGGACGCTACCTTCAGCAAAATAGGTAATGCACCATCAATACACATTTAGAAGCCATCAGGACATGCATATCAGATTAACACATGAGGGGCGTCAGCACTGACCTGTCAGGAGGCAAAGGAATGTCCTAACATTTCAGACACTTTGACATTGCCACCTTCAAGAAGAAATGTGGGAAAGCTGAACTAGATGTGTCTCACTCTTGTCCGCTGTGAAAGGAACTCATTTACCTGGCGATGAGGATAGTATTTTTAAGTGTCTAGTTTTACAGATTTTCCTTTTTAAAAACACTCCCAAACCCATGTTTATTTGAAAATAAACAGTGTCAGATTTTTCATTAGGGGCAAAACGGAAAGCAGCAAGGGAGTCTCAAGGACACTATTTGGCTAATACACTGATGCCGGGTACAGTGGATGGGTAAGGAAATAACAAGAATAAGAAATGTTGTGTATATTGTGCATAATTCCTCATTAGCAAGTTTGAGACGAATGTGAGACTGTCCCACAGCATCCTACCCCAGGAGTCGCTACCTTGTAGGGCTCCAATCATGTACTTGATGAGGGTGGCGTTAGCACTCTCTCCCTTATCACTCGCCCTCTCAATTTTTATCTGGGAGATGGAATTATGAGTTACAGGAGAAAAGGAGTAAGAGGAACATCAAAGAATTTTTTTTTTGTGGCTTTGAATAAGGGCCCTTATTGGTCTAGGGTTGTTAGCTTTGGGTGTGCTGTTTTCATCATGAAGCACCTGGGGTTTGTTTTTCTCTAAAAGATGTAGATAAACTAGAGAGAATCCAGGGGAAGGGCAACAAAAATGATGTATGACTTGGAGAGAAGGAGAATAACAGTCTATAAATATTTGAAAGGTAATATAAAAGAGGGAGAGAGATTATTTACAGCAGTGGAGAGGTGTTTGACAGGGAACAAAAGCTTGCATCTAGGAGCAGGGGGAAATTGGGTAGGACTGAAAAAAAAAAGTGTAATAAGTATGATTAAGCAAAGAAATGTAATTCTCACATTAGTTTCTGTTGCTGGGAGCCAGAATGGCAGGAAGAAGTGGTGTTTGTGATCAAACTGAGGATCCAGGCAGGCCTATGAATCGTGTTTTCCTAATTCTTCTCTGTGAGGTCAGGAGAGTGGGCCATGCTTTATTCTTGCCTCCTAAGCGTGTAGTTTGCTTAATTTCCAACTCTTTGGTGTTAACATTTTCATAGGTGCTGGTAATAATTATAATCACTACTAGCTGTCACTTACTGAGTGTCTGCCTGGGGCGGGTATTGTCTTGGCTGCTTTGTTATTTATATTCTCATTTAATCTTTACAGCAACTCTGTAAATAGGAACCATTTTTTTCAATTATAAGGAAATTGAGGTTCAGTAACTTGCTCAAGAGCACAGGAGTATTGATTGATGGAGTTGGGATTCAAACCCAGGTCTGTGACCCACAGCTCCCTCTCATGCCCTGCCTCGGGCTCCATTACCCCATCCTTGCGATCATGATAATAGTAATTGGGACTCACTAGGTGGCCAGGTAAACAGTTTGTATCCAGGTACAGGAGTAATTAAAATAGTTAATGTCCAGGGCTCCCTTTGCTTTCTTTTTCTGTCTTTTTTCCCCCTTTCTTGAGATATATTTTCTCAGTATTACTAAGTGCTATGTTATTAATATATTACATTTTCTCATTCTGGAAATTCAGTTACACCATAGGCTTTTCATCATCCTTGTAGTTGCATAGTTATCTATACATTCTTATTTAGGAAAGAAAAAGTTTTATAAAGCCGGTGTTATCCTGGCTCTTACTTGCTAGTTGTAATGGGGATCCCTTTGCTGTATCCTGTGCTTTCCTTGACTTTCTGTCTCTGAAATTTATAATGTCCAGTGTATTGATGATTGCTATAGAAAAGAACAAAATACACAGAATTCATTACTCTTACTCAGAATAAAAGTGAAGAGCTGGGTGTCTGGGTTTTTCGTGTCATTGCAAAAAGTTACCATACCTGGAATCAGAAGGCCTGGGTTTAATTCAGACTCTAGCTACTACCGTGTTCTTTTATGTGCCCAGCATCTTTCTTAGCACAGCCAGCTCCTCTGTCTGGGGGCATCGAGTCCCTGGTATCTCAACTTCATAGGGTTATTGTGGGTGGCAACAGAAACTATATGTAAAATGTTGTTTATGGATTGCGGAGTATTATGTATAAATATATAAATCACATATGTATAAAATACATAAATTATATAAATGGAAGATATTAAGGTTAAAAGTCAGCATCATTTGTATCAGCAGCTCTTTCTTAGTGTAGCTCATCTTGCTAAAAATCCCATATAGGTAGGAATGGCTAAACTTTTAGGGAAGTTGATATTATTCAAAGGGCAGTATCAGATTTTTATTAGGGGTAGGACAGAGCGTGCCCAGTGAGTTTTAATGATATTATTCTGCTAACACCACAACCTTTGTCCCTTCTTCCCCTTTAACTATGGTGACATGTAATGAAAACCATGCCTAATCTAGTCAGAGGTGGATGACATGGAAATCCAAAACATGGCTCAAGGCCCTGGCATTTTTCATCTACACTTTTCAATTTGCCAATCCTACTTGCTGGTCTCCATAGGAATTACTTTCCCTTTAGAGTTCTGTGTCTTTTTAAAATAAAGAGCTTTTTTGATTGCTGCCCCTGTGTTGTTGCTCCCAGTAGTAGTCCCTAGTGAATTCCTCTCAGGAGCCATCCCTAGATTACTTTTACTGTAAACTGTAATGATTTCACTCTGGCCGTATTTCTCCCAAGGTCTCCTATCTCAGTTACTTGTAAGGCTACTCCTCCCCTCTCTTGCTCTCTTTGATCTGTTATAATTGGCTTAAAACTCTTCTATATTTAATCTGTAGTGACTTTGTTTCTCCTCCCTATTTTTGCTTTTCAGTCCCTGAGAATTTAATAATCTGTTTCTCATTATTTTCTAATTTTTCTTAAGTTGTCACATTCTCTGTGGCACTATTAATAGTCTTTTCTCCTTGTCTCCCCGTTTGCTTTATTTTAGCTATTAATATAAATCTGCATTGTGTCTGTGTTTTGTCTTGTGATAAACAAAGTCCTACACGTTCTGTGGAATTGGTGGGCTTCCTCGTTACAGATACAGCTGAACCCGAAGACATCTGTATGTATATATATGATAATATTGTGAGAAAATGGCCCTGGGCGGTAAACAGTTGAGCACCCCATTTGTATTGAATAAGTGAATTTGAATAAGTGAACGAGTTTTTTGAGTTTTCAGAGCTTTTTCTCACAAGTTGACCTTTCAACATGTAAGAAAGAAGAGTTCTGTTATCTCTTCTGTGATTGACGTTTTGGTGAATCCTTCCTGTGACTGTGTCCATGATAATCTTGTCACTAAGCCAGCTCTTCAGCTCTGAAATCCTTTCAGCCATAGCATTGAAGTCTCGTCTCAGAAGATAAAGCTTTCTGCCACTTTTCTGGTCCCTGTGTGGTCCAGGAAGGAACCCCTGGTGAGTCATAAGGCTCTGCCTATTTTGTTCTTTAGTCTTAGGACCCCAAGTTGTTCATATTCTTTTTGACTTTTTACAGGCTTTTTAAACTTGAGTTCATGGTGGGCTTCAGGAGGTGTCTGAACTCTTAAATCTGCATTTCTCTTCTAAGATGGTCCAGCAGTTTCATCTGATTGTTCAAAGAGTCTGTGACATAGAAATATTAAGAACTGCTTTAAGTTTAAACCAATAGCCCTTTTCCCAAAAAAATCATTTCTCATCTTATTGTATTTCCTTCAACTCTATATGCCTGTTTACCTTTTTAAAATCAATTTCTGAATAAGTAGAAAGCAGAAATTCTATTATTTGGTTTACTTCTAAAAATTGCAGCTTTACTTGCTGGGTATGGTGGGTGGCTCGAACCTGTAATCCCAGCACTTTAGAAGGCTGAGGCAGGAGGATCACTTGAGGCCGGGAAGTAGAGGCCAACCTGGGAAACATAGCTAGACCCTGTGTTTACAAAAACACAAGACAATTAAAAAAATTAGCTGGGTATTGGGGTGCATACCTGTAATCGTCCCTGCTACTTTGGAGGCTGAAGCAGGAGGATCACTTTAGCCCAGGAGTTCAAGGCTGCAGTGAGCCATGATTGTACCACTGCACTCCAGCCTGGGTGACAGAGTGAGACCATGTCTCCAAAAAAAAAATTAAATAAATAAATAAAACAGCTTATTGTGGTATAATTTATGTATCATAAAATTCACTATCTTGAAATGGTGTTTAATATATTTGTAGAGTTGGCCAGACAGCACAATAATCAAATTCTAATAAAACAATTTCACACCTCTCCCCCCAAAGCCCATACCCATTAGCAGTTACTCCCCATTCTGCCCTTCTAGTCTCTAGCAACCACTAACCTATTTTCTATCTCTGCAGATTTACCTATTCTGGACATTTCATATAAATGGAATCATACAGTATGGGACCTCTTGTGTCTGACTTCTTTTACTTTGCATGTTTTTGAGGCTGATCAATGTTGTAGCATGTATTGGTACTTCATTCCTTTTTATTATTAATATTTCTTTGTATGAATATATAATACTTTGTTTATTCATAAGTTAATGGAGAATATTCATGGACAAGTTTCTGTTTAAATGTATGTTTTATTCCTTTGGGTATATACCTGAAAGTGGAATTGCTGGGTTATATGGTAACTCTATGTTTGACATTTTGAGGGACTACTAGACTGTTTTTCAAAAGCGACTGTACTATTTTACATTTCTACTAGCAATGGAAATGGAGGACTCAATAATTTCTTCTCATCTTTGGCAACACTTGTTATCTACCTTTTTGATTATAGCCATTTATATTAGGGTTCTCTAGATAGACAGAACCAAAACATATATATATATATAGAGAGAGAGAGGAGAGAAGTAGTTTATTAAGGGAATTGGCTCACACGGTGATTATAGAGACTGAGAAGTCCTATAACAGGCTGTCTGCAAGCTGGAGACCCTGGGTTGCTGGTAGCAGCTCAGTCCAAGTCCCAAAGCCTCAGAACCATGAAGCTGATGGTGTAACTTTCAGTTTGAGGCTATAGGTAGGCCTGAGAACCAGAGAGGTCTCAGGTGTAGGTCCTGGAGTCTAGCAGCTGGAGTTCTGACATCCAAGGGGGACAGGGGAAGGAGTGTGTGTCCCAGCTGCAGGAGAGAGGGGAAATTGCCTTTGTGTTCTATCCATGCCACCACCAGCTGATTGGATGGTGCCCACCCACATTGAGGGCAGACCTGGCCCATGCAGTCCACTGACTCACATGCCAATCTCCTCTGGAAACATCTTCAGACACCTGGAAACACCTTCACAGATACAACCAGTAACCCTTAATCCAGTGAACTTGACACCTAAAACTAACCATCACATCATCCTAGTGTGTATGAAGTGGCATCACATTGTGGTTTGATTTGCATTTTGCTGATGGCTAGTGATGTTGAGCATTTCTCATGTGTTCATTGGCCATATGTATGTTTTCTTTGGAGAAAATTGCTATTCAAATCCTTTGCCATTTTTAAGTTGGGTTTTTTTGTCCTTTTATTTTTGAGTTTTTAAACAATTCCGTAAACATTTTATGTTCTCAGGAATGGCTATGTCCTATGAGGGAGGAATGGTACCAGGTTCTGTGCTGTGTGCTTTAACATATACCAGCTTGTTTAGGCAAACTGAGCAAATGAAATAAAGGAAAGGGAGGGAGCACATCAGCTTGGCAGTGGAAGCGGTGGAAAAGGTAAGGTTAATAAATGGGAGAATGGCCAGGTGCAATGGCTCACACCTGTAATCCCAGCACTTTGGGAGGCTGAGGCTGGAGGATCTCTTAAGGCCAGGGGTTCAATACCAGCCTGGGCAACTTACTGAGATCCCATCTCTACAAAAAATAAAAAAATTAGCTGGGTGTGGTGGTGCATGCTAGTAGTCCTGACCTAGCTACTTGGAAGGCTGAGGCAAGAGATCGCTTGAGCCCAGGAGTTCCCAGGAGTTCAAGGTTAGAGTGATGTATTATTGTGCCACTGTGCTCCAGCCTGGGTGATAGAACGAGACCCTGTCCCTAAATAAATAGATAGATAGATAGATAGATAGATGGGGAATCGCCTTCTAATGTCTTTTAAATACTGTAAAAGAACAAGAGAATAAGTTCATCTTCTGGGACTCACAAAAAGTAATTCAGTGTCATAGGAAAGAAATGTCATAGGAAATGAGCATATTTAGCCTTGAGGTGGAAAATACCTAAAAGTTTCCTAGAAAGTAAACTATTCTTACACAGTATGGTGCCATGCATTTTCTGTTTCTCTAAGATTAAATGAGGAAACGTGTAAAATGTAGTCCTCCTGGTAGTTGAGAGTTTAGCATTGGCTCACTCAGCTTTGAATAGGGGATAGCATCTCATCTCTCCTTAAGTATTTGATTCTATCTGAAGGTAATGAATGGGTGAACTGAATCAGTCTTGAAGTTTTTTTCCAGTATTGAGATTCTACAACTTCTGCTTAGTGGATAAGAACACCAGAATCATTTGAGTAGTTTTCAGAAAGATCTTAAAAGCTAGATCTAACCTTTATATAGTTGAGATACTATAGATTGGGTCCATTTTTAAATCCAGATGTAGGTCTTGCTTTGTTTGGCCCTTAGTGTCATTTTCACAGCCCTTTGTTTAACCTTTTTTACGTAAGTTCTTTTTTATTACACGCAATCTGAATGTATCCAGTGAGTGCGTGTGACACACACAAGCCTTAAAAATGTCTGTGCCTACTAAACAGACATTCTTATTAATTATGGCAACTGCCCATAAACTCCCTGTTCCTCGTGACCAGAAGGACCATGATGCCAAAAAGCAATTTGTAGCAAAGCAGCATCCCTTTAGTCAAATCTTGGCAGGTTAATTTCTTGAGTGAAATTTCAGCATACATTCCCTCTGTGGACACAGAAGGAACTTCCTTCTCGGCTGTTTGCTTGGCCTCCCTTTCTCTCTTTCCTGGGATTCACAACCCTTTATTTTTATAACTAAGCAAAGCAACAACTTAATCTTAAGACCTGTGTGGCTGTAGGAGCATGTGCTTGTTTGTTGTTGTTCAGATAATGACCCTTGCCTCATTGTTAGTTTAAAAAAGTCTATCTTTATTCTCCTACCCTTCAAACCAGTATTGTTTCCGTGGTGGAATAAACCTTGAGAATCACGGGGGAGGTTCGTGTTGCCGCAGTTACAGGTGATACCAGGTGCTGCCCACAGACTTTGCAGACTCCTTTGCCAGAGATAGGGCTCCCTTTATGCCCGGGCCGGGTGATTCTAGTCTGTCCTCCTCCAACACAGGCGGACTGTACCCCCTGCCCCGACAGAGATTTTCCTAGGTTCTAGATCTACTTTGAATACTATCAAATAGTTCTTACACTTGTGACCTTTTCGTGAGGTTAAATTTCTGAGAGTGTTAGGTTTCCATTGATCCACATGTACAAAACCTGTACAACACAGATCACTAGATGAGGAAAATAAATATAGGGGTGAGGCAGGTGTGACTATAGCTGTTGGCCAGATAGCTTCTGTCATGTTCTTTGTTTCTTAGTTGCCAGAGTAACAACATTTTAGTTGACAAGCCCAGCATCACTCTTGGTAATGATTTCTTCCAGTGAAGATTTGGAGGTGTGTGTGTGTCTACATGTAGATGTGTGTGTCGTGGGCACACCTACATGTAGACACTCACATCACAAGTTGCCAATGCCTTTAGGACCTATCAGCTGTTGGAACATAGCTACCTCTGCCACAATTTAAAAGCCAGAAGCCTCTGACTCCAGCCAACGAAATGGTGACATTTGTGATTGGCAGAGCTACATCACATGCCTGGCTGGGGCTTATAGTCCTAGCCCCTGCATTGGGAAGCCAGGAATTGTCACAGTATGACATTTTTTGCTATGCCCACCTATCCCTGTGGTTGTTAGTGATATGTTTGATGGAATAGTTAGCTGTGAGGACACAAGTGAGAGCTGGGTGACAGGTCATATTACATGGTTCATAGCAGCTTATACACACCCTTTGAGATAGCACAACACAATCGGGTTGGCAGCAGCTGGCAAATGAGGCTGTAGTTGCAAAGTGCAGAGGTAAAGAAGGAGCCAGAGTTGGAGGGAGCTGCTTTGAGATATGTCAGAAGAGCTATAGTCAGGAGCTTTGGACCATTGGGAAGTGTGTTGGGACCAAACTACAACGCTCAGCATGCCTGACATTCCCCACTGAGGCGGAGAAAGCCCTGACCATCAGTCTGTCTCTGGAGCTTGAGAACTTGACCTCTGTGTTTCACACACTTTCATGTCAGTGCTTAAACAGTAGTCATTAATATTCTTTTCTAGAAAACTGTTAGGTTGACTCCTTGCCAGTAGTAACTTGTCAGAGCAAATTTTTAAATATATATATATATATATATTTTGTTGAGACAGGGCCTCATTCTGTCACCCAAGCTGGAGTGCAATGGCATCATCATAGCCCACTGCAGCCTCAAATTTGGGGGCTCAAGTGATCCTCCTGCCTCAGCCTCCCAAGTAGCTGAGACTGCAGGTGTGAGCCACCACCCAGCTAATTTTTCTATTTTTTTGTGAAGATAGGGTCTTGATATATTTTCCAGGCTGGTCTTGAATTCCTGGCCTCCCACCTTGGCCTCCCAAAGTGCTGGGGTTACAGGTGTGAGTCACTGTGCCCAGCCAGATGTCTTGTAACTGACAGTGTTCATCATTTATGTCTCAATGGCTCTCTTTTCCCTTTCTGACACAGCTTGGTGGACACAAGTGTGAAGCCTCAGACCTGGGGGCCTGAGCTGTGTTCCCATTGCCAGTTACACACATGTCCTTAAACTTGCCACTTGAATTTCTCTGAGTGTTCAGAGAAGGGATAAAATTACCTCAAAGGCCTTCCCTGTGGTCATATTCTGCGAAAAGCTATTAAGTTTAATTCTCTGTGGTTTACCTCACCTGACTTTAGTAAAAATGGTGGTTGAAAGGATGCATGAGTTTTTATTTGTAGAATCACCTTTTAATTTCAGAGAAGTTTTATTCCAAAGACAAGGAAGACAAGGAAAAGTAAAGACTTTAGGAAGACCAGATAAAAATTGAGTGGCCTCATTTTCAGGAGCATACAGTCTTTTGGGCAGTCTTTGAGCCCTGTAATATCGTAGAGGTCCATCACACTCCTGTGGGGTGCAGTGGGGCTTCTGAAGGAGGCGATGGTGGAGGAGACAAAGAAATGCCAGTGAGTGGCTTGAGCACTCGCTGCCCATGTGTATGTATGGCCAGCAACCCTGATCCCCCTTTTTCTTTCCTTCCTAATCTTGAAAAGTGAGCTACCTGTAAAGCTACACTTTGGGATGTGGCACTGGATGTTGGTTATAGAATTAATATTTTAAATCCACAGGGAATCCCCAAATCTCATTTTAATCATAATTTGGACATCATTTCTCCTCCCACTCAAAAAAAAGCCCTAAATGTGGGAGCATATATATTGACTTTAAGATTTAAAGTTTCACACTGTCTCTGTTCTCTTTCCTGTCTCCACCTTTTTCCAGTAGTAATCTTTAAAAAGCATGATACAGTTAAACAGCAAAATCAAAGAAAAGGGAGTATAAAGGGCTCCAGATGATTCTCAGTTTGGGTTATCAGCTCCCACATAATGGAGAGTTGATTATTTTTCCTTTATTTGAGGGGAGGTAAAACTCCATTGAGGTGAGAAAGGTACATCTGGAAGAGATCTGAAATATTCCTGATTCTGGATATGTGTGCTTGTAAAATGATCTGTTGAACAATACCATTAAAGTAGTAAAGGTCAGAAAAGCTTCCTTCACAAATGTGGTAAGATGGAGCAGTTAGCTATTACAGCATGCCACCCTGGAGGTCATAGACCAAGCTAGGAGAAATAATTATGCATGGTAATGGGCAATTACAGATAATGGCCTTCCGGGGGTGGCAGAAAATACACAGCCCCACAGTCTTGCCTGGAATGAACATTGAATAGCACATTAACTTTATAGCAAGCTAAAAGTTCAGCCCTGGACCTGCAGCAGCCCCCCAAATAAATAAAATCTCTGTCTTACTCAAGGGAAGCAGCATACTAACCACATTTCTCAAAAGCAGAATTAAATAGAGGAGCAGGTGGGAGTGGGGGAGACAGAATTTTGCAAAGGGAAAGAATGGTGAATTCTATTCCACCTGATTGCATTTGTCACACCAAGTAGAGGTGGTTCCTGGCTCGCAGGGGGTGCACAGTAAGCGTTTGTTGCTTTCCTGGCGCTAGGTTTGTGTTTGACGTTTAAAATAGCCCTGTCATGATTGCCTCGTGGGAGAAACACATTGTTCCCGCATTTCCTGATTATGACTTTAGGGAGTGCTATCACACCGACTGCACTCAAGGCTACTGTCTGACCTCAGAGACGGCCAGGAGCAAAGGATTCTGCTCCTTTCCAAGTTCAGTTGCATTTGGGAAGCCCAGGTGCAGCCCAGCCCTCCTGCGGGACCCTAGCGAGCATTTGGAGCAAGGAGAAGTTTTTGCTGTAGAGTTATTTGGTAGCTCTCTTGCTTGATGGCAGAAAATGATATCACTACAATAATAGCTGACATTTATTGAGTACTTACCCTGTGACAGAGCGTTTCTAAGTACTTACAAGTATCCTTTCATTTCATCCTCAATAGTAGCATTGTTTTCATATTATGTATAGATGCTGGAAGATGCAAATATTAAGTAACTTATCCCATGGTCACATGGCAGTAGATTCCAGATCTGATCAAGCAGTTGGACTTGGGAACCAGTGCTCTCAACTCCAGGTTTTGTTGCCCGGTTGTACTGTGTAGTTGTTAATGCCTGTTTTATTGAAAGAAATGTTTCAGGCTTCAGGATACAGCCAGAGATGCCTGGTTGAGACTTCATTGCTGACTACTATATGTGTAATTCGGTGAGCCAGCTCAGAATGAGATGCTAGACTCTAAATGCTCTGAAATCAATCCTCTTAGAAAGATAGGAGCCTGTAAGATAGAAGTTCTCTAACTTTTTGGTTGCAGAACCTTTTACAGTCTTAAAAATTATTGAGGACCTCAAGAGCTTTTGTTTATATGGGCTCTAGTTGTCGATATCGTATTAGAAATTAAATTGAGGAATGAAAAAATATTTAGTAATTCCTTTAAAATAATAATAAACTGATTACTTGTTCCCATAAGTAACATATTTAGTGAACAATTATGTATTTTTCTAAAACAAAAGAATTAGTGAGTGGCATTGTTTTGAATTTTTGCACATCTCTTTTATGTCAGGCAGCTGGGTTTGCATAGCTGCTCTTCAGTCTGCTGTTTTGATTGAAATACATGAAGAAAATTCAGCTTCGCATAGGTAAATAGTGGGAACAAGGAGAGAGGTATTTTAATAGCCTTTTCAGATAACTGTGACTATTCTTTGATAATAGACCCAAACTTGGCAAGTGGTAATTTCTTAAAGATTAATTGTAGTGTGGAAGCTGAAACCATGCTATTGAACTTTTTGTACCCTGTTTAATTAAAATCTGTTGGTCTGTCTTACACTTTGAATGGATGTTTCATCTGTGCATGATTGTAATGTCATGGAAGATACTAGTTCACTGAGTTATGCAGGTCTCCCAAATGTTCACACATTTCATTACAAAATATCAGAAAACCCCATTCACTAATATCACTACCGATCTCGTCAGATGAGTCTTTGTGTTTGAGAGACTGTCAAGCACATAAGCAGTGGCCATACATTTTCCAAGATTCTGAATTTTACTTGAAAGCTCAAGTTTGACAATAAATACTGTTGGCTGTTTTCCTTGAAGTGACAGGCTTTGTTTCTTTTTTTAAAAAAGTCTGCCAGATACCTGAGTGTCAGTAACCATAATTTTATCATCATTGTTTCAAGATCAAGGTATTCCTTTAAGAAAAAGCAGTGAGGGTGGTTTTCAGCTCAAACAGTTGCACAAGTGTCCTTTAGTATGCAGTAGAAGTGCTTTATGTGTCCTTCCCATTGAGTCACACAATTTGAAAAAAAGACGTGTGTGTATTCAGGTAGAGGTTTAATCAAGTTACTAGTTTTTTCAGTTGCATCAAGAATATCTTAAGCAAAATTTAAAAGGAATTTACAAAATTATTTAATGTCTTACTTCAAAAGTAATGAGGAATACAAGACCATTAGTGCAGTTTGAGGCCTTGGTTCATGCTGAGCACCAGCAGTCTTCCCCTCTGCTTATTTCTGCATTGTCTGTGTAAACATCAACACAGTGGAAAAGGCAAATAACATTTCTACATTATTGTGAAAATACTTTTGACCTAATGGGCCCTGGGAAAGGAATTGTGGACTGGGGGCCTCCAACCACACTTTGCCAACTGCTGCGGTAAGATGTAAGGGTGTGACTTCTTGGCATCAGAGCACCAACCTGATGGGTTCAAAACCTGCTTCGTGCTGGGGTCTCCCTGGGAGTGCTGAACTGTCCTGAGGCCTGGGTCCCATCACCAGGGGCTCTTGTGTAGAGTGGGCTGGTGGTGGCAGCCTCCCTTGCCCCGAAGCGCTCCTATACTACCAAGGTTGAGAGCTCTTTGTTTAGAGGCAGGTTCTAGAACATTCTTGGGGAGCCCTCCAATCCTTCTCAGCAATTGGATAAGTTATTGTTCATGTCAACTTGAAACATTTTATAAGACAAATGCCTGATTGAAAACTGGCAATATTAAATTGAACTGGTATAATATTGAGTTGAATGAAAGCTGTATGAAACAATATAATGAGGTATGATTCGTTTTTTGTCTCTTCACATTTATGTGGGGATCTGTTCCTTCACTTCATACCACCTTCTGAGACCTGCAGGAACAAAGGCAAACATCTATGATCTTATTTTTTAAAGAAATTTATGAAAGAGGACCTAAAATCTAAATCTAGATGGCACTGGCCATGAGCAAGCTTAAACATGTGTCGTTGATACCTCTCTGTTCAGTTCCCTTCATGCCCTAAATAAAAGACCCTGACAAATTAAGCCTTTAGTGGTTTTTTTTTTAAGATAGGGTCTTACTCTGTTGCCCAGGCTGGAGTGCAGTGGTGTGATCATAGCTCACTGCAGCCTTGAACTTCTGGGCTCAAGTGATCCTCCCCCCTCAGTCTCTCAAGTAACTGGGACTACAGGTGCCTGCCACTGTGCCCTGCTAATTTTCCTGTTTTTTGTAGAGGCTGGATCTTGCTGTGTTTCTCCGGCTGGTCTCGAACTCCTGGCCTCAAAAAATCTTCTTGCTTCAGCCTCCCCAAGTGCCTGGGATTACAGGCATGAGCCTCTGTGCCTGGCCTAGCCTCTATGTTTTAAGTTGTCTGATTACAGTTCAGAGCAGACCTTTTCTGTGGAGACGTAAATACATTTACAGTCAGTCAAAAATGCTTCTAATGTAAAACACCCCCAGTTTAAGAAATATTAAAAAGGTTTGAGAAAGGGCTCTGTAAGATCTCTTAGAATATGGCACTTGATGGCGAGAACCATGCTAGGAATCTTCCCTTTCTTCTCTCACCCACCCTCAGACTCAAGCCTTGACACTGGCCTGTTTGTGGCACTGCCCTGCTCCTCCAATCTGCCGGGAGGTGTTGACAGAGTCCCAGACTGTCTCTGGTATCTTACCAATGATAGGACATTCTGAATTGGCACAAAGAGAGAAAACCTCTTTCTTGGCCATGAGATAGGTTTTCATGGCCATGAGCCATTTTCTAGGAGGGTCAGAGGAATGGCATTTTCTCCAAATCTGACGCACTGTAGGATTAACAGTTTGCCTGGGTGGCCTAGGGGAACTCTGAAGCACAGGCAGAGAGGTGGAAGAAGATAGTGGGAAGGTGGGAAGATATAGGAGAGAGCAGGAGTCAGGGAAGGGAGAGGCAGAAACCCATGGCAGGTGGACATGGGGTGCCATAGCACAAGCTTGCAGCTGAGCCCCTGCCTTACACGCCAATCTTTCCAGGCCCAGTTAAGTTTTCCTGGGGTTGGGGGTATCCCAAATTCCATACTACCATGCCTACAGCTCACTTCATTCTCATCCTACCGTGGACCCTGTGCCCCACCTGCTCTGGCCTGAAGGCTGTTCTCTTAAATTTATTTGTGTCCCAAAACTTTATTGCTGTCTCCTCTTTCCTTAACTTGGAATTCCATTCTCATTCTTTGTGCACCCAGAACCTTCTCTTGCTTAAAGGTCTCTTCTACCGTGAGACCTTTTCTGATCCCTTGAGTTCTCCTTTGCACTCTCCATCACCAAAACTGAGTGAGCCCCTTTAGGCCAGGGATTGCCTGAACTTCCTCTTTGCATTTCTCTCTCCCAGCAGTTTGGGAGTCGCTGCACACAGAGGATGGGCTGTGACTCACTGGGCTTTTTAGTGGCCCCAGGGCAGCCCTTTTCAAATCAAGAATCAAGACATGCTTACCTTGAAGGCATGTGTTTGCTTTTCCTCAGGTTTATGTTTACCCCATCTTCCCCCCTGTCTCCTGCCTGATTTGTTTGATCTGATTGTACACTCTCATGTGTTCTTTCTTTCTCTCTCTTCCTCTTATCAGATCCCTTGTGCGTAGCCTGCCATCTACCCCACAGTGATGCTCTGCACCCCTTTGAACCAAGCATGCTCCTGTCTTTAAAAGCTTCAGGCTCACTTTGTTATGAAAAGCCTTCACCCTAAGAAGAAAGGGGAACTGACAATTTCACCCAGGACCAAATTACATTAAAAAACAAAACCAGAAAACTCTCCCTGGGAAAAAGGAGAAATAGGCTCCTACCACATTTTATGTGTTCTGTTACAAGAGGGACATTAGTGAACCACCATCAGCAGAACTTGTACTTTGAATGTTGGAATGAATCTTTCTCTCCCCTCCACACTTTTTTTATGCTTTCCCATAGTGTTGGTCAGTCTCTTCTTCTGTGTGTGTGTGTGTTTCGGAATCTCCCTCTTACTAATGACCCCATGGGATCATGGACTACATCCTCTGCCTGTCCCCTGAGGTTCTGAACCAATTGCTTTGCACAGAGTAGGTGCTCAGTAAAGGTTTATTGCTTTGGCCATGAGTTTTTCCAACAGGCAGAGGTGGTGGTTTGTGATGATCTCCCTTACCTGTCATCACAGTTACCAGTGAGTGATGTGGAACAGTAGGTACACCGCTGCCTCACTTACATAAAACTTTGGATTATCTCAGAAAACCAGCCCATTCTCTTGGTCAGGATGACAGCCTTTTCTTTTTGGAATTGTATGAGTGCTTAGAAGGCCCAGGTGACAGCTCAACTCCTTTCCTGTGTATGTCTCTCTAGGTTCTCTCCCTTGTAGGGGGAGAGTCCTGAGGCCTCCCCTTGGATGACTCAGTTTTTCCCAAATGTAGGAAATTAACCTGGACATGAGGTTGCCCCATAGAGGATGCTACAAACAGGGCAGCTGAGTTAGCCTTCTTGCTCCAGTGAGGAGCATCCCAGTGCCGTTCTGCACAGTTCAAGAAATGTTACCAAATGACACAGTCTTTATCTAAGGCATTAACTTTTTAAAAAGTGGAGAAAATGACCTGTACTTTTCCTGTAGTTTCTGAGCACTCAGCACAACATATTAAGTGATGACAGATAATCTTTTTTTTTTAATTTATTTTTTTTCCTTTTATTTCTTCTTATTATGGGGGTACAAATATTGTTAGGGATACATATATTGCCCCTGCCACCCCTCCCCCACCCCACCATGCCAGAGCTTCAAGCGTGGATGACAGATAATCTTGACATCTGAGACTTACTGGAGAACAACTTTGCCTGACTGGTAACTCTTAAAACTGAGAAGCTGAGTAGGACAAGCACATGCAAGGTATGGGTTACAAAGACAAAACCTGATATATAAAAATTAGTCATTCACATGAGATCAATGTGAATCACAGTCATGGTTTGTAAGTGGTAAATTTTGGTTTTATTTGTGATCTTCTTTTACTTCATATAGGAAACTGTTATTTGGTTTTGCCATTGAGGAGAGTACAGGTTTGAACACAAAGGACTCAAAGGGCAACAACTTTGGGAATCATGACACTAGAGAAGAGAGGAGAAAGTCTTCACCTACCTTAAAATGAATTACTGGTTAACTGCTATTAATATGCCATGGGCCCAGAGACCAGCATATAAAACTCCAAGATCAATAAGGGTATTTATCACACGTAGGTATTGATCTCTCATGACGGAGTGAATCATATTTCACAGTGCATATGTTAGTGCAAAAAAAAAAAAAAAGTAGCAGAGGGATTGTGAAGCCCTATCAAAGAACTGGATGTTCAGAAGGTAAATGCACAGAGCCACAAATATCATACAAGTACTAGAATAAGAAGTGATGGCATTTGCCGGCAGCATCTCTGCAGGCGTGACTGAGGGGAGACAGTGAGTTTTTTCACATAGCTACTTCTTCAGTTCCTGCTGCCTTTTCCTAGCTGTTGAATCCAATCCCGATGTTCTTCCTTATTGCGCAGATTAGGACTATATACCATAATAACAACACTTAGCATCTAACTTCATATTTCCATTTGCATCTTGGCAGAGGATCTACAAGTTGATAATTCTGTAAGGGAATACTGGTTCCCACGTTCTCTTGGGGACAATGCTGTTGTGCTTTCTGTGTCTTATTAGTATCATCATTAAGCAATTTTGGCCAATTTTTAGTCTAGACAACTGTAGAGAATTTCCAGCACACTCAAGATGCTTCCTTGCCAGTATACTTCTGTGGTCTTCATACTTAGTCATACTGGCCGTGCAGTTTTATAAAGGTCCCTGTAACGGTGCACTTGAGGGGTTGGGACCGGCAGGAGGAATTCACAGACCAAGGGACCTGAGAGATACTGGAACATTCAGCTCACAGTTATGAAGCCAACTGTCAGTTCTCACTGTGATAATTTGTGTGTGTGTATGTGATTCAAAATGAGTATGGCTGGGATATACAAACCACTTTTTGAAAACTATGGATATATAAATGTACACAGACACACATATATATATACACACACATTTTGTATAGTTGGTTTATATATTTTGTGGCTTATGAGTTGAAAATCTTACTTTCTGGTTTATTACCAATTCATAAGGGGCACTTAGCCTGATGTACCAGTTTTGCTGACATCCCAGTGTTGAAGAGAATGTCGCAATCTCCTTTAGGGAGTTCTGCCAGGATCCCTGCTATAGCAGAGTTGGAGAGGGTGTACTCTGCTCATATTCCTACTCTCTGTTACTCTGGGTGAGGAGCTGTATGTTCCTTCTTAGGCTAGAGTGAGTATTGCATGATTGCTCAGCAGTTGAACAGGGGTCAAAAGGGAAGCTAGATGGTTTTCCTGTCCTCTGGACGACAGATATTAAAAGTGCAACTTGGTTGTTTGAAGGGAATTCGTACAATACCAGACAGGCTGGTGAGTTTCATGAGATTCCTTCCATTACCATAGCCTCCCTGTGCAAGCCCATAATGACCTCCTCTTGCCCAGAGTATTTAAAGGGCCTGTCTATTCCCCTTGCCTCTGTATTCTTCTAGATCTGTCTTTGTGTTTGGATTAGATTAATTTTCCTAAACATTTTTATGTTATTCCCTTGCTCTGCAAACCTTCATTGATTTTCCTGGAGGAGAAACCAGAGCTTCTTGGCCTGGCATTCCCATTCAAGTCCTTCCGCAATTGACCCAATGTAATTTACATTCCCGTTCACCATTAATTCTTAATGTGAACTCTGCACTCCAGCCAGGCTCCTCTGGTCACTGTCCCTGGAGCATGTCTTATCCCTTTCCTCCTTCGTGATTCTGTTGACCTCCTTCACGACTCTGTTGATATTCTCCTCTTAGAGGGCGGTTTACTCACCGCCCTCTAAGTCACCTCCATCCTAGCTCATAACTCACCGAGGCCTTTGCTGACACTCCACTGTACAGAATAATTTGGTGACATCTACCTCTGCTGTCATTGTAGCACTTAGATTATTTTGTAGGTTTCTTGGTCTATGCTTAGTTTTGCCAAATAGATTGTAGACTCTTAAGAAGAAGTGAAACATTTAAAGTGTAATATTTCTTTTTGCCTTTGACAATAGCTAAAGCAAAGCTTTGGACTTTGGACATAGTTGTTCTATGATAACAAGTACATGAATCAAATATAAAATATAACTTAAGTTCAAGAATAACTGATTTTTATGTTACCTGCTTCTCCAGATTGTCCAGAAACCTTATGAAAAAATACTAAAATTTGACTCTACAGTGTTGTACCTGAGTGCCTGGCAAATAGTAGGTGCTTAATAAGTATTTGTCAAATAGAATAAGTACTTGAATAGACTAGTTAAGTTTTTGTCATTAGAATAATGAAGAAAGCCTGGCTGTAAGCCATGACTATCAGAATCATTTGGCATCAGCATAGACACGGCACGCACAGCTTGTGATCTGAATTCTGCAGTGATTTAGATAGAAGCCCAGCTTCTTTATACAGTGGAATTTATTTGTATACTCTTACTTGATAGAACTGTCACAATAGTGCATGCAGTCAGGAGCATGCTGGTGTCACATGTTTTTAGGGATAACGTATGGACCAGTTGCTTTAAATATTTAGAGTAGACCAGTGGTTCTCAGCCTTTGGAGCACATCAGAATCTCCTGAGAGCTTATTAAAAACTCAGATTACTGGTCTCTACCTCTAGAATATCAGATTTAGTAGGTCTGAGGTAGGGCCCAAGAATTTGCCTTTCTACCGGTTCCCAGGTAATGCTGATGCTGCTGGTTTAGGAACCACACTTTGCTAACCACTGGATTAGACACATGTAGTTTGATGGATGTTTATTTCAACCTAGGGAAATTTCCACGTACTAGTCTCATGCACTTAAGGGATGGAGTCATAAAGCTGTTTCTAACATTAACCAAGAGTGTTAATTTGGAACTTTAACATACAGACTTTGGTGGTTTATAAACATAGTACTTAAAAATAGCACGTTTTAAGAATGCTTAAACATTTTAAGAGTATAAAATGGGTAGACATCTATTCTTACAAAGCTCAAATGGTTTTATTATTTAAATGCTTGTATGAAACAACTTTTCCAGAGTGTATCTCATATTTATTCTTAAAGCTTGGTATAATTTGGAAGAGGAAATAAAATATGGGTAAGTGGAAAAGTGGTGGCGTTAACTAATTACAGTCAGCTGTAGCAAAACAAATCATTGCTTTGACCTGGCATAGCGTTTTATTTGAGCTTTACTATGCAGTTTATTGAAGCCGTTCTCTTGTTACCTTGAGAGTTATTGCTGCCATCATTTTAGTGCTTGATAAACTGAGGCTGATTAAGGTTCTACTGCAGAAATGCAGGAACCTATGCTGTGCCCTGATCCTAGAATGCTGGAGTCCTCGTGTTTCTATTTAATTCTTTGCCTATTGGTTGGTATATTTTGCTTTCTTTATTAGAAACTTTACTTTCAAAGGGCAGGCCCTAAGGAGTATTTAGTGTTTTCCACTGCAGGGACAGGAATAAGCATCTAGAATGCGTTCCTAAAATCATATAGGAATGAACCACATACTCATTGCTTAGTCCTGGCAGGGTAGGAATATGTCATTTATTCTTTTTCTGATTTAGATGTCTTTGTAATTTATCAAATTTGAGAAGCTTGTATTGTTCTTGTAATCAAATTTACAACAGAGGTAGAACATTGAAAACAAAAGAATTAGATACTGAGAACTACCAATTATGCCACCGAATTGGTATTTAGAATAAGAGACCAGTGAGGAAGGGCAGGAGGAGAGAATGGACATGTGCCCTCTTCAGACTCAGAGAGTTGGGGATGTGGAGTAATGAAACTGGCATGCCCCATCTCCCTGGCTGGGAAGTGGAGGAGAGAAGAAAGAAAGGAATAGAATAGTGGCTTGGCAGTGCGTTTACAGGAGCTTAAGATGGGTGGATTTAGTATCCTTTCAGAGAAAAGAGACTCTGGTGCTGACTTTAAAATGATGCTTTAATAATACATTTTGTTGTAGCTCTCACCCAGACCTTCCAGAGCTTGCACTTTTAGTTATGCCCTCCCTTGCGCGTTTTCTCTTTCTCCTTCCGCACACTGAGCCAGCGGACGCTTTCTGATGGGCTTCCTCGGGCCATGCATTATCCTGGAATTTTTCTTCATGAGTCCCCTTCTCCTTGTCTAGGGATGCTTAAACCTTTTCTGTGGTTTTTTTTTTTTGAAACAGAGTCTCACTCTGTTGCCCGAGCTAGAGTGCCGTGGCGTCAGCCTATCTCACAGCAATCTCCAACTCCGGGGCTCAAGGGATCCTTCTGCCTCAGCCTCCTGAGTACCTGGGACTACAGGCATGTGCCACCATGCCCGGCTAATTTTTTCTGTGTATTTTTAGTTGGCCCATTAATTTCTTTCTAATTTTAGTAGAGACGGGGTCTCACTCTTGGTCAGGCTGGTTTCGAACTCCAGACCTTGAGCGATCCACCTGCCTCGGCCTCACAGAGTGTTAGGATTACAGGAGTGAGCCACCGCGCCCAGCCCCTTCTCTGTGTTTTAAAAGTGAAAGAACAAGATCTTATGACTCCCTGGAACTTTTATTTTTAACTTACATTATTTTTTATGCCAAGGGATTTGAAATATTCATTGATCCCTCCGTCAAATATTTACCACCTGCCTGTGTACCACCCCATGTCTGGCAGTGTGCTGAGCACAGGGGTTACAGGGTGCCTTCTTGCTGGATCTCACATCCTGGTGGGAGAGAAGGCCATTCACTGGATTCATCTATTCTGATCCTTGTTGCTTGCTTGCTCCTTGCTGTCTTGCAAGACCGGCTGATGCTCCTTCCACCATGCTAAAACTACAGGCCCTAAGGACCTCATTGTCTGTTGCTCTTTTCCAGAATTAAGTTTGCTTGATCTCCTAGCAGCAGTTGACATTGTAGCCTGCCTCCCCCTCAGCCCAGGTCAGCTTTGGCCTCTGTGACGTTGAGTTATCCACGATCTTAGCCTTGGCTGTCTTTTCTCCCATAACAGCTGCCCCCTTACCTCCCTAGGTGCAGCTAGCGCCTCCGGTGGTGATTCCTAGATCTCGGCTGCCAGCCTCAGCCTCTCCCACGGGCACACGTTCCAAGTTCTCACCCTCATCTAGCCCTCTGCCTGCGTGCCCTCCCTCTCTTCTGCCACACCCAGTCCTGCTCTGTGCACCCTCCAGCCCCCACATCTTCATTCCTGACAGTCCCCAGCCCTCCAGATCTGGTGAGTCTCATCCACACATGTCCCCAAAACACGCCCCTCTCTTATATTCACAGGCTTCTGAGGTCTCTCCCTGAACTACTTCCATGGCTCCCTGGGCGGTCTCTCTGCCTCTGACTTCTCTCTCCTTCACCTATCTTAAGGATTGCCATTGGATAAATCTCCCAAGCACAGCTCTGACGTGTAACCTCCTGCTCCGAACTCCTCAGTGGTTCCCACTACCTCCTGAAGAGAGTCCAGAGAGCTGGACGGAGGCCCCCTCAGCTCGCCCTAGCCACCTTTCAGACTGGACCTCTTCTTCCCTTTTCACACCTGGCTCTTCAGCCTCACTGTCCTGCCCATCATTCCACATGCTCCCCACCACTTCCCTGCTTTCATGCCTTTGTCCTTGCTGCCTCTTTCTCCCTCCTCTCCTTTGCTCATTTGTCACATATTTCCTGCTTCTCTTTTAAGGTGCAACTCAGATGCAGTTTATTTCATGAATTTCTTTCCTAGATTGCCAAGTCATCGCTCCTTCCTCTGATTTCCATGAGAGTTCATGGGTACTCCTGGGTGATGATGGGTGAGGGTGGTATTTATAATCCCTTTGTACCTTTCGCCTTCTACCTGGACTCCTCGGGCAGGACAGCCTGACACCGTGCAGCCATCTCAGGCAGCGCGACCGGCTCTTAGAACATTGCTTAGTAAATGTCCATTGGGTAGATGACATAGGAATTCATTCAGTTTATCAGAATTGACTATAACAGTTTAAAGTTTACACCAGGGGTTGGCAAACTGCAGCCTTTGGGCCAAATTGGCCCACTACTTGTTTTTGTGAATAAAGTTTTATTGCAATGCAAGCATCCTGCAACAAAGACTGAATGAATGGTCCACAAAACCTAAAATAGTTACCAACTGACCTTTTGCAGAAGAAGTCTGACTACCTCTGGACCATACCATTGTCCAGACTACTGAAGGATACAGTATCAGCTGTGGAAGGAAGTTAAGGAAACAATGTTTGCTTAAACTCTTAACCTCTGGCTTTCACTCTCTGACATATCTATGTGGCTGCCATAGTTACAGTGCTGAGATACTTATTTTATTTAAAGTACAATTGATTTTGTTGTAAGAATGCAGTCAGGTTAACTGGATTTGATCTTCAGTTTCTTGACATTAGCATAGGAATTTCTGGGTAGATGTAACATAGTCAGGCTTTATGTCATTAAAATCACTTCTAATATGTTTTTGGTAATCTCAGTAAACATAATCGGCGCGCAAGTCTTTCAACTGTGCCACCAGAGTGAAGCTAACCTTAGAAACCCTCCGTTATTTTGGCTGCAGAAGCAGCAGCAGCAGATGGTGTTGCCTTGTGCACATTCAGGTACTTCGCTCTAAGGCAGGTGATGCGTTGCCATGGTTTAGAGGCAAAGTTTTGTGGACCCCCACGTGAATGACATGTTGTCTTTTTCTTTTATCCTTTTTAGAGGGACGCATGGCCATCCAGGATATTCCTGCTGTCACCAGCAGAGGGCATGTGGAGAACGCACCTGACCTGGTTTCAGACTCCACCTACTACAGCAGCTTTTACCAGCCGTCTCTGTTCCCTTACTACAACAATCTGTACAACTACCAGCAGTACTCCATGGCCTTGGCTACTGATTCCTCTTCTGGGGATGTGGGAGGTCCCCTCGGAGGATCCCCTGTGAAGAATAGCCTTCGGAGCCTCCCAGCACCGTATGTGCCTGGTCAAGCAGGAAACCAGTGGCAGGTACGATACTACCGGAGAGTGAAGTGGATATGTAAAAAGCACACGCACATATGCACAGACACATGCACACACAGGTGATGTACACACATATACACACATAATGTGCATGCCCAGTGAAGCACACATAATATGTAGGCACAGTATGCAAAACGTGTAAAGGATTTTTCAGTTTGCCAGTAATGCCATTTAACCCTAGAGGTTGGCTGCGAGGAATTGTAAAGAAATATGCATATGTTTATTTGGTTTTTTAAGTTTTATCTCCTTTTTTCGATGTCATTTTGCATAAATACCCAGTTGGCCAGAGTCAGATTCAGAAATAGCTTACCTGATGAGACCCTAGCTCCTCCAGCTTTGTCTGCCACTTTCGTTGAGCAGTTTAGAAAATGCTGGGTGCAACCTTCTAGGTGGCAGTAATCTTCGTGATGAATTTGCACCCTGGGAAGGAAAAGTGTTATAATCCTTATGTTTGCATGGAAGAAAGGTAAGAAAAGGAATTAGGTTACTGTGAGCTGGACCTAATGTGGGTGCATTTTTAGCTGAGAATGGAGGTCAGTCTTTCATACTCTTAAGTGTGTATTTTTAAAATAGTATGCAATCAGGAGCTTTTAATATTTGGAGTAAAACAAAGCATTTTGCTTTATCAGGAAAGGGCATTTATCTAGAGCTGTTCTGCTTCCTCAGTAACCATTTCCATCATATCAGTATATTCACAGCAGATTCAAGGCACTAGAAGCATTCAGTGGCTCGATTACCATGTAGACATACATTGCGGGAATGTGTACACCTGAGAGGTTAGACTCAACACTTCCAAGCCCCCTTCCAACTGAAAAATATTATGATTTTGCAAGAACTGTTCTCATTTGGGATGCATTTACCATGCTCAGGCTTTCTCAGCTAGGCTTTGATTCCAAGACAATACAACATATTTATTTGGGAGTTTAGTGATAGTGTTTGACCATTTTTTTTCTTTTTTGTTTTCTCAGCTTTATTGAGGTATAATTGTCAAATAAAAATCGTATATATTTAAGGTATACAACGTGATGATTTGATATATATATATATATATATATACACCTTCTGTAATGAGTACCACAATCAAGCTAATTAACAAACACCCCCATAACCTCACATGGTACCATTTTTATGTGTGTGGTGATAACACTTAAGATCTAGTCTCTTAGCATGTTTCAGGTATACAATACATTATTAACTATAGTCATCATGATGTACATTAGATTCCCAGAACTTATTCATCTTATAACTGAAACTTTGTACCCTCTGGTCAACATGTCCCCATTCCCCCACCCTCTAGCCCCTGGCAACCGCTGTTCTGCTCTCTGATTGTGTGAGTTTGACTTTCTCAAGCCCACATCAAAAATGTGAACTGACGTTTTCCTCTGAGCAAGTCTATTCCGTTTTGCCTCTGCCTTTTAGGTGTGGGGAAGTTGTTAATAGTCAAATTATCCCACTTTTTGGATTCTCTTGCTACCCTCAGGGATCCGACTTCTTGGGCTTATTAAAATGTCAGTTTTAACCCCCTGAGCTACAAATTTTCCTAAGTTTCCATACATTTTATTTTTGGAGTCCTACTTTTTTTGAAGGGAAATTAAAGTACATCAGTATTAAAATTAATTTGGTGGCTTGTGCCCTTAATCCCAGAACTTTGGGAGGCTGAGGCAGGAGGATTGCTTGAGGTCAGGAGTTCAAGACCAGCCGAGGCAACATAGCAAAACCCCATCTCTACAAAAAAATAAAAAGATTTTAAAAATAACTTTTAAGAATATAATTGAGAGGTGATAGGTATGTAAAGAAAATGTGATGATTTATAAAACTTTAAGCAGGGTCCCTTCAGACCTATGGATTTTGTGCTTTGGGCAGGATTGAGGTTGATTGCTATTGGAGACTCTCTGCCCTGCAGGGAGAAAGAAGTATCTGACAGTTTTTAAAAACGGCTCATCCTGCAGATTCTTGGGAACCAGGGGCTGCTATTGGAGTGTGCTGGTATTTTGGTTGCTTCTGGGCTTTTAGGATGAAGTAAAAGTAAGCGGGAGGATCTGTGAACTTGTTGGCTTAGGTGATAAAAGATGAGAAAGAAAAATCTAAGTATTTTTCTGAAAGAAAGATAGCCAGCTCAGCATCAACTTTATATAGCAGAGTCATAAATCTGCTAAATTAATTGACCTTCCCGCTTTGTCAAAACTTCAGATGGCGGATTATGCCTGACATGTTACTGTTTATTCTTGCTCTACCTGGAAAACCTGAGAAAGGTATGGTAGGTCTTGAATTTCCTTGGACGTCCCTTACCCAAGGTCCACCCTGCCAGGAACAGCCCAAGGAGACTGGCTTTCTTGAGCAGTACCATCGCTGGTCTTGGAGAGCTGCCTCAGCTGCTGTGCCTCATAGAGCTTCCCCTGAGGGCAGGTTCTGCTGAGAGAGAAGCTCAACTCAGATAGTGTCTACCTACTGGTGGAGGTGAAGGGAGGGAGGTGGAATCTTGGCTAAACTTTCTTAGTCCTGTGGGGGTTGTGCGGTTTTGATGCTTAGCCTCTTCCCTGAGACTTACTAGACTAGAGAGAGGATTCACTGGTTAGAGCCCTAGGAGAGACACTCAGGCATCATTTAAGACTTGAGTTTGTTTTCCCAGAGGCCTGGGCGTAGGACTTCTTATTTCCTAGATAGTTGCTGTCAGTGATATATCTCACATAACAAATTATTTCTCTCCTACTGTGGTTGATTCCCTTTCTAGTAAATAATAACATCAGAAATGAGAGCTATCGTAGACTTAGCAGTTAATGCCCTAGTAGGCAAATGATACTGTCCTTTTTATAGGTGAGTACACTGAGTCACACAGCCACCAAGTGGGAGGGCCAGGGTTCACGTCTGTTTCTGTCTGGCTCTAATGTGTGTGTTTCAACACTGCCTGGTTATCACTGGGTCTGCACCAAACTCAGGGCTACGGAAACCACCTCCATAAGTGAGCTGACTCCTCTGTGAGCTGACTCCTCTGGGGAATGTGCAGAATGTCTCTAGGTGAACCTTAACTGTAGGATCAATGAAGTATGAATACTGAGGCTCTCTTTAGTTCTTTAGAGCTTGGAAATTCTGTTTTCCATTGGGAATCTTCTTGTAACTGTTCTGATCTTCTGTCTTCACTTGTGGAGGTCAGAAATATGCAGAAACTTCTAGAACAGTGCTGATGCATGTGGCTGAGGATAGAGCCCTGACGCTTTCCTGAAATACGCAATCTCAGCACGTCTGCAGTGTGTGTGTGTGTGTGTAGCTTAAAAAATTATCCCAAAGGTTTGGGTAAGGGGGGGTCCACCATATAACCTCTCTGACATTTTATGAGTCTGTGGATTACTCTTGTAACCAAATATGAACACAAGCTTGACTTACAGTTTTTTAGTCATGCCCACTAAAATTAGTTCTATTGGAATTAAACTTTTACATTAAAAGTACAAAAGCCAACACAGATATAATCTATCAATTTTCAAAATGGCAGATGAAAATCAGTATAGTGACTTTTAGAGCCGGAATGAACCTTAAAGAATTCTAGTCTACCCCCATTCTGCTTCAGAGAAAACAGGTCCGGAGCTGAAGGGATTTGCCCAGCACCACAGCTAGCTGGTGACCAGGTGGATTAGGGGAACAATAGAGTATGCTTTAAGGAACATGGGTTCTAGCACTGGAAGATCCATATTCAGTTCTAACTTTCGGTTTAACTCTGTAATCTTGAGCAAAATACTTAACCCTTTGAATCTCGATTTTCTTCCCCTCCTTTAGTATAGTACTGTCTTCATTGAACTGTTGCATGAATACAGAAAGCAGTATGATAACTGAAGTGACATGATGAGTGTGTGTGGGGGTTTATGTGTAAACTGGAAGTGCTATGCTGATATTAACTCCAGTGAATTTATTTCGCTTATCATTATTGCTACTTAGCCCTGCTTTAAAAAAATCTATTTAATTCTTCACCATTTGTTCATATGTATTTTAGTTATCTACTTTGAATCCCCTTCAGAACAAGCTAGGATATAAATAATGCACATTTCATTTATTGTTTAAAAACTGGCACATGAATGTGGACCAAGTATGAATGTATACAGAAGTATTTCTATAGCATTGGGGAAGAATTTGATCTATTTAGGAAATAGAAAACATAAGGCATAAGGATTATAATGGTGCAAAATGTGTTCATTAAGAGATTGATGTTATAAAGAAATATCCACTAAATAGTAAAAAAAAAAAACCTACAGATAATACTTTTAGCTAATGTTGATGGGAGAGAAACTGGAACACTCACTTTTTAACCAGAGTTGTTTATAGCAGAGGTGTCCGGAACAGGGATGTGGGATGGGAGAGCCTTGTCCTAACCTTGCTCTTTCTATTCTTCGTGGAAGGCAGCCTGACTCTGCTCTTTGGACAATGCCTTGCCCCTCCTGGTGGCAGCTTTGCAGGGGAGAGTAGGGTGGGGACTTTTCTAGCTCCTTTATGGAAGATGCCCCACAGCTGCCTCTGGAGAGCACCTGTGCTGTCTCTCCTGACCAGTTAGTTCCCTTGGTATAAAACTGGCTCAACCTTAAGGGCCAGAATCTGAGGCTGAGCCTCCTCCATCCACTTTCTTGATGCTGTTGTTAAGACCTGGCTATCCTCCTAACTTTGTGAGATGGAGCCGTCTTTTTATAAGTTATCCTACTAGGATACAAAATACTTCATTTGGGATACAAAAATCTTTTTTTCTCTCTTGATTCTGATCCACATATGGGTAGTATGACATTTTTTCTTCCAATCGATGAACATGGAATATCTTTTTGTTTATTTATGCCTTTTTCACAGGGTCTCCCTCTGTTGCCCAGGCTGCAATGGGAGTGCAAGTGGTGCCACGATCATAGTCACTGGAACCTCCAACTCTTGGGCTCAAGTGATCCTCCTGCCTAAGCCTCCCGAGTATTCATCAGTGTTTTATGATTTTCATTGTAGAGATCTTTCATCTCCTTGGTGAATTTATTCCTAAGCATTATTTTTCTAGCTATTGTAAATGGTATTGTCTTCTTGATTTCTTTTTGAGATAGTTCATTATTAATGTATAGAAATGGTATTGACTTTTGTATACCAATTTTTATATCCTGTGGAATAACTCCTTTCTGATCAATATCAGAATCAAGAAAGAAAAGATCCAAATTTTTATTCAAAAAAATTAAAAGAAAAAAAGAATCAAGAAAAAGATTTGTATTAGAAATAAAAAAAGGATCAAGACCTCCTTTCTGCTTCCTAGGAAAATACCTGACTTTAATGGAAATCATCATAACTTTTTTAAACTAGAATTCTTAGAGGTGAGTATAGAAAGGGTATTATATTATTTGCATAAAGAACCCATCGATTCTTTGTTGTACAGTGGAGACTTAATGCAAGTCTTCTATAAAATCAAGTGAGCCACAGTTACTGAACACCTACTAAGTGCAAAACCTAATAAAAAAATACAGTTATCTCCTAGATCAGCATTCCAGAATCCCAAGGCTCTTTTGTCTATATGCGCTGCACGCCCAGAGCTGCTTTAATCGCTTTTGGTCTGTCTCCAGCCTGTGGAGATTTGTGGCCCAATCATAGATTCCTGTTCTGTTGTGAAACAGGAATAACATTTGTGACACTGGAACAAACTCAGGATGAATGGCTGGTTTCGCTGACCAGCAGCTCAATTTCACTTCTGCATTTAATTGCCTGCAAAAGCTGTTTATTGCCTTGTGCACTCCTCCACGGCAACATTATCTCTTAAATAAACATGTTGTACCAGGTCGACAAGGGAGAGGTGCATATCAAGTGAGCAGAAATAAATATGGGAGGACTCCGAGCTGTACCTAGGATCTCCTTTCAGTCCCTCTGGCAGGTGCCCTCCTGATTGCTTTTTCGAAGCTTGTGCCACCAGATATATAGACTTACATTCCAGCCGTAGTTAGGGTGTGGTCTAATGGCAATGTTAATGATTTCTTTCTTTCTGGGCTGTTTTTGATCTCCACGATGTTTTTCATGATATGATTGCCCATTGATAATTAGGCACCTCATTGGAATGTATTCATATGTTAAATTAACACTCACGGAGGGCCTACTATTTGCTAAGGATTGACCACTGAATAAAACAGACAAAAACTCAGAAAAGCAAGTCTTGGGAGAAGGTTGCTATTATCACATAGAAAAGGAGAAAAGGAAGTTGGGGATCACCTAAGTAGTAGCCCTGTGTTTGAAACTGAGGGACAGACAGGAAGGAAACTACCTTCTGATGTCTGAGGCTTGGAGCACAGAAAGATGCACTTGTGAGTGGTCCTGGGATGGTGCTCTAGTACCTTCTGCCTACAGGGGCAGAGGCTTGGGCAGGGCACCCAGAAAATCCACTGCCTTTTCACTGCTTACATGCCAGTCTGCCAGTGTAATGAGCTGCCAGACAGGCCCTTGTTTTCACACTGCCTCCTTTTTTTTTT
>VBSM01003204.1:55041006-55058221 GCA_008086735.1 Cheirogaleus medius | reverse complement strand
GAGTCTGGTCTTGAACTCTGGTCTGAAGCGATCCTCTCCCCTTGGCCTCCCAAAGTGTTGGGATTATAGGCATGAGCCACTGCACCTGGCCTGCCTCTTTTTTGTTGTTGTTGTTCTGTTTTAAGTATGTCTGAGAATTGGTGCAACCTGTTTGCTAAAAGACTGATCAAAAGAAGTGACTTTTGGAGTATCTGCTGTATGGGAGTGGCCACGGTCCCCTTTCTGTGCTGGGTGGGGTGCTATGAAGCCAGGGCTTAAGCCTGGCTCCCATTCTCAGGGAGACAGTTATAATGAGCAATCATTATTTTTAAATATTCTTAAATTTAAAAAAAAGACATGGTAGGGAGATAGCAGTAAAATGCAAAATCCATTTCAATTTTTAAGACAAAGTAGGAGACTTAAGATCAATTTTCATGCCACTGAATTCCATGGTCAGGTCCCTTGGGATGGTGTGTGTGTGGTCACCTCAAGCTGCTGGGTAGTTCTGGGATGAGAAAGTTGAAGTCACTTGCCTGAGCAGAACCTGACCTGGGTCTTCTTACCTCTGGCCAGGAGCCCTCTCTACAATCTGATCACAATCTTTCTGCTCACTTCCAGGCCTGCATCACCAACAGGTTAAACTGGCCCCGACTTCCCTTCTTAGAGCAAACTGGTTATTGGCCACTATCTACTGGTGGACAGGCATTGACTGGCTTTTTCCTCTGGAGAGAAAAACTGACAAAGTTTGCAAACAGAAATAAGAGGAATTTATAAGGACATATTTAGTTTAAAGCATTTAAACTAATTTCTTTTTCAGGAAAGAGAATTGAAAATCAACAACATTTGCCTTGGGCTATTATGCTAACAACCATAATTTGGTTTCTTTTTTTTTTATTGTATCCTGTGTCTGCCAACATTGACCCTATGTAAAATATAATTTGATTTCTTAAAGAGGAATGTTACGGGGGCATAAATTTCTGTTGATGACTGAAAAGATTTCTTTTACACATTTTATCACTATGATGTGGTATGTTTATTTTGTATCTGGCCACTTTTGTGAATGTTGTAATTCTAATAATTTTATAGTTGTCTATTTTGGAGTTTCTAGGTAGGTAGTTGTTCCATAGAAACATGTTGATCCAGACATTTTCTTTCCCCTAAACACTTTCAGTTCTAATTTATGTTCTTTGTGCATTATTTGGCTTAGATAACAATGGTGACATAGGTGTCATTGTCTTGTTCCTTATTTTACTGGGAATGTGTCTAGTAGTTCACTATTTGTGTGCAAGATGTTAACCAGTGCTGGTTTACAGAGAAACGAGGAAAATAAGGGAAAGTGAGTTTTTCTTAAAGCTAAATTATTCAATTTAAGAAATTGTTTTTATTGAGATTGTACCCCTCCAAAGTTTTTTAAAAAAATAAAAGGATGATCCTATTAGATTGTGGGATTTTTTGTTTTTGCAAATGCTCTTACTCAGCAATATAAAAAGTTGGCACCCAGTATCTCCCACCTCCTATGCCCCCCCCCTTTTTTTTAGAGATGGGACTTTCTATGTTGCCCAGGCTGGAGTGCAGCAAGTATTCACAGCTGTAATCATAGCACACTACAGCCCTGAACTCCTGGGCTCAAGCCATCCTCCTGCCTTAGCCTCCCAAGTAGCTGGGACCAGAGACGTGTGCCACTGTGCCTGCCTCCCCAATCTTTTTTATGGCAGCCCTGTGAACACCTTCATGCTAGTCCAGCATCTTGGGGGACTCCTTCACACGCACCCAAAGTAGGTCCTGCCATCTGGTACACAGTGAGGATGTAACGATTGGGCCTGCCACATCAGTAGACCAGCCTTAGAGAATCTTCCGTTTAAAGAAACTCAACTCAAAAGTCATGGTAGACCATAGAAAGTTTAAATTCAGTGACACTGAAGGTGTCAGGCTCCTCTGAGGGTGTGTGTGTGTGTATGTGTGTTACATTGCCTCTACTATAAACTTGCTCTTAAATTGCCTGTCAAGTCTCAGCCATGCCTATAATGTTCTCTTCTGAAACATAATTTCTCATTAGGTTCCTAGCTTTTAAAGAGAAATAATAAACCGAATTTTCTTGAGCCTTTACAACATATTCTTACTCCTGCAGGGAGAAAAGCTTCTGTCTCCCAGATGGCCCTGCAAGAAGCAGCACAGTAGTCTTTGGGCCATCCTGTCACTCTTCCCAAGCCTTGCAGCCTGGACAAGTACAGTCCTGGCTTTCTGTTTTCATACCATAACCTTGCCTATGTATGCCTTCACTAAGGAATTGCTATATTGTCTCATTTTAGCTGATGACAAGTGATGATCACAGCAGTCATCTGATTTTTGTTACACCTTTCCTTTAAGGAATTGCTGTTTTGTTTCACAGATGATGAAAGCTTAATGACTTGCACGCTTTTGATCCTGCAGTGAAGGCAGCTGTTGTAAGAATTGGTGTCTGTGATGACTGTTTTTGGTGGCTCCTTGTCTGGAACCAGAGCTCAGCGAGGGTGGTGGTGGGCATTTTAGATGCTGAACCCAGACAGATGGTAAGACATGGGCTGAGGAAGATCCTCAGTAGTGCACAGTGGAGACATTTTTGCAGAGTATTTTGGTTAAAAACTTGTGGATTCCAGAAGAAAGTAGAACTGGCCTCTGGAAACCTGGGGCAGTAGGGAACAGGCAGCTCTGACTCAGAGGATATCTAGAAGGAACTCAGCCCTGGACAAGCCTGAGGGCTTGTTTTCTCAGCCTGGTTGAAGTGGTCCAGTAGCATCCCAGGAAATCCAGATAGAGTGTAACCTGAGATTTTCAGGAGCCTTTGGGGAACTTGCGTAAATCCTGGCTGTCCTACAGGTTAATCTCCATTCTTACATGAGTTCAGTTTGATCTGGACTGAGTTGGAAACCCTCATAAAGTGCTCATGTACCCTAGGGACTACTCTACAATTGAATTGGAGGCAGAAGTATATTATCAGTCTTTTGCAAGTTTGTTACATTACCTATTCTCTGACACAATAGCATCTGGTTAGTAGATAATACAGTCCTTTGGGGATTCTATAATCCACTTGGAAATTAGATAATTAGATCACAGTTTTGAAAGCTTTCAGATTCAGTTTGGTTGGGCTGGTTGCCAAAATCATATCCATTTATGTTTGCCCTTTTAGCTTACTTTTTTTCCTGTTAAGTAGACGTGAATATGATATAAAATTAGTTGCTTTTCAGAATGTTTAAGTACATGGACAAGTGATTCTCAAATTTCTTGGGAGTCCATATTTCTGTGGTCTGTTAAGTGTTCCTCATTATTTGAATAAAGATGAAGATCAAAGGAATGCATAACAGACAGGTTTGTCCTGTTTTTTAAATACCATATTAGATATACAAAAAAATAAAAAGTATAGGGTTACAAAAACATCTCCACCATATTAGAGTGTGCATAAGATACTCCTTAATTCATGCATTCATTGATCATTCTTGTGCAGTGGCCACTCTGTGCCGGCACTGGGCTAGACTCTCAAGTACTGGCTCACGGGAGCAGATGAGGCAGAAGAAGCAAAGGACACAGATAATTCTGTTATCACTATTGCAATCAGAGATTGGGGGTTTGCCGATGAGAGCTATGATGCCTTATGGAAAGATGGGCCCCCTGTGCATGGTATTCCAAAAGGCAGGGTGAAGAGCAGTATTTTATCACTGCTGTTATTGAGAATTGCCATGTGTGGTGATAATTAAAAGCAGATTGACTTAGTGGGTTTTGTCTTCTAAAAATTCTCTACAGAGAATGTGCCCTCTTACTACTGCCTGTGTACAGGATGGGTTGCTTTCAGTGCTCCCTTCTTGGTGTAACATTGGCCTTGTGGCATTACTATAGAGGTGCACAGCCTCCTGGGAAGGGGTTCATAAGTAGATTGAGAAGGAGGGGAAATGTTATTATATTATTTTTTTCATGCCTTTTTAAAAAACCACATTCCTTCTCATAAACTTTGTTTTTGGCAATTTTCAACCTATTACCAACTAATTCTGGGAGAAGGAAGGCAGACATCATAATTCCATGTTTTGAGCATTCATATAAAACCAAAAAATGTGAAGGCATGGATTTCTCTCCCTCCTTCCTGTGTGTGTGTGTGTGTGTGTTAGTGTCAGTGTTGGCTTGTGAATTGGTTTTTTAACTTTTTTAAATTTGAAAAGGAGAAAAATTTCAGAGAATGGACTTTTCTTTCAAATATTAAACAAAATATTTATGTATGAATTCATACCTAATGGGTACAATGCACAGTATCTGAGGGATGGGCACACTTATAACTTTGACTCAAATGGTATGAAAGCAATTTATGTAATCAAAACATTTGTACACCCGTAATATTCTGAAATTAAAAAGTTCATGTACTTAAAATGATATTTGAAGTATGTATGGAATGGTTTTTAGTATGAGAGTTATTTGGTAGCAAACCCAGAAGAGGGATGCTTGAGTGTGACCACCCACTCTCCCACTGATGCCCCTCCAAAAACACAGTGGTCCCAGGAGGGAAGGGGATGGTGCCAGCAAGAATGTTGTCGAGCAGCCTGTGATGCTGGACACTTTGAATCTCATGCCCTTTCATCCTTAAACACAGCCCTGTCAGGGATCACTAGTGCCTTTTAGTGGATAAGAAACCAAACCTTAGATGAAGTAACTTGCCAGTATCACATTGGGGGTGCCGAACTTTGAACTGGGTCTGCCTGACTGCATAGGTCACATTGTTCCCATGATCTCTCTGCTTTCCTCGTGGGGCAGTGCACATTTCCTGGTCTTCTTTGTATAACGCCTTGAAATTCTGGAGAATCACTAAGCATGCTGGCTCTCAAGCATGGTTCTGTGTCTTCGCAGACACACACACACACTTTAGGGGTAACATGCTGCTTTTAGTCATTCTTGTGTTGTTTTGATTACTTAGAGATGGACTCTCTCTGTTATAGTCTTAGAGTGGGAAGGGACTTTTCATGCCACCCACAAGTTGGGTGTGTCCATCAGAGGTCACCAACCTGTGTTCAGATCTTGGATACCAGTTTGGGTAAAGTATGTGAGTGTGCGCATGTGCTTGCACTTGGAAGGTGGCCCCAGACGGTTTCACCTTGCCCTCGCAGCAGGCTGTCATGTTCAGCGCTCGTAAGATACCCTTCACACTGCTGATTTATGCTAAAAGTATCCTAATGTTTCTGACAGCTCATGTGTGACATGAATATAATCCATATTTCTTAGTGCAGCTAATCCAAGTGGCTTATTTCCTTATACTGCTGATAGGGCTATATCTCTTGATGTCACAGCCATAGAGATTGTGATGGTAACATATTGTTTCTGGGTCACTAGTTTTGTCTAAAACAGTAGGTTGGAACAGAGTAGCAAAGGTTAATTAAGTTTGTCCATCATGGTAGGAACAGATAAGGGTGCCTCTGATATTTCTGGTTAGAAAATCAAAGTTCCTGAATGTGCGGTTATGGACTTCTTTTCTTCTCATTTTCAAACTATAAAAAAAAAAAATTTCTCATGTGTTTTAGAAGCAGAGAGACATGAAGTGTTGTTAAAAGCTAAAGGCAACGAGTTGGTCTTTATAGTAAGCGTGTATCTTTATTTAAAACTAGAAAGCTGGCTTGGTTTAACAGAGAAATATCATGAGCTTCTGAGGTGACTTGCTTTGACTCTTACCTTCTCTACTTAATCTCTTGTGAGCAGAACCAGGTTATTTGACCTCTCTGAGCAGTTTCTTCCTGTGCTAATGATTATTAAATTATGAAGACTAAATGAAATAATACAAGTCTCTATAGTATCTCTCAATACATGCTCATTTTCTTCCTCTGAAATTCCATTAATCTCATAGTCAGTATCCAACAGTTTCTCAGGAAAATCGCATTAAGAATGTCACCACTACAAGCCATTCCACCAGTCTTAAGAGGTGTTATATAGTGCTTTCAGAGACTGGCCATATTAGAAAGTGGAGAGTTCTAGGTCTTGATCATTATTAACCAAATTCTCAAAATAAAACCTTTTTCATGTCCTTTTCTTCCAGATATTTTACTGAAGCTCTATTTCCTGTTGGCTGTTATGTAAATGATACTTGAATTTTTGCGTGGCTGTACATGAGTTCAGTTGGTAAATCAGGATCTGTAACTAGATTTGTGAATCAGACATATGTACATTTTTGACCCAGAAGTTAGAAAATATAGCATAGATTTGTAAAGATGAGGAAGGCATTGAGCCAGTTCTGGCCAGACATTGTTCCAAACTGACTGTCCCTCTTTCTTTTGTGAACCCCCTGAAATGCACCAGGACTTTTCTAGGTTTTAGGAAAAGGAAACCTTTTTAAATTTGGCTTTTTCTTACTACTATGTCCTTCTTTTTAAAGGTAGTTGCCTCCGTTTACTTGATTTATACATCAATGACTTCAAAACATTTTAGATGGAGACCTACAGTAAGAAACTATATTCCAGTACACACAAAAAATGAAGAGTTTCACAAAACAGCTTACCCGTATTGTATATGCATGATTCTCATATATTTTTATTCTGTTTCATTCTGTTCAATTCCATACCATTCTTTTAAAAAATATGCTGACTGTAGACTGCATTATTTGAGGGCCCTGTAAGGGGTAGCACCTCTGCATTTTGGAAAATAGGGTCTCCGGAAGTACTTTTGTTCTATCAGTACCACTGATGCAGATGGTGAAAACAACTGAGCAACACAAGTTGAAAAAATTAATTTGGATTTTGTAAAATGTAGAAATATTCACATCTTGCATTTTTTTTAATTTTTTTATTTCATTATATTGTGGGGGTACAAATATTGTTAGGATTACATACATTGCCCCTGCCAACCCTCCCCCCCACCCCGTGCCAGCGCTCCAAGCATGTCAACCCCCTGGAGATTCATGTCACACCCCTTATGTAAGTATACACTCTTCCCCTCCCCCCCACCTGCCCACCACCTGATAAAAGAATTTTTTTTTTTTTAACATTTTGGTTACATTATATTTTGGTCCATTCGTCTTGTCTTTATCAAAAAAACATCTTGCATTTTTGATAAAGACAAGACGAATGGACCACTGATAAATACAGGTGTAATCCTGATATCCTTTGGGGTTTCTGTCCTTAATGCTT
This sequence comes from Cheirogaleus medius, assembly GCA_008086735.1. NCBI lineage: Eukaryota > Metazoa > Chordata > Mammalia > Primates > Cheirogaleidae > Cheirogaleus > Cheirogaleus medius. The sequence continues at coordinate 55,051,112 of VBSM01003204.1, read as the reverse complement.
ATTCAAGGCTGGTGTGAATTCCTGTTCCATGGCCTCTCAAGGATTTCTAGGAATTGGGGGTGGGCTTGCTTTTTGTTCTCATGGTCAGTTTTGGTTCTCTTCTTCCAAATGACTTGTTTATTTTTCCATGGTCCATCTTATGGCTGTGTTTTTAATTTTTAATTTACTCTGATATCAATCCAAACTTCCCTTCAGTTCTTTTTGAAAAGCCCTACCCACACATGTCTTCTTTTGTTTTTACATGTGTTAAAAACCTTCTAAAGCTTTGGGAAACTTGGAGTTTACAACTTAAAACGTCTTAGGTATATCACTTCTTAAGTGATTTCTTCTCTCTGCCATATTGTGTGAGCATCTTCTTTCTCCCCTCTCCTCCCTCCTCTGTTTTTCCCCTTGTACCTCATCTGGGGAGGAGGCACCTCCTTTCTACTTTTGGACAAAGGGCTCTTAGGTTCTTCAGGTTCGAGTGTGGAACCTCACCCTCAGCACAGCACCTTCCCCCTTGGCACGTGGAAGGAGCCCGTGGGGCTTTGCAGGAGTCGCTTACCAGGGCTGGAGTCCTCATAAAGGCCTTTCTCTTTCTCCTTCTCCTTTCCTCTTCCTCTCTCTAGGGTGGGGAGTAGAAGGCATTCCATAGCGTCACTGCCTAAGAGAGAAAGCAAAGTGATGCTATAGAGGGCAGTAACAAAAGAGAGAAAAGTAATCTGCAGAGGACTGGCAGCCAAGGGAAAAGAAGGTGAAGGGTGGGTTTTAACCGTGGGGAATCTGCCTACCTCACGTGGCTCAGCATTTGGCCTGTTGGTGTTTTAGTACTTTCTGAAATGTGTGCATACAAGCAATCATTTTAGCCCATATGTTAAAAATAATTCTTTCCAGCTGTGAAGTGTGGAACGCCAGAGAATGAATGGGGTGTGTATTTCAGTAGGTGGATGAGGCTTTTGGGTGAAGCACCTTGCACAGCTACGGTCTGTGGGCTGGGACAGCTCACAGTGTGTGTGGTTAGGTGAGCATGGGAATTGGCATCCCATTCAAGCAGTTTGAAAAGAAGAGTCTGTTAAACTAAAGACATCATGTAATGAGGGCAAAAGTCTGTCCCAATCTTCACTCAGCGGCATCACCAGGGGACCTAGAATTCCACAGCCTGTAAAGAGTCCTGCCTTCTTTTATAAAAAGGTTTCTGGTCAGAAAACTAAAGGTTTACTCCAAATGTGGCTTTTGCAATTTAAAAGACTGTAAGCCACATATCAGCCAGACACAGTGGCTCACACCTGTAATCCCAGCACTCTGGGAGATGGGAGGACCACTTTAGTTCAGGAGTTTGAGACCAGCTTGAACAAGAGTGAGACGCGGTCTCTAGTAAAAATAGAAAAATTAGCCAGGTGTGGTGGTGGACACCTGTAGTCCCAGCTACTCTGGAGGCTGAGGCAGGAGAATCCCTTGAGCCCAGGAGTTTGGGGTTGCAGTGAGCTATGATGACTCCACTGCACTCTAGCTGGGAGACAGAGGGAGACTCTGTCTCAAAAAAAAAAAAAGAAATACCATAAGCCACATATCAGTGCCAAGGGAATCTCTACCCTGTTTGTTTAAATATCAGAGTTTGTAATTAGTAATGTTATCCTATAGAATAACTCTTCTCATGAAGACTGTTCCCTTTTGTACATCAGTTCCAATTTTATGCAGCTAAACCATGCTCAATAAACTACTACACCACAAATTTCTTTTTATCATTCACCTGGATGGAGTATTCAGTTTGAAATCCGAAGTGATAATAGACAACCCATGAAAGTATTTAGGAATTTTGTTTTTAAAAACGTAAGGTCAAACATTTTTATGTTTTCTTGGGATATTGTCACTGTACAATAGGGTGGCTAAAATATATAAAAGGAAATCTATGGTTCAGATTTATTATGATGCATGTTCTCAACAGTTTAATAAAATAAAACCCCAAGCCCTGAGGTTCCTGCAGGGGTTAATATTCATACCGTAAGCATTCTCTGTCAGCCCAGCTCTTATCTGTGGGTCATATTCTGGTTCAGAGAGTTGGGGTGGGTAATAATATATAAAACATGCCTCTTGCTTGCCAGCTACCACTGCTAATAATAATAGTAGTCATAATTCACTGAAATCCTGGGTTTTTAGGTTTTGCTTGGCTTATTTGTTTAACTTAAAGGAATAAAGATAAAACCTTGGGAAGAAACAAGTTGCAGTTGCATAAAGGGAAAAATATACGTCCCTTTAAAAGAACTGAACAGTTCCTCGGATTTGTTTGCCATTTCCGTCCCTCAGGACTTTGCTTTTTCTTTTAGCTGGAGGCAAGGGGCTGGACACAAGGGGGATGTTAGGTTAGTTTAAAGCAGGGCTTCTCAGCCTGGCACTGTTGAGATGTTGGGCCAGATAGTTCTTTATTGTCTAGGGACTGCCCTGTGCATTGTAGGACAGGCAGTGGCATTTCTGGCCTCTACCCACTGGATGCCAGCAGCACTGCTGCCACCCTCCCACCCCCCATTGAGACAAAAGTGTCTCCAGATGTCCCTAAATGTCCCTTGGAGCAGCAGTCACCAACCTTTTTGGTACCAGGGACTGGTTTCGTGGAAGACAATTTTTCCATGGACAGGGCAGGGGAGCGGGGATGGTTTCAGGACAACCAAGTGCATTACATTTATCATGCAAACATCTCTGCTAATGATAATCTGTATTTGCAGCCACTCCTCTGCTCCATCTCAGATCATCAGGCATTAGATTCTCATAAGGAGTGTGCAACCTAGATCACTCACTCGCATGTGCAGTGTACAGTAGGGTTCGTGCTCCTATGAGAATGTACTACCACCCTGATGTGACGAGGGCCAAGCTTACATGCTGATGAGAGAGATGGGGAGCAGCTGTAAATACAGATGAAGCTTCTCTCACCCCCCACCCCCACCTGCCACTCACCTCCTGCTGTGCAGCCCAGTTCCTAACAGGCCACAGAGGGTGGATCCGTACCACTGCACGGCCTGGGGGTTGGGGACCACAGCCTTGGAGGACCAGATTGCCCCAGTTGAGAACTACTGGTTTAAAATAAAACAGCGAGTTTCAAAGGCCTCGTTATTTTCCCATTTTGTCTGAGCCAAAAGTACCAGGATTGTGATTTTTTTCCCCCTCAATTTAAAAGAGAGCAGGAAATGATTTAGACTTTAAAATCACATGCTGCCATGCCTTTGTCTGGGTGAATTGCCATTCAGTTTTAACTTCATGTTTCAGAGGTTTACATATGTACTTAGGAACACATAGGGCCGTCTTCTTTCTCATGTGCAGGTTGTCACGTGAGTGGTTATTTGTGGATTATTCTTTGCGGGGCTTATAGCTGAAGTGATTGATGACCTCACTAAACTCACATTTTAGTAACCTCATGAGTAGTCTGACTCTGTATCTTTTTCTTTTGCTGGAAGTCTTTTATAGCTCAGTGATCTTGTGGATTCGTTAGGGATATTGAGAACATATATTCGTTAGGGGTTATATTGGAGTACAAATAATTCAACACAAATAATTCAACTCTATTTCCAGTATTTCCAAATTATCTTTATAATTTGATGCTTTCTGAAAACATAGAAAAGGGAGTACGGAGGAAATAAGCATTTACATAAATTTGAAATTTTGTTTCTTTTCCAGTAAATGCTAGTTAAAGAACAATAAATTAACTGCTTACCTAAATCTTTTTTCAATTAATATATATATTGGGATTGGCAGTGTTTGAACAGTCTATTTGTCAGACCTAATCTTTTGCATTTTTTAGTTAATATGGGGGAGGTTGGGATCTTGTACTTCCCAGGTCTGTGGAAGATATGTTGGAAACTGGAGGGCACTTGTTCTCAATCTTGGTGTCATATTAGAATTACCTGGGAGCTTTGAAAAGATCCAAGGCCCAGGCCACATATCCCAGACCCGTTAAATCAGATCCTGTAGGAGTGGCACAGAATCATCATAACTGGGTCTCCGCCTTCCCCTTATTTCAGTGGGAGTGAAGGTGCAGATTTTTATGAATAAAGTTTTATTGGAACACAACCATGTTCGTTCATTTACTTACTGCCTAGAGATCCTATGGCTTGCAAAGCCTAAAATACTTAGTTTGACCATTTTCAACAAAAAATTTGCTGACCTTGGCTATAGGCTCATGGTGAACATTTTTCAAACAACTTGAAAAGCAGCTTTGTATAAACTTTCCTAGTAAAAAAAAAAAAAAATCCAGCATTTTGCAGAGCCTGTGGGCTCAAACCCTGTCAGTTTTCTTGTACACAGGGAAAATTGAAAAGCATTTTCCTTGAAGAACTGACTTGCAGATATTGTCAAACCTGAAGGAGATGTGACTAACTCAGCACTCAGACCGGGAAGGCTCCATTATTTATATTAGGCATTCTGTACTTAAAAGTCGGCACCTTGCTTCTAATTCAATGTTCATTACTCAGACTGTGTAATTGACTTGAGGGAAATCTACGGAGGCAGAAATGACTCTTCAATTCAAAGTGTGCCTGAGTTTGTTATTACCACTGCAGCAATTCTAGATGGCCACAGACCCCTGAGAAAAATCTTTTAGCTCTGGAGAATCTTATGTGTAAAAAGAAAAATAATGAAAATTAAAAATTGCTGTTTACATATTTCTACCTTCCCTTAATTCAGGTGGAGACATGATGATTGTAAACAATTGATAAAAAGTTTTGTTTGTTTGTTTGTTTTAGAAGGTCCTACTTTGGTCCTGGGCTCCTAGAGGAGCTAAGGATGAGAGACAAGATCATTTGTTCTAGCCCCTCGTCACCAGAGCCTGGTTTGAGGGCCAGCAGAATCATCGTCTCTACCCCGGACATACTGCTTCAGAACCTGCATTTTGACAGGACCCCTGGCTATTTGTGTGCACACTGAGAGGGCCGGGAAGCACTGGTCTAACTGGGCACTGGGTCTGTGTAGTGAGCTGCTACCACTGATCACCCCTTCCCTCTTACATGATTTCACAGCTCCTTAATGGGCTCTCTCATAGGGCAGTAGCCGGTTTTTCCCCTTTGGCCATTTTCTGAGTACAGCTTTCCTGACCTCTTATTTAGTAAAGATTTGTGTGATGGTAGAAAATGAAAAAGGGATTGATTGATCTAGAAGAGATGCTAGTTCGTATACTTCAGAAAGACAAACTAGAAAGACAGTCAAGAAAGGATAAAGGAAACTTGCCCAGATAAACTTCACTTGAAAGGAAAAAATCACCTGTATGGAGTCTTCTTTGCTTCTCCAAGAGGAAATCATCCACCCAACAGAGGATAGATAGGAGCTGGGGAACAGTAGAATGATCAAAAGTGAATCCTTTGAGTTTCTGTAAGTGTATATAGAAACCAAGCAAAGCCATAATAGTCAAAGTGCACTTAGACCAGTGGTTACTTAGGAAATTGCCCAGAATTTAGATGTTCATAGAGAATCTTAAGAAAGCCCAGGACCTCGTTTTACCTTACTAGGCTGTCAAATTAGCACTATTTTCTTTATCAAGTAGCATTCAAAACATTTGATTAAAAAACATAATTGTGAAATTATTCCTTAATCCTGGACAGAACTGATTTATCTTGAACACTCCCTAAGACTGACTTCTATTTAAAAGTGAACCCTCTAAATTTAAGTTGTTGAAGACATTATGAATAATTGAAATCTTGCTCGGTTCTTGTCATGAAGATACGATCATGAGTTGAGTGCTTGGCGTCTAGACGAAGGTCCACATCATAAACAGTTCTGGATGTTCAGGGAAGTGGGCCCTTACACAGTCAGCAGCAGGGCCAGGAGGCTGGAAGTGGGGGCCCCTCCTAAGCCATCAGGTCACATCTCCTTGGCTTTGAATAAGAGGTCAAGAAGCTACAGGGAACTAACTGCTCCTTTCATAAAAGCTGCCCCATGGTTCCAAAGGCAGGGTCTGGCTGCCAGAAAAACAAATGACTGCCAAGCGCACGTGCAGCTGCTACTGCTGCTGGAGGGACAGCTGTGCCTCCCTGCTGTCTTCCCCATCTCACTCTGTGTGTCCAATTAGCAGAATCTAGATCCTGGACTTCTGTCCTCTGCTATAGAAGGAGGTAGGAATGGCTGCTGAGTGACAGGATCCAGCACAGCATCGTGCTAATGACAGCTTACCATTATTACACATGGTTTGCATGTTGCTTTTTTCAGTATTTTTAAAGTACTCTCTTTATGTGAACACTGTAAGGTAACCAAGGTATAAGATGACAGTTTTACACAAGGAAACATGTGAAGAGGTTCAGCAACTTGCTCCTGGTCAAAGAGGCTAGTCAGTGTTACAACAGAGAGTGTAGGCACCTAACCAGCACTGTCCCCTCTCTACTGTCCTGTCTTCTTTAGTACTGGTTAGTCCAGTACCATGTGACCAGAGGAAATTTTAGGGGTGCTTAAGAAGAGACCCAAAGATAGAAAGGGAACCTTCAAGACACAGCAATAGTATTTCTAAGGCCCATTGCACTGGAGGAGCACATTTGAGATAAAAGACACCCAACTTCAATAGGCTATTCCCCAAATTTACAAAAATAGACAATTCTTGTAATAATGGTAAAATGCAACTTTGGTATCAATGTATTTCTTCTTTTTTCTTAAGCAGATGAAGAACCCGGAGAACCGCCACGCAGTGAGTTCCCAGTACAGGATGCATTCCTACTACCCGCCGCCCTCCTACCTGGGCCAGAGCGTGTCCCAGATCTTCACTTTTGAGGATGGCCCCTCCTACTCGGAAGCCAAAGCAAGCAGTAGGTGTCTAGTCACACAGACTGGATTTAGGGTGGTCAGAGGATGCATATCCAATACTGGATCATTAGCCCTCTTTACAGGTGTATCTGTTAGGAACTGTTGTAAAGTTTATTGCTGTGTGAAACTTGGGTAAGTATCCTTTATTTACTTACAGAGTGATTTTGCTTTGCTTGATTCCTAATACGTGTATTTCACTTTTTGGATACCTAGAGTGACAACAATAGGATGAGAGACTCCCATTCGGAAGCTGAAAGTGTATTTTCTGGAGGATCAATGTGAAATACAGGGGCACTTTAAATGTGGTTCAAGTCCTGCTATTTTTTGTGAAGTGAATTTCTGTATATTGAAAACTCATTTCCCAAAGATTTTCATTTTAAAATTGAAGGTTGTATTTATCTTTTGGAGGAAAAATAAAATAACATAATAAAACATTTTTTAATACAATAGATCTCAGAGTTTATGCAGTAGCAATGCAAATAACTCTGATATAATGGCTTTAAAATAAAAAATGACTGTTTAATGAACCGAAGCACTTTGAAATACACAGTTCCTCAACTTCAATTTTAACCTTCTCCCCAACATTTACACTGTGATGATAGGCAGGTATTTTATGGCTGCTGTGTTTCCAGATCCTGTGTTTAAGTTCTTTATATTTAAGCATCATCTTTTGATTTAGGAAAATGAGAAGCATGTATTAATACAATCGAGGCAGTAGATGGAAATCAGGTCAGTAGTGAGTGACTTGGCAGAGAAACAGATCTAGTAGAACTTATCCTGTGCTAAATAAAAAGAGAAGCTTATTTTCTAAATAAGTTGACTCTATAGAGAACTTGTTTCTTTGCAAAGCAAATGTTTAGAGAAAGAGAATCAAAATCATGCATTGATTTCCAAATTCAGAACAAAGTTTTAAAAAGCTGGGAAAGTAATACCTTATTTATTATGCTAAAATAAAATAAAGGACTCCTGTTAATATGGAATATATAGGTCATGGGAACCTGTATAGTTTGAGCTGTAGAGAAACTGAAGTACACATTGTTGATTCCATTTTCACTTTTATTAATAATCACTTTCTGTCGCGAGTGGACAAGAACAACTTTGTTTTATAAATATCAGTAATATATATAAGCCCACATGGTCCTCTTTTCATATTGCCTTGGAGTATATATATATATATAAGCTCCTTAAGGATGGAGAACACATTTTATATACCTTTTTACCTGCTGTGATGCCTTTTATTTGTTATTTGTTGGTTGAATGTATGAATGAATGAATCTGGTATTATTTTTAAGTGAGTTTTCCCTGTAAGGAAACATAGGCATGCAAGCTCAGATTCCCAACCTATTATTTGTCTAATGGAGCCAGCACACAATTTTGGGATGAAGCAGTTAAAGGAACATTTGCTCATACAGAAAATTAGGAATGAAACCCACTTTCAGGAAGAAATTGCCTGAGCTGCTTACTCTAGGAATAATGGAATATTTTTAGAAGCACTGGCATTCTTGAGACAAAGGTATAAATTCAGAGCAGGGAAGTAAGACGAAAATATAAGAGGCAGTTTATTAGAGCAGAGAGGAAGGGATTTGGAGAGGAGCAGTAGACATTTGAATGCATAGTGGAAAAGGAAGCGCTCAGAAAAGAGGTTACAGTCGGGGGAAGAAAAAGACCAGCTGTACCAGTGTTCACAGGGAAAGACTGGGTGAATAACTATAACTTCTTAGAACTTACCTGGCAATGTGTGCCTTTGAAAGAGTAGTGTGGGAGGAGGTCCCAGGCTTCACTTCCTGACACTCCTGTAACTCACCAGTAATTTATCAGGAGGTTCCCACTTCAGAAATGAGACAGTTAGCCAGGAAGAACTATGGCGAAATCTCAATACTATCTGCTTTGGAATTATCATGGAGGTATGTATGAATTCATAGAAAATCCAAATCCCAGCTAAGTTTTTAAAGGAATGAGGCTTTATGACTTCCACATGTGTGCTATGTTGGTTGGTTTTTTTTTTTAAGAGACAAGGTCACACTCTGTTGCCAAGGCTGGAGTGCAGTGGCGCAACCATAGCTCATTGCATCCTCAAACTCCTGGGCCCAAGCCTCAGCCTCCAGTGTGGCTAGGGCTACAGGCACCCACCACTGCACCTGGCTGATTTATTTTCTTAGAAAAGGTCTTGCTGTGTTGTTCAGGCTGGTCTCAAACTCCTAGCTTCAAGCAATCCTCCCACCTTAGTCTCCCAAATTGCTGAAATTACAGGCATGAGCCACTGTGTCTGGCCTATCTTGGGAGTTTTCATGTTGCATGAAATTTTTACAAAGCAAGTGGGAAGGGAAAGGAAAAACTGTGGAGGTCAGTAAACACCCCAGAGGTCATGTCACAGGACATTGGGTCTTGAGCTTTATCATCTGCATTGACACAGTGGAGAGCTTTTGGGGGGCATGTTAGGCTTCTGGTAAGTTGGGCTGAGGCTAGGGACAGGATGCAGTGGGTGAGAATGAAGACATAAGTGTATCTGGGAGAAGTTGGCAAAGGCTGGCTGATGACCTGTTAACATTTAGCAGATCCATGATAAAGTTACAATTTGTAAATAGGATATTGATTATTCTAATTGGGGACTTCTAAATGATTTTAAAAACAGTTTTCAGTAGGTTTAATATTTTATTTAAAATTTTATTTAAGTATAATTATAATTATTCATGTAAATGGAATCATATAGCATGTGGCCTTTTGTGTCTGACTTCTTTCACTTAGTGTAATGTTTTCATGGTTCATCTGCATTGTCACATGGATCAATACTTCATTCCTTTTTATGACTGAATATCATTCCATAGTATAGATATACCACATTTTGTTTATCCATTCATCAGTTGATGGACATTTGTGTTGTTTGTACCATTTGGCTATTGTAAACAGTGCCATTGTGAACATTTGTGTACAAGTCTTTGGTTGAATGCCTGTTTTCCCTTTTTTGGGCATATACCTAGGAATGAAATTGCTGCGTCATATGGTAATTCTATATTTAATTTTTTGAGGAATGCCCTGTTTTCCACAGCAGTTGCATCATTTTATATTCTCGCTATAATGTATAAGGATTCCAATTTCTCCACATCCTTGCCAACATTTGTTTTCCATCTTTTTTTCTTTTTTTTGAGACAGAGTCTTGCTTTGTCTCCCGGGCCAGAGTGCAGTGACGTCATCATAGCTCACTGCAAACTAAAACTCCTGGGCTTCAGCCATCCTCCTGCCTCAGCCTCCCAAACAGCTGGGACTATAGGTGTGTGCCGTCACACCCAGCTAATTAGTAATTCATTTTTATTGTAATTTACGAAAGCATCAGACCATGATGGGTTGGAAACTGGAAA
>VBSM01003204.1:55003388-55024636 GCA_008086735.1 Cheirogaleus medius | reverse complement strand
AGGGGGGAGGAGGGGATGGGTATATACAAACATAATGAGTGAGATGTGCATCGTTTAGGGGATGGTCACACTTGAAGCTCTGCCTTGAGGGAGGAGGGGGGCATGGGCAATATACGTAACCGTAGTATTTGTACCCCCATAATATGCTGAAATAAAAAAATAAAAATAAAATAAAATGATTAAGATGGTGTATTTTGGGTTATATGTTATTTTACCACAATTTTAAAAGTAGGAAGAAAAGAAAAAAGATATGGATATTACATTTGTAGCAAATGTTTCTTTTGTTTCTATCAAAATCACCACATTTTTCTCTTTCTTAATGTAGAAGGTCACATTAATGGATTTTCTCATATGGAATCATTCTTGTATTCCTGGAATAAATCCTACCTAGTTACAAGGCATTATCTTCTTGGTACATTGCTGGATTCCATTTGCCTGTATTTATTTAGGACTTTTGTATTTATATCCGTAAGCGAGCTTAGCCTTCCAATCTAGTTTGTGGCATCTTTGTCATGTTTTTATATCCTGGCTATAATGAGATTAAGGGATAAAACAGAAGCCATTTGTCTTACTTTTTTCTCTAGGAAGGTTTAAGTGACATAGGAATGATCACATCTTAGTGTTTGAATAAAATTTCCTGTGAAACCATCTAGGCCTGGGTCCTTTTAGAGATGGGGAGTAAATCTTTTGATTAACTTTTCTGTTTCTATTATGCTAATCTTTCTAAAATGAGCTTTCTTCCTCAGTTTTGGCAGTTTGTCTTTATTTGAAGAGAAATATCTGTTTTATTTCTATTTTTAAATTTAATGATATAAAATTACAGTGGTGGTCTCTTAAATTTTTAAAAACACTGTACGTGCTGTTGTGAAGGTACACACTTTCTCATGTTTATTGCTTTTCTCTTTGTATATTTATTTTCATGCCTTCCTGTGTAGATTTTCTAAAGGTTTGTAGGTTTTATTGGTCATTTTGTAGCACCATCATAGGAGTTTATTTGTTCATGTATAGATTTTGGTTGATTTAACTTACAGTTGTTTTTTATTTTTATTTTTTAAAATATACAATAGAAATTTATTTCTCACCGTTCTGGAGGCTATAACAGCTTTTTTTTTTTTAAAGAGACTTTTGAAATTCTCTATTTCTACGTTTTTCTTTCAATGCCCACAAAAAATGAGGTGTTGAGACAGCTGGCTCAAAGAAGTTATTCCCCCCCAAAGAATTTGGCAAATAAATGGCAGAGAGGATTTAAAACCAGATCTGACTTTAAACTTCCCCTTATTCCCGCACCTCCCTATAGTATTCTGCTTGATGAGGTATAGAACGTGTCTGTGTCTTAGCTTGGGTTCTATGTTAAAGCAGAACCAAAGACAACAAGGACTTGTGTGCAGGTAGCATGTTAGATGGTAAATCCAAGGAACAAGAGTGAAGGATCAAGATAAGGAAGAAAAGCCAACATAAAGTTGTGAGGGCAATGGATGTTAGGTTTGGGACCCTCTGCAGAGCGGCTAGAAAGCCTCTCAAAGTTGCCCACTTGAGGGTAAAGCAGTATTTACCTCCATGGGCCCCATTTGACTGAGGCATTACACCCCTTACTTTAAGTTGCTTGTATGTGCTTGAAGAGTGGTGATAAGAGGAACCTGGCATGGGAACTAAGTGATTCCTGGTCTACCCTTGATGCAGAATGCTGTCACGTGGAGGCGAGGTGATGCTTCCACAGAGGTGTTGCCAGGAGGATAAGAGCTGGGCACCGGGAACATCTAGTACAGTGTGTTTACAAGAGTTCATTGGAACTCACATGTGACAGGACATTTACCCCACTCCATTTTCCATGAAAGTGATGCACAGCTACCTAACATTTAACTTATGTCCAGGATTTTGAGTGGTGTGAATTATTTTTATTTCCTTAAACTCTGAAGGGCATTGGAATGGCAGGATATGTGGTCCATTGCCAGATGGACTTCCTTTTCCACTAGGAACATCAGCTGGGGCTAGGAGCAGGGAGGATTGGTTGGAAATGACGTGTTGAAGGTCTGCCAACAGATTGCAGTTTACTGATGCAGTACCTCATTCTGGAGAGGATTTACTTTGGTAAGAAAAGCAGAAAAAGCACCACGGGAAAGAAGTTATTTTTACTTTTCTTAACCAAAATATGTTATTTAAAGAAAAGATGGATTTAAAGGTATTGGTGACCCTTTAGAAAATATGGTTGGCTTTTGGGCTTAAGCTTTTGGCCATATTACTTAATTCCCCTTTGTATTTGTTCGAGTGAGGCAGCATTGCATAATGGTTCAGAGTACTGAGTTGAGGGTCTCTCAGACCTGAGGTCTCATTTAGTGGCCTCATAACCTTGGGTATATTTCTTCCCCTGTCTGACCCTTAGTTTCCTGACTGAAGTTGGAGGTGATAGTATGCATTTCATTTAGTTTTTGTGTGGATTAAGTGGAGTAGTTTTGTAATGGGCTTAACACTGCACCTGGCACATGAGTAGTGCTCAGTAAATTGTGATTGCATCTGTTGGTTGTCCAGAAATGTCATGATCTCCTTAATTGTATGTTCCTGATTGAGTTTGAGCCTGCCAAAATTTTTAGAAAGGTTATAGTTGAAAGTGTTCCAGCTGAGACCAATTCTAGGAAAGAAACAGAATACTTAGTAAGGTTGAACTGTTGTAATTTCTTCTCCAACATTTTCACCCAATTAGCACACAACACATACACAACTTTTTCTTATATTGGGCAGCCTCTGGTCCCTCCCTCCTTTGAGAGAGAACAATTTGATAAATAACATGGTAAAATAATATTGATTTGTATGTCTTAGTCCTCCTGATTATTTGCATTTTAAAAGGAGATCGGTATTTATTTTGAAGGAATGAATCATTAATGGTGGAATTTCAGATATTTTGGTCCTTGGGTGGCAGGCACATTTTGAGGACAGACTCTGTTGCTCTCTATTTTCAAATCACTCGTTTGTAAGTAACAACCTGTTTTGTGTACATGGAGCCAAGCCTGATTCTTGGTTTTTGAAGTGCTTTAAATTTTGCTTTATTCCAAATACTATATTTATGCCCCTATGATAGTGTCACATGCTTATAATAAAAGGCTGTGTGTCATAAAATATTACTATTCTATGGTGTTTCAAACATAGACATTACAGTATATTTTTATTCTGGTTGTCAGTTGTTTGCTTTGGAAAGTACATGACCACTTACTAAGTTAAGAAGATAATTAGTAAATCTAGTTGCCTAAAATGCACGTCCCAAAACAGCTAATCTAAGGAAATGTCCAGACCTCTGTTGGATAAAGAGCTGCTGTATGAAAATTAATTGGAAATAACAATGAAATTTACTGCAAGTTTTATCGAGTTAGATATTTTGCAAAATAGCATTTTCAAAAATCAAACTAGTATAAAGTGCTTCATCTTAACAACATAGCTAGACTCTAGTTAATGTTTTTTCTTTCATAATACTTTGCAGTCAGCCATTTTATACTTCCATCAAGATGAAACTTGTTACACAGCTATCTTTCATACTTTATTCATCTAAAAAGTACCTTTTGAATCAGAGTTAAAAGAGCAGTCAAAAACAACTCTGGAAAACTGGCTTTTCAGAACATATTTCTGAATGTACAGTTAAGACAATTTTATTTTTTTTCTTAAATGAACAGAGCACTACTGTTTTTATTTTCTCTATAGTTCCTGACAAGTTGCTTTTAAAAAAAAATACACATTTTTATTTTGCCATCTGTGATCTTTGTGTAATACTGTGTTATGGCCTACTTTTCCCTGATTTTATTTAACATTTTCCTCCAGAGCTAAACTCTTGATGTATGTCATTCTAGACCTTTTGCTATGAAATTGCATGCAGATATGTGTCTCTGTAGAAATACATAGTTTGCTTGGCTTTTTAACATAAGTATAGTCAACATATTGTACCCTAACCCTTTCCTTTTTACAATTATCACTTGGTCTTAGAAATCTTACATGTTAGTATATGCAGATCTACTTTATTCTTTTTAACTGTCACATACTGTTCCACAGTTGGATAGATCCTAGTTTATTGGTTAATTTCCTTATTTATTGACAAGTCATGTTGTATTCTATTTTTTTGATATAACAAATGCTGCCTTCTCCTTGTGCAAATGTGCTGGTGTTTTTCTGGGGAGATACTAAGCAGGGGAATTTCAGAGAAAGCCTGCATGTTAGACTGTGTGGAATATTGCCAAATGAACGCTGAGACTGGCTGCACCAGTTTACATTCCCAGCAGCCTTGTATTCCTGGCAATATGGTATTGTATCTGACATCTACATTTTTTTTCTGTTTGGTGGGTGGAAAATAGTCTCATGGGGGCTTTTATTTCTATTCCATCAGAGCCACAGTGGTCAGGAAGATGCCTCATCCAGCATCCTGGCAGTGCCTAAGGTACCAGGGAACTAGAGTCCACCACTGCTCCCTTCCTCTCCCTGCAAGAAAAGTACAAGAGGGGGGTCGCAGGTCACAAGACAAGCCCCAGCACAGTCCATCTCTGCCTAACAGCCACCTTGCACTGAATCCCAATCAATCTCCACATAAAAATGCTGGCTCTCGTGCAAGCAGAGGTGCTGGGAAAGAGCCTAGTGATTTTCCTCTCTTGGAGCTGCTTTCTCATTACTAAACGATTTAGTCTAATAGACAGCCTAGGGAGGTCTAATAGACATCCTGCTCCCACCAAAACAAAAACAAACAAACAAAAAAACAGAAAGGAGAAGAAGGTAATTCCACCTTGCTCTCCTGCTGACATGGTATGGGGACAGCTTTCCACTAGAACTAAAAATATCTTGTCTCCTTTGTAAGAAAGGTTGGGGATATATCCTTTCTGTGCTAATGGGAGTGTGATTCCAATCCTGGTTACAGTAAGCAGTAGTTGAGATTCACACAAAAGAGCAGTGTTTGACTCTCAGCGCTGCAAGGACTGGATTTGTAGACTGAGCCCATCAAGATGCCGAAGAAGCTATAATGTTGGGAAATTCATTGTGCAGAGTTAGCTAATGATCCAGTTTTAACCAG
Organism: Cheirogaleus medius; assembly: GCA_008086735.1. Classification (NCBI taxonomy): domain Eukaryota; kingdom Metazoa; phylum Chordata; class Mammalia; order Primates; family Cheirogaleidae; genus Cheirogaleus; species Cheirogaleus medius. The sequence continues at coordinate 55,019,598 of VBSM01003204.1, read as the reverse complement.
GTTATTACATGATTGGCATTTGATTATGAGGCAGGGGCTGTCATTACGTCACTTGAAGCAGCTCCTCTGCAGTGGCTAAGGAGAAATTGAACCTGTCCCATTTAGTGGCCAAATGCCAAGGATTGGAAAGAGCTTAGTTCATTATTGACAGAAAACGTTGATGTCTCCATTAAGGATGGAAAGGTCTTAATTTCTTGCTTTGGAAGTAATCACTTGATGCCAAATTACTCAACTCTTGCTTTGTACTCCATTAATTCTGACTTTGAGCGGATACCAAACCTTTAGAGCTTACAAGAAATGGAGATTTGAGAAGTCATAACACAATGATAGAATTTAAATTCTGGAAGAGAAGTTAGAGGTCACCGAGCTTAACCTCTTCACATTATAGATGTGGAAACGGAAACCCCAAAGGTGCTTTACCCAAAGGGACAGTATAGTCCTTAGAGACAAATACTGTCTGAATTTAAGATTTTATTACTGTACTACTAACCATTTCCAGTTGCTCGGGTTTTAGATTTGAGCCAGAGCTGGACTGCGTTGGCCTCATCGATCAGTAGGTTTCTCCCAGTAGCGGACCAGGGTCAGCCACTGCAGCGTTTCTGAAAGTTAGATGTATCAGGGCCCTTGACGCCGCTGACCAGGAGGTGCTGGAGCTCACTCGGGTGAATCGGTTCATTTGTCATTGTCTCCACCCTGACTTCGTGGAAGGTCACGCGAGGTGGAACTGGGTAATTACTTATCTTCTCTGGAAACACACCTGTGCGGATTTACAGGGAATTCGGTCCTCTGTGCTGCTCTGTGCTCTAAGAAGACAGTGGGGAGCTTGAGCGTGGGGCGGAGCCTACCCTGCTGCCAGCCCACCCTCTGGGATGTGTGCTGTGCCGAAAAGTTTCCTCATCCTTATCTCAAATTGGATGAAGGGAAAAGCAGAGCTTTTACATTAGGAAGGGTGTTTGTTTCCTTGTTCTCTCTTCTCTCCACAGGGATATGTAACTACTAGGAAAAATAAGATTCCTGGACCACTCTTTCTGACATCTTGGTGTCTGGTAGCTGTCAGACTCCCAGCTCCTGCAGCTCCATTTCACACTCCCCAGACCAGAGGTTCTGGAGTCTCTGCAGCAGGCAGCATCCTCCCCACAGCCCCTTGCCACCCTCCCTTGGATGGACAGATCATCCCTCTTCCGTGCCCTGCTGTTTGGGGTCTCAGAAGGCTCTGCAGCAAGAGGTCGTTTTGAAAAGAAAATCCAGGGTTCTACCAAGCAACTTGTGCTGTATTTTCTGAAACATTCAGAATCTGATAGGCAGCAAACAGACAAGGAGCCCCCAACACTTTGCTCCACCAAGTCACATGATCCTTAAAGTTGCTCCCTTTAAAAAAAAAAGAACACTTTACTGAGGTATAATTGACATAGAAAAAGTTGTACCTATTTAATGTGTACAGCTTGGTGAGTTTGGAGATATGTTCATACACGTGAAACCATCACCATGGTCAATGCTATGAACGTATCTATCACCTCCAAAAGTTTCCTCCTGTCCTCTTTATTTATTACTTGTTTATTTCCTACTTTGTGATAAGAACTCTTGACATAAGATCTATCCTCTTAGCAAATTTTTAAGTATACAGTACAGCACTGTTAACTGTAGGCACAATGCTGTGCAGTAGATCTCTAGGACTTACTCATCTTGCATAACTGAAACTTTGTACCCTTTGAACACTTCCCTGGGTCCCCTTCCTCCCAGCCCCTGGCAGCCACCATTCTCCTCTCTGCTTCTACGAGTTGGCCTATTTTGGATTCCTCACATGAGTAGCATCATGCAGTATTTGTCTTTCTGTGTCTGGCTTATTTCACTTAGTACAATGTCCTCCAGGTTCATCCATGTTGTTGGAAATGGCAAGATTTCCCTTTTTAAGGCTGAGTAATATTCCATTGTATGTACATACCACATTTGTTGATTCATTGATCTGTCAGTGGACATTAGGTTGCATCCATAACTTGGCTATTGTGAATAATGCTGCAGTGAACATGGGTGTGCAAATGTCTTTTCAAGGTCCTGATTTCAGTTAATTTGGATATATACCCATAAGTGGCATTCCTGGACATATGGTAGTTCTATTCTGGAAGTCTCTTCTGCATGGAAAGTGTATTTGAAAGATGGGGGAATTGGGGTCTCTTGGGTAGTTGGCTTATTCATTTTTAGAAAGCAAACCTGCAACTCAGGTGATGTCTTAGACTTCAGAGCTGTCTTTTTGCAGCAAAATCATAGCTATCTAGAGAGGTACTTGGGCAACAACTGTGTGAATGTGAAGAAGAGGGAAGCTCATTGCAGAGGGCTCCGTGGGCCAGCAGCAAGCAGTGAGAGGAATAAAACCAGCCAGCCTGCTGCAGCGTGCTGTGGCCTCTGGTGGACAGTCTCAGATTCAAGTCCTGAGTACAGATTCTGACTCTGACACTCAGCATTGTGTGACCGTGGACATGTTAGTCCCACTCTCCGAGCCTCAGTTTTTAAAATCTGTCAAATGTGGATATTAATACCTACCTTCCCGGAGGGTTTTGTGAAGATGATAGGTAAAGTATAATGCCTGGAATACGATAGGGGCTCAATGAATGATGGCAATTATTATTAATAATTATGCTAATAAATAATATGGGCCAAACTTCATTTCACAAGCCTGCTTACCCAAGTCAGCACTTACCAGCTCCTGCCTTAGGCTAGTAGTCCAGCCTTCCTAAGAATTCCTGTTTCATTTCTCTGGAATCTACCAGCCTCCACTCATTAAAGACAGCAGTTCACTCCTACAGTTCAAGTGAAGAGCACAGTGTTTCCAGCAGTGACTGTTTGGTTTCCTTTTATCCTTCCTTTCTGCCTTTTTATATCACTTTTTATTACTACAAAAATAATACATGTTTTTTTCTGTGTAATTTGATAGTTTGTTTTGATATGAAAGTTTCTTTTTAAATAAATGGATGACCTTGGTTTTAGCATTATAAAAATTTCCCTTGCTTAACTGCCAGGCACATTAGTTAGCTAATGCTAATATTTGTGTCTTTTTCTTTTCTCTCAATTTTACATGCTTCAGTGTTACAACTAGTAATATTTCCTAATGGAAATAATTAAAAGTTCATTTTATTCAATTTTCTGAGAGATACTGAATTAGAATCTTAGAGCCTCATTGAAGCACCTAGACAGCATGAGAGTTACTATTAGCAGAAAAATTAATTTATTTTGGTTTATATTCTTTAAATACCAGTCATTTTCTTTTTGGCCAGAAGGACTACATTCTACCTAAAATCCTAGAAGGCTGAGTTAGGGAAGCTGATTATCAGTTTGAGATCATCTCACTGGTAGATACTTTGAAGGGCCGTGACTCTCTGTCATAGGCTGGAGACACAGACCAAGCATGGACAGTAACTTCGCTCGCTCGGCAAGAATGTGTCTTTTCTGTACATTATGAAAACCTGATGTAGTAAAAGTGAAACTCGAGGATTTATCCACTTACTAGCAGTACATTCTGCATACTGAGTGGTATAGATGACATTTTAGAAGCTTGTCCTGCCCCTAAGTATGGCATCTTTGCAGCGTCTAGAATCCTCCTCTTTAAAATGAAAACATCAACAAGAGGGTTAGCATCATGAAGCCTGCATGTACCTCTTGGGTGAATTAGTTTAATTTGATGCTTTTCAAAGAGCTCCAAGCAGCAGTATACTTAGAGAATAGAGCTGTTTCTGAAGCGGGTTGAGGGGGAGGGGTAAGGTGTAATTTGGCAGAGGGGAGACCCTGAGAGTGGACCAGGCAGCAACAGGATACCTAAAAACAGAAAAGAAGCGCAGAGGCGAGTATGATGGAAAGGACCAGGCAAACACGTCATTGAGAAAAGGCTTCACCTTCCTCCTGATTTTGTTCCAGGGGTCTCTGGTGTATATGTGAAGCACTTGCCCATTATCTTCTTTCTCATAGGGGAAGGGACCATCAGGGAGGAGACTAGTGTCGATTGAATGTCTATTTTGAGCCAAGGGGCTTGGTATGCTGTATTTTTAATTACAACAGCCTTTTAACATTGCTGTTTTCCTTTAATGGATGAGGAATTGAGGTTCAGAGTTGTTAAATGATTGCCCCGGGTCACCTAGCCAGAATTTGATCCCAGGTGTGTCTGATCACAGGTGTTTTCCTCATGAAAACAGAGCCTTGTTTTATTCACAGCTCTATCCCCATATCTAGCACCGTGCTGGGCACAGAGCAGATGCTCAGGAAATATTAAGTAACCAAATTAGCACCACCCTGCCCTCTTTTATGCTTGAGTTGTACCTAGTTCTGGAGATAGATTAAGAAATGAACAGCAGTCATCGTTCGTGTTCTGGAGAGTACTCAGCTCCCGAAGAGGCTTCTTCCAACACCTTGGACATGAAATAAAACGTGTTCTTAAATTTATACTTTAAAAGTTATGATGCAATCAAAAGGTCAGGCAGCGCATAAACTTGAACCATACAATTTAAATAACATTGATCCCAGAAAGCTCACAGATAACTGTGGAAAGCATTTCCACTTGCAAATCGGCCACTTTTGAGATGAGCTGAACTTTCTGAAATTAGCAGATGACTTAAGCTTGAAGGCGCTGAGGTTGCCATTTGTTATGTGATTGCTCTTCCCCCTGAGCCTCGAGGGCAGCCAATAATGCAGTGAGTGCTGGACTTTCACTCTTGTTTTCAAATTAAAGATTTAATTACAGTCTTCACTGAAGATGAACCAAGTGTGAAAATACCTGATCTGCTTGGAATATGGGATCGGGGAGGAGTGTGTGGGTTGGAGTCAGTGTCCGGACATTTAAATACTTTCAACAGTAGCATTAAAGGTGAAATTAATTATATTGTGACCAAATGCTGGCCTGTTAGTCAGAGTCAGTGAAATTTATGTTCTTTTTATTGATGTTTTTTTAAAGCCGAAAGGTTTTTTTTTCCTTAGGAGATAATTCTGATAGACTATGGACTATCTCCAAGATTTCAATGGTTTTGAAAGATACAGGTCTTTGAAATTTATGGAGACTTACTCTGTGGACTGGTACATGGTCATTTTGCATAAATGTTTCATGTGTGCTTGTGAAGTATGGAGATTTGCTCATTGTTGGGTGCAGAGTTCTATGTATGTCTGTTGAGTGAAGCTTATTTATTATGTTGTTCATATCTTCCACCAATCAATAATAAAAGCAGCCTATCCAAAAACTATCTGATGGTCACCACATTACCTATGTTTTTAAGGTAGTAGCTTTAATAAGCCTTATTTATTATGGAGAAAAAAGTGTTTGTATATCCTTTCAGCCTCCTGGCTTCAGGCATTCTGATATTTCTGTTAGCATCCAGAGTGTAGTTACATGCATCCAAGCACTGAGTTTAGGGGTAGATTCAGGATGCCTCATGAACTCACAATCATTGAGAAATGGTCTGTTTCAAATAAATGAGTTTTCCAAATCACTAAAATTTTCTCCTGCAATTGCCAGAGGCCCCTGCCTTCCAACCTTTGATGACAGGCGTGTTTATTAAGTGGGTTTTCTTTCTCACTTTCAGGATGCTGACCCTTTCTTGAGGCTTCAGGCTCATTGTCACATCTGTTGTACTCCTCTGCTGCTTCCTCAGGTGCTTCTGAGTTTTCCTCGCCCCTTCCTTCACATGGGGCTGGCAACTGTCACTTCTCATCACAGCTGCCTCTCCATCATTCTTTGTGTGCACACCCATCTAGTGTGCTGATCATGACTGGTCTAGGAAACACATCGGCTGGCTTTGTCCCATGAGAGTTATCTTTCACTTTACTCATCAACTACTACTTGTTGAATGCTGGCCACATGTAAGCCTTTTAACTGGTGGCCACCAAAAGGCTTTTATAGATAAATATGGGCTGAGTGTGCTGGCTCATGCCTGTAGTTCCAGCACTTTGGGAGGCCTAGGTGGGAGGATTGCTTGAGCCCAGGAGTTCAAGACCAGCCGCATCTCAGCAAAAAAAAAAAAAAAATTAAAAATTAGCTGGGCATGGTGGTGCACACCTGTAATGCCAGCTACTCGGGAGGTTGAGGTAGGAAGATTGCGTGAGCCCAGGAGTTTGAGGCTGCAGTGAACTGTGATCAAGCCACTGTACTCCAGCCTTGGCGACAGTGAGAGAGACCCTGTCTCTAAAAAAAAAAAAAAAAAGTAACTGTGACTTGGACCCTACCCTGGTCTGTAGGGGAATCATTAGTATAGGGGAGTAATTAGATCTATAATGGAATAGGAAAGTGATAGTGGCACAAGAAAGATACAGTACTCTGGGAATTAGAGAAGGGGGAGGTTGTTTCTGCTTAAATAGATTAGAGGAGGTTGACATTTGAGTTGGGTTTTGAATGTGGAGATTGGGGAAACAGCGGGACCAGCATGAACTAGGTGTCAAAAGGAGGGGACCTAGGGGACTGTGCTGAGATCCAGAGCAGGACCAAGGGTAGAACTTGATTTAGGTACAGGGAGAAATTTGGAATTGGGTTGCTCCTCAAATGCCAGGACAAGCTTGGACCTTTGCGCAAGCCACCAAAGGTGCTTATTTAGGAAAGATGTCAGAGACATGCTTTTGGAAGCATGATAGCATCCACCTGGGTAAAGTGAACCAGAGGGAGAAGGGACTAGATAGGGCACCAGAAGCTAGCAGAATAGGTGAAAGGTGATGAGGTCCGGGATTTGGATAAGGGTGGGTGGGAGAGGGTAACTGGAAAGGAGGGAAATGCAGAGTTCAAGAGAGCAGGACTTAGCAGCTGTTTTGATGTAGGACGGAGGTGGGGTGGTCTAAGATAATTCCTGAGGCTCACAGCCTGAGCAGGCTGGTGAAGTGGGTGCACTCCAGACCCAAGAGACAGGGAGGGTCAGGTTTGTTGTTGGAGGAGAAGATGGTAGATTCAGTTTTAGACTCAGTGCGTTTGCACTGCAGGGGGCTCATCCAGGTGGAGATGTCCATTAGATACTTAAAATACAGAAGTTGTGCTCAGTGAGAAGTCAGCAGGAGATATAAATTGTGAATTCATTTTTGAGGGGGGTAGTGTGACAAGAGAGGACGAGGCCAGCAGCTTGGAGAAAGTCTGTGTTTAGGGTTGGGTTAGAGAAGAGATTGCAGGGAGGGAGAGCCTGGAGAGGGGAGAGCACATGGCCAGAGGACTGGGGAGGAGGACGTAGAGGAGAGGGCACAGACACATGTCCAGTGTTCCTGAGGGAGGGCAGGAAAGATTGGAGCAGGCCTTGGCTTTGGTGACCGGTAGGTCATGGGTGAGCGAGAAAACTTTTCTGGGAATAAGACAGCAGCCAGTTTGCCAGGCATTATGGATTGCAGTGGGCAATGAGGCTGACTCTTTAGTTAAATTTGGTGATAACAAAATAAGAGACAGGAGAGTAGGTCGGGATTAGGGGAGAGTGAGAAGAAGGGGAGAAAAAATTGATACAAAAGGATCAAAAAGCTAAATCTCACATTTCACACCCATTACAACAGCTATTTTATTATTGTTATTATTATTATTTTTTTGAGACAAGAGTCTCTCTCTGTTATCCTGGGTAGAGTGTTGTGGTGTCATCATAGTTCACTGTAATCTCAGACTCCTGGGCTCAAGCAATTCTCCGGCCTCAGCCTCCCAAGGAGCTAGGACTACAAGCATGCACCACAATGCCTGGCTAATTTTTTTTTTAGCAGAGATAGGGTCTTGCTCTTGTTCAGGCTGGTCTCCTGCCTGAGCTCAAGCAGTCCTTCCACCCTGGCGTCCCAGAGTGCTAAAATTATAGGCGTGAGCCACCTCACCCAGCCACGATGGCTATTATTTAAAACAAACAAAACAAAAAACCAACACACAGAAAATAACAAGTGTTGCTGAGGATGTGGGGAAGTTGGAACCCTTGAGTGCTGTTGGTGGGAATGTAAAATGGTGCAGCCATTATGAAAAACTGTATGGCAGTTCCTTAAAAAAATTAAACATAGACCCACCATATGATCCAGCAGTTCTGCCTCTGGGTTTATACCCAAAAGAATTGAAAGTAGAATCTCAAGGAGGTATTTGTACACCCATGTTCATAACATTATTCACAATAGCCAAAAGGTGGATATAACCCAGGTGACCAGTGGATTGGATGATGGATAAACAAAACCCAGAAAACTAAATCCTGAAAGGGAAACCAATTTGTTGACCAGAGGAAGGAAGAATTAAATTAAAATTTGTCTCATGCTTTGGAAAATACCTGCCAGTCTTGGTTTCTTTCCTTGAGTTCAGAGCCAAGCGCTGTTGACCCAGCACCAGGAGGCTCTGTCCAGGAGCTTCTCACCCAAAGAGACCGTAGGTGGTGGTTCTGAGAAGCCCCTAAAGAAAGGCTGCAGCTAAGTTTGGCTTCAAGTGAGCTGCAGTTGGGGAGAAAAGGGAAAACCTATTCTTGAAGGCAAACTAAAATACCTGTCAAAACAGGAGCGTGAGCTTTCCTTTCCTGAAACAATTAGAAATATCATAAACACTGGAGAGATTGCCCAGAGATTAAACTACTCTTTAGGGTTGAGGTCCTTTCTTGGGGGCTAATTGGACAGAAGGCATTTTAAACCACAAAATTTTTAAAGAAATGTATAAATTAAAATATTTTAGGAATTGGAGTCTTATACAAAGTATAGAAATAGTCTTTTGGAAAAATATTCAGTCTATGTTGTTATTTTCTTATTGCTTTCGAACTTTAACATGAACCATTCCAAAAGAGTGTGTGCTTGCTCCTGTAATCTGAACTTACCTTATCCATCCACGATGGCTGTGTTGTATTTAGTGGTAAGTTAATATGTGCAACTTTGAATAGGCATGTGTTCTCCTGTCTGGAAATGCCTGAAATTTTCTATCCTGATTGCTTTCAACTGGTATATGTTCTATTTAGTTATGTCCTGGTGTTTGCTTCCTTCTTGTGTATTAAAGAAAAAATATTAATAATTTACTAGTCTTAAATTTCCAGTAATGCGAGTTAGAAAGAAACAGAAGGAAACAGTTGGCAATAGTGTATGATAAGCCAACACTGAAGATTTGCATCTTGCATGTAGCATCCACCAGAAATAGTATTTGCTTTTTGAAGAAGACAGAGTCTCCTCGTAGTAAAGATAAAATAATTTGCCTCTTGCAGTCCTCTACCTAGCTACTAGCATATCATTTGGGCCACAATATTTATCTTTAAATTACAAACTGGAAATTCTACTTGAAAAATGGCTTGTGAACTTTTCTCTCAGATCCACTTAATTGCAAAGTGTCAGGATATTTTTAAATGAAAGACTTCCTAAAAATCATGTAGCTAAAGTTGTACATCTTAAATATACATATTTTGTTGGACAGTGTGTTTTATCAGAGATGATATAAATCCAAAGTAAAAGGCCAACTGCAGGCTTGTGGATTAGATGGGAAGCTCAGCTCATTTGGGGTCCCAGGTTGAAGGCAGTGCTCACGTCATTGTGACCAGCTACCCTGGCAGTGGTGGTGACTTCAAAACTTTAATCCTTTTTCTTAGCCTTATCAAGATGCCCATCAAGGTAGGGGTTCCTATCATATCTTGCCCTTTAAGGTTGAAGCATCTGTGATTCTTTCTTCTGCAAGTCTTCTTTATTTTTTTACTACAAAATATCTGGACAGAGGCAACCTAGTTTGTAGAATAGCAAATGTCACAGTTGCTTTATGGGTTTGATTCCTTCTTTACCTGAGAAAAGAGCTTTCCCAGAATGCCTTAGTTTCTGAGATAATCATGTATGTTTGCATATGTAGTTGCCTTTGCAATGTTTTCAGATGCAATTGCACATTTGTGACCAACCCAGTCATAGCACATGTACATGGACCTGAGCATTCATTTGCATTGCACAGAGTCCCCAAGGAGCATGGCCCTGCATGCTCATTAAAAGCCTGTGTCTTTGGCCCCTGGCATAGGCTGGAGTCCAGGTTTCATCATTTGTCACAGCGTGTGTTTGATGCTGCTGTTCTATTGGCCTAGGTGCCCAGGCTTTGCATAGAGTCACTGTGCAGTAAATACAGGCGGAATTAAAACACACTTTAAAATCTTTAAAACATTCAGGGATTTTTGAGTGTGTTGTCACTATTTTTTTCTTTCTCAACCAGTGTTTAATAAAAATCCTATTTCTTGATTCTGTCTTACACAGTGGAGTATAGACACTAACTCAAGAGTTCTTCCCTAGAGAAGAGTATATTTATGCCAGAGGAGAGAAAATAGAGAAAATAATGACTTTATAAACTATTTTGTCTCCTTAATCCTCAAAGTAACTTTGTGAGATAAGTAATGATAATCCTCCTTTTGCAATTGAGGAAACTGAGGCTAAAGGTATTTATTGAGGGACCAGTGTCTGATGGCAGAGCTCCGCCATGGTTCCTGGCTGAAGGTTAGGAGCTGGGCTTGGCCCAGCCTAAGGGATCCTCCAAAGTGAGAGGAGCTCGGCCTGGAGCAGGACTCCTCTCAGCCCTCCTATACCCCATCAGTGCACTGAGTGTGGAAAAATGGCCTCCCAGAATGGAGCCTCCTTTTCTGACTGCTGCCCCCTCTAGCTCAAGAGAGATGAAGCAGGTTGGGGTTGGGAGGGTGTAGACAGGGGAAGGGGAGGGGGGAAAAATGCTGGGAAGTGATGCTAGGGACAGGGCTCAGTTCAAACAGCTTCCCATGCTGAGATTCTGTAGTCACCAGGCCACATGTGTGGGTGACCAAATGGAGAAACTTTGCATTACTATGGCTCCAGGCCTTTTGTAGAACATCCTAAGTGCTCTACTTTGTCCCCATTATATAGATAAGGAGCTGAGGCATGAGAGAGGGATTAGGGACTTGTCCAAGGTCTTTAGGCAGCAAGAGACAGAAGGTCTGCTTCTAGAACCCACACACCTAACCACTCTGCTTTGTTGCATTTTGACCAAGGGATAACTTATGGTACCCCAGTGAGCGGCATTCTGGCAGGGCTCTAGGTACCCAGTAATTACAGATTAGGAACTGATGAGACGCTACTTCTTTTGGGATGTTAAAGCCCATGCTCAGTACTTTGCAGAGTTCCCAACTTTTCAGGACAAACTTGGGCTGAAAAACCACAGATTCCTCCTTCCTCCAAATACTAGTCCGAAACAACGGTTTGCTTGATCATGGGGTAATAATACTATTTTCTGTATGGTTTATAAAGCTTGTCCACAGACACCTGCTGTTTTGATTTGATTTAGCACAGCCACCTTCTCACCACCCTCAAAAAAATGAAAAAAGCAGAGCTTTTGTTAACAAAAGACCTGATCAAGTGAGGAATAGGTTGTTCTGCCTCTTGCTCCCTTCTGAGAGGGTTTAGGAAGAAATGTCAGTGAGAGGAAAGTTCCCACAGTGGGTTGTAACAGTTTGGGGGCAAGGGAGCAATTGGGGGCATGGCCACCACTGATGGGCAAGAGGTTTTTTGGGAGGTGAAGAGTGAAGAGATGCTTTTAAGGGTGCTGAGCCCCTATCAGGGCAGGGCTACTGCCATGGACTGGTTGATGATTCATCTTTGAGACTCAAGTGATTGTGGTGCCCCCTCTATGAAACAAGCAGGGAATGTGGGACCTAGCAGCTGCCATGCTGTGGTCCAGGAGCGTCTGTCAGTGTTGCCATTGCCATAGTGGGGGGTAGAAAAGGAATGCTTGGCCCTGAGCTGTTCTGCTTGGGTCCCAGGTGGGGTGGAAGGCTGAATGTGCCATTGTTCCATTATTATTTTGTGAATTGTGCATATATTTGTTATACATGAAATTTAGGAGGAAAGAGGTTCTGTTAATGTTGTACAAATATCTACTTTGTGTTCTCAGTGCAACTTGTTTTTAAAGTACACTGTTTCCCAGTGCTGGCAAAGGTTGTGATAGTTGTATTAAGGAGGAAGCACTGATAATTCACCTGCTTCCACCTACAGGAACTCTCATTTACCACAGATTGGTTCCTTCTCTCTACGCTACATGCAAAGGGCAGGGCTAGCCCCCTTAGAAACTGGTGTTAGATTTTCAAACTGATAATTAAGATATGGTTTAAGGACAGCATAATCCTATGCTTCTCTCCACTCAGGGGGAAAAACACATTTAATTGTTTCAAAGATTATTACTTTTCTAGTGAGTTTATAGTAAATGGGGGGAGATTACTAAAGGGCTATTTTTTCTCAGCTTGTGGTTTCTAATTACATCAGTTACAGCTCAGCCTTCCTCTTAACTAGAGTGCAGGCATGAACTGGAAAAGAATGAGCTAATCCAGGATAGATCAGGTGGAATAAAGATCTCCATTCATATCTTTACCTTTTATCCCTTGTTCTGAGTGCCAGGAATTAATGCTGTTTGAAAGTACAAACTGAACCTGCCAAGCTTCGGACAGCTAAGATAATCCTAATTATTTTAAATGTTAGTGAGAAGGGCAGCAGTCCCACTCTGGAAAAGAGTTCTATTGTAAAACATTAAATATCTGCTAAGTGGTATTGATTGAGCATGATTTTATTTCCAAACACTATGGTTATCATGAAGCGGAAGAATTTGTTGTTTAAGAAATATTCATCAGCTTTTCATGAAACTCTTACTTAACGCCTGCAAACTCTAGGAAACTGAAGAGGCCAGCACTTTTGTCTTCCTTAGCAGTCAGCATCTAGGCGAAGAGTTGCTAACAATTGAAGAATGCCACTTGCATTTTATTTTTAAATGGTTTCTTAGTGGGGCTTTAATAGTATTTAACATATAGAGGAAGAAAAAATTGTTTTCAAGCATGAATATCCTATTTTCTCACATCACTGGAAGAGAATTATTCGTTCCAGTCCATTGACTTCCAACAGATCACTCAAGTTAAAAGTCAGGGGTCTTTGCAATGTCAAAAGATTTAGCACTTAGAGTGGTTTTTGTTTTGTTTTTCAGAGGGATTTTTCTTTTTGGCAGTATATAATATTTTTCAGAAAGAATACTGATGGTTAGATGGCATCACCAAAATCATCTTAAAGTGTTTTTTTTTTTCCCTTCCGCATTGGTAAGAATGATTATGTGTAAGGTTTTTGTTTGTTTTTAAATAATAATGAAAGAAAGGCCCTATAGCTGCTGTAGACAAATAGGCTTCTTGAGAGAAAACAGATACTAGACTTGCTGGTTCAAACAAGGGTCAGCATCGGAGGTTTACCCACCTTTCATTATAACACGAAAAAAGATCAGATGGGCAAGTTTTCCTTTCTTTCTTTTCCTTACTTTTCAGTCTCTACTTTGGTCTCTAGAAGTCATTTCTTCCATTTCTGTAAATGCTGGAAGGCTATCAATGATTATAGGGTAGCATAATCCTTAATTGTTTATTGCCTGTGAATGCTTCCTGCCCCCCCCCCCCTCCAGCACAAGAGCAGTGCGCTGTGCATCCTCACTGATGCAAATAGTGGTGTGTTGAGCATCTAAGGGCCAATTATTCTTTCTTTCTTTGGGGTTATTCCCAAGAGTGGAATTACCAGGTCAGAGGGGCTGAACAGTTTTATGGTTCTTATTACATGTCACTAGATTGCTGTCCAGAAAGATTGAACCAATTTCTAGTGCTACCAACACTATCTGTTCCCCAACAGTGCCACAACACTGAGAGTTAGCATTTTTACAAAATGATTAAGAGAAACCTTTGGAGTTGAAATTAGCCTTGTGCAGGGCACCTTAAAATCAATTTAGAAAGCAAAAAAGATCATTTTGATTTTTGAATTTGTATAAAATAATTTGCAATGGTTAATTGTTACTCTTCTCCCCTCCCCCCAAAAAAGTTTAAGGAAGCTGCATTAAAATGGAGATGGTACCTTGAGGGGACTATTTAAGGATGGTAGTAAAATAGATTTTGGACATTAGTCACTAAGAAAAAAAGAAATCTTTTTATGTACTTGGAACTTTTATGAGGTGCTATACAAAATGAGTTAAACAGATATTGTCCCTAACTTCAACAGCCTATTATTCAAAGACAATGCTAAGCCATGGACAAATGTAAAAATAACAGATTTAAATTCTGAGTGGAGAAACACTTTGAAAAATACAGGTGTTTTTCAAAGCAGGTTGAGTTCATTTGTTTGCATCTTCTCTGGAGTGCAGTCATGCAGACCTTTAACCACTTTACTGGACTAAATTATTCCAGAAAGTCCCCTTCCAGGCTTCCAGCCTCCCCAGTTGATAGTCAATACAGGTAACATATTCTGCATGTCTTTGTAGCCCCTAGTCATAAGAATACTTTACAAGAAAATTCCCAATCTTTCCATTTTCAGTTTAGTCCTAAATTGACTAAATGAGGAGGGGACATCTCTTAGGTCAGCTGCTAACTTCAGGCAGAAGGCAGGCCCAGAGCTCAGAACTTACTGGGAGAACACTTACCTATTCCTTTCTAGCCTCTGAGTCAGCCTGACAAAGGTCAGTTATTTTGCCTCCTTCAACTCACACAGGGATTGGGAAGGCCTGTTCCTAAATATGATGCCCACAGGTAGATTGGTGCAAAGGCCAGAGCATGCCAGAGAGTCAGGCTAACCAGTGCTGCACTGGCCTTGACAACTTCCTAGGTAAAATGGGGAAAGGAATTCTCTCAGTGAATGGTTTGAGGGTAAAATACCTTATTAAAGTATGTAGCATACAGGTAGGAGTGAGTAGATGTTTACTCTCTTGCCTATAGCTTCTGTACATAGAAACTTACGTTATTGGTTTGGGGTAGAGGGTGGGGATGGGAGTAGGCAGATTAATTTATACTGTTCAGGAAGCTCTTAGATCTTCAGATCTGTTTAGTAACAAGATCTCAGCACAAAACCTACTACTGCGTTTGGAAAACATTTCTCTGTACATGTATATAACAACCAGGTGTGTGTACATACAATTCATAAATCACCTCGGATTTTCAGAGAATTTTAAATCCATATAACAATACAAATTTGGTAAGAAGCCTTTATGAACTTCAAGATGAAAGCTTCAGATTTCCTAGCTTCCCAGTTTTTTTGGTTACTATATTTATATATTCCATGTACATGTTTTTTGGGCATCTATAAAATAATAATGACTCCCTTTAAATTTTTCAAAAAATTTGTATTCCCCCCTCCTTTTTTAAAAAAAGCTTACAAACAGCTCTCTTGCTTTTTATTTAAGTTACTAAAGACTAAACAAATACCATCAATACAAAGTAATTGGTTGTCAGGAAATTGCCTAAATTGCTTTTCAAATTTATTTACTTGCTAACTTTTCAGATCATTCCTTTCCTTATTGGATATTGAGGTAGCTATACAAAAGTGTCCATCTGTCTGTCTATCCATATGTCACTGGAGGAAGGGGACTTTCTGGAATAATTTAGTCCAGTAAAGTGGTTAAAGGTCTGCTTCTTAAATCACAGCTCTGTTCTTTTATTTCTGTGTGGTTCCACTAGCTGCAGCAAACCTTTTCCAAACCCATAACAAGTGTAAATAGTGTTCTCTTGTAAAAAGGTCTCTTTTCAGCATGGTAATATACCTTATTAAATTCCAAACATAATAAGTATTGATGGCAAACACATCAGGACCCAGTACAGCTTCTACTATGATTTAGTTCTCTACAAATGACTTCAGCACTCAGCTCCCAATGCATTTTGCTAATTACATCATAGATTTCCCTATTGATGAACACAAGCTGAATTAACACAGGAGCACTAATGTACCCTTTCACCATTATTGTTGTACAAGAAGCCGTGGCAGATGCTGGCAGTTAGTTACACAAACATTAGTATTAACGATTGGCCATTTGGAATTGGTGACAAACTACTGCCCGGCAGAATCCTGAGGCTGAAACCAATCAGGAAGTTAATGAGGAGAGAAATTACCACTGCAGCTTCCCCTTAATTACATTCACACTAGGCAGGAAGGGAGTTCTGGGGGTGGATCTAAACTTGGCTAAGGTTAAGAAGGTCAGAGACCCTTTTGCTTAAATTTTGTATCTACCGTGGCTTGTAAGGTTGCAAAAATTGTTTAACACATTATTACTTTTGCATCCTTCATATTTAATGTAGATTTTCCAGTGAAGTTTTATATTAATAAGTTTGCTTTCAAAAACTTGACCTGACTTCTATTTTAGTGTGGTGTAATTCCATGTTTTTACTATTTGTGTTTTTAAAAAATTCCCTCATTTACTGCTGTAATGTATGCTGACACCCTCTCCCCTCGTGTTTGTCAAGAGAAATAATGAGAAAGTTGATATGCTATCCAACTTCACCTGCTATAT
>VBSM01003204.1:54982154-54998288 GCA_008086735.1 Cheirogaleus medius | reverse complement strand
GCCCGTTTCAACTTGAAGCTGACCTAAGAGGCAGTCGGAGAGGCAACTGAGGATTGAAAGCTGAAGTTCCTGCTAAGAAGTTAAGGCACAGGGAGAGGGGACACGTTGTCCTGCCTTTACAGGAGTTTCTGCACGCCCTGCCTCCCAGTGTTTGCCCGCGCCAACGTCACCGTGGTTGGGATAAAAACAGCAAAATAGGAATCCTGACCTTCCTTTCCACGAGAATCCAGCAAAGCAGAAAATTTCCTGTATTATAACCCGGGACAGCATGAAACTGTACTTTTGATGAAGTATTGGTTGGGATGAGGAGCAGCTACCCGGACTCATAGAGTTGGAGTCAGAACATCCTTACTTTCTCCGCAAGGGCACCTTGCATTCTGAGCTTTTAGATGTACACACACCCTGCGATTTTATGTGTGCCGAGAAAGAACCATATACGCACATTATTTTTCACGCTTTCACTATTATCTGCCACAATTCTACTCAGTTATTGTGGTTTGAAAACACACACACACACCCCACCCAGAGGCGAGCAAGAGTGGATCTAGTTTAGTGAGGTTACATTTATTTGTAATCCTCCCCCCTCCCTTTCCAATTTCTTTGATGATTTTTCCCATAAGTGTATAAACTGCCGGGACTTAGTAGAAGCAGGCTGCTCCTCCTAAATGTGATTCGGACCATATGCTTTCTACATTCATTCCCGCTCCGGCTTTTCTTCTCCGCACTAACTGCTAACACGTTATAGTCACCTTGAAATTTCCTCTGCTATTTTCCAATTAAAAGCTTAATAGCCCTGGAAACGGAGTTCATGTGGTGAAGTTTACCATAGCCCCTTGTTCTGAAAGGCTTTCTGCTGGGATCCCATTATGTGCTTGAATAAACCCTTTCTGCAAACAGAAATGGGACTCGGGGTTGTCAGGTGTTGGGTTACAATAGACTTTGAGGCAGGGGACATTTTACCAACATAAATACAAACCTGTCCCTATAGGGAGATGTTGTCAAATACTGGGATATGGAAAACATTCCCATCAAATATGAGAAAAGGATTACTGCGCTATATCAAATGAGTATTTAGATCTCAGCCCCCGATGTGCACCGGAGTGAAACGGGGCCCCCGGGACCAAATAATGCCAGACTGTTTGAGTGGCAACGAGATAGGATGGCTAGGTGACCTAGGGAGGAAAGGGGGTCGCCTTGGTAGTGAGAACGCCCCTACAAACCTGGTGCAGAGCCATGCTGCCTTCCTTTTATATTTTTCTTTATTCTCAAGTTCCTTTATACTACCCCGTTTCGCTGACCATTTGGAGAAATCGTAACAAATTTGGCTTTGAAAAAAGTCCTTCGTCCCGCGTTCCAAGACACCCTGAGATTTCAGGGCGAAAATTCCCAAATGCAGTGTCATTCGAGGCCCTCTTATCTCTCATCATGTGAAGGGACTAGCTGCCAGCTCCCCACTTCTTAGCCTCAGGCCCACTGGGCTACAGATGACCTCTGCCTCTTGTCCTGAGAGCTTACGAAATGCCTTGCAGTTGTAGTGTTTTAGGGCTGCTTTCCTGAAGGCTGGAAGGAGAGGCGGGATTAAGATGGTGGGGGAAGGGGCAAGGCCCAGGGGTCCCTACCCGACGTGGCTTTAAAGGAAGGCCTCCCAGTGCCAGTACTCGCGAGCAAGGGCTTCCCGCCCACGCCCACCAGTTAGCTTCCCACGATCCCCAACTCCCAGACGTGTGTGAAACCGAATGGCTTAAGGGCTTCAAGGGAAACGCGCACAACCGAGATTCCTTTTTAACCCTCCTCCCCTCCGTGAATCAAAGGTAGGCGGCTTGAACGCCTGGTGGTGCTTTACTGGAATTCACAACAAACACAGAGGGATGTTTTCGGGTTGCTTCCTTAATTCCAGAACAGGGCAGAGAAAACTGGCCTCCCCAGGAGACAAGGGCCTCTGTGCCCTGGCAGTGTCGGGCATGGCAGCGTACTCCTATACGCTCTCATCAAACATTCGATTAGCCCACATCACCACATGAGCTTAGTGTACGCTCTCAGGAGAATAGGACAGACGGCTCTGGGACTGCCATCTCCCTTCCTCTCACAGAGCTACTGTGCTGCCCTACTCCGACTGTATCCACTTGTTTTTTAGTTTTTGTTTGCTGATGGGGGAGGGGTTTTATCCTTCCCGGTGCGTATGTAGTGGTAGCCGACATTCCAAACCCCGAGATTGCAAACATGCCAATAACAATGGGGTGGCGAACCTGCGGCCTCAAGGCCGCTTGTGGCCCTCCAGATCCCCAAGTGCGGCCCCTCCACCGAATCCAAACTTCACAGAACAAATCCTAAAATTTGAATTTCATCAAAAGGCCGCATTCAAAGATCCAGAAGGCCACTTGTGGTTCCAAGGCCACAGGTTCCCCACCTCCGTCCCGTTTATGGGTGGAGTCTACGGGCTAAGAGGGGGAAAGTGGCCCCATTCCTTATCCATAACAAAATAACCGTACACGGGGATCTGAAATGGGTGCCTCCAGTGCCTGGTAGGAGAGAAGGGCGATGATATCCCTAACTATTGGGACGCTAATGTGGCTTTTGAGTTCGCTCTCTGAAAGTTTAGACCCACCGCTCAAGCAAATCCTCTACGGGAGCACTTCCCTGGCCTTTCAGACCGTTTTTTACTAAAACATAGGGAGGAAGGTAGAAAAATAAAATTAGCCTGTAAAATGAGTTGTCATCCTTGGGTCAACGTGTTTTCAGGAACATTTTCTTCTACAGCAACAAAAGATAAAAAATACGTCGCAAAAGAAAATCAAGAAAAGAGCCAAAATTTTCCCGAATCAACACGACTTCCCTCGCCCCACTCCCAACCGAGTCCCGGGTGCACCCGCAACGCTCCCGTAGGGTTGGATTCTCCCGGAGCCGAGTTTCTGCGGCCAATTGTCGGGATAAAAGCGGCCTTGGGCTCGGTGCCGCTAGATCAGGCCTGGCGGGAGGGGAAGAGAGCGGAGGGGAGCGGTCACCTCACTCGCTAACAGGCACCCCCACCCTCACCCCTGCTGGTCCTCCCCTTCCCCGCCCCAAGTGCACCGCCACTCTCCGGAGCGCCGCAGTCTCTCCAGCGGCAGAGAAGGCTTGGAGGAGGGGGCCGTGAGCGCCCCCGCGAGAGTGGCCTGGCTGCAGGTGGCAAGGAAGGTGAAGTGCAGGGACCCGAGGGGCGCATGGAAGGAGGAAGGCGCGGGGTGGGGAGTACAAGGAGACAGAGACCCCAGGGGTGGGGGTGGCGGTGGGAGGGAGGAGCGGTTGGGGGAGGGTGGCGGAGGAGGTGCTGGGTCCGGCCAGCGCGCGAGGGAGCTGCAGATGAGCTGGCTCAGACCTTAATCAGAGCTCTCGCCGGCTCCTTGCAGCTGCCGCAGCGCCTCGGCGAGGAAGGACGTGCCGATCCGGCTGCGCGCCCAAAGCAGCGGCCGGCGGAGACACGGCGGGCCTGCGGATTGGCCGGTTACGAGTCGGGAGCTCGAGCCGTGAGCGCCCCGGGAGCTGGAGAGACGGCTGCTGCACCTCCAGCCTCCTCGGAACTCACGCGGTCACCGGGGCTGCGGGACCCAGGGCCGCGCCGCCCGGAGGCCGCCCCTGAGCGGGCCTCGCAGCCCAGCCGTCCAGCGCCCCCTGGCCTGCTCCCGCCGCCAGCCCGCCAACTCATCCGGGAGCCCGGGACATGAACGGCTACGGCTCCCCCTACCTGTACATGGGCGGCCCGGTGTCGCAGCCGCCGCGGGCGCCCCTGCAGCGCACGCCCAAGTGCGCGCGCTGCCGCAACCACGGCGTGCTGTCTTGGCTGAAGGGCCACAAGCGCTACTGCCGTTTCAAGGACTGCACCTGCGAGAAGTGCATCCTCATAATCGAGCGGCAGCGGGTCATGGCGGCGCAGGTGGCCCTGCGCCGACAGCAGGCCAACGAGAGCCTGGAGAGCCTCATCCCCGACTCGCTGCGCGCTCTGCCCGGGCCCCCGCCGCCTGGGGACGCCACCGCCGCCCCGCAGCCGCCGCCGACCTCGCAGCAGTCTCAGCCGCCGCCGCCGCCACCGCGCCCTGCTGCGGAGTTGGCCGCGGCCGCCGCGCTGCGTTGGGCCACCGAGCCGCAGCCCGGGGCACTGCAGGCGCAGCTCGCCAAGCCAGGTAAGAGTGTCTGCGGTGTGGGACTTGGGCCGGGCGAGTGGGCAACTTTGGAGTGCCTGCTGCGTCTCTGCTTGGGAGGCCCGAAGGCAAGTTTTCGGGAAGTTGGCGTGACCGGGCCTTCGTCCTCAACTCCCGCCAGGCCCGATCTTACTGGCTCGTGAGAAGCCGGCCTGAGTCTGGACCTAGCGCGGGTGGAACCCAGGCACCCGCCGGCAAGGCTTCTCCGGCGACCCAAACGGCGGACTGTGCGTCGGGATCTCTAGTGGCCTCTTCCAGGTTGAAGGGGAACATGCCAAAGTTAGCGGGTAGGTAAAGGGAGCAAGACAGGAACAAATTAAAACCCATGCACTCACAGTCACCACGGTGCGGCCGGGCTTTCCTGGCGGCAGGCTTTAGAGAGCCTTGCATTTGTAGGTTGGAATGGGTAGGAAGGAGCCAAGGCCCAACGCTTGGTGTACTCCAAGCTGGGCGTGCGCTGCTCGGCCCAGGGGAATTGGAGCGAGGACAAGTATCTCCAACTTGGGGGAACCCGTAGCCTTTCCAGCTTCGCTGTGTGCCCTCCAGACTCTTTCAATTTGGTGAAAGAAGTCCCATTTAGGAACAATAGTAAAAAGGTCCCAGAAGTCTTCCAGGCTGATATCGGGGACCTGACCAATTATCTGGTGTGCCTGGAATCAACTCCTTTACAGAATCACTTAGGTCCTGTAACCCTAGGCTGTCCTCAGCTGTCTTTGTGGTGTAGAGAAATAAAAACAAAATTTGACCTACAGTGAGGAAGCCATCTCTGGCAAGCCCTTTCCCAGGTCATAGGCGGGCTTGGGCCTCAGGCTGCTTAGCCTTCTGTTAGGAGCAAAGGCTTTCTAGGCTCTTCTCCCCTCCCCTTTTCTCTCCTCCTCTGCTGTGCTTTAAGAAGGGTGGGTCTGCTCTGAGCCCTGGAGGTGGGCAGACCCACTCACCATCGGTTTTTCTTCTGCAAGCCTCTGAGTTTGGCAGTCCCGAGAGTTGAGTCTTTTAGTTTCTTTCCTCCTGGGGAGTTTTTAGCCTTCGGTCCTGTCCAGCCCAGGAGCTACTTTGATGGCTTTTGAAATACAATGGACATGTGTTTGGCATTTGTCTTTTACTGGGGCAAATGTATGAAGGGAAAAAAGCCCATCTTCTAAGGGAGGGGGGTATGTTGGAGTTAGGAGTGGGAAGGTCTGGAAAGCTCCTGTAAGTAGAACTATGTTAGAGATGGTCCCTACACGCCCCCCCCAAAGTATCCCTGGCTTCAGGAGCATGGGGCTGTTGTGTGGAGTTGAGGATGTGATGGCAGACTCTACTGGTTTTGTGGGAAGTTGATAGGTAGCCTGGTAGGTCCAGTTCTGCTGCCCTGTCTTCAGTGGTGCTTTTCAGGCCGGAAGCTCTGAGAATAACCCTAAGTGAAGAGCAGAACTGCATATTTTAAAAACAGGTGAGAGTATGCTGAACATGGATTTTTGTGAATCTTTAGTCCAAGGTAGCATATAAGCATTTCTCAGAGGAATGCCCCCCAGTTGTCTCTCTTTTGTC
This sequence comes from Cheirogaleus medius, assembly GCA_008086735.1. Classification (NCBI taxonomy): domain Eukaryota; kingdom Metazoa; phylum Chordata; class Mammalia; order Primates; family Cheirogaleidae; genus Cheirogaleus; species Cheirogaleus medius. The sequence goes on along the minus strand of VBSM01003204.1, from coordinate 54,992,583 downwards.
TTTCCTCTTTATATTTATGGATTTGCCATAGAGGAATGGGAGCAGGGAGAAAGAGGGATTTTGTTTTTCTGCCTTAGGTTAGAACAGGTAACTAGGAGAGTTTGATCTCAGCTCTAGAAGTGGATCCGAGCCAGTATCTTTTCTTAATTTTTCCATTTCTAGTTTCCCTAGTTGTGTTTCTTCCAAGACCAGGGCAGGAGTCAGAGTTAATGTCAGAGGTAGCATTTTGCAGTGGCCACAGCACCCATGTAATGGGGCATTGGGTTCTGTGGTCCTTGTCCAAGAGGGGATTCCTTTCACATCTCGAGCTCTTCAGACTATTGTTTGGGATAGCCAAAGTTCATGGTTTCTAAAGAGTCACAAAACCAAAACAACCCCAGGAGAAGGAAGAGTGAGGGCAGGAAGGTGGAGTAGCAGCTGCAGCAGCAGCAGCAGCAGGATACATGCTTTGGGAGAATAGAAAAGAGAAGATTTCAACTGGACAAACTAGACCCTGGTGCTCTCTCTTTTACTCCCACCAAGTATCAGCGATAGCCTAAGCCTTTCAAATTGAAAGCAAGTAGTTGCAAAGGAGAATGGGATTTATCACAATGAAAGGTGAGAGTGATGACTTTACGGGGACTGAGCCATCAGAAACCAACAGCTCAGTTTCCAGCCCATCACCCCACGTACCTTGCACATCCATTTACACAACTTTTGTTTTCTTCTTTCAACTGATTTGACCCCATAATTCCATTCTTAAAAAAAAATCTGATGGGGATGTGGGAGGAGGGCAGGAATAGAACAGATAATTGTTTTCATTAGGAAGCGGAGCATACAAATGGATCTGCTCTCTGCAGTGCTTGCAGAGAGAAATTCCATTTGGGGTTTAAGTTAGAGAAAACTGTTAAATGAGACTGCATTATACCTTTTGTGCAGTTGTTCTGATAATATATTTGTATGTAATATACCATGGGTGTTTAGAAGCATATCTCATACTCCTGGATTAAGTAGCTCACTGTATGTAGAGAGTAAGAGAAGCTCTATTGGAATAGTAGGTCCACATGTACAGTAAGTACACAGACCATCAGGAATCTCTAAATATCTGCTGGCAAATCGTGTAGATCTGTTTCTTTGTGAACTTTGATTTAAAAATGTGGTTGGTCTTTTTGCAGGGCAAAGGGCCTCTATTTAGTACATAGCTGTGGAGAGATTTTTTTTTTCCTTAAATACCAAAGCACATGGAGTCTTTTTCCTCTCCAGTAATCTTTGAGAAAAGCACATGCCTTAATGAAGAATATGTTTGCTGAGCACCATTGGAGGAAAACCACCCAGTTCAGGGAGTGACACATAAACACCAAAACTCAAGTTTTGTAACTGGAAGAAATCTTCCTAAAATTCGGTTTCAGATTCTTTAAAGGAATGGAGGTAATTTTATCTAATGATATAGTATGTTGAACATCCTTTTCAGTGTAGTGATGGTTTTAAGGAGAATTTTCATATTCTAATGGTAATTAGTTCTAGCTATGGAGTGAAGTATTCTTTTCTCTTTTTGAATGTAGATTTCTCCTGCTTCTTTGATTATAATCTGTGATCAACCTTGGAATTATTAGATTTTGATTGAAATCTAAAATTTCTAATTTAAGCTTATAGATATGTGTGCGTACACACACATATATACACACACATACTATTGAATGAAATTATTCTTCTCCTAAATTCCCTCTACATCCTCCTCATACTTCTCCCCATGAAAATAGCATAGGAAGCATGAACATCTTTCACCTGTTCGTGTATCTGAATCAGCAGTCTCAACCAGCCAAGCCAGCCGTTCAGGACCTGGGCTCAAAAGCTGAGAGAAGTTAAGGGTCAAGGCCAAGGTGAAAAGCTGAAGTTACATTCCTGTGTTGTGACTCCTTTCCCCACCCCCAGCTTTTCCTTCAGGAGAGTGTCCTGGGTCATCTCAGGCTGTGGTGCCTGGAGAGGAAAGATCTGTGGTTGTAGATTCTTCCTAGGTCTGTATCTGCCATCAAAATAAATATATACACAAATTCTTTTAAATGCTTTTAAAGGAAAAAGAAATGAAAAACATTTGGTTAGGAATAAGAGAGGAGCAAGATCAAATAGGAAAGTAGGATCATCTTTCATGTTTTATTTCTTCTGAACGAGAATGAACAAGATAACTATAGGGAGAGAAGTTAGGAGAGTTTGGAAAACTGCCTTTATTTTAGTTTACCTCTTGCCCGGCACCGCCTAGCATTTTTATGTTTGCTCTGGGCATTTTAGCTCCAGCTTGATTAGGTCCCATAGGGTCTGCTTATTTTTTACTTTTAATTTTTTTTGCCCCCAAAGAGAAGCACATACAAGTGTAATAGGTATCAGAGAATACTCATGCTGACCAGGATGGGAAACCCTCTGTAACTATAGAGTAGGAGCAAATGAAAAACCGGGAAAGACTTAAAAGCTAGTTATGAAGTGTGCCTATGAATTTTCAAACGGGGTCTGGTTTTAAGACGGCTTGATTTGAGGCAAGGGACCTGACTCAGAGTTGAACTTTAAAAAACAAAACCCAATCAAATAAAAAGCATACTGGCACTACTGCTCTCTTCCAAGTCTTCCCCCGAGGCTGGCTCTTGGAGGCGGGATGCCACCGGGCATGGATCTTCCCGCTCACCACCCTGCGGGTTTGCGCTGTGCGGTGAGGACGGGGTGTGTGCGGGGATGGGGAGAGCAGCACTGGTGGCAGGACAGGGACCCTGGCCGACGTGGGCTCGAGGCTGGGGAGACTCCTCTCTCTGGGCAGAGGTACTGGATGGTTGTGCCCGTGTGCCGGCTCCGGGGACTGCCGCCTGCCCGGCGGCTCCTTACTCGCTTGCTCTTGGCAACTCCAGAACCTTCCGGCGGCACACGGAGGAGGAAGCGCCGGCCACCTCCCGCCTCCTGCGCCTTTCCCAAGTCTTGCCTCTTGGGCCACTGCTCCCTCTCCGATTGTCCCGAGCTTTCCTACCCTCTCCTTCCAAAGGCAGGAGTCCTGGGCGAGTTGCCAAATTTAGCAACAAACATGCAAACAAAAAACAGGATGCCAAATATTTCATGGAACATACTCATACTGACAATTACTCATTATTTATCTGAAGTTCAAATTCAACTGGACATCCTGTTACTTTATCTCGCAACCCTCGGCCAAGGCATCCCCCACCCAGCTTCAGTCGCCCCGCAGGACAGCTCTTGGCTTCGGGGGCTTGCCTCCCCGCTTCTTTCTCTGCAGAGCCCGAGCTGTCCAGGACGGGCGTCGGGGAGGCGTTGGTGTCCATCTTGTGGATCTGAGAATGGAGTTGGCAGGCAAAAAAAAAAATGAGAGTGTGACCCACGTCTAGGAACCAGAGTTCCACTGCCACCCGGGAAAGACTCCCCCGCCCCCCAACACACTCCCTGGTGTTATAAATCTGGCAGATAGCTGTGCTCTTGACTTACACAACCAACTTTTCTTTTCCCTGATGGATGAACTCCCGGGTTTAAAAGATTACAGTAATCACAGGAGGACAGTGTAAATCGAATCTGATAGCAATAACTTTCGGGGGAAGGTCAGGCTCAAGTGAAATGTTACCAAGCAACAGGCATTTTGTTTGCAAAATACAATCAAAGAGCATTGATGAGAAATTCTTTGCTGCAGCCAGTCAGCACTTTCTGCTAACAGCTTTACAGAAGGAAAGGGAGTAAATCTTCATAAATCAAAGTCCCTGGAGGACTTGGAGCCCCTTTCTGGAAATGTTGCACTTCTTCCTGACAGGGAGGAGGACAGAGCCCAGTAAAAATCCATTTGCCTGTCTGCCTGCCTGCTCTTTCCTTTTCTTCCCTTCTTCCTTCTTGCTTTCTTCCTCTCTTTCTCCTTTTAACCTGTTGCTGCCCCTTAGCCATTAGCGGCTAAGGTCTTTGGACCCCCTTGTCTAGGTCTCTGTGGCTCTGATGACATACACATGAGCACTCATGGCAGAGGTGGAGGACTCAGTGGTAGAACAGCTGGTCATCATAGGTCCACCACCTTGGGATTATGTCGTGTCACTCCCAAGAGTCCCACATTGCTATAGTGAGTCACCCCCTCTCAGGGCAATGCATATTACTGTTCTTAGAAAGGAAACTAAAATAACTAGATGGATTTTCTTTTTATTTCTTTTGCAGTTTATTATATACTTAAACAGCTATGAAAAAGCACAATCAAGTATCAAGTAAAAATAATGTATTATGAAAAAACTTAACAGTCCATCAGTTCTTTACAGAATCTCCAATCTCTTGATTACAATGACTAGACATAAATTTTACAAAGCTGGGATCAATGTTCTCATTTTTTCCACTGATTATTACTTTGTTTATTTCAGTGTGTATATTTGTAGCACCCATAGTCTTTACATGTAAATGTTTACAATATTCCCTCCTGTGAAGATATCATAGTCTGCCTAGCTGCTGTCCTTTGAGTTACTTGCTGTGTTTTTCTATAAAATATTACTAACTGTGCAAATAACTTGGAATTTTGCAAAAGACTAGTTAGAAAATTTAAGCCTCTCAATGTCCAAGAGGCAATGCTTTGATCATCTCTGTGTAATCTTATCTAGCACGGAACCTAGGTGCATAGTAAGGGTTTAAGGGTACTTGTTAAATGGATGAGTAGCCAGCTGCATTGTTGTTAAATACCAAATAAACATGTAGATTTATAGGTAATTTCCCCTCTGCTTCTTGAAAAGTGCTCCCTTCTGAGTCAAGAAAGAGATCAAAACTAAATTTTTGTAAGACATGCAAAGTCCACATTTGCAGACCATACTTCCTTAAACCCAGTCCTTTCTATACCAATGTCTTCCCAAAATATTGGTCTCAAGGAACCATCCTGATTCCTTCATACATTATCAAGCTAGCGTTGTTAATGATTTTTAAAAAGCAAAGCATTCCTTTTTTTTTTTTTTAACTTTTTACAAGTTTTCCCCCTAGGAAGAAAAGGAAAGTTTTTCTGACAGAGATTCATTCCCTGGTATACTTCAGATTTTCATGACTCATCACTTTGTGAGATAAAGATAACAACAGAAAGTGTAAAAAGCTTGTCTTCTGTTAGAATTCTGAGAAATGGTCTCTTCTGGAATTCCCATCCTGCCTGGGCTCCCTCCCTGCCATTTCTATAAGATATGTGTGTTTTGAAAACTACCCATCAGGGACCTATTATTTAGAGGTGTGTTCCTCAAAGCTCAAGTGAACAGATGAGGACAGTCTATGTTTCAGAATGCATGATGTGAATGAAAAAAATGATTTTTGCCCTAGGAAATGTTCCTTTTTATGCCAATGCTTTTGTATTTCCATTCTGTATGTAAGACATATTTTGTTTTGATAGATATATTTAGATAGAATGGATAAAACCCACGACATCTAAGTCAGAAAGATTTTCCATTTTTATGTGTCAGAATGTTTCACATATTGTGGTATGATATCTCAAAATATTTGAAATGAATACATAGAATTTTTTATTGAGTTGTATTTTCATATGATAAAATCCTTTAAAGAAAGTTAAATTTTGTAAATTAATTTTATATTAGAGGTCACTCTCGTGAGTATTTGAGTGTTCATTCTCTCCTTAGTTAAAAGTCTTGTAGCTAAAAAAAAAAGTCTTATGGCATATATATTTTGAAGTTGATAGCACTGTTATCCACATAAAAAAATTTCTTCTTAATTGAATATCTACTTCTTTCAAAAACCTTTACCATTCATTTCAGGGGTGGCTATGAGTATTTCTGCTCATGAAATATGAAACCAGAGAGTGAACGTTTAGTAAGATTTAAAAAATATCTATACGTTTAGCAATAGAAACAGCAGATTCTATCACTTTCAATAACGGGTTTGTAATATCAGATAAAATTTATTTTTTCCCCTTTTTGACCTTAGTAGTTTTGACTTTTTGTACCCATATGATAGAGGTAAATTATTATCAGTTGAAATATATTCTTACTCTTTATGTTCTAGGAATTAGGGTCTCAGTTTCAAGAAAAGAGAGGGTAAAGTATTTCGGGATATTTCCTGTTGCATTTTGTTAGTTGGCAGTTTCACCTTTCTGCATCTAGAAAGGCCTTTGTGTTTTAAACCAACTTGAACAATTTGTAAAGTTCATTTAAGAAAAACTTTGGAGATGTAAAGAAACACCTGTTATTAAATTACACTTTATCACTGGGCTCAAAACTCACCCTCTATAATTACTTTTGAAAGTCTGTATTTATAACAGAATAATTTACAATACGTTTAGTTTAGGTAGAAAAATACAACCAATTCTAGACACCATAGTGCCACAAAATTGTAGGGACTGTATATCTGCCCTTCAGAAATTATTGTTGGATGAGGAGTTATTCTTAGTTGCAAGGTCCAGTTTTGAAACCCCAACAACCTTGGATATTGATGGGGATTCTGCTCACCCAGTATCCCTTAACAGGATTTTATGTGTGGCTCAGGTGCATAACCCCACAGGTGTGTCCCACTTGTTGCTTTTTTTTTTTTAATCATCTCTGTCTTTCCTCTGAACACAGTATAAACAGTGCTGAGCTCAGTTGGTTGGAATGCCCTGAATTTGTAGATTGATTCCTGTAACATACTGTTAGCTTTTCTCACTTTTTGGGCCATAGCCTGGACACCCAGGTGGAGAGGCTGATCAGCCCAGAAGCCTGTATAAAGAGTATAGTATGGGTGATTCAGCACAATCTATCACCACTTCTTGACAGGTAACCAGAAGTACGTGACGCACTGGGCTGTCCCAGTAGCAGATGCAAAGGGTAACACAACAAAATGAGCCTTTCCAGTCTAGGGGATCACAGTTTCTGTCTGTTCAGCAGAACTTAGGAAAATAGGTACAAAAGTTGAATTTGGCACTGTCAGACTTATAATCCTGCTTTCCAGTGTCCAGTTGATTGGGACAGTATATCTGTTGTCACCTTGAAAAAACTCCATTTTTATAGTGGTAGATTCTTTAGATTAGTCAGAACTTCATTCCCCAGTTTCCCTTTAACTCTGGAGCCTAAAGTGTGCTGTGAAAGTGAATTTGGTTGACAGACCTGAAAAAATTTTTCTGATATGTTTTTAGTGTTTGAAACTCATCCAAGGTGAAGAAAGTTTACTTCTTAAAACACAAAGTTAGCTGGGTACAGTGTTCATGCCTGTAATCCCAGCAACTCAGGAGGCTGAGGCAGGAAGATCCCTTGAGCCCAGGAGTTCGAGACCAGTCTGGGCAACATAGCAAGAGCCCACCTCTAAAAAAGAAAAAAATACCAAGCTATTTTTAGGTTCTCACATTTTAAAATTAGCTGAGTTTGTTGTTGTTGTTGTTGTTTTTGAGACAGAGTCTCACTCTGTTGCCCGGGCTAGAGTGCCATGGTGTCAGCCTAGCTCACAGCAACCTCAAACTCCTGGGCTAACGCAATCCTTCTGCCTCAGCCTCCCGAGTAGCTGGGACTACAGGCATGTGCCACCATGCCCGGCTAATTTTTTCTGTATTTTTTTAGCTGACCAAGTAATTTCTTTCTATTTTTAATAGAGACGGGGTCTCGCTCTTGCTCAGGCTCAAAGGATCCACCCACCTCGGCCTCGCAGAGTGCTAGGATTACAGGAATGAGCCACTACACCTGGCCGAAATTAGCCGAGTTTTTAGCCTTCTAGTTGTGCTTATATATTCTTAGTTCCCAAGAATGACCAGTTGGTTCTTGCTTAAAGAAAATCTCACCATCCTCTATATATGACAGTGTCATATTTTTTTCTTCTTTATTGTGATAAAATATATATAACCCAAAGTTTACCATTTTAACCGTGTGCAGTTCAGTAGCATTAAGTGCATTCACAATGTTGTGCAACCATCATCACTGTCCATCTCTAGAACGTTTTTATCATTCCAGACTGAAGCTCCACACCCATTAAACAATAACTCCCCAATCCCCCTACCTCCAGCTGCTGGTAACCACCATTCTATTTTCTGTCTCTGTGAATTTGCCCATTCTTGGTATCTTATATATGTGGAATCATACCATATTTGTCCTTTTGTGTCTGGCTTACTTCACTTAGCATAATGTCCTCAAGGTTCATCCATGTTGTAGCATGTGTCAGAATTTCATTCCTTTTAGAGGCTATATGTATATACCACATTTTATTCATCATTTGTCCCTCGATGAACATTTGGGTTGCTTCTACCTTTGGCTACCGAGACAGTGCTGCAATGAACATTGGTGTACAATGTGCATCATGTCTGATGCTTTGCAAATCCTGCCTGGCCCTGTTTGCTTTTCCCCTGCACCATGCTTCTTATTTCCCCGACTAGATACTAAGGTCCACAAGGTAGGGGCAAGTGTTACACTTCCTGGTATTTTCTAGCCTTTATTCTGTTTCTGTCAATATCTTATATATTTCAGGGATTTAGGTTCTTGATGCTGATAATAATAGATTATGTAGGCTAAACTTAAATAAGAAAACTGCTTAGAAGTACATAGTATTTAAAATATTATTTTACATCCATATTTATATAGGAAGGGTATTTGACTTGTTTTCCCAAGCTCCACTGAGCAGGGGCCAAAATCCAGTTGTGTATTCACTTCAGTGCTGAGTTAACATTAACTATCAGTGGCCACCTACTCTCAGGTGCTTAATAATAGAGTAACAGCCAAGAGGTATGTATGGGGTCACAAGTCAGGAAAATTTAAATAGGTCTTTTGCTGATTGGAATGGGAATCTGTAGAAGGTTTTTTGTTGCTGTTTTTCTCTTTTGGATCAAGGACATGGAATTCAAATACCTACCACGTAAACTTGGGTGGGGGAGTGGTGGTAAAAGCTGACTCCCCTGTCCTAGGAAGTTACAAGAGAGAATATGTCAAGTTTCTCTTATAAAAATAGGTCTTTTATACATCCCAGAGTTGTCATACGAAGCAAAAATGGCTTCAAAAGTGTGGGCTGCAAATGAACCCCACATTAGAAACCTTATATTTTGCATTGAAAAAAGAAGCAGTGTAAGTAAGAATTCGTATCAGATTCATGATTGAAAGTTGCACTGATGTAATTTGAGAATATTTTTAAATGTATTTATGCTTGGCACATATTTATTGCTTTGTGAAGAGCCAAAGTTTCATTTGCCAATTGTACTTGAGGTACATCCCGTGGTAGAAGAATATTCATAAATGGGCCTTTGTTTAAGGCTTTTAAAATAAACAACAACAAGTAGGAGGAGATGGTTTCTAGAAGCTGCTTTGATGAAATTTCACCGGCTGGCTATCTACACATAATCAGGTGTACCCACAGAGAGGGTGACAATGAGGCTATTCAGGCAGGGTGGTAGAAAACAGGCAACCTGATTGTTTACAACCCAACAACTGAGTTGTTAAGAATTTTTATCTTTACATCAGTTACCCTGGCTTTGAGTAGCCACAGCCAGTATGTGTTTTTAAAAAGGATAAAAATCTATTTGCGTATAGCTTGCTAATAAAAACTACATTCCCTTATTTGTAAAGGTCTTTTAGAATGTACAGCTGCAAAACAAACCACCCTGACCCACCCCTTTCTGCCTGCGTAGCACTGGAATACTACCAGCCCTTTTGGGGGTAATATCTGAGGTCAAAATAGTCTTAGGTCAAAATGTCAAATTTGCAACTAGTTTACTTCATAGCAAGTCTCTGTTTTATTTGGGAAGCATTTTCTCCCCCTTCTTCTTTTAATATAATTCAAAAAGTTCTTTACCAACAAAACAGTTCACACACCTATTGCCACCCTGGTCCTGTACTTGTGGGTACATTTTTATGCTAATGGATAGTGTTCCCATGCAGTTTCACAAACCCTTTCCAGCCATTTCCTTGTTCCTGTCTAGCAACCTGTCCCACCATCCAGAATTCGCGGCTTGTTTTGTTTGCCCTCTAGTGCAAGTTACAGGCAACCAAATTTGTCAGTCCCTCATGTGGCTTTTTATGAAATATTTCAACGTATAGAGGTGTCTTTCTTTCACATCAGCAATTGTATTAGCTAGTTATTGTACATGGTAACCTGATGACAATACTGACTGGGTTCACAAGACATTTAATACAAAATCAGCCTGTGGGAAAATGGATTTAAAATATTTAAATTCCCTGTGGTTGTCTGGTGCACCAGCTGGTGATATCCCTAGATTACAGTTGGGTACCTCATCTGCAGAAGATGAGCTAGAAGACAAACCTGAGCTCATTTACGACTTTTTCCTGGGCTTTTCCTCCAGCCCCGCAGAAGCTCCCTATTTAGATGTTACTGCTATGAAAGCCACGTCTTCCATGGTTATAGGTTCATGTAGCCGTTCTGTCTTTAAGGCAAGCTTCCTCGTACCACACAACATTCTCAGAAATCACTGATTTCTAGATCTTTATTATAGGTTTTGTGTTTTTATTGCCACTTGCAAATGACATAGTGTGGTGAGTTTTTTTTTTTT
>VBSM01003204.1:54940011-54959582 GCA_008086735.1 Cheirogaleus medius | reverse complement strand
TGTCTCAAAAAAAGATTTATTTTTATTTTTTATAGCTATCTTAGTGAGTGTGAAGTGGTATCTCATTGTAACTTTGATTTTCATTTATTTAATGGCTGATGATATTGAGCATCTTTTCAAGTACTTATTGACCATTTGTATATATTCTTTGGAGAAATGTATATTCAGATCCTTTGTCTATTTTATTTATTTATTTGTCTATTTTAAAATTGTGTTATTTGGTTTTTTGTTATTGTGTTGTAAGAGTTCTTTATATATTCAGGATACCAATCCTTTATCAGATATACAATTTGTGAATACTTTCTTCCATTCTGTGGTTTATCTTTTCACTTTCTTAATGGCATTGTTTGTAGCATGAAAGTTTTTGATTTTAATGAAGTCCAATATATTTATTTTTCCTTTTATTGCTTGTACTTTTGGTGTTCTACCTAGGAAGGCTTTGCCTACCCCAAGATCACAAAGGTTTATGCCTGTGTTTTCTTCTAAGAATTTTATAATTTTAGCTCTTACAATTAGGTTCCTGATCATTTGGAGTTAATTTTTGTGTATGGTATAAGAAAGGGGTCCCATGTCATTCATTCATGTATGGATATCCAGTTGTCTCAGCACTATTTGTCCCACATCTTTTAGACAGTCCCCTCATCACACTCTCCTCAGTGATCTCAAGACCCTTAATCCTACGTGACCTGAAGCTTGGCCATGGAATACTGCCTTCTGGGGCATTTCCCTTGTGGTACAAGTGGTTCTTACCCATTCTTCTGCAGGACTTGGAGTAGATTAGGAATATACTTCACTCAAGGATTTTGGTCAGGGTATGTATTGCTCTCTTCATGACTTACTACAAAGTAAGGAGTATAAGAGTTTGATGTGGAATATATGGGATTTTGTGGAAAACTGGGGGGTGGGAAGTGGTCATGCAAAAGAGACCCACCCTGAAGGCCCCCAATTTACTGTGGCAGAAGAAAACATATCTTCTGATGGTCATCAGGCTGCTCTGCTCCAATGACTGCTCCTTCCACCAAAGCCCTGGCTTCTGAGCCTGTTCCCCCATTACGGGTTCTGATGGGGTAATGGCTCTTGTCACTATGATCATTAAAGCAAAATGATATTTTCTTTTCCAAAAGGAGACATCATGAATGCAGCCAAATGCCTGAAGATTTCCTGGGTGTCCAATGCCCATCTCCCAGCAGAACTGCTTTTTAATACTCCTTAGAACATTTCATGTAACTCTGACCATGTCACTTCTATTTCTCTTTCTGTAAAGTAGACTCTATCTTTAACATTAAGACAGAAATACTGCTGACCTGATGAATATGAAGAACAATGTGCCCACAAGTGTCTTTCCTGGGCTCATGTTTCGGCAATCATTTATAACTGTAAAAGCTTTTCCTCTAGAAGACTCAAAAATTCTCACTGATTAGGAAGGTCCTCATCTACTCTCCTATTACACTCTCCCTGTGTTAAAAAAGCAGAAAGCAGAACAGGCGCTAGGAGGGAGTGTTTAGCCACCAGAGAGAAGACTTTCTGGGCAAAAGTCTTTGCTAATCTGAAGGCCCAGACCTGCATCAGGCATGTGACCCAAGCGGGGGAGGGGGGTGGGGGCGGGGGTGCCTATGTCCCATGTTGTTGTGTTGCTGAAGAACACACATGGAAAAATAATAAGAAATTTAGATAGAACATGTGCAACAAGTTGAGAAAATGTGACTGAACTGTACCTTTCAGGGAATTTGTCTTGAATGGCCAGTGAACATCTATATTCATTGAGCTATTAATTTAATCAGCAGATATTTATTATGCACCTACCATGGGCCAGGCATGGTGCTAGGAACTTGAGATAGCAAAGAACCAAAGAGTTCAGGAGTCATGAGCTTATGGTTCAGTGGGGAACCTGGAAATAAATATAAATAGAGATAAACTACAAAGGGGTAACTACTCTGAAGGAAAAATAATTAAAGGGGTGTAATAAGATAATGTTAGCAAAGGGCCTGTTTTACTGGGGGAAGGCTTTTTTGAATATGCAACATTTAAGCATAGTCTGGAAGGGGGAAGAGTGGGAGGAAGAGAGAGCAGAAGGTGCTAAGGTCCTGGGGTCAGAAAGAGCTTGGTGCATTTGAGGAACTGAAGAAGCTACTGTGTCTGGGTGAACATGCAGAGAGCAATGAGTTGAGAATAAAAGACTTAGCAAGGCTGAGCTAAGCGTTTTGACTTTCTATCCTAAGTGCAGTGGGAAACCATTCTAGGGTTTTCAGTAGGGGAATGATACGATCAGATTTTATATGCATATCTTGAATGTCTCCATGAAGACAATAAACTCTTTAAAGCAGGGCCAGGGCTTTATGTTTCTTTATAAGCCTCACAGAGCCAGCAATGTGCTGTGTGTATCATAGGGGCCTGGCAGGCTGTGTTCTGATGGCGATTCATGTATTCATAGGAATTCATTTTTGGTTCAAAGGTTTGTTTGATTGCACCAGATAAAAATAGCATATTTGTGTTCCCTGAAACATAATATGGGAAAAATAGGGTTATTTTAGTGTACCAAATGGATAAATGGCATTCTATTCATATACACAAACATGCATATACATAAATATATATATGCGCACACATGTATATATATATATATGGTGTGTGGATATATATTTATATATAAATTTTTTAAGTGAGACCATTTCTTACCATTGGAAATGCATACATAATTTATTCTTTTTCCTGACCTCTCTGTATTTCTACTTGAAGACTATTTCTTTTTTCAATTCACCTAAAAAATTGTTGGGCTAATAAATAGGTCGAAAGGCAGACAAAGGAAGCTTCCACAGGTTATGAGAAAATACCAGGCTCTTGAAAGACCTCCACAGATACAAAAACATAAATCACGGAAAGCTCTTTTGAAATGTCATTCACCTTCTTTTCTCATAGGAAATCGGGGTCCAGAGAGAAATTAACTCACGTTACAGTTCATCTGGATCTTGTTACTCAAACTGGGATAGGGACGGTCGAGGAGGATGCACCCGGTAGAAGCAAATCCATTTGGAGTTTTATAGTTTCCCATTTTCAACAAACTCCTGAGCTTTCTAGTAAGACAGATGTATTTATCCAACATTTGGCACCTGGAAAATATTACTCACTGATGACAATCCAAGGAGTTATCTATTAGCCCGGGTTGGGATGGCGGACTAACAACTCAGGAACAGAAGTCGTCATTTAGTTCTGAAACAACGAGGCCTCTAGAAGGCATAAAGCCATCAGGGATGTTTTAACATCATGAAGCCTGAGGCCTTGGCAGGCTGGGGAAATTTGCTTCTTAATATTACTGGTTACTATCATTAGAATTTTAAGAAAATATGGATGCATTCATTTATTTCCTTCTTTCCTTCCTTCCTTCCTTCTCTCCTTCCTTCCTTCTCTCCTTCCTTCCCTCTCTCCCTCCTTCCCTCCCTCCCTTCCTCTTGTCAAATATGTTCTATTAGCTACTGTGTAGTGGATGCTGAGGTGCATACACACACAGATGTTTAAACATAGTCTCTGCCTTCATGGGGTTTTCATTCTAGTGGAAAATAAAAAAACATAAAATGTGCAAGACAGAATCTGAAAAGCATCCCAAGGTTGTAAAAAAGTATTTCAGAGCAGGGGACACTGCTATTAAGGGTGATTTGGTAGTTGTGACTTTTGGGAAATAGGGGTCCCAGGAGGTCCTTGGGCTTATTTGTTTGCTTTGGGAAGGAAATGATTCGTCTTCATGCATGGCCTATTTAGGAAGATTTCCATGGTCAGGTGATTTTATTGGATATCATTAATGATGCCTGGCACTGAGGTTCACCTCCCTTGATCCCTGTCCTGAGGAATTAGCCAAAGAGAGACTTTGTATGCTTTTGCAAAAGTGGGTTTTGAGATTTTATTTTCTCATCTTCCCACTTAATCCCTGACTGCACACGGAAGAGTCCCCAGATGCCACCTCTCTTTTATGGGCTCTTTTCTTCATCCTGGGGGATTTGGTGGACTCTTCCTTTCTCACTGTTTTTTCTCAAGTTTATTTTCTGGCTCTTCTTGGATTAACAAGGTTGGACTCAATACATTGCCTGAGGAATATGTTTCCTTTACTCGGCACACAAATAAACCTTCTTACAAGCTCCAGCAGAGGCAAGGGATGGGTAGGACCATTCTCCAGCCTCCAGAAAAAAAATGGCCTGTGCAAGGAGTTGCCCATTCCCTTTCAACAATCATCTCTGCAGGAAACTCTACTTATCCTCTCAGGAAAGTGCCCCCTTCTGCCATTTGGAGCTATTCTTAGCATTGCTTTTGTTCCTAGGAGACCTCTTTAATTTTGGGATTTTTAAAGGCTCTGAGACCAAAATATTATCCACCCCGACAGAGGCAGCCCAGCAAAGTGGTTGAGGAAGCAGATTCCTAGAGCTACACTGCCTGGGTCCAAATCCTAATTCTGCAACTTACTAGCTGAGGCACGTACTACCTGAGGCAGCCTCTCTGTACCTCAGTTTCCTCAATTGTGAGGATATTAACAATGTGTAGCTCACAGAGGGGCTTAAATGCCTGAAGTGTCTAGAAAGGGTCCTGGCACATAATAGGCTTCACGTTAGTTTTCTCTATTTTTATTTCACCTTGGATAATAGGAAAAATCTTTTCTTAGATTAAATTCTCATTATAACTTTTTTTCTATTTATAACTTGGTCAGAAGTGTTTTGATAAGGAAATCTATACATATGTTCTAAACTAAAGAAATACATGTATTGACAATCACTAAATTTCTTTTCTTTTCTTTTTTTTTTTTTTTTTACTAAATTTCTTATGCTCCTTCCCAATCTCCACCCCCCCAGCCCCATGCAACCACTGTCACTGTACATTGGATTTGTCTTTCTTGGGCGTCATATAAGTAGAAGTATACAATCTCTAGTCTTTTCTATCTGGCTTATTTTGCTCAGCATAATGTTTTTAAGATTCTACTATGTTGTATATATTATTAGATAATTCTTTTTCTGCTGAATAGTATTCCATAGGAGGGGCATATCCATATTACAGTTTGTTTATCCATTGACCTGTCGATGGGTATTTGTTTTATTTCCAGTTTTAGGCTATTGTGAATAAATTTACTATGAGCATTCATGAAGAAGTCCTTATGTAGACGTGTGCTTTTATTTCTTTTGCGTGAATACCCACAAGTAGGATTGCTGGGTCATATGGTCAGTGTATGTTTTACTTTATAGGCAACTTCCAAAATATTTTCTAAAGTAGTGGTACCATTTTTCATCCTCACCAACAACGAATAAAGAGTTGTTCCACATCATCACCAACAGTTGATATTGTCAATATTAAAAAAAAAACAAACTTAGCCATTCTAATAGTACTACCTCACTATAGTTTTAATTTGCATTTCACAGACAACTAGTCACGTTAAACATCTTTTAAGGGACCTATTATCAATTTGTATCTCTTGTTTGATGAAGTGTCTATTAAAATCTTTTACCCACTAAAAAATGAGATTGCTTGCATCTTTATTATTGAGTTGTAAAAATTCTTTATATATTTTGGTTACAAGTCCTTTGTTAAATATACATATTTTGATTGTTTTCTTCCAGGCAGACTGGTCTGTTTTTAGAGCCCTGGCTCCTTTTAGACTATATGGGATGTTGATCAAGAGTTAACTTACCATCAAGTGGTCTCAAACTAGGGGATGCTTTAAAGAAACACCATGTAATTGCTTGCTTCTGCAATCTAGCATTTCTTCTGTTCTTGGAGCTAAATGTTTACATTTGGAGTTGAAAAGACACCCTGTGTGAGCATAGACACAGTGTTCCATCTGATGCTGTCAGAACAAACAGCTCCCAGAACTAGCATTTCCAAATCTGTAAGATGGAACAAACAGATGTCTTTTCCATTGCAAGAGGGGTCCATCATGTTTCTGAAACGTTGTTTCTTTCTTTTGCAGTGTCCTGGCTTTTATTATTAGGCCGTCTGTCCAGATGGGCCCTCCCTGGCCTTTTAATTCCCTCCCAGCGAAGAGTAAAGTTATCCAATACCCACATGGTAGATCTTTTCTGTTGCTAGAGGCTTAGAGGATGGACTGAATGAAGGAAGTCTCTATGGCTTCACGGGAGTAGAACCCCAGAGGCATTTATCAGGCAGTGAAAATAAACCTCTAAACCGAAAGGACTGAAGGAGAAAGTGCCCCAGCCTTCCAGATGTCTCTGTGTGAAATGCAAGGTCCACTGCAGGTTCGGGATGATGGAACCATCCAGCCGGGGCAACCTGCCCTGTATTATCAGCCTTTCTCCACCACCCACCTATTGAGTTGGAAGCACCATACCCCACCCTACTTGGAGAAACCGCAGGCCCTCATTGACCTCCTGGAATCTATCTTCCAGACTCACCATTCCACATGGAAAGATTGCCGGCAACTCCTACTGACCCTTTTCAGTACCGAAGAACGGCGTTGAATCATGACTGGAACTCGGAAGTGGCTGCAGGAATGAGCGCCGGTGGGCACCCTGGATGTGGAACAATGGGCATCACGAGTGGTGCCTGAGACCAACCCAGAGTGGGATTTCAACTCACCAGAAGGACAAGCAGCACTGTAGTGGTACCGATAGGCTCTTCTCCAAGGAGTGCAGGAAGGGGCCAAAAAGCCAACCAACATGAACAAGGTTGCCCTAATTACCCAGAAGCCAGAGGAGTCACCCTATGACTTCTACGAGCGCCTCTGTGAGGCATACCGAATATACACACCTCTTGACCCGGAGGCAGCTGAAAACCATAGGATGGTGAATGCAGCATTCGTCGGGCAATCGGCCTCCGACATCCGGAGGAAGCTGCAGAAACTTGAAGGATTCGCAGGCATGAGCATCACACAGTTAATGGAGGTGGCCCACAAGGTGTATGTCAACCTGGACCGGATCAGCTTGTTGCTGATTGGATGTTAAAGCTTGTTCCTGATTGGATGTTACAGCTTGTTGCTGATTGGATGTTACAGCTTGTTGCTGATTGGATATTACAGCTTGTTGCTGATTGGATGTTAAAGCTTGTTGCTGATTGGATGCTTTTTGAGTCCCACCAAGGGTATAAAAGCTGGAGAACAAGGAAGAGAGGTGAGAAGATCAGAAGTTGGCTGAGCCTGCTGGCTGAATAAAGGCTGTTCTCCGACTCTCCACGTGCCAGTCTGTTATTTCCCGGGACAAGAGCTGTTACAAGAGCTGTTAACACTTGCAGAGAAGAGCTGTTACACTTGCTGTTAACACTTGCCGGAACAAGTTCACACACATCTTTTCATTTGAGACCGCATAATGACTCAGGGAGGAAGGTACTTTTATTAGTCCTCATTTTCAGATATCGAGGACTTTCCAAGATAATATAGTATCTTGGAAAGATACTTTAACCAATAATGGCAGGGCTGGGGCATTAATCCATGTCTGTCATCAAAGCTGTGCTTTGAGATACTATTAATACACAAACCTTTTCCTCACATACAAGTGTGGCTCCATTTTTGAATCAAGAAGTTAGTCATTGTTATCTTACACTTTTTTTTGTTTTTCTGACTGCCTTTTATTTGCTGATCCCATAAGTTCCTGGAGGAAGGGATGAGGCCCATTGCTTTTCTAACTCCTTTGCTTAGGATACAATTTCTGATTTGGGGGATTCCTAGTTTGGGGACCCTACATCACCTATGTGCTGATTTACTGACTGATCCATGCAGGCTATACTGTGCACACAGCTCACAGAACCAAGTTCCTTATCTCCACCCACACTAAGGATATATTTCCTGGTTTCTTGATGACAGTGAAAGAGAGAAAAGGCTGACTCATGGTATTCTGGAGATACATTTCAAGACCTTTATGAGAGCCCCATACACATAAATATCCTTCCTTCTTCTATTAAAATGCATCCTAGATGTTGAGAAGAGAGCCACAATGCTGGGCCCAGATGCACACACTGGGTGAGCCTCTAGGCTTACTCACTGTGATGGGAGACTCACTTCCACACCAGCCATGCAGTGCGTCTGATTCCAGTTTGTATCCCAGTAAAGTCACCAGTGTCCATATGTCCTGGATCTTCAAGATCACTCTTGGAAAGTGGGAACCATGAATGTTGACACTGGGAGTGCCAATAATTCACACAATTTAATCCATGATAGCTTTTGATTTCTGTGCCAAATAACTTTTTAACATCCTGGGAAATTAAATCAAAGAAGGAATTAGGAAAGATCTTTTCAAAAGTAAGAGAGAGAAATTCCCATGTCTATACAGGAAAAGAGGCTCAGAAAGGCTTCACCTGTGTCCCTAGACACCTCCTGGCAGAACCTCAGAGAAGGGACTGCTTTTCAGCACTGAGAATTGTGGAGAAGGCAGGATGGAAATAAACTGGAGAGGAGAGAGAGAGAGAGAGAGAGAGAGAGAGAGAGAGAGAGAGAATGCGCAGGCAAGTTCACACACAAGTGAGTCTGTGGGGTGGGAGGTGGTGTGTGTGGGGGGTGCTGCAGATGGCAAGCCAGCCCTATCTGTGCTCTGTGCCCTGGCCTGGCCCCTGGAATGACCGACAAGGTTAAACTGGAGCAACCCCGCTGCAGGGCACTGCTCGGGAGCCTGGAAGCATGGGAATCTGCTCGGCTCCCAGGTAACCCTGCTTGAGGCTTTTGATCAAAACCCATAGCAGAAGCTGCTAACATGTTCCTTTACCATAACTAAACAGAAGACGGAGGTTTTGGTTTGGTTTAGGTTAGCTAGTGGTTCTAGGGCTTTTGGGGAGAATAAAAGCACAATTCTTTATTTTTTTTTTAAATCAGGTCAGTACCTAGATTAGTACCTTATTTATGATTTTGAAGAAGAGGAAGAGGGAAATGTAAGGAGTTTGATTCTGGGAAGGAATGGGGTATCCAGATCCAGTATAGGCAAAACCACGAGGTTAGTAAAATGTGTTGCCTGAGCCCTGATCCTAACCAGCACCTCCATGTCCCCGATCTTTCAGGTGTTAGTTTCACCCCCATCCCAAAATCCCTAGCCCACAGAAAGGGCTCTGTATATCAGCCATTTACTCATAGTGTAAATTTAGGTAAAATTTTCCTCTCTCTAAAGAGGTAGAATGGTCAGGCGTCCTCAAACTATGGCCCACGGGCCACAAGCGGGTGTTTTTACCTGTTTGTTTTTTTACTTCAAAATAAGATATGTGCAGTGTGCATAGGAATTTGTTCATAGTTTTTTTTAAACTATAGTCTGGCCCTCCAACGGTCTGAGGGACAGTGAACTGGCCCCCTGTTTAAAAAGTTTGAGGACCCCTAGTAGGGTACTAGAGCCTGCCTGAGTACAAATCCTGTAAATAAATGAATGCATTTACTTAGCTATTCTCTATTTATTCTTTTTAGGTTGCTTCCAGCTTTTTCCTATGTTAAATAATGCCCCCACAAATACATTTGTATATAGAGATTTTTACTCTTTTAGGTTATTTGCAGTCGTGGAATTACTGGGTCAAAACATTCCCTGCTAGTGTGTGACCGTAGCGAGTTAATTGGTATAAGTTTCTCATGTGTAAAATGGGATTGGTAATACTAGTACTTTCCTTCCAGATTTGTTGTAAGAATTAAATGAATTACTATATATACAACACTTAGAATAATATCTGGTACATAGTGAGAATTATATTTAATATTTAATTTGTTATTATTATTATTATCTCTGCCAGGGGGAATTGATTTTAAGCCTTATTTCTAATTATGAAATGAAGGGCTATCCCCTACTGAAAAAAAAATCTTAGGTTTTAGGGAAAAGGGGAAAAGTGGCTTCTTTAGAGGGAAGCATCTGAGCTGATAGCCTGATTTGATTTGTAGCCTGGAGGCAGGTGCCACTTCCAAAGTCAGTGTCAGGGGCAGCCTGCTCTTCCTGGGAGATGGGTGCCGCTCTCCAAGGTGAGTGGTGAGTAGTGCAGCCCCAGGGGTCTCTCTGGCAGGGCGACCCCAAGCAGCCCCTGGCCCCAAGGCAGGCCAGCTTCCTTGACTGCATGTGTGCTGTGCCTCCCACCACCCTCAGTTCTGCCTGACTCTCTTCCTGGACAGTCAGGAGCATCCAGAGCACTGGAGGTGCAGTGTTGGGCAGAGAGTAAGGACTCAGGGAACGTGTTTGGAGGAAAGAAGCCCCACCGGGGAGCTAGGCTTTGATTTATCACCTGCTTCTGCCCATCACCTCCCCTGCCCTAGAGACTAGGCGTCCTGTAAACATTTACAGGGCTCTTTGAAGGCAAACTGGTGGCTCTGGCTCAGGGGATCCAGTACACTTGAGTTCAAATCTCTTAAAGCAGTGGACTGTGAATTCTGGGCTACAGCGAGTCTTTTCCATAGTTGTCTGCCATGATTTTCCAGATGCCTTAAATAGTTAAGTAGGCTTCAAGGCCAATTGCCATCAATTTCTTTGATATTTACACTGGGCCTTTCATTCCCTGATGATTTGGGAGTGATACACATGCTGATGTTCCACTGAAGGCTGGCACGGCTTGATTTGAAGGGAAAAAATGTAAATGTATATTCTATCTCACTTACCTTCTATGGATTACCCTTAGCAGGAGTGACTAGCACATGGAGGGTGATTATTCAATGTTTGTTGACTATATGAATGGATGAATGTACCACAGTTTTCTTGGCTGTTTCCTACTGTTGGGCATTTAGGTTGCTTCAATTTTTAAAAAATCACAAATAATGTTACCTTTAATAAACTTGTGTGTATAGCTTATTCTTTCTTTTGGGTTATTTCCTCTTTTAGAAGTGGGATTTCTGGGTCAAAGAGGATGAACAATTTGTGGCATTCGATATATATTTCTAAACTGCTTTGCCCACAGATTGTACCAATTTCTGTTGGTACAATTTTCCCCTTTTATCTTTTCCCTTTCTCCCTCTTTCCTTTCTTTCTTCCCTTTCTTTCCTTCCTTCTTTTTTCCTTCTGTTGTTTAAATGTTCATGTAGTCAACCCTGTTGAGCTTTTCCTCTGACTTTTGTTTAAAAAAAAACAAGAATGTGAACACCAGTAACAGAAGGGAAAGATGGGCACTTAGAACACGAGGTGGACAAATTTCTCCAGTTTTCAATTGCTGGCTGGTTTCCACCTCGCTCCATATTTACTTTAGGAATTTTCCGAGAGTATGATGAGTTCATAGTGTGAAGGGTATGATATAGTTCCAACATTCTGGCATCGTGCCTTTGTGCTATGGGATAGCTGAACACACAGGCAGAAGGCTCACTTTTCTTCTTCCTCCCCTCACACTCTCCTTGTGGAGACCCTGAAGATGGCAGGAGAGGAGAAAGGCAGCTGGCTTGAGTGTTGCAGGAAGGAAGAGGATTATTATAATGAAATGTGTTTGGAGGAACCAACTACCTTCTAAATGAAAACTATGGAAGAGAGGAAGGATGGAGTCAGTGTTTCTTGGCTCTGGTATAGCTGGCCTAAGAGGGTTAAGTTAGAGGGTCTGTATATAGGGGGAATGTTTGTGCTGGCACTGGCGTGGAACTGTATTACATGAAAGGGAAGAAAGTTAGCCATTAAAGTATTATGGAAATGTTAGGCCAGTCCTTTTCTGGGTATATACGAAAATCAAAATATTGAGACTTTAAAAGGCTAAGGTCCATGGAAGATCTGAAGGGCCTGCCTCCCTGGGGCTTCCCATCTGGGTTTTCAATACTCTTCAGTGTTTCCTGTGGTCACTGTGCACCAGCAGGGGTGGTGCTAGTTGTTTCATATTCTAACAGAGCACGCGTCCCAGCTCCCCAACTGCCGGGAACTACTACCCAGGCCGTTCACGTGGGAATGAGGGAGGCATGGAAAATCTATTTCTCAGTTGGTGAGCCCTCCTTTCCCTTGTGTTATTTTAAACATTAAGCTACCACTACCTATGGCCTGACTCCAGGGTGTGGCTTGTGTGATGTATTTTAGTGAAAGATAATTACTTGATATCGTGGTATAGTTGACCTAAAAAGCCATTAATATTTAACCATTCCTAGCTCCCCTCTTGGTTATGCAGCAAATGCAGTGGGTTTGGGGCAATTTATAATTGTAATAAGAAGTAAATATATGAAGTTACATACTTTGGAGCTGTTTAAATGTAGTGTGAAACACAAAATGGGGTATTTAGGAAGGATTGGTGACATGGAATATGAATTTACTCCTGTGCTTCTCTCAAGAAAGACTCATATCTGATGCTAAGAGCAGACCCTATCACCTCCTAGTGTCATGAGTGAATATTCATGCTGTCCACGCATACATATGATCAACTACTGAAAACAAACAGCCAAGCAAACTCGAATGCCTGATGTAAGGACAGCTGCCCTTTGGGAACTTCTCCTTTGGGCTGGTGTTCTCAAGAACAGATCCCTTTTTTTTTCTGAGATAGAGTCTCACTCTGTTGCCCAGGCTAGAGTGCCGTGGCGTCAGCCTAGCTCACAGCAACCTCAAACTCTTGGGCTCAGGCGATCCTCCTGCCTCAGCCTCCTGAGTAGCTGGGACTACAGGCATGCACCACCATGCCCGGCTAATTTTTTCTATATATATATTTTAGTTGGCCAGTTGATTTCTTTCTATTTTTAGTAGAGATGGGGTCTTGCTCTTGCTCAGGCTGGATTTGAACTCCTGACCTTGAGCGATCCACCCGCCTCGGCCTCCCAGAGTGCTAGGATTACAGGTGTGAGCCACCACGCCCGGCCCAGATCCCTTTTTGATCCCTGCCTCTTTGATGTAGGTGCCATTTAACCTTACGTGCTTTTCACTTCTCTTAGAGCTGGCACACACGGTGGACACTCAGTTGGGACTGATTTGTTGACTGACTGATGGGGGGAACAGCACCAGAAGAGTGACAGCTCTCTCTACTATTCCTTGTTCGAGGACAGCGTAGGTTTTCACACTTCCAAATAAGTCCTTCTAGGATTGGCCCATCATTTAGGCAGGGCCTGGGGTCTTTGTGGTATGGTCTTCATTTAGAGGCGATGGCTCTGACTTCTTAGCATTGATAATATATAGCCAATATTTAATGGATTCTAAGCACCATACTGAAATCTTCAGGGTAGTGGTTCTCCAAGTGTGGGCTCTGGACCAGCCATATCATCATCACCTGGAATTTGTTAGAAATGCAAACTCAGGACTCACCTGAAAATGAGATAGAAATGCAATCTCTCAGGCCCCAACCCCAGACCTGCTGAATCAGAAACTCGGGGGGTGGGGGCCAGCAAGCTGTGTTTTAGCAAGTGGTCTAGTGGTCCTGATGCACGCTCAAGTGTGTCACTGTGTTATGGCATGCTAAGTAAGTACTGAATCATTACAACATCATATAGAGTGGAACCTATTTAAAAAATTTCCAGCTTTCTTTAGGTATAATTGAGAAATAAAATTATATATGTTTAACGTGTACAGTGTGATGATTTGATATACTTATACATTATGAAATGATTATCACAATCAAGTTAATGACTATATCTATCACCTCACATGGTTACCTTTTGTGTGTGTGTGTGAGAATGCCTAAGATCTACTGTCCCAGAAAATTTCCAGTATATAATATAGTACTCTTAACTATAGTCACCATGCTGTACCTTAGATCCCCAGAACTTATTCATCTTATAATTGAAAGTTTGTATCCTTTGACCAACATCTCCCCATTCTCCCCTGTCACCTGCCCCCTGCCCCCTGGTAACCACTTTTCTACTCTTTGAGTAGAACCTATTTTTAAAAGCCCCAATTTGGTAGGCGAGGAGACAAGGGAATACCCTTAAGGTTCCACAACAGCAAAGCTGGGATTTGAACCCAGATCAGAGGGAGAGGAGGAAGACAAACTTTACAGATAATGAGGAACAGGGACGATTTTTATTCTAATCTGTTTATCTAACTTGTAATGGTGTGCTGAACCTGCTCCTACTGGCTTTCGAGGGCCGGTTGCAAGCATCTTCTCTTCCCAACTCTGTGTTCCGTAATGACAGCTTGGAAACTTGAAGTTGGCCATGGGGAGTATTTATACCAAGGAAACTAGCAAACTGCAAATCAGGGCTCCCCTCCCTGGCCTCCAACCCCTCGGCCAATACGACACTGCCTAAATGTATGTGCTGTATATAGCTGTGTATGTTATATATTCCTAGTAGATATTACATACCAATCATGCCAGCTTATTTAAAGCAAGCACCATTCATGGATTCAGTAGTATTTTAGCCACACCTATATTCGCTCGTGTCTACATAACTGCTTTGACAACCTTCAGACTCCAGAACCGTAGAGTCAGAAGAGAGCATGGAGAGAATCTTTTCTAAAGCCTGCTGAGTTAATACGACATAAAATCATTTTAATTATTTTTAATTTTTAATAAAAAGTAAGGTCAGTAGTAATTGTCTGCCTCTGAGGAGTTCCAGGATTTCAGACACCCCCTCGTGGGCCCTCTCGGTGCCCCTGTGCTGAGGTGGGGGGGGGGGCTGCAGCTGGCTCCGGCCTGAGCGGCAGCAGCTGGTGGCAAATGTGGCGGGAAGGCTGGCAGAGTACGAGTTCCCTTCCCTGTGGCCCGGCAAGGGGGTGGGAGAGGTGGGGTCGAGGCTTCCTCGCTTCTGGAACAGGGTAATGAATTGAAATGTCAACACAGAGCCTTCTCTGAACTTCTGTCTCACAGGGATTCACGTAGGAACAACTGAGGATTTGGGATTTCAGGGTTCCCAGGCTGGGGGCCGGGGTTTTCTGTAGTTTCCCGCCAGCCTCTAATTCCAATCTCTGTCTTGGATGACGGGTTACACCGCGCACTGGTGGATGGGGTGTCCCTCTCCCCAGACGATATCAGGAATGAATTAGCATGTTTCCCTCCTGTAAGTGATCCGCTTTTTGAGTAAACATCCCCTGGGTTTCTGTGATGTGTAACTAATGGAGTGCTAAACTCTCAGGGCCGGTTTAAGACTCAGAGCGCACACGTGTTGCCAATCCATCATGCTCCTAATACTAATTAACATAGCAGGGATACAATAAAGCCACAGATCCTACACACATTACCCAGCTCGGGTTTCGCTCTCATAACAATCTCGCTATTGCCCCAACGAGAGAGCACACGTTGGGAACAGGAGCTCCAGCCCCTTCTCCCTGGCTCGACCTCCCCCATCAAATAAAAAAAATAACGTGGGTGCCCACTGTCCACTTGTTGTTTCTGCTGTGGGAGGGGGTCCGAGTTCGCAGAGCAGCAGGTGGGGCGGCATGAAAGCCCGGCTCCTGGCTGTGCCTGGGCGGGAGTATCTAGCACCTTGGGCTACTGTTACCGTTGGGATTTCAGCTCTTAAGTGAACCTCCCAGGAAGAGTTTCTGTCCAAATGAGAACTGGCTTACTTGCACACTGCAAAAAGTATTCATCCCTCATCCCACAGTCAGCCAAACAGAAATCAATGCTCCTATATCTTGACTGGGATGTTGGTTATGAGGGCATATGTGTTCATCAAAAAATTACTGTATACTTAATGTCACTGTATATATATTTTTCCTCAATAAAAAAGTTTGAAAATTACCTCTTGCAGCTACTCGTCTTAACAAACCAGTAGTTTCCGAATGTCTTAAAATCAAAACAAGATATAGCAATGATGCTGAAGCTAACAGGACACCCATAACCCTGTATGTCAAAGCTTGTGGTCATTGTGCTCTATTGACATTATTTTCATTAATGGACATGATTATGGATGTAAACTTAGAAATTATGTTTTACAAAAAGGAAATGTGTGTTCAAAGCCCATTCACGCTAGAGCGTCATGTTCTAGCAATGGTTAGTATATATAATAAAATATCAAAAATTCCTGCCTTAGAGGCTGCTCATAGAGGGGTGATCTAAGGGAAACGTGATAAAGCATCCCTAGTTTGGTGTTGAAATGCTCCACAAACAAATCTTGCATAATATAGCATCCAACTAAGCCTCACTTTCCTAAATCAGTTTCCATAAATTAGGGACCACAGCACTGGGCTAGGTTGGGGAAACAGAAGCTGAATGACTCAGGATCCCCAGTCCTTTCAATTAGGGTGCTCAGAACTTAACTGTTTCCTGTTGAGGCCTCTGTGTCGCTCTCTTTTGTAGAAAAGGGTTTTTGAGCTAAAATATGTTTGAAAATCGCATGAGTAAATGATCTCTAACGTCCCTTCCAGCCCTCAATTTTATGTGTCTTTCATTTGGTAGCATTGTTAGGAGGTGTTTGCATAAGTACACATTATCATGTGAGACATTATCTTTCCAGAATCACGAATCTTTTTATGTTGAAGTGTGCCTAACATGTAAGGTAGGAAAGAGTTATATCTATGTGTAATGTAAGATGTTGCAATATTTAAAAAAAATCATATACTAAAAAGTTATATGATTTAGGAAATAATAGCTATGCATAATCTAGGATATTATTTTAAAAATTATATATGACAAATAGAGGAAAATAAAAATAGTTTTAAGAGTTGTTACAAGAATCATCTAGGGTGCTTATGAAAAGTGTAAATTTCTATCCTTCGCTGGTAATAAAAATTAAAAGTTCAATTACATGTTGAATATTAAAAAAAAAAGAATTGTATTACTTGGTGAGGGAAAGATGATCTAAAAATGGTTGGTTTGTGTCCTCCTCTGCCTAAATATTTTTAAAGATCAGGTAGATGATGGCTTCTTTTTTACATATTCTCAGCCTAAGGGTTTGTTTATTTGACTGTCTCATAAATAGGCACATCAAAAGAATATTAAACAAACCAACAGTAAGCCTTGGGAACAAAGACAAAATAAACCAATGTTATTTCTCAGGCTCAAAAAACATCAGAGGAAGAAGCTAAAAGCCCATAATAGAGACAGTAGCTAGCAGTTAAATAAACAACACTTTAGATTAAGAATGACAGTGTCAGTAGATGACAATTTGATAATTAGTTAATTATTGATGGCCTTGATTCAGCTGCAGGATTACACTGAAATACAGCTTCATTAACCATGATATGCTTGATAAATCACATGATAATTAAATGTATCCTTCCTCTTAAATATTAGCATTATTAGGTAAATTAACTAATAATATTGTAAAGGCTGGGCTTTCTATTGAGATCGCAATCTGAATGCCTCTATGGTTGATAGAGAATAGATGGATTTTTACCTGCTAAATATAAATTTTGATGTTACAATTTAATTTCTTTTTTTAATCATGTAAGACGCCTTTTTCTGACATGACATTCTCCCATTCGACTCTAAAAGTGTGTCACACGTCTGTAAATGTTGCCACTCACTCCATCTTTCCTGCCCAGCCTCAGAATTCTATCCACCGTGCAGTGCTCTTGGCAGCCACAAAACAAGCCAATTTGCCATCCTGCCTCTGACACCCACAGCCACGGGTCCCTCTCTTTTCAATGACAACACTTCCTGCTCACTTTTTATTAGAGTATCTATCAATGTCTCCTTTTTCCACATATCCAGACCCAAATATTGAATCTAGAAGCTCACCGGACTAACGCAATGTTTTATGATTCTAAAATGAAAAAAGAAAAAAAATTGTTAGCTATATATTTACCCGGTGAGCCCTTCAGTTATTAAGTCAGAGCTGGACAAATTCTCTGGATACCGTGGCACTGACAGACTTCTAGGGCCACTAAGTTCATGGTTTTTAATCTTTGGTGGGTGTCAAAGTACCTGGTTCTCACTTCAGATCTGCTGACTCAGCACCTGTGGGAGTGCTGGCCTAAGCACATTTTTGGGCAGAAAAGGGATCCAGAATTTTATAGGTGATTTCCATGTTTTCCAGGAGTTGAGAACCCCTGCCTTCGGGGGGAGGGTAGGTGCAGTATTTGCTCCTTCGAGTACTGTTGAAGCTAATGGAGAAGCCACAGTACAGGTTGCTGTAGCTGGATGCTGAGCGGTTGTAAGTACCAGATTCTTGCTCTCTGGCCTCCATATAACTTAGTTCCACGAGAGAATTGCTAGAAATAAGTTAATGGCAGTTAACTTACCACTTATCTATGCAGTGCCACTTGCCAACAATCTATGTCCAGATTCTCAAATGGTAGCGATACTGAAGGGTGCACTCATAAAGATGATATTGACTATTTCATATACAAGTCATCTGTAATCAAGCACATATACTTGAGTGTAGGATATGCTTGAGATTTCTGCCATTTCCATGGGCAGTAATTAAGAGGGTGGGCTTTGGAGTTAGATCTGCCTGGGTTTGAGTTCCAGGTCTACCACTAATCAGATGTGTGACCTTGGCCAAGTTTCTTAACCTCTGTAAGTCTATTCATTCCTCTACAAAGTGGCCATAATGCTTGACTCAGAGAATAGTTTCCAGAAATGAATTAGATGATCTGTTCATCTGGCCAAGGTGAGTGTTCTATAAATATAGTAATGTTTTTATTTTGCACACACAGCTTGAGTGCTGGTTTGCTCTTAGACACTGATACATATGAATAATACAAACTGCTTTAATACTGTATGTTTCTGTTTATTTATGTGCAAAGTAAGTGACATTATCTCACTCTGTTCTAATCCCTGAAAGGTGTCCCATCTTCCTCAGAGTGAAAGCTCGGGTTCTCAAGGCTCTGTATGGTCTCCCCCTCCTTACCCCAAACACCCATTCACCGGTCTCCCTTGCTCACTCTAATCCAGCTGCACTTGCCACTTATTGTTCCTTAAACATACCAGGCACATTCCTACCTCAGGGCCTTTGCACTTGCTGTAGTCTCCAGCTGGAATGTTTTTCTATCAGATACAACACCTCCTTTAAGTCTCTGTGTAAATATCCCCTTATCAGTGAAGCCACTCTATATAAAATAACCTCCCCCCATCCATCCACTCCATCTCACTCAGGTTTTTCTTCAAGGTACTTAACATCTGACATATTATATACTTTCTTGTTTATTTGTTAATTGGCTCCCATGAGGCCAGAGGACTTTGTTTTGTTCACTGTTATATGCCCAGAGTTTAGAACTGGACTCAACACATAGTAAATGCTCAACAAATGTCTGTTGTGTTAATGAACAAAAGATCTTTATTTGCTACTCACAAATTAATGACTTAATCCAGTGGTCCCCAACCTTTTCGGCACCAGGAACCGATTTCATAGAAGACAATTTTTTCCACAGATAGCAGGGGTCGGGGGTGGTAGTGGTGGTGAGGTGGAGTTCAGGTGGTGATGTGAGTGATGGGGAGCGGCTGTAAATACAGGTGAAGCTTCGCTCACTGGCCCAACACTCACTTTCTGTTGTGCAGCCTGGTTCCTAAGTTTCATGGAAGGCAATTTTTGCATGGACGGGGTGGGGTGGTGGTGGGAGGCAGAGCTTAGGCGGTGATGTGTGGCACAGTCCCTAACAGGCCACGGACCAGTACAGGGCCGTGGACCAGGGGTTGGAGATTGCAGACTTAATTAATTATTTGATCAGCCAATATTCACTGACCACATCTTTTCTTTAAGTTTTTGTTCTAGATACTACTGGGAACATGAAGCATTTTAAGATATGGTCCCTACCCTTAAGGAGTTTACAGCCTAGATTTGAAAAAAAAATGTCTTGCCAAAGTGACAAAAACTAAATAAAACAGGGGGGGCGGAGCAAGATGGCGGACGAGAAACACCGCCAGTTAGAGCG
>VBSM01003204.1:54912645-54935435 GCA_008086735.1 Cheirogaleus medius | reverse complement strand
TTTTGCTGCTTATTTCACGGACAGAAAGAACCGCTCGCTTAGGCAGGTCAAGTATTCTTTAATTGTGTCTGTGTTTTTGCCAATTGGCTGCAAGACACAGGATCACACTTCAGTCCCTTGGATATCATGGAGAGTCACTTGCTATCCAAAGACAGAGCCAAGTACAGTTTGATCTTCTCCTCGTAGACACTCCCTCCTCAATCTCACTCTATCATGACAAACACCATGGAGCATCTGTCTTGTGCAAGTCTTCTCCCAGGCTGGATTAAAACTTGAGCATAGCGATGCTTCCGCCAGACATCGGGAGGCGTCCCTCCTCCCAGCAAGAACACTTTTCGGTTAGATTTCCTGGGGCTAACAGCAAAGGAATGATTTTGACCTTCCACAGAGCCCAAACTCAGACCAAGTGAGCACAACATAGGACAGGGCTATGAAGGCCTGGTGATTTTTGGCTTAAAATCCAGCCAGATTGGACCTAATGTAGAAGCCACAGTATCATGGAAGCTTTGTGACTTGTGGTAATCATCTTTGTCATTTGAATGAATCCTCATTGGGTCTGGGCTCTAGGGATCTGAATCTTTTGTGAAACTGCTCCATGTCCCCATCCATCCTTTCCCTAGCTGATAGATTGTTCCCCCCCCCATTTTTGACTAGATAGGATCAATAGCAGAAGTGAGGAGCAGAAATGTCACCAAAATGTCAAAAATCAGTGCCAGAGCTTGTTTCAAATGCTTTTTCCTTTCCTGCCCACCTTCTCCTCCTCCTTTTTTTGGAATTTCTTTATGCCTGCACTTGATATTGCTACCTGAGGAAGCAGTACATCAAATGAAAGTTAAAATCTGTTATAATTTTTAACGTTTGAGAGAGAACTTAGAAATCAATGAATTTTACTCCTTCACTTTACAGTCAAGGAACCTGAGGACCAGGAAGGTGAAAAGATTTGCCCAATGGTTCATACACATGGAAGAAGTTACATTTTCACCATAGCACCTACCCCACCAATACTTTGCTCCCCCCTTCCCCGCCTTTGATTCCTCTCTACCTGGTCTTTGGACTGTTGGGAAAATGTGGGAAGTGATTTGAGCGTAGATAAAATCTGCCTCCTTGAAATGTTAAACCCCAATAAGGAATGGGAGTAGGGGGTGGAAAGTTTTCAGGGTTAAGGGTTTACTGTTTCAGTTCCTGAGGTGTTCTAGGGGTTCAAGGAGGTGCTCAGAGCAGAAGGTTTTGTCACCTGATGTGGCAGCAGACCACATCCCCACTCAGCGCTGCCTTCCATAGCAAGGCCGCCACCTCTGGGGTGGGACCCAGGCCCCACTGCACCCCGGAGTCTCTACCTCCCCTGAGCACCGTTTGGAATGGGGGCTGAGAAGTCAAGGGAGTCTACAGTTGCCTCATCTCCTCGCTGCTACATGACCCCCTAGTGAATTGAGCCATGTTTCCCAGCATGGAGGTTGGAAGCTGCCCGGGAATTGGGGCAGGCAGGCTGGCAAATCCTCCAGATAGATATGTTAGGAAGGCACGATTGCTTCACAATCAGGCATCTGACTTTGTATCCGGCTGCAAAGGGCACATAAACAAACAAATAAATGAACAAACAAAAACTGCATGAAGCATTGAGCTGGAAGGGAAGTTACTGTGTCCCCCTTGGTCCCCCACAGCCACTATTTAGCTGTGTGTCCCCTTAGCAAGTTCCATTAACTTCTCTGAGCCTCAAATTCCTTTCCATCTGTAAACCAGGGGTGTGGGTAAAAGCGTCCCTTTCTGGTCTTAAATGTTTATGATTTAAACTCTGCTTCCTACGGAGCAGGGATGAGAGCCCAGATCCCATCGTTCTTTTGTTCAGTTTTTTTGACACGCAAAGCAAGGAAAAAGAGAATTCTAATGGCTTGGTGGAGAGCAGTTATCTCCTGTAAGCTCCCCTCTCTCACCCCCATAGTTTGTGACGGGTCATATATTTGATTACGCAAAGTAAATTGGGAAATCATATCTCCGCAATCCCATCTGGGATTATTTATTTCGCCGCGCCCGCAGCCAAAGTCGTGAAATGGTACAATGTTTCGAGAGTAGCTTTCCACGGGAGGAGATGGATTCGAGGTCATCTCTGGAGAAACCAAAGCCACAGCCGGCCACAGCAAAGCACTTCTGAGATGCCCAGAAGTTTCCAAACATCAGTCACCAGCCCGCGCGCTGGCGGCAGGTTGATTTAACAAGGCGTTTAGGCCGGTGCTGGAGGGAGAGGACTCCTACCACCTCCCCATCCTCATCTGGAGGCCTCTGAAGCCGAAAGTCGGATGGGCGGAGTCAGGAGGAAGCCGGGTCTCGAATTTTACCCAGCCTGGGGCTCTCTGCAGTTCACCGAGTTAAAATGATAAAAATAGGCTGGGGGGATGGGGGCAGTGGCTCACGCTTGTAATCCCAACACTCTGGAAGGCGGAGGCGATAGGATTCTTTGAGGCCAGAGTTCCAGGCCACCCTCAACAACATAGCTACCGCATCTCTACAAAAAATTAACAAAAATTAGCCGGGTATGGTGCTGTGTGCCTGTAGTCGTGGCTACTCGGGAGGCTGAGGCAGGAGGATTGCTTGAGCCCAGGAGTTTGAGGCTTCAGTGAGCTATGATGACACCACTGCACTCTGGCCCCCAGCAACAGAGCGAAACCCTGTCTCTAAAAACAGAACAAAACAGAAAATAATACAAATAACAACTCTCAAGTACTCCATGCACAGCATGGGCAGGTCCCCTTGCCAGGCTGTCTACAGGCATCGTCGCCTTTAAGGTTAACTTCATTTTGCAGTTGAGCAAAGTGAGGCATAGAGGAAGGTTAAGGATCTGCCTCACTATCACCCAGCCAAGGAGTGGCAGATTGGGCGTTCAAACTCGCATCTGTCAGGCTCTGAGGGGCTCGGGCTCGGTCCTCAAGCTGGATTGTCCGCGCAGAGCCCTGGCAGAGAAAGGGGCTCAGGGAAGGCTTAACTCCTGCGACCAGCTCAGTGAGCGGGGTGGGAGGTGGCAGGGCCAGGCTGGAGAAGCCCAGGGCCCTTGAGCGGGATCCGAGCCTCTGTGCCAAGCGCTAGACAGGCCACGCCAGGTTTCAGGGAGGACCAGGTGGGATTGGCGCAAGGAACGGACGGTGAGCGGGAGCCAATTGGAAGCACGCTTCCCTCCTTTATTTATTTTATTTTATTTTTAATTTTTGGAAGGGTGTTTGGAAGGAAAAAAAGCCACCCTCATCAAGGGGGTGGGGGAAGGAGCTACACTCCCTCCAGCCTTTTTGTTCAGGTTTGCCTGTGTTCCTTGCTAAAAGTGGGCTTCTCACCAGGTGGGGCAGAGCAGCGCCGGGGACGGAAAGGGGTACAGAGTGAGAGTTATTTGGGGTAAAGGGAGAGGAAGGCAGAGCGGGTAGCGGCCCCGCTCCAGCCAGCTCTGAGAGCAGCAAACCCCGCCGGCCGCCCCCACAGAGCAACTCGGGCTGAGTCCACAGCGGCCCCGCCGCTTTGTAATTTACAAGAGGGACTCGGAATTGTACTTTGTAATTCGGTGTCGGTTTACAAGCCAAAAGGACTTCTGTTTCTTCACCTCACCAGGTCTTCAGTCACGGCCTGACCCCTTTTAAGAGAGGGACCTCGATATGGGGGCAGGATTCCTAGCGCCCTTGCCTTTCAGCCAAGCTTGCGAGGCACGCGGCGGCGGGGCCGCCTCCGGAGGAAACGCATGTCTATACCCAGCGCCTACGTTGTGAAGACGGACCATCCTCACTGCTGAGTCTTCACAACGAGCCGGGCCAAGGGAAGCCACGCTTCCCTTTCTGCAGATGAGGCAAGTGAGTGGAGGAGAAATAATTGACCAAGGTCATGTAGCCAGTGCAACAACCTGTTCGAACCCAGGCTCTCTGACGCCTATTCCCTCTGAATATTTAGCTTACCGAACAGTTTGAGCAGCCATAGATTCCTTTCGCAATCCGATCAAAGTTATGATCATCTTCCCCTCGCGCCCCACCCCCGCCAAAGGACAGAATGTCGCGTACAATATCGGAGCTACTTGGACGTCCTGAAGTTCGTCCCAGGATAAAGACCCTCCTCCCCCTACACTACCTCACTTTCCAGCAATTGGTAGGATCCTGATTCCCTGGAGGCATCCAGCCCAGGGATGGAGGATACTGGATCCCGATTACAGCACGTCCGCAAGAACAGCAGATGAGTGTGTAGGGAAGGTAGGACAGGCGGGAACTTGGAGATGGACAGGATGTCTGGAGAAAGCAGTGGGATTGTGCACGACTTTTGCTAGGGGTAGGGGGACAGTGCTGGGGAGGAACTGATCCTGAGTCCACCCACTTGGGACCCGCAGGCCCAGGTCTTCTAGCAAGCACTGGGACTTTGCTTTTCCCACATCGGGGCGATGGGCACGCAGGGGGAAGACCTGCCAGCCTCTGCCAGAACATTCTGAGGGCCTTGTCCTCGCCATAGGCTCCGAGTTCCAGGAGCCAGCTCCGCCATCCCACCTCTCCCTGTCTCATCTTGCGTCTTGGCTTAAGCCCGGTGGTTTATTGTACACAAATCCAACTTGTTTCCTCCTTATACAGCAGTTTAAAAAATTCGAACTAGTTCAAGAGCTGCTCGGGTCCTTGTTTACTTTCAGTTTAGGAAACCGCCGTTTAAACTCCTTCCCCCTCCTGTTCCCTCCTGGTTCCCCTCTCCCTCAGTCTAGTTACCCAAAGTTAGCAAACCTACTTTCTTGATTTTGTTTCTTAATATTTGAAATAACTAGTGAAGGGCTAATATTTCATCTCCTTACCCCCCACCCCTGCCATAAAAGCAATAAATAGAATAAAAGCCCAGCCAGCCAACCGCGTGCACACACTGGCCAGTAGCTTGCGCGCACGTTGCGGGGCAGAGCACCGAAAAGCTTGTTTGCAAAGGCAGAAATGCAGCTAGCAGGGGAAGACGCTGAGAAGACAAGAATGATTTGATAAAAAACGTGCCGGGTCCTCTTACAGGAGGACTACTAGTAATGCTAGGCACTAAAATCAGACGGAATGCGAGGGGACAAGTAAAATAATAATAATAATAATATTAACCCCACGCCCAACCTGCAAACCCACTGTGAGTCTTTCTGTCTGGGAGCGAGGTGCTCCACGAAGTTTCAGATTCTTCAGAGAAGAGGCCGACCTGGGATCGAGGTGCTCGCCAGTCTGCCGCTCTCCCTGAAACTATTGGGTCCTCTCTGAACCTCAGTTTTGTCATTACAAACAAACAAATAAACAAACAAAAAAACGGGGATAAGAACACATTTCTGTTGTCTGGAATTCAAACGCTCCAACATAAATTTTTTAAAAAGTGCTTTGACGTGTATAAGAAACTATACGAAAGATAAAACTCACTGGTGTTATTAGGTGGTGCTAAGGGAGAGGCACTGTCTGTTTGACCCTTCGTCCCACGTCCAAGCGTGCACCGCTCCCAAGTCATCCCCTGAGACGCTAGAGCGACTGAAGAGCAGACCAGAATAAACAGGACTGTTTCTGTACTTGCTTCACTGGGCTTCACAAGAGGCTCTGGGGAGAAGCACCCGCACAAATGGGAATCCCATTCGTCAGGGAAGAACTTTCCAGTGTCGCTAAGGGCTTGAGAATACCTGTACTTTCAGAGGGTCGCGTTAGTTTTCAGAGTAATTCCTAAGCTTCCTTTGTTCCCACTTTGAGCCAGGTTAACTTCTAACATTCTGACAGGCTC
The DNA here is from genome assembly GCA_008086735.1 of Cheirogaleus medius. Classification (NCBI taxonomy): domain Eukaryota; kingdom Metazoa; phylum Chordata; class Mammalia; order Primates; family Cheirogaleidae; genus Cheirogaleus; species Cheirogaleus medius. The sequence continues at coordinate 54,929,705 of VBSM01003204.1, read as the reverse complement.
GGAAAGAAGTAACGTGGAATTAGTTCAGCAATTTCCTCTCTTTAACAAATATTCGGAGCCTACTATGTGCTCTGTGCAATGACACCCAGTTTTATAATCTGCCTCCTAAACCGATCCTACTTGAGAGGACTTAATTATTTACAGGTGCAACTAGAAAAGCGTCTATGTTATTTAAAATTTAGTTCAAGAAGTAGAATGCAGCGTTGAATTGGGGGACTCATTCCTTCTTTCAATATGTTGGAAATTTATTTTGTCATTAAACATTTTTGTGAAGGATTTCTGAGGGAGACAGTAGAAAGTTCCTTTTCTTTATAAATACATTCGTGCACACTAAAAAGCAGTCATCTTTTTTTTTTATTTTTAAAGAGCTTTGTTTAAATGCATGCTTAGAGTAAATATATCTAAATCTCTTAATGGCATGCATTGCCGTTCTCCCCCTAATTAATAGCAATTGACATAGCAGAAAAATGTAGTGACTTGTAGTTGAGGTGGCCATCTGCCTCCTGGGCTGGGTGAAGGTTAATGAGGAACTATTTCGCACTTCGAGGATACGCGGGGCTAAACACAAAAATATCTGCAGGTCATTTGTATGCTAACTAGGCGCTGTGGTGCAAGGTAACGGTTGATTTAGTCTTGCAGGAAAAAGAAAGATGCTGTTGTGCGCCCCATTACAGAGGTTTCATTTCTGCGCCCCACTCTGGGCTAATGATTTGAGTCTCAGAAATACTGGTGGTGCCGATAACGTAGAGACCAGTGCTAGCCTTTCTGATCTCTGCCTCGTCGATTATTACCTTTTCTAGAGAACAAAGCGATTCCTAAGAGTGTGTCGCTGCTTGTTTCTTAGTCCGCGAGGTAAACGGCGACTTCTCCCCCGCAGGCACCGTCACAGTTCGGTTTTAGCTTCTGGACCGGCAACCCCGCTGCACCGAAGGCCCCTGCGGGCGGACTCTGGCTGAGCGCGGCGGGGAGGAGCGCGTCGACCGCGGCCGGCGTGTTTCGGCCAATCAGCGTACACACCGCCTGACAACTGGCCAATCAAAGGGCGCAAAGCTCAGGGGCCAGAGCGGATAATACTAGGAAGGGGAGCCGGGACTGGAGACTGCAAGTAGTGCCGCTGCGCTGAACGCAGCTGCTTGCGGCCGGGTGAACCCGCGGTGTGAGCCAGGCTGGGGCGGCCCGACCTTTCTCGTCCAGCTTGGGTCAGAGGAAGCCGAAACGGCCTCAGCGAGGTGAAGCGCCCGAGGCTGCAGAGGACCGATCAGAACTTTGCAGAGTTCGGGATGTACAAGGCGAGGTCACTGAGGACTTGACTCACCTCCTCCCCACTTCCCTACTGTCTCCTCCCTTCCCGCCCCCACCGTCCAGTGGGCTCGCTCGGGGCCTCCAGCTCTCAGCCCCCGATTTCTGTTTGCATGCACAGCCAGCAGCCTGAGAGCCAGATCCCAAAGCTGGATATCTTTTGACTCGGCCTCTAGCCGGGGGCCTCAAAGTCTTGGTGAGTGCTGTGATGCCTCTAGGGGTGTCAGGGGAGGGCAAAGGGCGTGAATCATCTTTCCTTATCTTTTCTGTTTTACTTGGATGCCTTGCCTTAAAGATGTGAACCAAGCAGCCCTGTGCAGTCCAAGTGCTTTTGATGCTGGACTGCCATCTGCAGCTTTGTGCCCAGTGTCCCTATGGGATCCTAATGATCCAAAGCAAGCAACACTTTGGTTTTCAGTTGATTATTTTGGGGAGGGGGGACGAAAGGACCTGTTCAAGCCCAAGGAGAAGTCCTTGTGGTGGTGTAGGATGATCAGAGGCATTTGGGAAGCATGGAGTGGTACTGGGTCTGAAGGGGCCCTTGTAATCAAAAGGAATTCTTCCAGCGACATTTTAATATTCATCTTGGTCATACTATGATGGGTATGGGAAGCCTGACAGGTGGCCTAGGTCAGCCTGGTTGGACACAATACTTTGTGTGTGTGATCGGGGAGTTACCCAGGGACTTGTCTGTGTAGAGCCAGAGAAGGTTGTGGTTAAAGGTCAGATGCTCACAGAGCACTTAAAATTAATAAAATAAAACCCTTGTTGGGTTGTGGATCCCTGGGGGCCCTAGAGATAACAAGAAAGGCACGTGTGGCTCGGATGTGAGGAACCTGTAGAGAGCAGGGTAACTCAAGGGGCCTGAGGCGGGTGGACCAAGAGCTGTGGGCCCGAGGCTCCGGAATGGTCCCTGACGGCGGCCGGTGGGTCCTTGGGTCTTTTTGTGTGTCCCCAGAGTGCGGGCTGAGCGCAGGCCCGAGAGAGGCCCCAGCGCCATGGCCGAGCGGCAGGCTGGCTCGGCGGCCGGGGACTGGGAGATCGACGTCGAGAGCCTGGAGCTGGAGGAGGACAGTTGCGGGGCGCCGCCGTCAACGCCGCCCGGGCCCAGCCTGCCGCCGGCCGACGGGGACGGCGAGGACGACGAGGAGGACGAGGAGGAGGACGAAGACGCGGAGGAAGAGGGCGACGGCGAGGAGGCGGGCGCGTCCCCGGGGGTGCCTGGCCAGCAGGAGCAGCAGGGTGCACTGCCGCCCGGGCCGCCGCCAGTGCCTCAGGCCTTGCCGGCCCGGGCCGGGCCCCCGGAGCGCGGCACGAACGCGGGCGGCGGCGCGGAGCCGCGCAAGCTGAGCCGCACGCCCAAGTGCGCGCGCTGCCGCAACCACGGCGTGGTGTCCTGCCTCAAGGGCCACAAGCGCTTCTGTCGCTGGCGCGACTGCCAGTGCGCCAACTGCCTGCTGGTGGTGGAGCGGCAGCGCGTCATGGCCGCCCAGGTGGCGCTCCGGAGGCAGCAGGCCACCGAGGTGCGTACCCGCCCGGCCCTGGGGCGCGCCTCGCCGAGGCGTCCCGGGCCACCGTGGAGGTTGGGAAGCTGGAGGGGACGGGCAGCTACCCACACTCCGCGGCCCAGGGCCTTGCGGCGCCTGCCACTTCCTCGGAAGAGTGGTGAGGACGCTTCTCTGCCTGCCCGGGCTTGCAGCGTCGGGAGGGAGAAAGCCGTGGACATCGCATCGCTGAGGAACTTGGCAGAAAAGTTTTTGTATGAAAAGGAAGGCAGGGAGGCCCATTTGGGACATGATGAGAAAATAATCTTATGTATTTATTTTTCATGTTTAAAAGTTTCTTTTGGTCGTGTTGGGTGCAAGGCGGGGAGGAGAGTTGTTGATCCAGGACATGGTGTCCAGTTGGAGGCTCATCACTGCAGTACTCGTGTTGATGAGGGGAGGGGAAGAACCACTCGGTGGTGCACTCAGTGCTTCTGCTGTCACCTGGCCCTTCGAAATATTCGGAACATGCTAACATGCTACCCATTTTATGGATGAGACAAAAAAGTGCGTGGGAAGTTAGGTGCCTGTAGCCCAACGTCATACAGCCCAAAGCTACTACTATCCCGGCAAACTTTCTAAGAGCCCCGTCTTTGCAGCCTTTCACTGTGGGACTCCCAGCTGTAAGGAGAGCCCGGGTTTTCTTTACAAGGGAGGCTCATGAACCTCAGAATTGGTATCTCCTGTGTGCCTGCACATGGAGAGCAAGACTTTACGGAGCCTCCTCCCAGACTTGGGACAAGGGAGGATTTTTTATTTTACTTTTTGGCTGAGAGGAGCTGGAGAGTGGATCACCGGACATGCTAAAGGCAGTGACCCCCAATGGGACAACCTCCTGAGGGCCCCCAAGAGTGCACTGGACCTGGTCCTGGTTCTGGGCTCGGCTTCCTCCTGCGTCTGTCTCCCATGGGTTCTGGCCGGCCCTGCGTTCTTAAGCATTTTCCCGGCCTGCTGGGTGGTACAGAAATGTGGAAGGGCCAGGAATCATGAGGCAAGGGCCAGGAGTATCCTTATTTTGCATTCCCTGAGGCCTCCAAGATGTTTTGTTCACTTTCCTGTCCAGTAAACAATCTGGAGTTTGCGGCCAGACCCAAAAGACTCTCGTATCTTCCCTTCACCCCCTAGCACTCCATCTCACCCGCCCTCCCACAAGGAGAAAACTGCCCTGAGTCACTGCCCAACAACAGGCTTTGAGCACCTTCTGTCAGTCCCAGTGAGTGTCCACGGTGAAGCCATTCGGCACAACACTCTCTCCAGGACAGGCTCCTATTGTGTGCCCCACCATGGATTTCGCTTTCTCTGCGATGTCCCTCCTCTTCTGGCCACAGATCTTCTGTGAAAGAAGAGTCTGGGGTGACTATTTGCTAGAGAAAGTCGGGGGGGGCCCAACTTACCAGTTGGCAGCTTCAGACAGCCTCCAGCTCATTGCCCTAGGATTGAGGGTTGCTGATATGAATTTGTTTGGAATAATTTTTTACACGGGATGTGAAAATAAATACATTTAGATTGGTAAGAGTTTCTAGAAGATTTGCTGATACCCCTGCCTTCTCCCTTCTCTCTCACATTTTCTTTCAGGGCATTGTTGATTATGTTTCTTGTGTTTACAGGACAAGAAGGGGCTTTCTGGGAAACAGAATAATTTCGAGCGCAAAGCTGTGTACCAGAGGCAAGTCAGGGCACCCAGTTTGCTGGCCAAAAGCATTTTAGAAGGTAAAACAATGCAAAATCATCCTTTAGCCTTTTAAACTGAGTTGAATAACTCTCATGATTCAAGCATATTTATTTTTTTCAGGCATATTTATTAGGCTGTGAAGGTGCTATGTGAGGGGAAGGTACTATTAGGGAGTTTTCCTCTAGGTGCTCTCTGGAAGGATACAGAGAAAATTAGCACAGCCCCTGTGCAAGAAAGCTTTCCTCTAGGAAGGAAACCATGACCTGGGAAAATGAATCTCACATACTTGCTGAGGTTTTGTCACCATCATTTTAATAATCTTGATAATTTTGTTGTCTGCTTAATGATTAATGAGTTAGCATGGAGTGCATGTGAAATTTGCCCCAGCGTGAAGGACATATAGAGATACACTGCCAAGTAATCCTGGAGCAGATGTCCTGGAAATAAATAAATAAATTAACAAAACAAAACGAAACGAAATGACCAAACACTTTGTTGTAGCAGGAACTGACTAGCTAGAGTAAGTCAAGTGAGGAGTTTAACAGCTGTCCTTGACCTATAAAGACCTCTAGTTTGGAAGTTCAACTTCAGACTCCACTCTTTTTCACTGTACTATTTTCCTCCCTGGATTATCTAGGTAATTGCTGTTATTCCATGCTTCATTTTAGCATTTTTGACAGTCGAGGTTATAGAGTCCGAAAAAAGTTTTGAATCAAACAAGGGGAGTGGAGGTTGAATTTGAACAGTGAAATCTCTTTCTCTCTCCATGTTTTTACTTTCACTGAAGCTTTGGGATATATTAATTTTTCTGAAAATATTGCTGATTTTTTTTTTAAGTATCTCTATTTGGGTGTGGAATTTATTTATTGACCTACTCAATAATATTACTATCTTTCACATATTTCTTTAAATTTGAAGGAAAGTTTATATTTGCTTTAATCATTGCCATTTCATGAAATTCAGGTTGAAAGTAGATTTTTTTAAAAAGTAGACATTTGAATTCAGCTTTTTCCTTGTATGGCTTCTGATGTTAGTTGGTTCTGGGCAGGTTTTGAAGTTCCTTCTTGTCTCACCCTGTGTTGTGTACTTCTGACCTTAGAGTGGTTTCTCATGAATTAAAAATGAATTTGGTTACATACTGGATAAACAGATTTATAACAATAGGGACCACATTGATAAACTGAAATTGTGCCAAAGCAACTTGAGAAGTGGGAGGACTAAATGGAAGAGTAAATTCAAGTAAATAACTTCCTGGCAAAACTTACCATAGAGATGGAAACATTAATTTTCAAATTTTATTTTATTTGCAAATGAGTATGATAGCTTTGTCACTATGTAAACACAAATATAACAATGGATCCTTCAAACAAATTTGATAGAGGTGAGTGCTTGGGGATGATGAAATACTCAAAAGTATTTTATGCAGCCAGGAATTCCATTTATGTTACACTAATCTTTGCTTTTAACTTTGTCCCTATTCATGTGATGACTTAATCTGTGTTCTAATGATTGCTTATTTAACCATTTTTGTATCTGGCCAACATGATTAGAGCTTGGGAAACATGTCTTATATTTTTAGTATAGCAGGGAATACCATCCCCCTACCCCTATTTTTTGTTTTGTTTGCACTGGTAGTCAGGGGAAGGGGCCTGGTGAAATTGTTCACTGCAGAGTGTGTTTGACTAGTTAACAGCTCTTTTCAATTTTCTATGCTTCTCTATTTCCTGAGTCTTTTTTTCTTTTTCTATTCACTAATCTCCTTTAACTTTCTTTCTCTTTTTTCCTAGTTCTCCTTGGATTATTCTACAACTGTAACAATGTGTACATAATGAGCCATCTTTAGAAAATAAAAGTGACATCAGCCCTAGGTATAGATATCTTTTTTAATAATGAAAAAAGATGACATGGATAATAATAAAACGTTATTTGAAGCAAGATGAGTGTAGCTTTGTCTCTTAATGTATGAGGGCCTGGGAAGAATATTAACATTTCAGTCAATAAAGTATGCCTGTCAAAGCAAGCAAGCAAACAAACCTATAACAACAAAAACGGCAATAAGAAAAAGTTTAAATGTGGATATCCTTCCCCCTAAAGGGAACTATTTTAAACCGAACTTACACTTTTGCTTTCTGTATAAAAATATTAGTGATATAGAACTGTAAATTATTGTTACTGATTTGCAGTGTTTCTCTTGCCTTCTGGATTTGCAGGTTTTTGTTCCCTAGATGTTAATCACTTTCATGTGCAATGTTTGCTTATTTTAGGCTATCGCCCCATTCCAGCGGACACTTATATAGGAGGGACCTTCCCTCTACCTCCCCCAGTTAGTGACAGGATGAGGAAAAGAAGAGCCTTTGCTGATAAAGAGTTGGAGAACATTATGCTGGAGAGGGAATATAAAGAGAGGGAGATGTTGGAAACTTCCCAAGCTGCTGCCTTGTTCCTGCCCAACCGCATGGTGCCTGGACCTGAATATAGCTCCTACAAAACTGCCTATAGCCCCAGCCCAGTGGAACCACCAAGCGAGGATTTCTGCAGTTTTTTGCCTACCTGCCTTGATCTAACCATGCAGTATTCAGGGTCTGGGAATATGGAACTAATTTCTTCCAATGTCAGTGTGGCCACGACTTACAGACAATATCCCTTGTCCTCGAGGTTTTTAGTTTGGCCCAAGTGTGGCCCCATTAGTGACACCCTCCTCTACCAGCAATGCCTGCTAAATGCCACCACCTCTGTTCAAGCCCTGAAGCCTGGGGCCAGCTGGGACTTGAAGGGAGCACGAGTCCAGGATGTACTCAGTGTAGAGCATGACATGATGCCACCGAAACTGGAAGGCTCCCTGATGCTGCCTCACACTCCTGAGGTCCAGACCTCTAGAAGTGACCTTCAGGGTCATCAGGCTGTCCCTGAGAGGTCTGCATTCTCCCCACCCCGACGGAATTTTTCTCCCATTGTTGACACGGACTCCCTGGCAGCTCAAGGGCACGTCTTAACCAAGATCAGCAAAGAAAACACCAAGCACCCTCTGCCACTTAAACATAATCCATTCCACTCGTTATTCCAGCAAACGCTTAACGATGCATCAGCTCCTGAGTTGAAAACACCATTTGTCAAAGATGCCTTTGAAGAGACCTCTAAGAAACACAGAGAGTGTTTAGTCAAAGAAAATCAGAAGTACACATTTACAATAGATAGATGTGCAAAAGACCTTTTCGTAGCCAAACAAGTTGGAACAAAACTCTCAGTGAGTGAGCCGCTGTCATTTTCTGTTGAGTCTATTCTTAAGAGGCCTTCGTCTGCCATCACTCATGTCTCTCAGTGAAACTGCTTATACAGAAAGCTGGATTTTCTGCCATCTTAGAGGGTTCTTGTCATTCGTTATTTTTTTTAAAAAGTCAAGATGTTTGTATAAAGAAATTTCTAATGTAAAAACTGATGATTGCTAAAAGTTCTATATTCATATGCATGTACTTTTTCTTATCACATAAATATATTTAAACTTAAAGATGGAAATTGCCTAATGTGCAAATTGTAAAGTTTCATGCTTTACACAGCATTTCAAAAAGCAATAAAATTGACACTGTCACCTAAAAGACCCAGTATTTGCTGAAGCAAATAGCTTCCTCTATCTAGATGAAAAGCTGGTGTCCTTGAAATGTGTTTTTTATTTTGCTATTAAAATATGATTCTGTATATTTTCAAGCATTCTTAATGGCCACTGGGGCCACAGGAAAACACTTAAAATGCTTTAGTTTTGCATTTTGAATGGCACATAATTTAACTGTTTAAGACTGAGGCAAAAATAACTTTAAGGAGAACGTGGGGCTGTTTGTATGTTTATAGTATCTTGATTTCTTGTGCTTGAAGTTGAATTAATTTGAAGGGAAATCAAGTATAATACCTCATTTATGTGATGCTGTGGGTTCTTGGGATGGATTTCTTTTGACTCCCTGGGGCCCAGTTTCTTTCCCTAGTGGGAATGTGCATGGGGGCCTTAGGCTTCCTTTCTAGGAAAGGAATATTCCTTTGCACATTTCTAGTTTCATTGAACATTCTATGATTATAGGTTACTAGGGGCCACAAATCAGGTTCCCTTATAAGGTGCATCATTTCAGCCCAAGGTAGGGCCCAGACCTCTTCTCAGCTCTTGTGTTAGTCCACTGTTAGAGAAGTACTGGAGACAGCAGGCATTTGGATGCAGGCCCAGTGGCAACTCTCAGCTGGTCCCTGAGTATCAGCTTTACCCCTCCCACATTTGTACCAGTGTCAAAGACTTTCAGTGCAGCTCTCTTCTGACATGAAAACATTTACTATTCAAATTGCTTCAACTGACAGTTGCTGAAGCCTGCAGATATTTATCACAACATGAGGGTGGCTTCTTGATTTTTAATACCCTTTCTTCCGTTTTTAAGTTCCTTGTTACTGTCTTGTTTTGCCCAACAAAATGTTAACTGTTTTTCCATATATTGATAAAATTAGAGTAAGGCATTTATGAGAGTATTAAATTCATCTCTTAAGACCTTGCCTGTGCATCCCAAATCAAATTTTAAGTTGTCATAGTTTTCTCAATACAGAAAAGCAAGAACCAGATATTTCGACTTTAATACCACCACAGAGTGAGATTTTATTTCCAACTCTCCTCTTTTCTGGGTAAGAGGAACACTAGGTGGGCATGTGGAATGTACCACGTGTTCAGCGGTTTAAACAGTTTTGATCTTGTTCTTGAAAACACTTTAAATTATTTAAAAATTATTTTGCTACTGATGAGCTCATGTAAAGCTCCAGGGAGTCTGAATTGTTGCTTAAAATTAGCATCAATTTTAAAAACAACAAGCCAAACCTTAGGTTGATTTTCAGTTTGTACTTGTAAAATAACATTTGGTTTTGTTGAGTCAAATTTACTTATTTTTACTATTGTAAAAGCCAGAGTGAATGGAAGTTTGCCAGAGGAAAAGAAAATGAAAGCAGGCTGAGTTTCCAATAACTGTTAAAGATTATCATTAAGTGGAAAAAATGTTTTCCAGCCAAGTATGCTCTGGTGTTAGAGACAGAATCTAACTCCAGTTTTTCCTCTCAGTCATCTCTACTTTATCTCTAGAGTCACTAATTTTTGTCTTCCTCTCAGAAATTTATTTTTTGTGTCTAGCGTTAAATGTGTACTTAGCATTGAATTAAATGGCTTCAGAGGTAATGAGGGGAAACATATTAGAATAAAACTACATTTAAAAAAAATCCCAATGAGAAGGTCTTCTTAATCCAAAAATGGATTTTCTCTCTTTCTTACTCTGTTTTTGTATTTTGAATACTTGTATTTGTCAAATTTTCTCCTTTTGTGTCCAGTGAACATATTGGGACTTCTATTCTGTCCTCTCTCCGTATCGTTTTAATCCTGTTAAGTGAATCTAGTTGGCTGTGAGTATTAGTGGTTTTTCCTCACATTACTGGTGACCAGCATTTTATTGTTCTTGAACATTTATGAGGGTCAGTACTTTCCCTGGCAAATTTATTATTATACTGTACATTAGTTCTGCTGTAATGATGAAGTCTTTGAATCTACCACCAGCCACTTATTAAGAGTTTTGTTCTTGGCTCTTTGCTTTTTAAAAAAAAATCATTTCACTTCCATGAAAACTATCATATAGAGTGTTCAAAGGGTGTTGTCATTGACATATTGAATCACCTTGTGGTCCAATTTGAACATTTTCTATGTTAAAGGTAATAAATGGATATGGCTTTAATAGTTTTTATTTTAATTCTTTTTATTTCAGCATATTATGGAGGTTGGCTTTAATAATTTTTGAGACTAGTAAATTTTGAGAGCAGTAAAACATGGAGCTTTTCCTCCATTTAACTCATAGTACAGTAATGACATGTTTTCCTTCCATCTCAACTGATCAAATGTTATTTTTTGCTCAATTTGCAGTTCTCAAAGTTTACGACAGTGCCTCTCAAACTTTAATGGATCATTGAGCCACCTGGAAATCTTGATAAAATGCAGATTCTGATTGTGTAGGGCCGGATAGGCCTGAAATTCTGCATTTCTAACAAACTCTAGGATGCTGCTGCTGCTCGTCTTCAGGCTACAGTTTGAGTAGCAAATGTTTACAGCACTTGTGTTATTTCAATGCATATTTAATACAATCTGCTGTGGATTTGGGGTTCTAATGCAATAATAATTATATTGCTAGTATGAATGATTTAATATACATGAATAGTTAAAAAAATTTTCCTTTCTACTAACCCTTTGGTGGCAGAAGTAGGACAAGACCTAGGCAAGTCATATGGTAGATAAGGCCTGCTCCCCTTCTTTCTCTTTTTCCCCTCAAACCTATAAGTTGTTTTAATTTGGTGAAGAATATAATATATATTTTTATTTTTAATTGTGGGAAAATACACATAAAGTTTACCATCTTAACCATTAAGTACATTCACATTGTGCAACCACTGCCACCATCTGTCCACATAATCCTTTTCATCTGGCAAAACTGAAACTCTGAACCCATTAACAATAACTCCCTCCCCTCACAGCCCTTGGCACACACCATTCTACTTTCTGTCTCTACGAATTTGACTACTCTAAGTACCTCATACAAGGGGAATCATACAGTATTTGTCTTTTTGTGACTGCCTCGTTTCGCTTAGTATAATGTCCTCAAGGTTCATTATGTTCTAGCATGTGTCAGAATTTCCTTCCTTTTTAAAGCTGAAGAGTATTCCACTCTGTGTGTGTTTGTGTACCTCATTTTGTTTATCTAGTCATCTGTCATTAGGAAGATGCTTCCAACTTTTGGCTATTGTAAATAATACTGCTATGGGCTGGACATGGTGGCTCATGCCTCTAATCCTAGCACTTTGGGAGGCTGAGGCAGGAGGATTGCTTGAGGTCAGGAGTTTGAGACCAGTCTGGCCAACATAGCGAGACCCTGTCTTTACAAAAAATTAAAAAAGTTAGCCAGGTGTGGTGGCATGCATCTGTAGTCCTACCTACTCGGGAGGCTCAGGCAGGAGGATCACCTGAACCGGGAGTTTGAGGCTGCAATGAGCTAACTGCACTCCAGCCTGGGTGGCAGAACAAGACTCTAAAAAAATAGTATTAATGATAATACTACTACTATGAACATGGGTGTGCAAATGTTTCTTTGAAACCTTGCTTTCAACTCGTTTGGATATATGTGCCTCTTCTTCATCCAATCCTCTCTTCCTAATTTCACTCTCTTCCTGTCTTTAGAAACTGAGTTTTCTCAGGCACGTGTTCCTTCCATACTATCCTTTCTCCCCCAGTGTGTGGACCATTTCCACTCAACACTGCTGTTTCCCAGAAAGACTCCAATATCAGTAGTGCCACTTTTAATATGAGTTTAAGTGAGCATGTTATCAGATATATGGACTTATGAGCTTAATTCCAATTGCATAATAAAAGACTGTAACTAGTATTAAGAAACTTTTTAGAATTCCTTTTGAAAACTTTCCAAAGTGCTAAAGAGCAAAGAAATGGCTGAAGGTCAAGAAGAAATAAGGAGAGTCCAAAATTCTCTGGAGAATAGTAAAGACATGACTTAATGTCAAGGTTCAGTTTTCTTTTTTTTTTCTTTTTTTTTTATTTTTTTTTAGAGACGGGGTCTCGCTCTTGGTCAGGCTGGTTTCGAACTCCTGACCTTGAGCTATCCACCCGCCTCGGCCTCCCAGAGTGCTAGGATTACAGGCGTGAGCCACCGCGCCCGGCCAAGGTTCAGTTTTCAATTGGGTCTAGAATTCTTACTGGCCCACCTGATTTCATTAATTTTGGATTAATTTTATTTGTTCCTATTCTAGGTCTATAAACTTAGGCTTATTCCCATAACTAGGGTCTAGTTTGTAAGGCTGATGGTTCTTGAAATGGCTTGACCCTGCATTTATAAACTTGGGCCTGTGGCATCCACCTGTATTTATTTTGATGATTATACCAAGCTTTTATTATGCTTCACAACCTTAGTTCTTTTGGTTTCTTTTGTCATGTCTAAATACATTTAGGGCATGCTGGACATAGATATCTGCATATAGGTTGGCATCTGGTATAATGATAAATGTGCAATAATCATAATTAACATGTGTTTAGAGCCTGCCAATTTACAGAGCACATTCACATTTATTATCTCTTATATTCCTCACATAAATTCTATAGAAATTTGGCAAGTGGCCATATTAAGAATTGAATGGACATCTCTGTGTCTGTGTACACAAATTTGGGGATTTTTCCAATATACAACATGACTTTATATAGCATAATCTATCTCTAAACTTTTGTATATAAAAATTAAGTGCCTCTAATGCTTATATACAATATATATGATACATTATGCATGTATATTTTTACCTGAATGACTACATACATCTCTGTGTAGAAACATCTGCATACTCATTCTACCTTCATTAAGTTACACAAACCCACACCCACACCCACACATCCTGGTCTCATGGGGTTGTGAGACCAATTGCTACAAGGAATGAGAACGAGAACCTGCTGGGGAAGCACAGGGACTGATGGCTTCAGCTGTCACGCCTTTTGATCCACTGTGGCATTCATGCCAAGGCCACACTTTCCCTAGGCTGCTTCCCACTTATGACTGTGTACAGCAGGGTTGCTGGAAAGGAACATTTTTTTGCCCTGTCATGGGACTCCTCTAACAGACATCCTTAGCTAGGGAACTCCTCATTCAGGTATGTTGTTACAGGTGTTTGATGAGCCTAAAAACTAGTACCTCTGTTCCATGCCTGCGGTTCTGAACCAATCAAGAAATAAGACAAAACATTGGCATTTGGTCTCGAACTCCTGGCCTCAAGTGATCCTCCCACCTCAGCCTCCCAGAGTGCTGGAATTTCAGATGTTAGCCACCGTGCTTGGCCCTGGGAGTTGGCATTTGGAGATTAGAATATTCTTACCTACCTTTATTACTGATTACAATTACATTGGAGAATGTGACTTATATCCAGGAGCATGTGGGCTTCATAATGCTCAACTCCAGAATTACACAGACTACCCACCTAAAAACAATCAGCAGTGGCCCACTACACCTCCCCTCCTCCCCTGTGTGTGGGGAGTGACTGAGGGTCTATAGTCCCAGCGTGCAGGTTGGCTCGTGAAAGGAAGGGGAGAGGAATTGGAAGAGCTACCCATGCCCAAACTTACCACTTGGGTAAATTACTCTCCTTTCACCTTTTGATTTAGCATAATTTTGTTATTATTTTCTTTGTTTTGAATGGAGAACAATCCAAAAAGACCACATACACTTGGATTTGATGACTACAAAATTTAAGTCATTGCTGAAGATATAATTTGGGGGACAAGGAATGGTGTAATTACTTTATATGTGCTAACCAGACAAAAGACTATATGCATTTTTGTTTTGGAACAAAAAGAGAACTAGAGAAATAACTTCATTTATCCCAGATGGAATTAGCACATTCAGTGTAGTACGCTGGCAAGCAGTGAAGTATCGTTTTACTGATGAGTACATCATTTGATGTTATTGGGGGTGTTCTGCTCCTATTAGTCACAAATTGTTTTCATGGAATGTCATCATAAAAGGCTATCATAGGAAGATATGTGAGATGTTGTGAAGCTTTGAAGCCAAACTAATATCATTTTTGCTTTTGATACTTACTATGGAGGTATCAGGGGAATGCCATAGACAAGTTATGTCTCAATTTAGCAAAGCATTTAACAAAGTCTTTCATGTTAGGGAATTTTAGGATGGATAACAGTGAAGTTAGGAGGATTTGTAGCTGTTTGAACAGCTACCTTCAAAAGACATGAGCAAAAAATCAATGTCAATTTTGAGGAAAGTAGTCTCATGGCTCATGAGTCCTCTTGTTTTGGACCACGTCCTGGCTGGCAAATGAAAACATAAAATATGTGCTTATCAAATCTGTAGATGACATTAAGTTGAGAGATCTGGCCATTGTTCTTGGTGGTAGAATTGGGTTAGACTAGGACTATAGCTCAAAGGAAAAATTTGGTATTTGGGTTTTAAAAACAACTGTCACCCAATTATGAAACTATATGTTGAGGGAGAGGTAACTTGATGTGTGAAGACTATTTATGTAAAAATGGTCTGGGAGTCATAGGAGACTATAAAGCTTAAAAGTAACCAATAACCAGAGATGAACCATGACTATAAGAGATTGCTAATACAAATTTGATTCCATAAATAGTGCCTCCACAGCAAGGGAAATGCTAATTATGGTGCATTTCCTTCCCCCTCCCCAGCCAGATCAAATCTGGGAATTTGTGCCCAGCTCTAAGCATTGCATTTTTAATGGGGACATTGATGGACTTGGTGATGAGGATGGTGAAAGGAGTGGCAAGTCTTGTCTAACTATAGACAGTTAAGGACATTGGGGATGTGGCCTGGAGAAGAGATATCTTAAGGGATAGGACTTAATTTGTGTCTTCACACATTTGAAATGTTGTCATTTTGAAGAGGGAATTAAGGTCCCTTGGGAGTCTCTAGAAGAAACAATCAGGGCTAAGTAGAGGATGTTGCAGGGGGTCAGATACAGTACAATAAAAAGAAAACCATCTTTCAGTTTGGCTTATCCATAAATGGACTGGTCTGCCTCGTGGTAGGATGTATTTGGAGATCTTCATGTGGAACAAGGAAAGAAATCTTGCATTGGGCATGAGATTGAATTAACAAGCAGAGACTGCTTCATTTATCTTCATATCCCAGGTCCTGTCATGCAACTATGTCAAGAGATGTTTGCTGAATGAGGAGACTCTTCTTCAACTCTGATAATTTCTGATTTTGTGACAAATTACCTGTGTGAAGGATTAGATGAAATATTTTTTTCCTCCCAGACAAACTCTTTAGAAAATCACACCGCCAACTAGTTCTTTTTATTTTTACTTAAAAATTATGTATATTTAAGATATACAGCATGATGTTTTGATACACAAAGTGAAATGGTTACTGCTGTTAAGAAAATTAACATATCCGTTTTATCACATAGATCTTACTTATATGTGGAATCTTAAAAAAAAAAGCTAATACATAGAAACATATAGTGGAATGGTGGTTTCTAGAACAGATAGTGGGGAGATGGGGAGATGTAGATAAAAAAGTACAAAGTTGAAGTTATGTAGGATTAATAAATCCAGAGATCTAATGCATAGCATGAGGACTATAGTTAATAATATTGAATTGTATACTGGAAATTTGCTAAGATAGTAGATTTTAGGTGCTCTTACCACAAAGTTTTGTACCCCCATAATATGCTGAAATAAAAAAAAAAATTAAAAAAATAAAAATAAAAAAAATAAAAGGTAACACAAAACCCAACTCACTTAAAGTCTTAAATCAGACATCACTGTGAATAAGAACATTGCACCTTTATTGTGTATAATTACCAATTTTAGAAGTGAAATTCCCCCAACTGACTAATGGACAAATGCCCTAACTTTGTTGATTTTTCCCATTGTGGTGTTGTTTGAGGTTTAATGACATGAAATGTCCAATTATATAAAAGCAGTCGGTTTGCTTTTGAATACAGTTGACCCTTGAAGAATTGCAGGGTTAAGAGCACTTACCCCCTGTGCAGTGGAAAATCCTCTTATAACTTTTTACTCCCCCCAAACTTAATTACTACTAGCCTACTGTTGACTGGAAGTTTTACAGATAACATAAACTGTTGATTAACACACATTTTGCATGTTATATGTATTATATAATAAAGTGTTACATATATATGTATTAATTTACATAATATATAACTATTCTTACAATAAAGTAAGCTAGAGAAAGGAAAATGTCATTAAGATAATCATAAGGAAGAGAAAATATATTTACTGTTCATTAAATGGAAGTGAATCATCATCGTAAAGGTCTCTATCCTTGTCATCCTCACACTGAGTTGGCTGAGGGAGAGGTAGAGGAGGGATTGATCTTGTTATCTCAAGGGTTACAGAGACAGAAGAAAATCCATATGTAAGTGGATCCTTGCATTTCATACCATATTGTTCAAGGGTCAACTGTAAAATTAATTTTATGTATGAATTCTTGGGATTAATTAGATTAAGATTGTTGTCTCTATGATAAATACTGAATTCTGAAAATGCCTTCTCCTCTTTTTTGGCCACCTTAATAGCTTATATTAAATATGGTTAAGAAAACCAAAATAGATTTAATCGAGGTTATTAATTTAGGTAAAGTCTGTGTTTATTCAAGCATAGTGAAGTTGAACTTCAGTTCTACTTGCAGTTGTTTAGATAAATCTGTAAATATGATTTTTTAGATTTGAGTTACTGTTTTTATTTAATTCAACATTTTTAAGCACCTACTGTGGGCTAGGCAATGTCAAGCTCTGAAAGGTAGTGACAACTAAGATATGGCCTTTAAAAATTTATAGTCTGGGCTGGGCGAGGTGGTTCATGCCTGTAATCCTAGCATTCTGGGAGGCCAAGGCGGGAAGATTTCTTGAGCTCAGGAGTTCAAGACCCTGTCTCTACTAAAAATGGAAAAATTCACCAGGACATGGTGGCTGCACCTATAGTCCCAGCTACTTGGGAG
>VBSM01003204.1:54880758-54912545 GCA_008086735.1 Cheirogaleus medius | reverse complement strand
TTTTTTTTTTTTTTTTAAAGATAGAGTCTCACTTTTTTTCCTGGGCTGGAATGCAGTGGTAGGATCATAACTCACTGCAACCTTGAACTCCAGGGCTCAAGTGATCTTCCTACCTCAGCCTCCCAAGTAGCTTGGACTATAGGCCCAGCCAAT
This sequence comes from Cheirogaleus medius, assembly GCA_008086735.1. Classification (NCBI taxonomy): domain Eukaryota; kingdom Metazoa; phylum Chordata; class Mammalia; order Primates; family Cheirogaleidae; genus Cheirogaleus; species Cheirogaleus medius. Next base: position 54,912,392 of record VBSM01003204.1, on the reverse strand, counting down.
TAAAAATTTTTATTTTTTTAAAGATGGGGTCTTGCTTTATTGCATGAATTGGTTTCAAACTCCTGGCCTCAAGTGATCCTTCTGTCTCAGTCTCCCAAAGTGCTGGAATTACAGGAGTGAGCCACCGCGCCCAGCCAATCAGAGCTTTCAAAACAAAACTTGTAGATTCAGGAGTTCCCTGCAGGAAAGTAGTAGGTTTAACCTCAGTTGCTCCAATTTGCTATAAAACTCAAAGTTGGTGACAATGGCCACTGAAATCAACAAAAGGCCATCATTCTTCAACACTCACACTAAATCAACCAGGGACCCAGTGCGATCCACAAGCCAGAAAGCACCTAAACGCTTGCTATTGATAATTTTGCATGAAACATTTAGAAAATCCCAGTGAAAAACAGCCACGAAACCCCCAGCACAGTCTTCTGAGGTAATGTGTCCAAAGACTCAGGGGAGGCAGAGAGTGGGTGGGTAAGAGATAGAGCTGTGTGACTGTTCATGGAATTCAGTTCAGTTTAGCACATTAACTGCCACGTGAATTGTATTTAACTCATGCTCGTTTTGAGCCCGGGACCTCATGAAGAAAAACCTGGGCAAAATCCTGCAGTTGGTTCATGAAAATCTTACTTGTTGATGTTCTTATTGTTACACTTAATACTGACTATTAATTCTAAAAACATGGATTGAATGAATAGAAGTCAATACATTTCATTTTTCTATTTATGTTTACCTTTAAATTACATTGACGTTTGACAAGTCAAGAAAAACACTTTACCCCTATGAACTATTTTTCAAGTTTTCACATTATTTTTTACATTACTAATTTTCAGATTTTCATATTAATTTTTTTATTTAAAAACACAGAAAACTATAAAAAAACCCAAATTTTTCATTAAATTAGAAAGGATTATTTTGTTTTTGAAGTTTTTATCCTATTTTTGTAATAAAACACCACAGGCCTATGTGTTATTTAGGTTCTTTTAAGTGGAGAGGACAGAAACCCACTTCAGTTTTTTTATTTTTTATTTTTTAAATAGGTTTTGTTTTAAGGAGAGAGAAGGAAAAAAGGAAGATGGGAATCTCAAGACTCAGCAGGCGTCTCAGAGACTGGAACACGGTCTAAGCACTGAAAGGTGTTGCCCAGCCCAGGTCCAGCAACTTCCCGTCCTTGTTCCTTTGGCAGTTAAATGCTTGACCTAGGGAGAATATCAGAAACTGCTAATTGCCTCTTCAGTATCCACTCCTCTCTTCTTTAGTAACAGAGCCCTGGCTTTATTTGGATTGGCGATGTGCCCAGCTAAAAGGCTGCATTTCCCAGTCTAGTTTGCATCTAGGTGTGGCCATCGACATGCAGGTGGCCAGCCAGGGGTGGGACTTCAGGAAAGCTCTCTAAAGGGGACTGAAACTACAGGGAGGAGCACCTTTTGATTTTTTTCCCCTTTACTTTCTTTCTTCCTGGAATTTGGACTTCGTTTAGCATCTTATGACCTTGAGATTGGCAGCCGTGTTCAAAGGAGGTGGGAGCGGAGAAATCAAAGCAGCCGGAATGCCTGCTCACTTTGAGGATCTGCCATACCAGCCCCGGATTGCTTCCCTCTGCTCATTCATGTTTTATGGGAGATAATAACTCTTTATGTGCATACGCCATTGTCACTGGGTCTCAGTTGCAAACAGCTGAATGTAATTCCTCCTGATTAAAGAGGAGGACTCCATTCTGATGAAGCATCTACTGACTCTCTGCTTTCCCTGTGGTTCCCACTGACCCCTCTATTTTCCTTCCCCTTGTAGCTTCTCTTTACTATTTTCTCTGGGTGCATCTTTTGGCTTCTGTCTCTGCCACATGCTGTCTTCTCATACTGGAAGTCTTTCTTCAAACCTAAAAGTGGGATCTGCTGAGTTCAGTTAATTCCTGTTTTCTCCTTTGGGCCAGGCCTTACAGATAAGGTAGCTGTACTTGGTCTTTGTGGGGAGTCATGTGTTACAAGCCATGGCCATCTCCCATATGAAACCCCTCACTGGAGGCTTAGATGTAGTAAGCTCTTAGAATATAATAAATTCCTCTCCCAAATTAGTTTCAAAGATGAGTGAGATATGGTCCCTGCATTCTAAGAGCTCAGAGCCTACTGAAGGAGAATCATGCCCATGTTTAAGGTTTTTTTGCAGAATGCATTTCCAACAATAAGTCAGATGATAATAATAATAGTTAACATTTATTGTGCTCTTCATTTTTTTGGTCTAAACTTTGCATGCCTTATTTCACTTAATCCACACAAAATATAACTTATGAAGTAGGTATAATTGTTATCCTCATTTTGTAATACATACAAGGACATAGGCTGAGGGAAGTGAAGCACATTGCCCAGTATCATATAGCCAGGAAATGAAAGAGTAGAGAAGAATCCCAGGTTATTGGAATTCAGAGTTCATACTCCTGACCAGTATCCCACACTATCTCTCAGAAATGAAAAATGACTCAATTTCAAGGCAACATCTTGGTGCAGGAGGAAGGACACTGGATAAGAGGGGTGGAGATCTGTGTTCTGACCCAGTGCTTCCTCTGTCTGCCCTTTTGCTTCTCTGGGTCTCAGATTTTTTCCATCTGTAAAATAAGAGGAGTAGATGAATGGGCATTAAAGACTTGGCTGTTGTAAGGCCTGAATTTGAGTCCTGATGGGTCACCTACTTGTTTCATGTCAGAAAGATGCAGCAGAACCAATCAGTTGTGGCTGTTCTGGCCAATCTATTCAGCCTGGGATCTATCTGTAGCATTAATCCTCTTGGAAGAGACTCTTTAAAAAAAAGCAAATAGTAAAGGAAAATTGTCCTGGGGTACATCTGAGGCATGAACCTGAGTGTGTGTTTTAGGAAGCTTACTCTGATGCTACAAAGTTGACAAAGGAGACAGACATGGCTCATAGAAACTAAGTCAGCTTGTATCTACATTTTCCATGGCATTTCCTCTCCTTTTCCCAACTACCCAAATGATCAATATTCTCCCTTCCCTTCCCTTCCCTTCCCTTCCCTTCCCTTCCCTTCCCTTCCCTTCCCTTCCCTTCCCTTCCCTTCCCTTCCCTTCCCTTCCCTTCCCTTCCCTTCCCTTCTTCTCTTCTCTTCTCCTTTTCCTTTCAAGAGACAGAGGTCTTTTTCTATCACCCAGGCTGAAGTGCAGTGGCATGATCGTAGCCCACTGTAGCCTTGAACTCCTGGGCTCAAGTGATCCTCCTGCCTTAGCCTCTGGAGTAGCTGGGACTACAGGTGTGTCCTACAACACCTGGCTAATTAAATATTTATTTATTTATTTATTATTTTAGTGATGGGATCTCACTATGTTGGCCAGGCTGGTATTGAACTCTTGGTCTCAAACAATCCTCCAGCTGTAGCCTCCTGAGTAGCTGGGGTTACGGGTGTGAGCTACTGTGCCTCACCCAAATGAATAATATTCTTAATTAATTATTAATATGAACCTGTTCTCTTAGATTACTTTCAGAAGGCACTGTGGCAAACTAGAATGCATATGGGCTTGGGGTTAAGTTCAGCCTGGGTTTAAAATTCAGCTCTTCCTTGGCAAATTATCCTACCTCTTTGAGCTTCCTTTTTTTGATCTGTACAATGAAGAAATTAACAGCACAGAGAATTGTTTTTAAGGATTACTTAAGATAATGTATATGAAGTACCTGATCCATAATTAAGTTCTTCTCCCCATCTTTGACCCATGGCCTTCCCTAGCAGATGTTTCCTTCTTACTGAGAGCCAGTAACTTCACAGCCTACAAGGAAAATTGAGTGGTTATAAGGACTAATTTTTAAAGTGGAAAAATTCTGCCCCAAGATTCTACAGAACAGCAGTCTGTGTCATTTAACTTTTAAATATTATAATGAATATAAAATTATTATAAAAGCAAATTACATGCAGGTGGAAATATAATAAAAATTAGCCATTTCATACCCACTTATAATATGGGCCTTTTTTTCTGGATTTTAAATTATTATTTAAGAAAAAGGTGAAGGATGCACATTGTATGAGACTACAGAGTATATCCAGTGCAAAATAAGTCTCCCTTTTCCTGTCTTCAAATTCCCTGTCCAGAGGCAACCACTGTTGCCAATCTCTTATATAGCTCTCCAGAGATAGTCTATGAGCATGTGAGAATATTTAGCTTTTTCTTTTTGCATCAATGAGAGCATACTATGTGCACATTTCTGTATCTTTCCCCCCCCCCCCCCACTTAGTAGCGTATCTTGGAAAGCATTCCATACCAGTTCATACAGACCTGCTTTAATATTCACTCAGATTTTTGACTTTTAATCTTGGATGGATTCTTAGAGTTCCTTAGTGTACTAGAGTTCCTAGTACAACCTTTCATCGTGAAGATGAGAACACTGTGGCCCATAGAGGGGATATAAATAGCTTAAGGTTTCAGATCCTTTGATTTTCCTTTCAGTGAGCTTTCCATGTCACCATGCTGAGTATGAGTCAGTTGTGTGTACATGTATGTGTGTTTGAGACTATTGGGCCAGTGAGTTAGCTAATATTTATTTAGTGCTTAAAATATGCTAAGTTTCATTTAGAAGTCATAATGAGTTAAACACAAATGAGGAGAGTGAGGCTTGATTAAATAATTTGCCAGAGGTGTGTTGTTCTCCCTGACTTCAAAACCCATGCCATTATATACTGTATTCTACTTCTTCTCTCCTTCTAGAAGGGGCAGGATTGGGAAAATGAGGACAAAGATGAGAATTGGTAAAGAAAATATGGGCGGGTGTTAATTAAAGTACTTACAGTAAAACAAATGGCTTTGTTGACTGTCTTGATGGAAAGGCACAGTATGGTATGTTGGCAGGGGTGGGTAGCTGGGGGGATTGCTCATTAGGGGCTGTAGGTCAAAGCTGCCTGCAAGTGTGGAGAGAATATCACAGCTTCATAATGCAGGCCCAGGCACGAAGGTGTCACTGTAACATGCTGACTGGCTTTGCTTCCAATAAGGACCAAACTTGCCAGCCAGCTTAGCCAGAGATGTGCTTTGTTCTAGGTATTTTGAAGGCACAGTGAAGAACCTCTATTGAGTTGCCTTAATGGGTGTTTTTGTTTCTTGTCATGAACACAGAGAAGAGCTGAGGCAGGCCCCCAAGAAGGGGGAGGGTTACCCTAGGGCATGTATTGGCACCGCCAGAGTCACCTTCCCAGTCCTGTATGATTTGAAGAAGCATTAGGAATGTCAAACTCATCCTCAAATTTTCCTTTTTCCCTGGCTAATTCCTGAACTTCTACCTCTAGCTTTGGTACAGAGTAAGTACCCTTAGGAGGAGTAATACTTCTGACTCTCCACCATACTCTGTATTTTTCAAGACAACATTTTGTACTGGACACAATACTTTAAAGGGGAACACTGGCCAATGGGGCATATCCAGAGGACAAGTGCAGCTATGGCAAAGACCTAGGAATCTTGTTGCAATAGAGCAAGAACGTAACAACAAGCTTTTCATTATGTAAAGACATTCTCTGGAAGCAGAATTAGCTTATCTCCCTATGACATCACAGAATGGAATTCACAGGGGCAGATAGAAATTCCAGGGAGCCTTAGTTTTAGGAAGACCTTTCTGATCTTGACTCTGTTCAAAAGTGGGATGGACAGGTCAAAGTAAGTTGCCACAGGTGCATGCTGGGCTAGGATTCTTACTCTGGGAAGGAAGTCAGTCCTTAAACCTTGCCAATGAGCAGAATGGCTTAAGAATTAGCTTTTCAAAACTCACATTCCTGGGATTCACTCCTGGAGATTCTGATGTAGTGGATCAGAGACTTAGGACATGATGTTTCTGAAAAGACGCCTGTTGATTATGATAAGTGTCTGAGTCACATATGCCTCAGACAACAGTGAATAGAAGGTACTGAGGCTGAGAGTTGGGACACTTGGGAGGTGCCAACGACATGAGGAAAGAAGTGCTGTCCTAAATATTGGTCTTGATTCCTTAACTGAGGGAAGAGTTACCTCTGCATTGCAGCTCAGGAAGCAAGCTTTCCTCCACGTGAAGGGGAGACTTGGGCTCCTTATGAATGAATTCAAGAGCTAAGATAATGTAGTAGCAGCCCAAAGTGTTGCTGTGTTGTACTGTACACTACATCCAGGTTAATTCTCATGCTACAGTGATGATGCCATTCCTTATGACTGCAAAATGTAACCCTCCATCCCACCCTTTAATCCCCCTGAAGTCCTTAGATTAGAGGTGCTCAGACTTTTAGGTATATAAAAATCACCTGGTATTTGTGTTTATAATGCAGTTTCTAGGATACTGTTCCTTGAGATCTGATTCAGTGGGTCTGGACACTGCCCAGGAATCTGCATTTTGAACAAGTACTTTGGATGATTCTGATATAGATGCTTGCAGACCATACTCTGGGAAAATGAGGGCTAGGGGTGTGAACCGGTTTATTTGCAAATGAATGCAAATGCTAGAGGGCTTTGGGGACATACTGGCAGTAGTAACTTGGGGTCAAGAAAAACACATTATGAATTAGGTGTCCTAGTTAGGAGTCTGGTTGAAAGTGTTCTGATGAAACTCCATGAAGAATTTTCAAAGCAATGATATCAGTTATTGAGAATGATGTGAGCAAAACAGAACCTGTTCCACCAGTTAATATTATGGTTAATAGTCAACATGTAAACTACCTTTATGCAAAGTTTTATTTGTTTTCTCAGGAGAAATGTTAGTATATAACTGAGATCATACAGCACACTAACACCTCACAAAGTGCAGAGTGATGCTGAAATGAAAACATATCATCATGCAACACAGTTATTGCCTGCTTGTTTTGTACCTAGCGTCAGACCAATGTATCAGAGATATGTCAGCAAATCAATGAATATATATATTGAGACTCTACTATGTAGATGGCATTAGCCTAGGTATTGTGGAGTATAGAGAGAAATGTACACATGGGCACAAGGAGGCATGCATAAGATGCTTATTGCAGCATTCTTTACAAAAGCAAAAAAATTGAGGAAAAATCTACCTGTCCATAAATAAGAAATGGGTAAATAAAATATAGTTTATCCAAACTATGAGATACTGTGTGAACTTTTAAAAATTGATCTTCACATATGTGTGCAAACATGGAAAGATACCACTGAGTAAAAATAATGCAGAACAAGACATATATTATGATACATTAGTGAAAAGAAAAAACCACACCCATATAATGCTATGTATTTGCTAGGGTGCATATATAATGTAAAAGCACTTAAATAGGTCTGGAAAGACACCCCTAACCTGAGAGTTACCTCATCTCAATCAGGGGGAAGATGAGCAAAGCAGTGAAGGGGAATTTTAACCTTGACTATAACATATTATTTTGTTTTTTAAGGGGCAAATATTAGCATATTATTTGTATAATTTAAAACCAACTTTTCCTTTAAAAATATAGAAGCAGTTTTGACCCAAATCAAAAGACAAAAATTTAAATAGTAAAATAATATTTATTTCTAGAAACTAATATTTATTTTAATAGATAAGACATAAAATCTAAAAAAATAATAAAATTCCCTAAACACTTCTGGACAACTATAGATAAAATATGAGACAAAACATGATTAATAGCCAAATAAATGGTAGAGACAACAAGTGGTATAGAAATTGAGAGAATAGAGATAAAATAATAGATTAATCAAACAGACCATCCTCTACCCTAACAAGTTCTAGGTCAAGACTTGGTACACTGCAGAAAATACATTCTTTTGTTTTTTATTTAATTAAAAATTTTTTTGAGCATGTAATGTAGTTCTGTGGTTCAAACTCAAAAGCATATGAACATGTATACAATAAGAATTCACCTTCCTATCTACTCCCTTGGCTACCCAGTTTACCTCCCCAGGTAGAATCAGTGTATTCCTCCAGAACAATTTTAAGTATACACATAAAATACATATATTCATCTTTTTCCTTTTTAATAAAGATGGTGGAAAATGATTCTTCCTCTTGTATCTTGTTTTTCCATTTAACAATATATTTTTGAGAAGATTCCCATATTGCTGTATAAAGTGTATTCTCTTTTATTTGGAAGTACCATGACTTATTTAAATGGTCTACTATTGACAGAAATATAGATTATTGGAATTATTTTGCTGGATAACCAATACATTGCTCAATAACTGGATTGATTTCCAGTTGCTGGTGTCCTTGCGTTCCACACTGGGCATCAATATCACATGTTTATGATCATTAGCTATTTTAGGAATAAAAATGTAGACAGAGGTTCAACAGGGGCTTCATTATTAACTAGACTGAAAAAAAATAGGCGTTCTGAAATAATAGGGCAGATTGAAACTATGGTGACAGAAAACAGATCAGTGGTTGCCAGAGGCCAAGATGGGTGGGAACTGATTGACTGCAAAGGAACAAGAAGGACGTTTTTAGTGTGATGGAAAAATGTATATGATGATTGTGATAGTGGCTGTAAAACTGTATACATTTGGCGGGGGCTAGAGGGAGAGGGAAATGAAGAGGTATTAGTTAAAGGGCACAAAGTTTCCATTACGCAAGATGAATAAGTCCTAGAGATCTACTATATGGCATAGTGCCTATAGTTGATAATACTGTATTGTATATTTAAAAATTTCCTGAGAGTAGATACTTTCTTAAGTGTTTTTATCACAAAAAATATAATAAGAAAACAGGAAGAAACTTGTAGGTGATGGATAGGTTTATGGCATAGATGATTTCATGGGTGTATAATTATCCTCAAACTTATTAAGTTGTATACATTAAATATAACCAGCTTTTTGTATGCCAATCATACCTCAATAAATGGCTTTAGAAAATATCACATTAAAAAACTATAATTTGAATTGTATACTTAAAATTAGTAAATTTTATTCTATATAAATTATACCTCAAAAACTGATTTTTGAAAAAGGAGGTTTGCTACCTTTCCATTGGACCAAATTAAAGACATATTTTTCAGGAGTAACAGGTCACTGCTGCTTTTTTTTTTTTTTCCTGTATGCCCCAAAAGTAGGAAATACCTAATTCTCCTTGAGATAGTTCTATCCAAGCAAAACAGCTAGGAATAGCCAGGCCATCACTGAACTTTAGAGAGAAAGGCTGATTTGGGCAATATTCCAAAAGTTAGCACATGGTCCTGATATTCTATCAGCTATAATGGCCATTTTGTAATTTAATTATATTATCTATTCTTCTCTAAATAGAGGACCTCATCACTCACAACTTTTGTTGACTTTCCTCCACCATTTTAGGGATCAGAGTTGGCCAGTTTGACTTAGTTTTATCAGAGCTCTGTTTGCCTTTTGGTTTATCTGTTACCAGGTAGTGGTGACTAGCTGTGGCCTCATAGGTTAGATAGCTACTAAGAACATGGATGAACATGTTTTTCCATAACTAAGTTGCTTCTATTACATAGAGTCTCTATGAAAAGTTAATACATTTTTAAAAATTATTTTATTTTTAAAACAAATAATTTACTAATGCAATTTCAAAGATGAACAAGATTTCAAGAAACACAAACACCCAAGGAAAAAGTTTTATAAACTTTTGTTATCATTCATTGCTTTGACCACATCAATTTTCTTTAAGTCTGAGCAGCACTAACATTTCCTAAACTTTTAAGTCCAAAAATCATTCTGAGAAGTGTGGCTAGGGTTTCAGGCTTTTGTTCCTTTCTTTTTGATCTAATAGGGCCTTTGCATACTCTGTTCCCTGTCCTTGGGATACACACAGTTTCTGTATAATTTTGTGCAAGCTACTAATATGCCATGCCTTTTTGTTCTTGTCCATAGAGTGGAAATACTTACATACAGGCCACAGGGATGTCACACAGATTAAATTAAGTCTTGTATTGCATGTACTCAGTAAATATTAGCTAATAATTTTGAATAGTAACTATTTTCCATGTCCTGTAATTTTCCAAAAAGGGACTTTGCTGGCAATTATAGTCTATATTCAAATCTGCATTTTCTGTTTGTAGAAAGGTCTTTTAGCTTGTAACTTACCTTTTTGATCAAAGGAGATTTTTACAACATGGATGTCCATAACTATTAGGCTCCCAACTTGTTTCTAAACCTACTACTGATTTTAAAACAAGACATATTTTCCCAGACTATACTATTTAAAAATACTTAATCAGAACCCAGTATTCTTTCTGAAAAAATATACAATGCAACTTTACAATAATTCATCACTAGAAAACCTTGGATCTCTAAGAGCGGAAGAAAACTATTTTTTTAGTACTTAACTTTCTGCTAATGAGTTAACTCAAGGCGGAGCCTACTGAAGATATGAATGTCAGATATTAGATGTTGCCAAATCAGGACAAGATGGAAATGTACCTCTTATCTAGACTGCTACTCTAATCTTTAGGTCATTTATTCATGGAATGACCCAAACCCTAATAGAATAAGCCAGGATACTGAATTGAGGGTGGGGCAGGGTGTGAGGAAGGCATGTTCATGATCCATCATCCATGTTCATCCTTGTCCTCAAAACTTAGTCTATCTTGAATAATTTTGACTGTGTGTCCTGTAGATTGAGGGCACCTTTACTTACTACCATAGTGTAGGTTGAAAGTTCAGGTTTGCAGAAACATAACACCCTTTATAAGCTGATATGAGCTGGGGAAAAGAATATCCACACTTCATCTCTTGCTTATAGGATTCTGTATTAAGTGCTATGTTAGAATACTTTGGGTTGTAAGCAACAGAAACCCAACCCTTAAGCATTTAGCTTAAGCAAATATGGGGAATTTTTGGAATACCAGGATTTCTTATATAATTAAAGAAGTATTTGGAAATAAAATCTCAGAAAAAGTAAGGAACACGTGAGTCTCAGAAACAACTGGAACCAGCACATTTATTTCTGTGCAGGATTCTCTCTAGTATGTCATCTGTCATCTTTTCATCTTATTGTATTTCTTTGTCATTCTCTCTCATTGCAGACCAGGTCCCTCCCCAGCATCATATGTAACAGCACTCTCCCCTGAGAATACTGAATTCCTGCTCTTGTTCCTGTTAGAAATCCTGGGAAATAATTCTGATTGGTCAGACTTGGGTAAAGTATCATCCTTGGACCAGGCATCCTTGGCCAGTAAGATGAAGGCACAAGGCATAGGTAAGGCTACTGGAGAACAGAAAAAAGACCTTGAGCCAGGTAGACCCCCATTTGGTGCCTACCACAGTGTTCTGGTCCTAGTTATCCCCAGGTACTCAGGCATCTCTTTGCACTTCCTAAAAAAAACCCCTGATCTGAGTTGCTCTGTGCTGATCTCCAAGTGTTTACACCTGGGGGAATCTGGGAGCTACCCCTGCAGACATACAAATCCCTGATTCTCTTGACAAAGGAGAAAGTGTGGGAAAGGTGTAGAGATATTTTTTGTGCCAGGTATCTCAAAGGAACACACATTTCATAGAGCCAGAGATGAACATGAGAACTTTGACATTTTCTTCTTCCAATGAAAAGACATGTCAAACCGGTAACTCATTCATTTACCTTACTGCTCTTCAAAAAGACACATCCCATCTCTCCATCTTTGAGATACTCAATAGAGACACTCACTGAGTTTTATAACACAAATCACTTGTTCTTTCGGATGAAAGTGTTTGCTGAGGCAGCAGATTCCCCTGATTGATTCTTTATTTGTACATTAAAATATAATAGATCTGAAGTTTTAATCCTGGACCAGAAGGAACATAAAAGACGTTTGATCTTGGGTTCGTAATGGAGCTCCTCGGGTCTTAGATTATTTCTGAATAGATGCCCTTCGCCAAGAATTCCAGAGGGTTCTCCAGGGTCAAAGATAAACTGTGTATTCAGAGATGAAAGGACAGTTGTTTCCCTATGCAGCCTCACATCAGTTTCGATATCATTCCTTTTTTTTTCCTCCCCCTGGCACCACAACATTGGGGCTGTTTGATGCATTTAACTAAAAATATGTGTATAGGGCCCTTCGATTTTCTTTTGTGATGAAAAGTGTTACCTCAAAAAACGAGCTGATAAACTGAGCAAAGCGAAGTTAACATCCACCCAGCATCGGGCTGAGAACCCAACATCTGATTGTACTTAGTGGGGAGGAAACTTAAAAAAACCCCAACCCAACTTTCATTTCTTGCTTCTTTTATCCTTAAGCTCAGCAATAAACTAGCACTCTTTGGTTAAAAAGTCAAGGGAACAGATGTATAATTCTGGTGCTTCAGCATCTATATTTCAAATGGAGCATGTAAATTATGGGAACGCCTCTCGGCTCAGTGGGCAGAGCCTCCAGGAGCATGCGCGGGGGCTGTCAATCACCCTGCATTCCGCCCATCTTGGGAAACAGCTGCTCATCTACGATGGCTGGCTCAGTTGCCTGGTGCTTGGTACAGAGGCGTCCTATTAAGGAGTCTGTTGGATTCACAGGGAGGAAATAAGTGGTTGAACAGCACAGAACTGTACCACCAAGAGTTGGCTGCTGGTAGAGCGCAGGCAGAGCCTGGAAGAGATACTGCTGATAAGGAGCCACAACCTCAAAGGCAGTTAAATCAGGCCAAGATGCCGTAAGGTCTGGAGTTCTGTCCCAGAAGACCTGGGTTGTGTTCCATCCCAACTCTTGCTAGTTATGTGGCCTTAGGGAAGGTACTTAACAGGTTTCTGCTCTGAAAACCGGAAATATTAAGTGCTGACTTCAGAGGACTGTTGGGAAGGTGGATGAGAAAATAGTGTGTGTAAAATGCTTAGCTCAGGGCTCCAATGTAGATGTCTATTAAAAAACAAGAACTCATTACATATGATAAAGATGGTAAAGTATTTATTAAAATATCATTCGAAATTTCAAATTCGAAAGCTGGAAAGGACCTATGAAGCCATGTGGTCTGATACTGTCACCATGAGATGGGCAGTGGCTTTCCCCAGGAGATGATGGGCAGAGTAGCCCGGAATGTTTGGATGTTCCAATCTTAGTCCAGCGTTTCTGCTTTGAAACCATGCTACTACCAGACTCCAGTGCCACCAGAGCAGGGCCCCCACAGAGTATCCGTCACCTGCCATGGTGCCTGGTACTAAAGATTCATTCAGTTGGCGAATGAAACTGGAGGATGCTAGGCATGTCACCAGAATAGATCATTTTTCACTTTGTGTTTCAGCTTCTAAGCTTTTCTGAAGAGTCAATGAACATAATATTGTGAACTGCTTAATGCATGACACAAGATATTCAATAGCTTAATATGTGAACTAAGCCAAAAAAAATTGGGATATGGTAAGGAAAACTGCTGTTGTATGAAAATACTGTTTGAATTAAGATCAAATAAAGACACTTGTCCCTCTTCTCCAAATAGGGTCAGGCCAAGATTCCTGGCCTGGTTTTATTTATGGCCATGCTAACTTTGTTCCCACAGCAAATGGAATCCACAGAGAACCCCTCTCCCATTCCTACCTCGTTCTGCCACTTAAAGTAGGATGGCCAGAGAGGGCACAGTTAGACTCTAAACTCCTGCCACAAGATGAGAGTGACAGTCGGGCTTCAACGTCTAAAATGGAGCAACTTTTGTAATTCTGTCCTTTCTCTTTTTGAAGAAGGGCCAGTCAGAAATAAGTGGGTCCCCAGGCAGCCTAATGCCCCGGTGCCTTGATAGTTTTTAAGTATGCACCCTGTATTTATTTAGGCTGCAAGGGAGAAGGAAGGGGAAGAAAGACCACTAGCAGTGGCGCTCAGCTTTGCTTTCCCCAAGCAATGCAACTCCAGTCCCAAGCATGATTATGCAGTGTGTGAAACAAAAGCCCTGCATTCTGATTTAGTGGGCTATTTGTTCACTCAAATGGTTAAATCACCCTCCTAAGGAGGCAGTTTAAACAGGGATACCATGGGCAGTTTTGTAGGTTGTATGTAAACGATATCTGCTGGAGTTGTGTACTACAATACATTGTGGCCTTGTGGCCCTGAGTTTAAATAACTCCCATTATTGTTCATGTATTTTCCTGGGAGAGAGGCCACACACAGCCCCACCCCACATAATTTATAACTGGATTCCTTCTAGCCTTTCAAAGTGTAGGAGTAACAGGAGTGCTAGGAAAATAATTTTTTCCATCTTGCCATAATTCTAGCGATATTTTTAGCACCTCTTAAATACTAGCACCCCAGGCAACTCCTGTGTGACTCACCCCTTAATCTGGCTCTGCATGGAATAGAGTATAAAACAGAGGAAAGAAGGAATTTGTGGTAATGAGAGATCACTGGAGATATTTAAAAACTCACACAATACTGATGAACTTCCAAAGTGTGATGCTTAGCCAATGTGTAAATCAACATTTCTTAGAATACACTGAAGATACAAAAAATTAGGAATCAAATCTATTTTGGTTCATTTCATACCTCTTCCAGTGAAAGAAATAAACTATAAACTGTAACACTTTATATCCCTTCAAAGGGTTTTCATGTGTCTGATGTCATTTCTTTTTAACTGAAGGTACAAACTTCTCAGTTTATAATACCTACTGTCATTCATCATTAGTCCATGTAACACCTTTCTTACTCAATTACTTTTTCCCCTTTAATACCCAATCTCCATTCCTAGTCTCCTCTCCTCAATAAGTTTTCAGACTAATATGTTGATAATGAATCTTTAAAAATGCATGTATCATAGTAAAATATGGAGTATTGTTTGGAACGTGTTTCTGTTTTTAATTTCTCATACAATCTTGTTTTTAAGATCGATGTTGCTTTAACTATAATTTGCTTATTATTTTTAAGTCCTGTAAGGTATTCCATAGTGTGCATTCACTTTATTTTTTTAATCTTTAAAAGATTGTGGTAAAATATACATAATAAAAATTTTTACCATTTTAACCATTTTTACATGTACAGTTCTGTGGCATTAGATGCATTCCCATTGTTCTGCAATCATCACCACGATCCATCTCCAGAACTTTTTCATCTTCCCAAAGTGCAACTCTAACTATTAAACACTGACTCCTCATTCCTCCTTATCCCTAGTCCTTGGCAATCACCATTGCATCCACTGTGTTTTATTCTCCCCTACTGATGGACGTCTAGATTGTCTTCAAGACCCAGTATCACAAACCACACTACAACCCATGATCCCATTCTGATCTTCTTATGAAGTTGTGCAAGAATTTCTCTGACCTACACACCCAGAAGGGGATTTTGTGGTAAAAGAGGATATCTGCTTTCTAGAATGACCGTACCAGTTTACAGTTTCTTCAGTAGTGTACTAGGTTTCTCAACTTGTTACATTTTGCCATCTCTGGAATTATCTACCTTTTAATTTTTTTTCCATTCTAAATAGTCTTATTTTCATTTGAATTTCTTAGATTACTGAAGAGTTTGAGAATTCTTAATACTCTTATTAGTGACCTGAGCTTCACTTTCTGGGAATGCCTATTCAATACTTTGCTTGTTTTAAAATTGGGTTTCACACTTTATTTCTTGATGATTTTTTGGAGTTGTTTGTATATTATAGGTGTTAGCTTCTTGCTGGTTTTGGATGTTACAAATATTTTCCTCCAAAATCATCTATTTGTTATTTTGTCTATGGTCTATGGTGTTATTTCGGCAGAATCAAATCCATCAATTTTTTTTTTTTTAAATCTTAGAGTTTGTGGTTTTAGGGTCTTGTTTCAGAAGTCTTTCCCTTACCCCTAAATAAAAAACATACTGTTCTACATGTTCTTTAAATTTTTCTTTACATTTATTTTAATTTCTTTATATTTATTCTTTATTTTTTATAACTTTATCTCTCACATTTATGCCTCTAATCCATCTGAAGTGCTCCTTTTCATCATTTCATATAAACTATAAGGTCCAGTCTTATTTTGCCTTGTCATAGTGATCTACTTTCCCATCGCAATTTACAAAGAATCCATCCTTTCCCCGTTGTTTTGTGGGGCCAGCTTTATTTATATGAAGTTCCTGAATATGTGCACTGCTTTTAAGAAGTCCATTCTTTCCCATGGTCTATTTGCCTGGTCCAGATTCAGTGCCACTCTGTTTCTATGGCTCGGTTATATGTCTCAACGTCTGGTGAAGTGAGCATTCCTCTTCTTGTGTATTTATTTCGAAGTGGCCTTAGCGATTTGTGGAATTTTACTTTTCCATATAAATTTTAGAATGAATTTGTGCAGCTCCTTGAAGAAATACCTTTGGAAATTTGATGGGATTGCCTTGAACATATAGATTAATTTGGGGAGCACTGACACCTTTACTTCGATATGTCATCTTTTACATAAACAATTGATGTCTCTCCATTTATACAGAATTTCCTTTATGTCCTTTAATAGACCCTTTTTAGTTTCTAGTCTATAAAATACAAAGATATTTTTTGGTTAATTTCTAGATTAATTATCATTTCTGTTTCTATTGTAAATGGTATCTTATTTTTGAGGTCATTTTTGCTTGTGTAGAGGAATATTATTGTTTTATAAATTTATCTTATAATACAACAACCTTGTTAAACTCTTATTAGTTCTAGTAGTTTGTTGATTCTCTTGAATTTTCTATGTGGATAATGCTATTGTCTGAAAATAGTAAGTTTTACCTTTCCCATCTAATCCTTACACTTCCTCTGTCTTTTTTTTTTTTTTTTTTTTTTGCCTATAGCATTGTTCCATTCTTCTCGTACTGCGTTAAATGGAGAAGTGATAACACGAATTCTTGTCTTGAATTCTTAGGGTTGATTCTTAGTGATAACATGAATTCTTGTCTTGAATTCTTGTCTTGTCAAGAATTCTTAGGGTTTCATAGGAAACAGTGGAAGGGGTTGTGAAATAATCACATTAAAATTGTAAAATGCTGTGAATAAAAGAGAAAAAAGTATCCTAAATTTATTGAGTATTTACTATGAGTGTGTTTCAGATTCTGAGTTGGGCAGTTTTAAAGCTGTTACATGCAGTGTTAAAACTTAAGCTTCATGACAACCCTGTGATGTGGACATTATTTCCCCTATTTTAAAGATGAGGAAACAAAGGCTTAAAGGCATTAAATAACTTGCTCAAGTTTTCGCAGCTAGAAAGTGATAAAGTCAGTATTCAAACTCAAGTCTTTTTCCAAAGCTCAGGTCTTTCCCACATTTATATTACATTCCTTAAAAGATTTCTTATGACAATACAAAAGAGATGTGAAAATGAAACCTAGTTAATCATCAAAACCAAAATAAAACAGTTCCATTTCAATATATACAAATATGGGGAAAAAGAAAATGAACCTGAGCTCCTTTGAGAAATGAGTGATTCCAGGACTAGAACAGAGAAAGTATAAGACAAGCTTGGAACATGGTATTATGCCAGAAAGCAAAAAAGTCCTCATAAAAAGTGAGGAGGACCTATCAAAAGGATATAGGAACCAGCTTGAACAGGCTCCATTTGGCCAAAGCTGGACAACTTTGAGCATTAAAAGAAATAAGAACAATAATTCTTTGAAATTCATTGAATAGAATAAGAATCCACAAGTCCATACTGATAATAAATAGATAAATAAAAATAGGGAAGAAAAGAAGATTCTTACTTGAGGTAGAATGCCAACCTGTAAATATGGAGGGAGTGGTGTAGTTGGAAAAAATCACTATTTTGCAATAGTAAAAGACTGGCGTAGGCTTGCATCATGAATAAATGCTATATCTAGGGTGTAAATTTTGATTCAGACCATGATATTTTCATGGTCTCAAAATGTTTCCCCATAGATTATTAGGTGCAAGGAAGAAACTAGTAAAATGTACAGTGGAGAAATGGGACAGCACCTTGACCAAGTAATAATAATTAATATCACTAATGATAGACTCGTAGACTCGTGTGTCTCCAGATACGATACTTTGAGAAGTACACAACACCACTTATGTAGTATTCTGGTCAGACATCCATAATCTGAATCTAATCATAAGGAAACATCAGCCAAACTCAAATTGAGGAACATTTTATAAAATACTGAGAGATCGGGGAACAGTTCCAGATTTAAAGAGATTAAAAAATATGACATATAAAATTTAATATATTCTTCTTGAGAGTATCCTGTACTAGAGAGAGAAATATTCTAATGGACATTATTGGTACTATCGACAAAGCTGGATTATAGGCTGTAGATTAGATAAAACTATTATATCTGTTTTAAATTTCCTGAATTGGATAACTACTGAAACATTGTAAAAGAGTATCCTTGTTCTTAAGAAATACATATTGAAGTAGTAAGGAGAAAAGGGGTGTTCTCAAATGGTTAAGAAAATAAACAGATAGTAAGATGTATCTAAGCAGAAGAAGGAGAAAGCAAACATGGCAATATAGTAAAACTAGTAAAATTGAATAGAAGGTATATGGAAGTTCTCTGTATGATCTTTACATCTTTTCAGTAAGCACGAAATTATTTCAGAATCTAAAAAAATTGTGGAGAAATTTAGTAAATATGGACATTTGTCAAAAATACTGATGAACTTTAGCAATCAGCATTTGACCCCTCACATCTCTGTTTCCCTAGGAGAATGATTACTAGCAGTCCCCAAGGGCATGTTTGTACCCAAGACTTGCTCATCAGGAGCAGAGGCATCCTTTTTGTTGGCTTAATTTTCTTCACTTTCTTGTACGTTTAGCAACACTATTAGAAGAAAAGGAGGCATTTGTTGGGGAATGGAGAGTTTTATTTTTATCCTTACCCAAAATAGGGTATGCCAAGCCTAGCAATTTCAATTTTGCCAACACTCTCACATCTCCATTTCCCAACGTGATATATTTATAATAATATTCTTTAAGAAATCACCACTCTGTGATATTCTGCACCTACCTTTGGGGACTGAAAAACACTTGATCTTTGTTTTAATCTCCAACTGTGTTCCAAAACTCTGTATGGAGTTCAGAGTTACTTTTGAGATATGGTTTGAGTGGTAACAAGGAAGTCTCCCTGATTGTATTATTTCTGATACTTTGCCTATCAGAAGTGAATAGGAATTTCACAAGTTGAGTTGCATTGTTTTGTTTGTTTGTTTAAAATACATTTGAAAAACTATGGCAAAATACATATAAAATTTACCACCTTAACCATTTTTAATTGTACTGTTGACCCTTGAACAACACAGGTTTGAACTGCATGGGTCTACTTATATGTAGATTTTTTCCCTATAAATATATTGGAAAATTTTTTTGGAGATCTGTGATAATTTGAAAAAACTCAGACAAACTGTGTAGTGTAGAAATATTGAAAAGATTAAGAAAAAGTTACATATGTCATGAATACATAAAATATATGTAGATACTAGCCTATTTTATCATTTACTACCATAAAATATATACAAATCATTATAAAAGTTAAAATTTATCAAAGCTTAAGCACACACAGACTGTACATGGTGCCATTTACAGTTTAAAGAAATGTAAACAAACATAAAGATGCAGTATGAAATCATAGCTGCATGAAATCAACTGTAGTAATACTGTACTACTGTAATGATTTTGTAGCCACCTCCTGTTGCTATTGCTGTGAGCTCCAGTGTTGAAGTGTTGCAAGTATCTGCTTAAAACGCACCATGAGGTTAATCATCTCCGCCTGAGCAGTTCATCTCTCTAGTAAGTTGCTTATCATATTAATAGTAAAAAGTGATCTCTCTCAGTTCTTGTGTATTTTTCTTTGCGTTTATTGCAATACCGTAAACCTTGAATAACATCACGGACCCATACGAAGTACCACTAATGATGCTGGACGTGCTCCCAGGAAGCAGAAAAAAGTCATGACATTGCGAGAAAAAGCTGAATCGTTTGACATGTATCATACATTGAGGTCTGCAGCTGTGGTTGCCCACTATTTCAGACAGATGACGATTCATTTTGTAGACAGATGACATAAACTTTATGATATTGATAAATATAGCTCAGTACTGTGGAAGTATTTTCTCTTCCTTACAATTTTATTAATAATATTTTCTTTTCTCTAGATTACTGTATTGTAAGTATGCAGTATATAATATATATAACATACAAAATATGGGTTAATAGAGTATGTTTATGTTATGGATAAGCCTTCCCGTCAATAGTAGGCTATCGGTAGATAAATTTCTGGGGAGTCAAAAGTTATACACTATTGAGATGTTTGAGTTTCTTGTATATTCTGGATATTTATCGCCTGCTGGATGAATACTTTGCAAATATTTTCTTTTATTCTGTAGATTGTCTTTGCACTCTGTTGTCTCCTTTGCTGTGCAGATGCTTTTAGGTTTGAAATAATCCCATTTGTTTATTTTTGCTTTTGTTGCCTGTGCTTTTGAGGTCTTACTTATAAAATCTTTTCCCAGATCAACATCCTGACACATTTCCCCTGTGCTTTTTAAAAGTAGTTTCATAGTTTTGGGTCTTACATTTATGTCTTTGATCCATTTTGAGTTGATTTTTGTGTAAGGTAGGAGATGGGGGTCGAGTTTCATTCTTCTGAATATAGATATCCAAACCACTGTTGTACTTTATGACTCTATGGATTTTACTACTGTAGTTACAGGTACCTCATATAAGTGGAATAACACAATATTTATCCTTTTGTTACTTGCTTATTTCAACTTAGCATAATGTCCTTAATGTTCATCCATGTTGGAACATGCATCCTAATTTCATTCCTTTTTAAGGCTAAATAATATTCCATTGTATGTATATACCACAATTTGTTTATCTGTTCATCTGTTGGTGGACATTTGGGTTATGCCTTTTGGCTATTGTGAATAATGCTGCTATGAACATTGGTATACAAATATGTTTGCACTCTTGTCTTCAGTTGTTCTGGGTATATATCCAGAAGTGGAATTGCAAGATGATATAGTAATTCTATTTCTAATTTTTGAGGAACTATCATACTGTTTTCTATAGCAATTGCACCATTTTACATTCCCACCACCAGCAGTGCACAAGGGTCTTGATTTTACCACATGCTCACCAACACTTGTTATTTTATGTTTTCTTTCCTTTTTTGATAGCAGCCATCCTAATGGGTGTGAGGGGGTATCTTATGTTTTGTATTTCTTTTAAATGCAAATTCCCTTGAGAAGGAAAACAGAAATGTTATCAGTTATCAAAACTTTACAGTCAATTAGTTTGTAAGATTTTCTTTTTTTTCCCTTCAAAATGACAGCTCTCTCTAGAATGAAACAGTTAACAGAGGTGACTGAATGGAAAGTAATTGTGCAGGGTAAAAATAGCGCTGAGCTTGGAGCCAGAGGCCTGTCTCCAACACATTACTATGAAGCCTTCAATAAGTCAATATGATTCACAAGTGCTTCAATTTCTTTATCTGGACAATGTACATAGCACTGTGCAGCATTGGTTCTCGAACTTTAGTGCACATCTGAGTCACCTGTGGAGCTTGTTAAGCATATATTTCTGCACCCACCTTCAGAGTTCCTGATTCAAGGGTCTTTGGTGGGCCCTGAGCATAGCATTTCTACAGATGCTATGGATGTTACTAGCCCAGGGACCATATTTTGAAAATCACCATTGTACAGATTTATTTTAGAAGTGAGGTAATATAAGTTAAATACTTTCATACAATTGTTAAGCACTTTGAAATGCCAGCGATTAATTTAATTATGTGAGGTAAGAGAAGTCTCCTAAGATAGGTAGTGAAATCCAGTAAGGCGGTACTTTTCAGTGCTGCACTAAGATCTTTGAGACTTGAGTGTTCTGAAAAGTCAGGCAATGAGGAGAGACTATCAAAAGGAGGAGATGGACTTTGGGAGTAAAACTGGGCAGCTGTCAAAAACATATTTTACCTAAGGCACAAGTTTGCCCAGGAACAGTTCTAACTCCTCTTTGAGGCTTCAGAAAGGAATTCTGTTCGGCTGCAAGGAAGGGAAAACCCAATGAACAGACATAATAACACCTATGTAAACAATTAAGGTCTTTTATTTTTTTCCTCATGCAACAAGAATCCTAGAGGTAGAAAGTTACTGGTATTAATTCAATGGCTCAAGGATTTTAATACTGAGGCCTGAAGTTTCTTGACCTTTCATGTACACAACATAGTTGCTGCAGGTCCAGCCATTACATCTGCTTTCCCTGCTTTCCTGGAAAGTGTAAGGAGAAAAAGACAAAATAAAGGCCAGTGTCTACATTAGGAAAATAAAACTTTCCCAGTAATTCTCAGCAGTTTTCTGCTTATGCCTTAATGTCCAGAGCTCTCTCTTAGCCATTCCTAGCTTTAAGCATAGCTAAGAAAGTTTCATTTGAGTACCTTGCTACTGCAAATTAAATTAGCATTATGTTAGTCAGATGCAATGGTGTTATGGTCTGCCCCAGCTTAAAAATTATTTTCCTGTATCTAGTGATTTCAGAGTCAGGTAGTGAGGTGACCATGGGCAAAACTGTTAATCTTTCTGAGTTCTCTTGTTGTTATATGATCGAATGTTCTTTTTTTCTTTTTCTTTTTTTTTTGGCTAATGTCATCATTAGTATTTTAACATGTATGGCAGATTGAAGCTTTGGGGTGCTTTTGCTCATATTAGCTCTGTTGTTTCTCTGAGTTCCCTTGAGAGGTAGTTTTAGCCCTATTTTGTAGGCATGGCAATAGTGGTCCCCTTTCCTTTGTATCTCTTTGGAATCCTACCATGTTATCCTCTAAGTCTCTGTAGCCTGTCATCACATTTTGGTCCCTCCCAAAATATGGCCTGCTTTTCAAATTTCCCAGTCAAAATCCCAGCCTTCCCTATGTCCCATCACCTCTAGCCACCATGTGATGCTCAGCAAATCAGACAGACTGATTCATGGAAAGAATACATTAAGACATTAAACTTGAAAATAAACCTTGGCTGTCACTGTATGGAAAATTTTTCAGTCTGTGTTCTCCACCAGGGGTTAATTTCCTTAGCCTCTTAATTTACTCACCACGAGGTAGAGGCACTAATGAAGTCCAGCTCGTACATTCTTGAGAATCTGGAAATGTGCTTTGACAACACAAAATAGTATATTTATTTGTAGTTTCTCTTTTTCACTTTTTCTTATGAACTTGAGAGGGTGTGGAAAAAGAAATGATGTCTTTCCATGAAGTAAACATTAAAAGTCTTTTTGAAAAAGTGCATATTCAGGAAGATTTGAAAGAATGGTGGTATGGGCCAACAGGCTGGTGGCAGGCAGGTGGCCTCAGGCAGAGGGGAAGACAGTGTAAAGAGGGAGGAGAAGTGGAGGATATAGGCAGTGGCCAGTGGACATGTCGGGGCTGATGAGATGAGAGTGGTAGGAAATGAGAGCTGACACTAATAGCCTGGCTAAAAATACAGCAATACAGATGTGAACGGCAGGCAGGAGAAGAGGGCTAGCTCTGGGTGCTGTGGTCTAGAGAGGAAAATGGAAAAGCAGACAAGGACAGGGAGACTGACTAGCAGGAAGCACCGAGTGCCTAGAAGGGAGATGATGTTCCTAAGAAAGTAGGAGTCTGGAGAGAAGACATATAGATCAGTTTATCCCATTTGAATATAATTCAGCAAACACTTATCAGTTAGAATAGTGACTCCCTGCTCCCCAAGATGAAGATGTCCATGCCCTAATCCCTGGAACCTATCTTATATGGCAAAAGGGACTTCGAGGATGTGATTAAACTAAGTGATCTTGAGATGAGGAGATTACTTTGGATTATCCAGGAGGGCCCACGGTAATTATAAGGTAATTATAAGTGAAAGAGGGAGGCAGGAGAGAAAGAGAGGGAGGGAGAAAGAGAGAAGGAGATTTGATTTGAAGATGCCATACTACTGGCTTTGAAATTGGAGAAAGAGGCCACAAGCCTAGGCACGCCTGTGGCTTCTGGAAGCTAAAAGAGAAAAAGAATGGATTCTCTCCTATAGCCTCCATAAGGAATCAGCCCTGATGACACCTTGATTTTAGCCCAGTGAAACTCAGTTTGGATTTATGACCTCCAGAACTCTAAGGCAATAATTTTGTTTTGTCTTAAACCACTAAGCATGTGGCAATTCGTTATAGCAGCAATGAGGAACTAATACCAACAGGTACCAAGTGGTGCAATGGATTAGGAAACATAAAGATGAATAAAGTATCAATACTAGCCTTTACATGATTACCAACTTAGCGGTCCAAGTCAGTGATCTTCAAACTTTAATGTGCACATAAGTCACCTGAGGGAGCTTGCTAAAATACAGATTCTGATTAACTAGGTCCAGGGCGCCCCTGAGAGTATGCATTTCTAACCAGTTCTCAGGTGACAGGATGCTGCTGGCCTGGAACCAGGCTTTGTTTAGCAAGGGTCTAGATTCTTGGTCTGTTCTAGGGGCTGGGAAACCAAGAATAGCAAAATTTTTTAGTTGTTAAAATGGAGAAAATGGTTCTGGTTTTAGGCATTGAAAATAGTTAGAATGATCTGAAACTAGTTTAAAGATCCGAAACTTACTAGTGGAGGGAACTTGGGGATCCAGGTTCTTTTAAAAGATTGTTGTGATAATCAAACAAGAGGTTATATGTGAAAGAACTGGGTAATTTATAAAGTGCTATGTATAAATGTTATCTTTTTAGATGTTGGGTGAGAGCAGATTTGGCAAGAAAACACCAGTGTCATTTGGGGCTCATCCTTTTCTTGATAAATTAGAGGAAGAAATATTTAGATGAAAAAAATTCCAATGTTTATCCCAGTCATTTTTCTTCTATTTCTTTTAAGTTCTCTGTTCTTGTATGATTGTATTAATAATACACGTATGGAGTGGAACATTTGGAAAATAAAACAAAAAGCTTACAGGGAAGGAAATAATAGTCACCTATAATCCTATAATTTAAAGATAACCAGGAACTAGAGCTTTTCAAGGAGTGTGGGTTGATTTGGTGTCCTTTGAGGGGGTTTGCATAGTTTTGTCTCTCTTGATTATTAGAGAAAAGCATAACTCTATGCTTTTGTGTTACGTACCATTATTAATACTCTGTACCATTACATTGTCTGTAATAACTACAATCACACCGGGGAACACTTTACCATAAAGCAGTAGTCCTCAACTAGGGGCAATTTTGTATCCCAAAGGACATTTTGTGATGTCTGGAGACAATTTTTTTTATTGTCACAACTGGGGGGTGGGTTGCTATTGTCATCTAGTCAGTAGAGGTCAGGGATGCTGCCAAACATCCTATAATGCACAGGACACACCCACAACGATAATTATCTGGCCTAAAATGTCAATAGTGACAAGGTTGAGAAACCTTGCTGTAGAGCATTGAGTTTCAAACTTTAGTGGTCGTTAGAATCACCTGTTAAAACACAGATTGTGGCTGGGCGTGGCAGCTCAAGCCTGTAATCCTAGCACTCTGGGAGGCGGAGGCGGGAGGATCGTTTGAGCTCAGGAGTTCTAGAGCAGCCTGAGCAAGAGTGAAACCCCTGTCTCTACTAAAAAAATAGAAAGGAATTAGCTGCACAACTAAAAAAAAAAAAAGATATATATATATATAAAAATATATATATACACACACACACATTAGCTGGGCATGGTGGCACATGCCTGTAATCCCAGCTACTCGGGAGGCTGAGGCAGGAGGATTGCTTGAGCCCAGGAGTTTGAGGTTGCTGTGAGCTAGGCTGATGCCACGGCACTCACTCTGGGCAACAGAGTGAGACTGTCTCAAAACAAACAAACAAACAAACAAACAAACAAACCCCACACACAGATTGCTCATCTCTCCTCTTCCTCCTTCCTCCAATTTCTGCTTTAGTAGGTCTGGGAGGAGGCTGAATTTGCCTTTCCAACAAGTTCTTAGGTGTTGCTGATGCTGCTGGTCTGGGGGGCCACACTTTGAGAACAATTGCCATACGCTTTAATAGCTACACAACTGTAATTGGTCTCATATAAAGTATTAGCTCCACACTTTGTGCTCCCACTCATATTTAATTAACCTGATCATATATCTCTGGCATGTTGCAAACATCTCTTGGGTACAGGCCAGGTATCCTTCTTCCCTTGTTGTGTCCCTGCAGTGCTGAGAACAGGCCTCTTTCATTACTGAAGACCAGATGGTTTCATTTGACCATGTGGACTTGGCACCATATAAATGGCTCCAAGGACATATGAGTGAGTTGTTGGCTGGGGGAGATTGATGGAGAGAGGGGAGAGATGGGGCGATTCAATGTGGAATGAAAAGAAACAGCCATTTTTGTTATACTTGAGACCCCCCCCCCCCATGGTGTCCTGAAAACTCAACACACCTGAGTGCAGCTTTGCACTTTCTAAAATAAATGGACAGTGTTTTAGTCTGGAATGGTAGATTCCCAACATAATGTGCTGTCTTATTATTAGCATTGGAGTCAGGTTAACTTTTCATTGTCATCACACTAGCAGGCCACAAAGAAGGGAGATTTACACTCTATGTCCTTGGCGTCATAATCTTGCTCTTCTCTCTAAGGGTCCTTTCTCCACCTGATCCTTTGTTGTCTCTTGTCCCTTCAGCTGAGGGCAGAGCTTATGCACCCCTGATATATATCCTACTGGGACTCTGCACAGAGGTAGTGACTGCATTCAGCATGGGGAGAACTGAGGCAAAGCTGGGAATGAAAGGCTGGAGGCCAGACACAGGAATCCATTGGGCCAGGAAGTGCCCAGTTAGAAAGCAGGGGACATAATGACCCTTGTGCTCACAGTGAGACAGTGGGTCAGACACAAGGTAAAAGGTGGGGAAAGCACTAGGGTTGGGGTGTCCAGGAATGGCAGAGCTCAAAACTGAAGGGAGGCCTATCTTAGAAGCCCCTTATACAACTTCTGCAGGGATGATGAACAAGACAGGTGCCTCTCTTTAAGTGCTAAATGGTTCATCTGGCTGATTGGGCAGACTTCAGGGCATAAAAAGAATCACTAATAGTTATGTTTAGGGAGGGCTGGGGAATGGCACAGGGCATTTCAGAGGTATTGCTAATATTCTTTTCTGTATGCTGTTAATTCAATCATTTATTTTATTGCTCTTTTAATGCTTAGATAATTTATATTCTTCTGTAGTATTCAATATTTAACAATTTTAAAAAAGATAAAAGATAGTGTTAATTGAGCATCTACTATTCCTAGCAACAGTGCTCCAAGGTAGATTTTCTCCTCATTTTAGAAATAAGGAAATTGAAGCTAAGTAAGAAAGAGAGACAGTCATTTGCCCAAGTAGGTATAGAACTGGAACCTGAATTCAGTTTCATCTATCCACAAGGCCTACGCTTTCCAATAAAGGGTGAGGCAATTTGGGCCACAGTTTGTTTTCCAGGTTTCCTCCTGATCTACTCTGGAGTTCTCTCTCCATGCAGGCAGTCACCCTGTCTCCCAATACTGGATTCTTATACCTCTTATATTCTAGTCTGCTAACATTCAACCACCTCTTTTAGAAAGTTTTAGAAATTGTTTCTTTTCAAATACTCAAAAATTCTCAAATCATTAAAATGTCAATTCACTTTCCATTCTAGCCTGAAAATCTGGAGGAGGGCGAGCGGACTTTTGCAAGCCCTGAAAATTAAATTTGTTTGTATGACATGTCACCTTTACATTCAACAGGACTGTCCCCGGTGACACAGCTGCAGTGCACACAGGAGAACATCCTGATTCATCAGGCTCACATCGCACTGTGTTGTGTAGGTCCCCTCTTTGCTTTTGTGAGTGAGAGTCACCCCAGAGTTTCATATAAAACAGTGCTGTGTCACCCAAGAATGTCCCGCCCTGCCTCACAGGACTGGAGCTGGGTCTGAGCCATACAGTAAAATCAAGTATATGGTGCTGATGAGTCAAGGGACGGAGAGGTCTGGGCAGCACCTGGAGCCAGCATCAGAACCTAGAGGAAGGCAGAAGGTGGAGACCACGGCTTAGGGGTCATGCAAGTTTAGAAGTCATGGATTAATAGCCACATCGGGGCACCCTGGGGAATCACAGCTTCCCCCCAGAACTCAAGAACAAAGCTGACAGCCCAATCTGGCATTTTTTTTACGGGACACTGAACTAAAGCCAGGACTGTGTCATTTGGCTAAAGCCAGACCAGAGATATGTGTCTTAATTTATTTTGATAGTTCTTGCCTCTGAAACCCAAAAATTGGGATATGATAAACTTCTCAGATTTTGCTTTTAAATATGGTATTTTCAGTATGTTCCTGCTTAAAGATACTTTTTCATCTTCCTAGCTGACATCAGAGCAACTTAGCACCACTTGATTAGACTCCCCAGCCTCCCTGTATAGGCAGACGGGCCTGTTCTCTCTGTCCTGTGACGTTTTGCTGCAAAGAGGTCTCAGCAGTAGCAGCTGTGACACTGCACACAGGCATGTGGTGAATGCCTCCCAGGCCACTTTCCTCTCAGCAGTGCCCACTAGGTGACGCCTGTGAATGGGACAGGCTCTCCAGAGCAGTAGCCTTCCTTCCTTCCTTCCCAGGCCCACATCTTGGCTAGAAGATGCTTAAGTGGCAGGATCCCAAAGAAATTATTTTGTGCCTATGCTCAGCATGTGATGATCTTAGGCAGCTCCCTTTCTTTTGATAGGGGATGCTGATGTCTCTGTGTAGTATATGTGATGGTTAAATTATAAAAGCAGGAAAAAAACCCCCAAACTCTGCATAACTCAAATAGCTTTAGATTTCTGGGAAGGGTCATACATAACTGCTTTAGAAATGCAAACAAAATTCCCCAAACTAAGGTGACCTGGGGTGGTAGATTGAAACTTGAGTTTGCATTAGAATCACCTGGAGGGATTGTTATACAGATTTCCTGGTTCCACCCACAGTTTTTTATTTAGAAGGCCTGAGAACTTACATTTCTAACAAGTTCTCCGGTGATGCTGCTGTTCCTTGTTTGGGAACCTCACCTAGAGAACCGTGGTGCAACAGCATTCTTTCCTAATTATGTGGGGGAGAGAAAAGGGTGTAGAGACAGGGATGTGGCTAGGAGGGGCAGGGGAACACACTGGGAATTGCTGTAAACAAAGAGTCCCTCTTAGCTACAGCAGAAGTCACTTTCCCCTCTTCTCCTTTTCCCATCCTTGAACAGCGGTTCCCATATTCTCCTTACTCCAAAGAATGTCAACAACACATTGCGCTTTGTTAGCTAAATCGACCAGGCAAGGGTAAGTTACATCTAATAGCAAGTCAGGGACAGATAACCAGGCAGCTGGAGATGCATTGAGGTAATTTATTTAAATTTGGTTGATTGTTTTTCTAGTAGGGAAATGAAACGTTTTCTTTGTACCACAGGTGTTCAAGTGCTTTTTTAATGGCTAAATATTTAAAGCGACAGTCAAGTCAAGGTTAAGAAGGTTCTATGAGAGTACATTCATAGCCAGTGGTTTCGGAACATCCTAAATATAGATCTTTTGGCTCTTTATAAAGGGTGAGGGAGTGGGTGTGTATGTGTGTATGAAAATATAATTGTTCTCATTACATCTTAAATGACTCTTGAAGTTTGTGTTAGCACTGCGGAGCTTCATCACGTGCTGTAGCCTCTTTCTACAGGTTTTTGGATGTTTCTGCCTTTTCTTCTTTTTAAAAACTTATTCTATGCAGCACAAGATAGGTTAGTTTGATGATCTGCGGTCTACAACTGAGGACTGTGGTCCAGGGTGGTTGACATGCTAGAAGTTCTTATGCTTGGTTAACCATCCAAACTGGAAACAAAGAATCCTTAGACTCTAATTTCTAGGCCCTGTCTCTATTTTTCAGCCCTGCCCTTCCACCTTGACTCTGTCTTCTTAAACAACTCTTGGGCAAATTCCACTAAATTTGCTGTAGTTGCGTCTTGTCTCCAGTTTTACGTGGGGTTGCCTTAAGAGATAGTGTTTCCCCCATGTTGAAATATTCATCCTTCAGGTTGATAGCATGGCAGCAGGCGTTTTCCTTTTTATCTTTCATGTAATGACCGTGAAATCCCTTACACAAGAACATAGAGGTTTTGTTCTGTTCTGTTTCTAATTTCAGAACAAAAAGTCTCCAATGCACCACCACCCACCGGAAAAAGAGTGCGCAGTGACTGACAAGGTGAGGTCTTTGTTTGGTTGTATTTCAAATCTTTTGCTTTCTGAAATCCCTAACACTCTGGCTATAAATCACTAAAAGGTGGATGTTCTCTAAAATGAATTTTGCATGAAATGTCAGCCAAAGTCTAGGGGACGGCTACGATATTTACGACTGGTGGTATTTCTTAGGGGAGGTAAAAGAAAATGAAGCCAATATAGTTTAGCTTAGAACTGAGGGCAGGGAAGATAGCAAATTTCTTTCTCTTGCCCAGTTATTTTGTTTCTGCTATTTTCAGCGCAAATAAAACCTGCAATTCTCAAAGCAAAGGGTTCGGGGAGGTTTATCCATACGGGTAAAGTATGGGTTAGAAGAATGTGGGCAGCTGTGTAAGAGGAAAATAAACAAACCTGAAACTACGATGGGAATGTACGTGCTAATAGGGAGATTGTTTACTAAGTCCTCTATTTCTGAAAGACGATTCGATCCTAATCATTGCTCCTCATAGTTTGCCTTGGAAAGAAAACTGCTTTGTATATTTGGGGGAGGAAATGTTTCACAGATAATGTAACATCCACTTGTGTCCCATCATTGATAGGAAAACTCACAAAACATCTCTGCCAGCTATTTGAGGGCCTCCAACTCTGGTACTAACTTTTTTTTTTTCCATTCGTATTTCTTGGTGAGAAATATGTATTTCTTATGTGAGATTTAAGAAGTGATACTTAAGAGAAAGGTAGGCTAAGAATCTAATGCATTCTTTAAATATTTCTACATCACTGAATGGCTTCCCTTTTTTCCCCAAGCATATAAACTATAAGTTGCTTTTGTGGCATTATTTCCAGGTCTTATTGCTGCTTGAACATATTGACTTTGCTTTTGCTTTTTCATCTTTTAATTTCTGCAGTACAACCTTTTGCACCTCTCCCTCTAATTTAAAATATTTGTGGTCTTTATGAGTGCTATAATGCTGATGAGGAATGAATTTCTTTAATGGTGATATTACCGTGTCACAAAGCAAGCAAATCATTTTCAGCAGAAACAAGATGATATTGCAATTCCCAGTCCTCATTAAAAATCTGTTCTCTTCCTTCAGGGTTTCTCTTGGTCTTCTTTGACATGATGAGCTAGCTGTTAAGTGGACAGAATTAAAAAATACTGTCAAGTTGTGCTACTATTTACAAATTCTACTTCAAACGAAATGCAGTGCACCATTGTCAAAAGCTGATAACAGACTGGTGTACTCGACTCCGGTAAACTGTGGCCAACCAGCCTCTTGCAGTAGTGGCGCCAGTCAGGTGGGGGAAGTTAGAACTAAATCACGTATAGCAGCCGTTAATTCAGCCCTTATGGCTTACTAATGTTCTAATTGTGCCGATCAATCTGGGAGGATTATTTCATTGAAACTTATTTTATTCTTTGGTATTTTAAGTATGTTCATTTAAAACTAAAATAAAAATATAAAAGATGAAAAAAAGTATTTATAAAAATAAAAGGATTTGTTCTGTAAAATTTGGATTCAGTTGAAAGGCCACACTTAAGGACCTAGAAGGCCACATGTGGCCTTAGGGCTGCAGGTTCCCTACCCCTGATTTAGATCTTCTTAAATTTCTTTCACTAAGGTTTTATAGTTTTTGGAATATAAATTTTGTACTTCTTTTGTTAAATTTATTCTTAAGTTTTTTTTCTGCTATTATAAATGGACTTGTTTTCTTGATTTCATGTTTGGATTGCTTATTGCTACTGTGTAT
>VBSM01003204.1:54868704-54880658 GCA_008086735.1 Cheirogaleus medius | reverse complement strand
TTTTTTTTGTAGATGTCTTTTATTAGGTTGAGGAAGTTCCTATCTATTCCTAGTTTGCTGGGTGTTTTTGTTATAAAGGCAATTTTGTCAATGCACTTTCTGCATCTATTGAGATAATCATATGGGTTTTGTGCTTTATTCTACTGATGCTGTGTATTACATCAATTGATTTTAGATTATAAACAACCTTGCACTCATGCGGTAAATTTCACTTGATCATTCAACATAATCCTTTTTATATGTTGCTGGATTCATTTGATAGTATTTTGTTGAGGATTTTTTGAATCTATATTCATAAGAAATATTGGCCTGAAGTTTTCTTTTTTTGGGATAGCTTTGACTGGTATTGGTTTTGGTATCTGAGTAATATTGGTTTCATAGAATGAATTAGGAGGTGTTGCCTCCTACTCTGTTTTTTAAAAGGGGTTGTGAAGGATTGGTATAAATATTTTTAAAAAATGTTTGATAGAATTCACCAATGAAGACATCTAGACATGGGATTTTCTTTGTGGATTTAAAAATTAATAATTCAACCTTTTTTACTTGCTATAGGTTTATTTAGATTTCTTTTTTTTTGCTTTATTTGACTTTTATTTATTGTTTATAATACAAGAAAGTCATATAATTTTGGAAGAAATGAACAACCACCAAACAAAAAAATTACACAATTATATCATGAAAAATTTCAATATATGTACATTCTTCTAGTATCATTTCTATGCAAAGTTTATAAGTTTATTTTTTTTACATTGCCCCTACATTGTGAACATCTTTCCAAATCAGTATTCTCCAATGACTTAATTATTTTAATAGCTGCATAGTATCTAATTATATTTATACTTCATTTAATCACTTCTATTATTGAATTAGTTGGCTCTTTCTACACTTTTGCATTATAAAAAATGCTGGAATTAATAATAATTCAGCTTTTAGAAATAATTCCCTAAAACATATTTAGATTTCTTAAGAAAGTTAAAGAAGTTTGAGTCTTCCTAGGAATCTGTTCATTTCGTCTGAGTTGTCTAATGGCATATAGTTGCTCATAGTATTCCTTTTTATTTCTGTTGGTAATAATTTTGCCTCTTTATTTCTAATTTTACTAAAGTCTCCACTCTTTTTCTTGATCATTTTAGCTAAAGATTTGTCAATTTTGTTGATCTTTGCAAAGAACCAAATTTTAGTATCATTGATTTTTTTCTTTTTCTTTTTTTTACTTTCTATTCATTTCTATTCTAATCTTTATTATTGTATTCATTCTGCTTGATTTGGGGTTAGTTTACTCTACTTCTAATTTCTTTTTTTTTTATTTTAATAATTTTAAAATTATACTTACACTTTTCTTTCTTTCTTTCTTTCACTTATTTATTTATTTTTTTAAAGCCAAAACTACAATTGGGCATCATACTTCTAATTTCTTGAGGTGGAAGTTTAGGTAGTTTATTTGAGATATTTTTTCTTTCTAAATATAGTCTATTACAACTATATAATTTCCTTGTGATTTTTTGACCCATTTATTTAGGAGTGTGCTATTTAATTTCCACACATTTGTAAATTTCTCAAATATCTTTCTGTTGATTTCTAATTTAATTCCATTGTGGTTGGAAAAGATACTTTGTATGATTTTAATCGTTTTAAATTTACTGAGACTTGTCTTATGACCTAGCACATCCAGGTACACATGAGAATAATGTGCATTCTGCTGTTACTGGGTATAGTGTTGTAGATGTCTACAGATATCTGTTGGTCTAGGTATTCCATAATGATTGTCAAGTCTTTTATTTTCACATTGATCTTCTGATTGCTTGTTGGATTCATTATTGAAAGAAGAATATTGAAGTCTCCAACTGTTATTGTTTAATTGTCTATTTTCCCCTTCATTTGTGTCAATTTTTGCTTCATGTATTTTGGATCTCTGTTTTTGGATGCATAAATGTTTATAGTTGTTATGTTTCCTGATGAGTTACCATTAAGAAATATTCTTCATCTCTAGTTAAATTTTGTATTAAAGTCTACTTTTCATAATAAGTATATCTACTTCAACTCTCTAATGGTTTCTGTTTACATGGTATAACTTTTTCATCAGTTTGCTTTTATTTTGTTTGTATCTTTAATTATAATATATATCTTCTGTTGACATCATATTGTTGGATCTTGACTTTTTTTTAAAAAAACTCAATCTGATAATTTATGCCTTTTGATTAGATTGTGTAATACAACTCCATTTAATGTTATTAATATGGTTAGATTTATACCTGATATTTTCTTATTTTTTATGTGCCTCAAGCCTTCTTTGTTCCTCTGTTCCTCATTTGCTTCCTTCTTTTACATTGAGTGAACATTTTTCTAGTGTAATATTTTAATTCCTTTAATAATTTTTAAGTTATGGTTTTAAAAATGATTTTTCAATTTGTCCTATGGCTAACACTATACATATTATATTACATAAATCTACTTTATGTTTATACTAAATTCGAATGAAATATAGAAATTTTACTCCTGTAAATTTTCATTCTTCTCTTTTTCATTCCTCCTTCATTCCTTCTCTTTTTTATACTATAATTGCTTTGCATACTATGTCTATGTACTTTGTTAAAATTATTATTTTATATCATCATTTGTCTTTTTTCTCCCTGAGACAGAGTTTCAAACTTCTAGGTTCAAGCCATACTCCTGCCTCATCCTCCTGAGTAGCTGAGACTATAGGTGTGTACCACGCCCAGCTAACTTTTCTATTTTTTGTAGAGACAGGGTCTCACTCTTGCTCAGGCTGGTCTCGAACTCCTGATCTCGGATGATCTTCCTGCCTTGGCCTTCCTGAGTGCTAGGATTATAGGTGTGAGCCACCACTCCCAGTCTCTTTCGTCTTTTTAAAAAAAGCTGGGAGAAGAAAGCAAATATGAATATATTGTAAATATTGAATTTGTCATTTTAACATTCTTTTCATTCTTTTTTTTTAACCTTTTCTGATTCTTTTCATTTATTGCTTTGAATTCAAGTTACCATCTTGTATAACTTGTTTCCTTGTTACAATAGAGCTTTGGTGACACCCACCTCCTTCATGCTATTATCTTTACCAGGGATTATTGGACTTCTGGGTTTTATAAAATGATAAGATTTCAAAATTATTTTGGTGATTGGCCAAGGACTGCCAGCTTTTACTTTGTAAGTATAGATATGAAAAGAATATCGAACCAACTATTCATTACTACCATCATTATTTCATAAAGGAAACGATGTTATTACCCTTCCCCTGACCAAATTGGAAGGCTATAATTCCAGAGAAAGAACAATCATTCCTAAGAAAAGACAGTTGGAAATGTTATGTGAACAGTTTTGTAGCAGACCGATGAAAACTTCATCACCATCAGCATTTGGGAAATTTGGGTTTATGTAAATAGTAAATCATCTTCTTCAACAAATTTTATTCAGTATATATTATGTGGGAGTCAGGCATTGTGTTAAGCACTCTGTATTAACTCAATTACTGACAGAATAATCCATGAGGTAGATTTATCACCATCATTTTCTGGTCAAGGAAACTGAGGCACAAAGATATTGGGTAACTTGTCAAGATTCCATGGTGGCAGAACCTAGAAATTCAGGTATCTGTACCCTAACTGCTGCCGTATGCTATGGCAGGGTGGCTAAATGTAGTCCTAGACTGTGGTGGATTAATAGAAGTAACTCTCACTTAGATGTTGGTTTTGTTAGGGTTGTGGAAAATAAAGCTCACTGGTATGTTCCAGGGCGGGAAACTTGGACCTTGATTATGTGAGCAATAGGTTGAATCAGGCAATAGTTATGGGCTCTTTATGGGTGTTGCACCAAAGAGGATACTCTGGGTGTGGTGGCTCATGCTTGTAATCTCAGCACTTTGGGAGGCTGAGGCAGGAAGATCCCTGG
Organism: Cheirogaleus medius; assembly: GCA_008086735.1. Classification (NCBI taxonomy): domain Eukaryota; kingdom Metazoa; phylum Chordata; class Mammalia; order Primates; family Cheirogaleidae; genus Cheirogaleus; species Cheirogaleus medius. The sequence goes on along the minus strand of VBSM01003204.1, from coordinate 54,876,755 downwards.
AGGCCAGGAGTTCAAGACCAGCCTGAGCAACATAGCAAGGCCCTGTTTCTAAAAAAATAGAAAAATTAGCTGTGTGTGGTGGTGTATACCTGTATTCTCAGCTACTCAGGAGGCTGAGGAAGGAGGATTGCTTAAGCCTCAGCATTTGAGGTTGTAGTGGGCTATGATGATGCCACTGTACTCTAGCCTGGGCAACAGAGTGAGATGCTCTCTTAAAAAAACAAGACCGCCAGCTTTGTTGGGTCTCCACCTGGCTGATGTCATGTCATATGAGACTTCTCAGCCTCCATAACCATGTGAGCCTATCCTCATAATAAATCTCCTCTTAGATATCTACATTTATATTACATTGGTGCTGTTTCTCTGGAGAATCCTGACTAATACATCATCCTTGTGTGGTTCCCTCCACTTGAATCTAGGCAGGACCTGTGATCCCCTTGTGGGCAAATGGGACCTATAGAAAAATTTAGAGCTGGGTGTTATTCAATCATCTCAAAACCCCAGGGCTGATTTTTTTTTTTTCTTTTTTGGATCAAGATGTTGGCAGCCAAGGGAAGTTTCTTCTCTCCTATAGCCAGAATAGGGACATATTTTTTTGGGTTCTATCTAGACAGAGGTTTGTAAAATGACCCAAATCTGCTTCTTCAGGAGCCAGAGTTCAACCTCTGAAGCTCTGAGGGATTACGGAGCTTCGTGGAACAAGATACCCAATTTCTGTTGGTACAGGTACATATTTTACGAGCTCTTTGTGAAAGTGAGACTAAGAAGAACATGAATGAAAGTATCAAATAGTCTAAAGCACATGTGGATTAAGTTGGTGAAAGGTGAAATTTCTCTCCTTCATGAGTTAATGATGTTTTCTTTTTAAAAATTAGAAACTTTACCTGGAGGTTTTTGAATACTTGAAAAACATCCACAAACATGTGGTCAAAGTGATAAAAGATGTGTTTTCTTATCTGAGTGCAGTGACATCTTAAAAGGCTTCCTTTGTTAGACCTAAACTTGCATGTCAAAAAATTATTCTCTGCATACAATTTATCCTCTATTTGTTCAATGTTATTGTACAGTGATGTTGATACAGTGTGAGACAGCACACTTTTAAGTTCTAAACTATAATTGTTGGACAAGAATCTTGACAATGCCAGACTAATCTCTTCTGATTGGTGCTGTGTTGATATCGGCTGACAATATAAACCCATGCTGGAATATTCTAATCCATCACCTGGCACAAGAGGCATTTTATCTTGGGCTTTATGGGAAGAGAATCCATTTACATCTGTGTTTCAAAGTGAGTTTTCCCAGGAGCGTGACTGTCCCAACCTGCCACCCATCTCTTTATAAGAAGGGATCACAACAGGCAATCTCGAAATTAAAGAAACAGTAACGTGTTTTTGTCGAGGTGTCTAAACTTTTATTCAGATCATTTACCCTTGTTATCGTTCAGATCTTTCTTTGGTATTGTTTTGTTACTCAGACTCCATCACGAGGAAAAATCTGGGCCCAGATAAAAATCTTCACAAAATGGCCCTCACCAGAATAATGCAGTTTGCCTCCTAAATAGTCCTTTGTTTCTCGGTAGAAATGGAAACAACCAGACATTATGGAGTAGAGGCAAGTCATCCACCATGTGCCCTGTCAGAGCTCTTGATCCACAAAATCCATGAGCATAATAAAATTTGAGGGTGGTTTCATGCCACTAAGTGCAGGGAGGTTTGTTAATAAAACAAATAATAAAAGTAATAAAATAGGTATTATGATTGATATCTGGACAAGCTTGAATAAAGTATTCAACATTATTGTAGCTCAGTTTCTTTGTTTTTAAATGGGGTCGATGACAGTAATATTGATGTTCATCTGTTGACAATCTATTAATTGCCAGGCATACATATATATACAATCTCCACACATTTATATAGATGTTATAGGTACATACGCATATATGTAGGTACAATTGATTCTTGTTATTTGTAATAGTTATATTTTATGAAGTTGCTAAAGAACACTGAATGAGCAAATTCTGAAGCATTGTTGCTAGGGAAAATAACAGGGTTAGGCTCCTGTGAGTCTCTGATCACAGTATTTTCATCAGCCAATCAATACGTAGCCTTGTTTTGTGTTTCTGTTTAAAGATACCTTATTTAATATATATTGTTGATTCATTAATATTGAACTCACAGTCAACAGTGCCATAGCTGATGCCTGAATGAAGCTGCTGTAGCACTTCACTTGTACTTTTCTGGAAACAACATCTCGGCCTTCTTACACTTGGGAACACCAGGCAGCATCTCAGCACTATGCTTGAGACTGTTTAAACAGCAAAATCACCAACCAAAAGCACAAAAGAGAAAAGTGTGGCATTACCTATATCATGAAAAGGACAGTTGTTTCTTGTATGGGAGCTGAAACAAGAAGTTAGTGGGTGGCCTTGCTTGACCTCAGCCGGGGGTATGAGCTTTGGGTGACTCACATGCTCCCCACTTCGTGCGTGCCCATGAATGACTGCGGAAGCTCTGAAGTACTGACTTTGGGGTTACACATTTTAATTAGGTGAGATTGCAAATATGGAATCCGCAAATGTGTGGACTATGTTTATATAATTTCCTTTAGTCCCCATAATACCTCTGTTATGTGGGATTAGATATGTATGTTCTTGACTAGTCCATTATGTTGTCCTTCCACTGCCTTTTAACTTTTTGAATGTTAAATGAGATCATGTGGGTAACGATACTATTTGAAAATCTGATTTTCTCTTTTGCACAGCTTTGGCCATGACTTCTGTCTATTCTGCCAGCAGACTGAGAAGTTCCAGCAGGGATGCTTAGAGCAAGAGAGAGGCAGTAATTGGAGCCACCCCTTTAATAGTGCACACTAGTGGCCAGATACTAGTGCTTTACGTATGTTAATTCAGTCCTCCCCAGAGCTCTGCATGGTGGTAGGTACAGTCATGCCATGAGCCCAGGCAGTCTGGCCATAGATCCTACTGTTTACCATTATGCTTTAAGGTACCCCTCAGCAGTCAGTTTTTGACACGCAGGGTAAGATTTTATTAGTCCAGAGTAAAACAGTATGCTTAAATAGGCATTGTTAGAGAACGAATTTCTCAATTTCCTTTCGAACATATCAAGATCTAAGTCTGGTGATTAGAGATTTCCTTTGTAAGGCTACCTCTTCACCTTTAAGGCTTCAGTGTCTCTGTGATGAAATAGGATGCAGTGTAGGGGGAGTCCAGCTAGACTGGAGGAGATAAAAAGCTTGTCCTTTTCTCCACAGTGGCCTGTGGGATGGAGAAGGGAGACAGAGAGAGGGGAAAGCAGAAAAGTATTTGGCCACTTGGGTTATGGCTCTACACTTACTCCCCTGTTGCTAAAATCAAAGTCAATATCTTGAAGAAGGAAAATACTAATATTAGATATGTTGAGAGGAAAGTGGAAAGCAGATGTTTTGCAGGAAATAGACTTGAAGGATGCCTTCTGTATCAGAGAAAATTGTCACTGTGGTGAGATTAGGCAGAGGAAGACCAGAGTCGGGGTTGCTGAATGCAGCTCTGCAGGATGTGCACTGCACAGCTCCATAGGTCTCGCTCACATAGACTTTGCTGGGAATCCTCTGTCCCTTCAAGTTGTGTTTTGTGGTGGCCCTGAGTTGGCTTTCTGGAGTCTCTTTTGGTTCCTGTGTGATATGGAAGTATCCAGAAGCTTCCCTGTGCTTTATGAAGGTACATGGGTGATATGCCTAGCAGTTATAACTACCATAATGGACGTTCCTCGCTTGATGAAACTGAAATTAAGGGCTGCAGGATATAGTTCCCTGAACCAGAAATCGAATGGGAGTTGTGTGCAGACCTCAAAGGGATGTGCTAAAGGAGGGCCGATTCACCAAAGGGGCCTGCTAGGCCTGATGGAGTTGAGAGAAGGGATCACAATGGCATTGGCCACAGATGCCCACAGGGTGAGCAGTGACCAAGTCACACAGAACCCTACTGCTGCAAAGGCCAGAAAGGACTCAGAGGTGAGTACCTACTATGCTTTGGGTATATAACAATGAATAAACTATATGTCCTGCCTTTAAGTTTCTTATAGGTTCATAGGAAAATCAGACTGAAATAAATAAATGCAAGTAAAGTTTGATACTATGATTAGAAGTTTGCTCAGGATAATGTGGGGATCCAAGGGAAAGTGTAATCAGTGCCCATGGGAGAACAGGCAGGAAGCACTTCACAGGAGACATAATGCCCTAATGGGTTTTGAAGGATGATTAGGAATTTGTCAGGTGACTAGGTGGGAAGGTATATAATCAAAGGCAGAGGAACTAGTACATGCAAAGGCATGGGCATGTGAGAGAATCTGGGCTTTAGACTCTACAAGCATGAGCGGAACTGGCCTCTGGAGTTACAGTTAATGAAGGGCCCCGTGTTTGGGGTTTGATGCTCTGTAGTTGTAGTCTGGAAATTCTTAATAATTTGTCTTAGAATTTATGTTTGTAACCTTGGCTCACCTGTGTTCCAGGGTCCCCAGAAGCAACTCTTGGCTGCCTGTTCCCTGCCTCCTGGAGCCCCAGGCACTACTCAGTCTCCGCCATATTCTCTTTTCCTCCCCCAGTCTGTAACTGCTGCAGCCTTTTGCCCCAGTGGGGGCCTAGGTACGAGTGAGTGCTGGGAAAGTTGGAGTGGAGTCTGCGTGCCCCATGGCATCTAGGAGCAGGGCTTGGCAGTGGCCCTCCCTGACCTGGGCTGGCAGCACCACCATGCGTTCCACAGGTGACTTGGAAGAGAGAGCCTCTTGTGTCTTAGCACAGAGGTTGCAGTGCCCTTGAGGGCTGCTCAAATACCGTGGATTGGGGTAGCAGTTCGTGGGAAGAGGAAGTATCTGGCTTGCTTTCCCTGACCTGGGCTGGCAGAAGGAGGGGACGGCAGCCAGGGGGCCACATGTGTGCCAAGTCATCCCACATCTGTAAGGGTTTGAACTCTCCCTATAAATCTGGGTGCTTGAATGAGCTCACAGTAAATATCAAATAAAAAACCATGACAGGTCAAGAAAAAAATGTAGAAGGCAGGAAAATGTTTTCTATTTCAGAACTTTTGATATCTCTCTCTCTCTCTCTCAAGAGATCTGGCAGGGATCTGACATTTTCATTTTACACTGGGTTCTGAAAATTTTGTAGCCAGCCCTGAGCATGCAGGAAAGGATGAATGAATGAATGAGTGAATGAACAGGAGAGGACAGCTCTGGGTGTAGACCCCAAGCCACCACATCTTCCTGTTCCTGTTTCGGTGTTAAGTAATTTTTCATTACTTCACGGGGGCCTAAGTCAGTTCCTGCTTTACAAATGAATAAAGCTCATAAACCATGATTCCAGTTCACTTGGAAAACTGATGAGAGAGCCAATGTCAGAGGTCCCAGCTCTAGGATTCACCCTGCTGTTAACCTTTCAGGCACCTGTTCTTTTCGTAATCCTCATGGCCATAGTGGTGTGAAAAAATGCAAGGTTAATACAAAGGGACAGGAGGACTGTGGATTTACTGCACCAGGGATGTGTTAAATCGTACCCTAGTGGCCTAAGAGACCTAATGCCTCTTCCAAAGCAGATAATTTGCTGGCCTGCAACTTCCAGGAAAAGAATGTGGGATCATAAGATATCTGGGTGGGGGCAGGAGAGGATCTCCTTGGAGATCACAGAGCCCAACTCTTAACTGAGGCTCAAGAGATGAAGTGACTCACCCAAAGTCACGCAGCTACTTGCTTTCAGAGCCAGACTGACCCAGGTTCTCTGACCTCAAGGCTAAGACTTGTCTAGCTCTCCTGCTTCTGACTCCAATAACTAATAAAAATGACCATAATTCTGTGGCAAAGAGTTCATTTGACATTTGCACATCACTTTATATTTGTAACTCCAGAGTGATTCTTCCTTTTCCTCTTGACGAGAAACTTTCCATGGCCTAATATCTATGCTGACCAATGTTTTTTGAAGATGACATTCATTACGAAGCATATGAAACTGACCCCATCAGCAGGATCCAAAAACAACCAGTAAGAAATCTAGCTTCCTTATCCTTTGTTTTAAATTGGCACATAATAGTCACACATATTCGTGGGGTACATTGTGGTATTTTGATACATGTATACATTGTGTAATGATCAAATTGGGCTATTTAGCATGTCCGTCACTCGTACATTTATCATTTCTTTGTAGTGACAACGTTCAAAACCCTCTCTTCTAGCTAATTTGAAATATACAATGTAATGCTGTCAACTATAGTCATCCTATGGTAGAATTCCTCCTATCTAAATGTAACTTTGTACCTGTTAACCAATCTCTCTCCATCACTCCTCCCCCATCCCTTCCCCAACCTCTGGTAACCACTATGCTACTCTCTACTTCTATGACATGAACTATTTTAGATTCCACATATGACTGAAATCACATAGTATTTGTCTTTCTGTGCCTGGCTTATTTCACTTAACATAACATCTATCAGATTCATCTATGTTGCCACAAATGACAGGATTTCTTTCCTTTCCAATGGTTGATTGATATTTCATTGTGTATATATACCACATTTTCTTTATCCATTCATCTTTTGATGGACACTTAGCTTAATCTGATTTCTTGGCTATCGTTAATAGTCCAGCCTTATCTTGAAATGTGACTGTCTTAGCAGTGCATTGACACGATGAGCTTTGTTGTTTGGTTGCTTGAAGTCGGATGCAAAGAACTTGCTGGTGTGGGCAGTGTGAGAGCTGAGAAAAGTCACACACCTTCCTGGAATAGGCATGCAGAGAAGAAAATGTTCAGGCAAATGGTCCCCTCCCCAAATGGCATATTTATTCTAATCCAGCGTAGGTTTGCCTGCCCCTTAGGAACAATGTTTCCCCCCACTAGGCCAAAGTAAATCTTTGGACCTATGGGAACAGCCTCAGAAATCCTGATTAAAAAGAGAGAATGGGATATGGTAGCTCCATATTCTTGGCTAGGTGCTGAAGTGAAAAGTAAAATAAAGCAGATTGTTTTTCCAAAAGAGTGATCTCCTCCACATAAAACTGTGTCAGTTACTACTGTGCCAGTTATCCCTAGCTACTTCTGGGATCCTGAATGGAGGTGGAGACTCTTGCTTAGACCTAAGAACATTCTTCCACTGAACTCACTTCTGGGAGGAGACTTGGAACGAATTATGTGTCATATTCTCAGTGTCCTGGCTTGGAGCTTCAGGGTTGGTTAGTTCTAGTTTCAGCCCTACTCAACACTCCTTGTTCCCTCTCCCTCATTTAATGCCTTATGCTGATGGTACGTACTACACCCTAAGTAGAATCTTAGAATATTATGTCTCAGAGGAGACTTTGGGACCTATTGATCCAATCTCTGCATTGTACAGATGGGGAAACTGGGAACCAGAACTTATTCACTTATTTTAGGCAACCCAGTTTGTAAGTGGTTGGGTCTGGGAGTTGAACTTATGTTTCTTTCTACCATGCCATTCTACCTGTAAACGTGCCTGTTACATAAATTACAAAAATGTAGGGAGAAAGTCTTGAAATAGTAAACTGGGCTTTCAAGAATAGGATTTCAAATAATGTCTTTGGAAAGCTGTTTCTAATTGTTTCATGTGAACGCCGGTACCTGACAGCCACAATGCCCTTTGGATCCTTGTCACGGGATTGCTGTGGATTATGAAATGGACAGGTGGCTTGGCTTGTCAATGTTTCAGTTAACAAGAAGAAGAAATATCTTCTCAAGGGGCACAACTTTATCTTATTCATTGTTACTATCCTGGGCCCAGCATAAAGTTAGCTGCTCAGAGGTTTCATGGATTTCTGGGGTTTGTCAGCAGAAATTCTAGCAGGTGCCCTCCAAAGGGGTTCTGAGTTATTTTATCTATCGTATTTTCGCTCTACTTAAATGCTGTTGATCATAGGACGTGCTATTGATCAGAGTACGTCAGAATAAAGAGAACATCAGAGAAGAAGATGGCTTTACTGATTTTTGGCCTTGGAGAATTCATCCAGTTCTGAGCCTGAGTTTCCTCATCTGTAAAACAAGGAAGTCAAACTAAATCA
>VBSM01003204.1:54839033-54862802 GCA_008086735.1 Cheirogaleus medius | reverse complement strand
TTTATAAAACTAAATTTATACTTGGGGGCAGGTTTGTATAGGTTCTCTATTTTTCTGATTATCTTTCTTTTGAGAACCCTTAAATTTTTGTATATCTCCTCACAGTGCAAGGGACTTCTTTTTCAGCTTTAATTGTCACTTTAAATTTTCTACTTTTCACCACTACAGGGAGGGAGGTTTCTGAACAACACTGGGGAAGAGTGTTTTAAAATGTAGGTTTTGTTATTATTCAGGTATCACGAAGTCAACAGATCAGGAGATGACGGCCATTCAAAAGACAGTTTGTTACAGTTCTCAAGAGGAGGGGTCCTGCCACGCCATGCCGGGCTGGAAGCATGAAAGTTAGTCAGGAGGCAGAAGGAGCAAGGAGAAAATGCGAGCAAAAGAGCATGCTAGAACATCAAGAATATAGAAAATGGGTCAGGTGCGGTGGCTCACGCCTGTAATCCTAGCACTTTGGGAGGCCGAGGCAGGAGGATTGCTTGAGGTCATGAGTTCAAGACCAGTCAGAGCAACACAGCAAGACCTCATTGCTCCAAAAAATAGAAAAATTAGCTGGACATGGTGGTGCATGCCTGTAGTCCTAGCTACTTGAGAGGCTGAGGCAGAAGGATCCCTTGAGTATAGGAGTTTGAGGTTGTAGTGAACTATGATCACATCACTGCACTCTAGTCCAGGTAACAGAGTTAAGACCCTACCTTAAAAACACACACACACACTATATATATATATATATATATATGTATATGTATATACATATATATATAATTAATACAAAGAGGAAATGACAAAGCTTCTTTGAGACAAGGCTGGTTGTGTCTCTGTCCCTCACTGGCTGGGTGACGCATACCTGCTCAATAGTGTCTCAGGATCCACTCCTTTTGTTCTCCACTGTTATAAAGTTCTACATGTCATGGATGGCAGGAACAATTCAAATCCATCTGAAACTGATGATGTTAATTTACTAAGGTCCAGGAGGAGAGGGAGAGTGTGTGTCTTTCCATTCCTCTAGTCTAGGATTGCCCGATAAACTACAGGATGCCCAGTTAACTTTGAATTCAGATACACAACAAAAAAATCTTAGTGTAAGTATGTTCCAAATACTAAAAAATTATTCCTTGTTTGTCTGAAATTAAAATTTAAATAGACATCCTGTATATTTATTTGCTAAATCTGGAAATCTGACTCTAGTCAATTCTGTCACCTATTTAGAGCTTAAAATATATGATGAATTAATTAATGAGTTTATAAATACCATTTTGGTTTGAGTAATTTTGTTTAATCTGTGCCTCAATTCCATTCTCATGGAAAATTGATCAGTAATGCCAATTTGTATCTGTGTCCTTTTCTTCTAAGCCTGTTCACCTGCATAGTTCCTTGGTTTTCAGTCTTCCTTTTTTCAAATTTGAGGAGACTCCCCATGCCCAGCCCCAGATCTGGTACAAATTTTGAATTTAGTTAAGATTGGGGGCTTTAAGTTGCTGCTAGAACTACACAGAGGTTTTGGCACCAAATCAAGCTTGCAGCCCAAGTTTGGTCATTAAGATGATCTCTGGTTTTCTATCTATAAGATCATGTTTTCAGGAAACAGTGATAATTTCACTTCTTCCTTTCCTATTTAGATGCCTTTTATATCTTCCTAATTGTTCTGGCATGTACAGGATGTCCTCAAAATTGCCATATATAGGGAAAATGGGAAATTGTAGTTAAATGTATCTTTATTTAAAAAGTCTTCATTACAAAATTTTTCCTTTGTATGGAGCTTTTGGGACATCCTATACTTCCAATATTATGTTTAACAGAAGTGGTGAGAGTGGACATCCTTGTTCAAGATCTTAGAGGGAAGACTTTCAATTTTTCACCATTGAGTATAATATTAGCTGTGGGCTTCTCATATACAGTCTTTGCTATGTTCAGGTATATTCCTTCTATCTCTAATTTGGGTTTTTAATCATGAAAGGACATTGAATTTTGTCAAATGCTTTTTCTGCATCTAAGGAGATGATCATATGGATTTTGTTCTTCATTCTGTTACTGTGGTGTATCATATTTGTTGATTTGCATATGATGAACCATTCTTGCATCCCAGGGATAAATCCCACTTGATCAGGGTGGATGGCCCTTTTAAAGTGTTTTTGAGTTTGCTAGTATTTTGTTTAGGATTTTTGCATCTATGTGTTCATCAAGGATCTTGGCTTGTAATTTTCTTTTCTTGTAAAGTCCTTGTCTGTCTTTGGTATCAAAGTAATGCTAGCCTTATAAAAAGAGTTTGAAACTATTCCCTCATCTTCAATTTTTTGGAAGAGTTTGAAAAAGATTGGTGTCAGTTCTTTAAATTGTTGGTAGAATTCAGCAGTGAAGCATTAGATTCTGGTCTTGTCTTAGCTGGGAGACTTTTTGTTACTGATTCAATCTATTTACTATTTATTGGCCTGTTCAGGTTTTTTGTATCTTCATGATTCAGTCTGGGTAGGTTGTGTCTAGGAATTTATTCATTTCTTCTAGTTTATCCAATTTTGGAACCTAGAATTTTTCATAGTAATCTCTTATGATCCTTTGTATGTTTGTGATATCAGTTGTAATGTCTTCTCTTTCATTTCTGATTGTTAGTCTTCTCTCTTTTTTCTTAGTCTAGGTAAAGGTTTGCCCATTTTATTTATCTTTTCAAAAAACCAACTCTTAATGTGGTTGATATTTTCTGTTGTTTTCTATTATTTACTGTATTTCTGCTCTGATCTTTGTTATTTCTTTTTTTCTGCTAACTTTAGGCTTAGTTTGTTCTTACCTTTCTAGTTCCTTGAGTTATATTGTTAGATTGTTTATTTGTGATCTTTCTTGATGTAGGCATTTATTACTATAAATTTCCCTCTTAGAACTGCTTTTGCTGCATTCCATCAGTTTTGGTATGTTGTGTTTCCATTTTCACTTGTCTCAAGATATTTCTTTATTTCCCTTTTGATTTTTTTCTTTGACACATTGGTTGTTCAGGAGAATGTTGTCTAATTTCCATGTATTATATTTGTCAGTTTCCCAAGATTTCTCCTGTTATTGATTTCTAGTTTCACACCATTATGATTGGAAAATATATTTAATATAATTTCAGTCCTTTTAAATTTGTTCAGACTTGTGACATATGATCTACCCTGGAGAATGTTCCATGTACACTTGAGAAAGATGTATGTTCTGTTGCTGCTGCATGGAATGTGCATGTGGTATTCAGTTCATTTGTGCTAAAGTATAGTTCCAGTTCAATGTTTCCTTATTGATTTTCTGTCTGGATGATTTGTCCATTGTTGAAAGTGGAGTACTGAAGTCCCCTACTATTATTGTATTGCAATTTATTTCTCCCTTCAGATCCTTTAATATTTGCTGTATATATTTAAGTGCTCCAATGTTGGGTGCATATATATTTACAATTGTTATATCCTTTTAATGAATTGACCACTTTATCATTATGTAATGAATGATTTACCTTATCTCCTTTTACAATTTTTGGCTTAATGTCTATTTTATCTAATATATCTATAGCTACCCCTTCTCTGTTTTGGTTTCTATTTGCATGAAATATCTTTCTTCATTCCTTGACTTTCAGTTTATGTGTGTCCTGAAAAATGAAGTGGGTTTCTTGTAGGCAGCATATACTAATACTTGGGTTATATATATATATTTTATATACATTCAGCCACTCTATGTCTTTTTATTGGAGAATTTAATCTACTTACAGTTAAAGTAATTTGAAGTAATTATAGATAGGTAAGGACTTACTACTGCCATTTTGCAATTTGTTTTCTGGTTGTTTAGATAATTTGTTTCTTTCTGTCTTGCTGTCATCTGTTGTGGTATGATTTTCAGTAGTGGTATGCTTTGAATCTTTTCTATTTATGTCTTTTGAATCTATTATAGATCTTTGCTTTGTGGTTACCATGAGGCTTACCTAAAACATCTTATAAGAGGCTATTTCAAGCTGATAATGAATTAATTTTGAGTGCATAAAACAACTCTACACTTTTACCCCCTCCAGGTTTTATGATTTTGATGTCAAAATTTACATGCTTTAATAATTTTTACCCCTTAACAATTTATTTTATCTATAGTTGTTTTTAATAGTTTTATTTTCTAATCCTCATACTAAAGTTAAAATTGTTATACACACCACCATCAGAGTCCTAGAGTATTCTATATATGATTATATTACTTATACCATTGAGTTTTGTGCTTTCATATGTTTTATGGTATTAATTAGTACAGTCTTTCATTTCAGTTTAAAGAACTCCCGTTAGCAATTTTGGTAAGGCAAGCCTAGTGATTATGAACTCCTTTAGCTTTTGTTTTTAAGTTTTTCTAAGTTTTTATTTCTCCCTTATTTCTGAAGGACAGATTTGCTTGGTGAAGTGTTCTGGTTAGCAGGGTTTTTTTTGTTGTTTTTTTTCCCCTTTAGTACTTTCAGTACTCCACTCCCTCCTGGCCTGCAGGGTTTCTCCTGAGAAATCTGCTGATAGCCATATTGGAATTTTCTTTTTCTTTTTTTCCAGTGCAATTTGCCCTGTTTTGTATTGGAATTTTCTTATATAGTATATGCTTCTTATCTCTTGTTGCTCTCAGAATTTTTTCTTTGTCTTTGATTTTTGATAGTTTGATTATTATGTGTCTTAGTGAACTTCTCTTTGGGTTGAATTTGATTGGAGATCTCTGTACTCTTGTATCTACATGTTAGCATCTTTCCTCAGATATGAAAAGTTTTCAGCCATTATTTCTTTAAATATGATTTTTCCCCCTTTTCTCTTAGTTCTCCTTCCTGAACTTTCATTATGAGATCCTTGGTTTTCTCGATGGTGTCTTTTAATTTCTGTAGGTTTTCTTCATTCTTTTTTCTTTTTGTTCCTATGACTGGATAATTTCAAATGTTCTGTCTTTGGGTCACTGATACTTTGTTCTGATTGATTGAGTCTGTTGTTGAAGCTTTCTATTGAATTTTTCACTTCAGTTACTGTATGCTTCACCAATAGGATTTCTATTTTTTAAATTGTTTCTACTTCTTTGCAAAACTTCTCCTTTTGTTCATGTATTGTTTTTCCAAATTTCATTTAATTTTCTATCCATATATTCTTATAGCTTAACTGAATTTCTTTATGAGGATTATTCTGAATTCTTTGTCAGACATTTCGTAGATCTTCATTTCTTTAGGATCCATTATTGAGTTTTATTAGTTTCTTTTGGTGGTGTCATGATTCCCTGATTCTTTATAATTCTTGTGTCCTTGTGTTGGTGTGTACATTTGAGGAGATAGCTACTTTTTCTGGCCTGTATTAGTGTTCTTTGGCAGCGATAGACCTTGACTATTTAGTCTAGCCTGTGATTCTGGATGAGCCAGCTGGTAATGACCCCAGGGAAGCAGAACTTACTGTTGGGTTCTTTAGTTGACTGCTCTGCCATCTTTGCTCTGAGATAAGGTATGGCTACTGATTGGGATTTATTGTCTGGCAAGACTACTGGGGGTGGGCTCTGCAATCAGATAGGACTGCTGGCTGGGCACCATGATTGCCTCTGATCTGTCTGGGTTGCAAAGCGTATTCCCTGGGCAGATGGTATCACTATTTGGGTCCTGCAGTTGGGCAGGGCTGCAGACTGAGCTCCAAGGTTAAACAAGTCAGTGCTTGGGACACATGAGACTAGAGGCTATGCTACATAGAAATGAATGACTGAGGCTTGCTATCCTGCCTGGGTAGAAGCCTGAGTTGGTATCTGAGGCTAGTAAAAGTCACTGCTTAGACTTCTGAATCAGGCAGGTCCAGACCTTAAACTCTGCCAAAATGTGCAAAGGTGGGTATCTTCCTACCTGGGAGGGAGCCCTGGAGTAGGCTTTGAGGCTGAAAAGAACTTCTGTCATCTTGCTGATCTCACTCTGCTGCAGCTTCCTAACTTGACTCATGAGCTCTTTCAGGGATATTTTCATTCATGGATAATGTCTAATTGTTTTATTTTTTTATGAGGGGGATGAAAGATGGATTTCTGCCATCTTGCTGACATCACTTTCTCTATTCTATTTTTAATTGTGGGTAATTACAAGTTTGACTATGGACCTTTTGACTTTGAAGTGCCATTATGATTCTCAAGAAGTTTAAGTAGCTCCTGGGATCTATGGATCTGGAGAACAGAGGAGAGGTTTGGGCTAGACATAAAAATATATATGTTATTTACAAATAGATAAATTATTTGCTTGGATGAATGGGACATCTAAGAGTATTGAGTGTAAAAAAACAGAACTTTATTTCAAAATTTGAGCAACAAAACATTTATTTTCTTGGCAGAAAAGGATAAGTCAGCAAAAGGAGACATTATAATATGGAAACAAGGGGAAAGATAATATTTCATGAAGTTAAAGGAGGGAGATATTAACAGTGACAAATACTGCTGAGAAGTCAAAGGATAAGAGGACTGAGAAATATCATTTTGGCTTAGCAAAATGGAGGTCATTGGTGACTTTAGCCTTATCTTTTTTGGTGGATCATTGAGGCAAAAGTCAGATTAGAGTGGATTGAGTTGTGAGTATGTGATGAAGAAACGGAGAACATAAATATAAAATCTTTTGAAAGAGTGGTGGTATCTGAAAGAATGTGATTGAGAGATTTAAGCTTAAAAAACACAGTGAGGAGACTTCTGCTTCTGATAATGGCACATAAGCTGTTTAGAATGATTTTCCCACTTAAGACAGCTAGAAAAGCTGAACAGATATTTTTAAAAAATTTGTTTAATGGCATTGTAAATTTATAAGAAAGGCATCAAGATACTGCAGGGCCAGGATCTGGGAAAGAAGGCTCAGAGCAGTGAGTTCACCATTTGGGATTGATTTTTCCCTATAGGCATTTGCTCATTTCAATTGCTGATAATGAGCCGAATAGAGATTTCTATAGACTCATGGGTCTGTCAGGCCAAAAATTGGATTTTAGACTTCTTCAAAGCATAGGGGTCCCAATAAACTGCAATCTTTGGGTTGAAACCACTGGGATTGTTCGTGTTCCAAACTGGTTGCCTGCCAGAAGAAAGTTAAATCCCTTTAGGAAGCTAATATATCCAAAAGTTCAAATAATGTCTTGATTTTTAAATTAATATTCATATTTCAAGCAAAACAACCAGGCATGAAAGTAGACAAGTCTTGTCTATAAATCAATGGAAGCAATAGACAATAGAAAAAGATTCCTAGGGTATCCAGACAATGGAATTATCAGACACAGATTTGCAAGTAACCATTCTTAAGGAATTTAAAGATAGTACTTAAAATTTCAGGCAAAAACTGGAAACTATGGAAAGGAATTAAATGGAAATTCTAGAAATAAAAAATGCAATAAGCAAAATTAAGAATTCAGTGAATGGATTTAACAGCAACTTAAACCAAGCTGGAAAAAAACTTCAATGTACTGGAAGGTAGGTTAGAAAGCATACCGAACACGTTGAATAGATATAACATACCCCAAATTGGAATTCTAGAAGGAGAAAAGAGAGAATGTAATAGGATCAATATTTTAAGAGATACTGGCTGTGAACTTTTCAAATCTGATAAAAGATATGAAACTCCAGATTCAAGAAATACTGTGAACACTAACAGGATAAATAAAAAGAAAACCATATGTTAGCACATTAGAGAAAAACTGTTGAAAACCAAAGACAAAGAAAAAAATCTTAAAGGCAGGCATAGGGAAAAAAAGCTCTATTATGATCAAAGGAACAACAGTGACTCTGACAGTTGTTTTCTTAACAGAAATGGTGAAAATCAGAGGATAATGGAATGATATATTTAAAGTGCTAAAGGACAATACTTGCCAACTTAGAATTTCATGTTTGTTGAAGTTATCCTTCAAAATTGAAGGGGAAATAAAGACAAAAATACATGTATAAATTTAAATGGATACTCACTGGATAAAATCATAATGCAAGTCTCTTTCCCTCCCTGGTAAAAACATTTAACATGAAATTTACCCTCTTAAAATTTTTTTAATTTCAAAATATTAAGGGAATACAAATGTTTTTGTTACATGGATACCTTGTATAATGCTTAAGTTGGGCTTTTAGAGTTCCTGTCACCAGAATAGTGTTCATTGTACCCAAAAGGTAAGTTTTAATCTCGCACCTCCCCTTCCATCCTCCCCCGCTTCTTAGTTTCCAATGTCCTTTATATCTCTTTGTGCCTGTATGTGCCCATCTTTTAGTTCCCAGTTATTAGTGAGTACATGTGGTGTTTTTTTTTTTTTTTCCATTTCTGAGATAGTTCACTTAGGATAATGGTCTCCAGTTCTATCCAAGTTGCTGCAAAAGACATTTTTCATTCTTTTATATAGCTAAGTAGTATTCCCAGGTATGTATGTATGTTTATATATGTTATATATATATGTAAATAAAAAAGTTGTATCAGTAATTTCATACCCTCACTCAAAGAAACTTCCAGTTTCACATGTCTTTTCTGATGAGTCTTGTCAATTACTCGAGAAAGAAACAATGCCACTTTTACAGAATATCTTCATTAGAAGAATAGGAAAAGAAGAAAAACTTTCCAATTCTGTTTCTTTTTAAATCTAGCAAATCAAATATCAGTTCACTTAAAAATTTAAAACCTCATTTGTAATTTTAATCTTTTCTGAAGAAATTTTTAAGAAAGTCTGGTGTATTTCAAATATTTAAATTTCCTTTTGGTGCTGGCTACTTTGATTTGCAAAAAGAATTATTTTTAAGACAATTGATAGTAGACTAAGAACTCAGAATTTTCCTTTGTCCAGCATTAAACTATTTTTATTGACAGCAATAAAATAATTTACTGCCATGTAAGTTAGTGTTACCATTTGAGGTATAATTTCCAATTCCAATAACTGAAGAAGAGGCAAATGTTTCCTTAATAATAAGTGCCTCTTTCTGCCTTTACATAAGTAGTCATTTATAACAACTAATTTACTTGCTTTTTAGATCAAATGCTTCACTGATTAAATAAACAAGATATTAACATTGGACATATTTATTTATTAATAATCTATATAATATTGTGAAGTCATCTGTTTTGAACAAAGTTAAAACATCCTTGATGTATAAATTTAGTTACTGCTTTTGGAAGATATCTAAATGAGCACCATGGCTTTTGCAAATCATCTGCATGAATTTTTATAATATGAACTATAATATTATACTATTGTCTTCACTCAAATAAAGGGTAGTAGTTAATATGCAAAATTAATATATACTAGTAATAATTAGAAAAAAATAAAATGCTCATTTTTCAAAAACATCAACTCTAGAAACATAGCTAACAAAAATCTGTGAGCTCTCTTCTCAGAAAGCTAAAAAATATTAAGAGCTATTAAGTAAGGCCTAAATAAATGTTTGCTGGAGATTATTTGTACATACTTTATTAGATTAAGGAGTTTCAATTAATACCAATTTGATGGTGAGTCCATGTGGTCTAATGGGTATGGTGAGCACTGTCTGGGGGATGGACATGCTTGTAGCTCTGGCTTGGGTGGGGCAAAGACAATATATGTAACCTAAATATTTGTAACCCCATAATATTCTGAAATAAAAAATATATATATTAAAAAAAGATTAAGGAGTTTCCTGCTATTTCCAGCTTGCTATGATTTTATTATTATAAAATAAATGTTAATTTTTATTAAGTGTATTTTCTGCATCTATGGAGATAATCTTATGACTGGTTTCCTTTGTCAAGGGATATACCATATCCCTGGATTGAAACACTCAATGTTATACAGATGCAATCGCTATCAATATGCCAAGTTTGTATGTTTGTGTATGTGTAGAAACTAATTTTAAAAAATATATGGAAATGCAAAGGTCCAAGAATAGCTAATCTGCAAGAAGAATAAAACAGGATGATTAATTCTACCAGGTATCAAGGTTTATAATATAGCTACAGGACCAAAGAAATATGATGTTGGTGGAAGGATAGATATATACCACCGAAGCACAGTAGAACATCTATAAAATGTGGTTTTTTGATTTATCATAAAGGTGGTAATACAGAGCACTAAGAAAAAGATGATATTTTTAATAATTGGTGATTTTTTTCTCATATGAAAAAATGCTTGATGATTACTTTACCCCATATACCAAAATAATTTTTAGGTGGATTAAGGTCCAAAAGAGGAAAGGCAACTATTAGAAGTTAACATAAGGAGAATGTTTGGACTTTGGAGTATTATGTGCCTTACCTTAGAGTAAACTGAGAAGGATAATTGGTTTGGATTTTCCATTCTCTTTATTTTTTTCTTCTTTCCTGTTTTCCATTGGATAGAAGGAATTTTTGTTTTTATCTGTTGAAAAGTTATGTACAATCATCCTTCGGAATACATGGGGGATTGGTTCTGGGACCCTCACATGGATCAAAATGTACACGTATTCAAGTCCCACAGTTGGCCCTGTTTCATATACGGAACTTGCACATATGAAAAGTCAGCCCTCTGCATACACAAGTTTAGCTTCCCATGAATACTGTGTTTCCCATCTGTGTTTGGTTGAAATATTCCACATATAAGTGGGCCTGCGCAGTTCATACCCATGGTTTTCAAGGGTCAGTTGTATTCTTCTTTTGTCCTTTTAATGGTTTCCCTCTTCATTAAGGCTCATGTTTATTTATCTTCATTGATCCTTAAACTTATCTATATTATATACTACCCTTAACAAGAGAAGAGCACTCACATGCACTCCTGTGCTTTTTGTTTCTCCCATGGCTCCATCATATTGATATTGTCTAAACTCTATAATTTCACTTCTACTATATTACAAATATACTCTCTCTTCTTTTCTTTAGACCTTTAAAATTGTTTGGACAACGATACATCTTACCAAGAAATTCGATGTCCCATTTCTTTCCATATCTCTTGTGTTTCCTAATTATTACATGGAATTTTGTGTAGCAAAACTTTTGAACCTGTGTGCCCAAGAATGTCTTCTTATGTCTTCACATATGAATGACAATTTTGTTGTTTAAGAATATCTAATTTTAAATATATCTTTCTTCAATACTTTAAAAATGCTTTTCCATTGATTTTTTAAATTTCAGCATAATACAGAGGTACAAATGTTTCAGTTATATATATATTGCCTTTGCCTCACTCAAGTCAGAGCTTCAAGCATGTCCATCCCCCAGACAGTGCACACCACACCCATTAGGTGTGAATATACCCACCCCCTCATCCCCCCTCCCACCTGCCTGACACCTGATGAATGTTACTACTATATGTGCACATAAGTGTTGATCAATTAATACCAATTTGATGGTGAGTACATGTGGTGCTTGTTTTTCCATTCTTGTGATACTTCACTCAGTATAATGGGCTCCAGATATATCCAAGATAATATAAAAGGTGCTAGATCACCATTGTTTTTTGTGACTGAGTAGTATTCTGTGGTATACATGTGCCACATTTTAGTAATCTACTCGTGTATTGATGGGCTCTTGGGTTGTTTCCACATCTTTGCAATTATGAATTGTGCTGCTATAAACATTTTAGTGCAGATGTCTTTTTTATAGGCTGTCTTTTTTTCCTTTGGGTAGATGCCCAGTAATGGTGTTCCAGCAAGTGTTAACAGCAAGTGGTACAGCTAGCGTTACAGCCAGTGTTACAGCCATTGCCCTTATTCCGCCAGCAGGTTCAAGGTGCCACCAACTTCTGGGCCCCCCTTCCTTGCTCTCCTCCAGTTTTTATACCCTTGGTAGGATTCAAAAAGCATCCAATCAGCAACAAGCTTTAACATCCAATCAACAACAAGCTTTAACATCCAATCAACAACAAGCTTTGACATCCAATCAGCAGTGGGATTCAAAAAGTATCCAATCAAGATCGCAGGAGCAGCATGGCAGAGGGCGAGGGCCTCACCCACACATCCACTCTAGGAGCGGGAGCAGCAGGGAGGCGGTGAGGGGCCCGGCCCCCGATGGTAGGTGGGAGAAGAGTGCTGCACTTCAGAGAGGTAATGACCATTTTCCCTGTCAGTGGGATTGCTGGATCAAATGGTAGTTCTACTTGTATCTCTTTGAGGTATCTCCATATTGCTTTCCACAGAGGTTGTATTAGTTTGCAGTTCCACCAGCAGTGTAGGAGTGTTCCTATCTCTCCACATCCACGCCAACATTTATTGTTTTGGGACTTTTTGATAAAAGCTATTCTCACTGGAGTTAAGTGATATCTCATTGTGGTTTTGATTTGCATTTCTCTGATGATTAGAGTTGTTGAGCATTTTTTCATATATTTGTTGGTCATTAGTCCATCTTCTTTTGAAAGTTTCTGTTCATGTCCTTTGCCCACTTTTTAATGTGGTGTTTTGATTTTTTTCTTGGTGATTTTCCTGAGTTCTATATAGATTCTAATTATCAGCCCTTTATCAGATGTGTAACATGTGAATATTTTCTCACGTTCTGTAGGTTGTCTGTTTGCTCTTGGATTTCTTATACATAGTATTAGGTCTGAGAGATTTAATTTTGATCTTATTCTTGCTTATTAATAAATGATCTGCTCTTTCTCTCTAGAAGCTTTTAGAATTTTTGCTTTGTCTTTAATAATCTCAAATGCTACCTCTAGATAGACGTATCCTTTTCCTTATAGCTCCTGTTTGTCATTCTAGTAGCCTTTTTAATTTTCAGTTTTTAAAAAATTTTGTTTTATTTTCAGGAAATGTATCTCCATTATTTCTTCAAATATTTTTCTCCTCTTTTTTAAATTTTGTCTTTCTTTCTGGAAGTTCAATTATTCCTATGTAGGAAGTTTTGCCTCCTCCTCCATCTCTAAAATGTTCTTTTCTATCTTCTATCTATATATTCTTTCCTCCTGCCTCCTGGGAGAGTTGCTCAATTTATAAGTTACAAATTTGTTCAGCAGTTGTAACTGTGAGCTCATATTTCCCTGAAGGCATGAGATACCCTGTCTGATAATATGTCTCATAATGTGTGTTGGGAAAGAGTTAAGGCAAAGGAAGAGGCTGAATCCCAGGGCAGAGAGCCTGGGCACAGTAGAACCACTACTTAACACTCTGGTTTACTCTCCTCTTATCAGGTAATTCCTTGTGCCAAGGTTTCACTTTTAAACCTTTGGGGAGACACAGCTGTTGGAGGAAACAGCCTCTCTAAGTTGTAATTCATAGCCCTGGTTGGCAAGGCTGTGTTTTTCTTCCCTCTTCTAGGTCACCATACTTACCAAAGGGCATTCTTTTAAAAATACTTCAGTGAAAAACAAATAAATAACTATATCAAAATGAAACAGAAAACAAATTAAAAAGTACCACACTACTTTAATCCTTCAAAACAAAACAAAACAAAAAAATTGCAACACACACATACCCCTGGAGTTTTTCGAAGCAGTTGGAACATGATAATTCTTTTACTGTAAACTGAATGAATATAAGCTTGTGTCTGGTGTAGTAAGAACATTCATTCAAGAACAGTAAGTCCTTTAGTATATATTTTTCCAGCTGTGCTTCCAAGGTCTGTAGCAGGATAGTTTGCAGTACTGAGTATGCATTTAAGTTATTGGGGAATACTTGGCTTTGTCAAATGAGTGAGTTTTTCTGTTTAGGAGAGTGCAGATAAATTGGAACCTGGTTAGTCTAGTACTTCTTATTTCTGCCTCTTGCTTCCCCCTAACCCGTGAAACAAAAACAAAACAAGCCCCTCAGACCTCTCAAACACACAAACACATACACTTAGACACGCATGCACAATCTCCAAACTCTAGGACTACTATATGCATAATAAGCATTTATTACTTTAACTAAGTAAGTTTTTAATTCCAGTTGGCTTTTTCTATGTTTGAAGGTCATGCAGATAATAAATAAACAGCCATTATCTTTCTATGAATGTAGGACTCAACTTTCTAAATAGGCTTAAAAGCCACAAAACCCAACCAAATAAAACCACCACAACAGTCTTGCCTTTTCATTGCAAGGAAGTGATCTGTAAGCAAGTGGGGTAGACTTTCTCTCTTTATTGTCTACTCTGTCCTGTGCAGTCCTGGGTGCTTCTTCTGTGTGATATTCTATAGCTGTGGTTTGACCTGTCCTCTTCCTGACCCAGCCAGGGAACCCTACGCGTAGACTGACCAGCACATGGGAGGTAGCATGGCAGAATGGGAAGAGTCATTATTTGACCAGAGATATTATTTGACTCCCCCCAGGAAATTTATAAGGCTCAACACCTTCAGAAAAATTACCAAAGTGTGATTTTTGTGAAAGGCAGATAATCTCTTTGAGCAGGAGTTGGCAAACTTTCTCTGTAAAAGGCAAGATCATAAGTATTTTCAGCTTTGTGGACTACACAGTCCCTGTCACAAATATTCAAGTCTGGCATCATAGCAAACATGGCCATGGACAAAATGTAGGTGAACAGATGCTGCTGTGTTCCAGTAAACCTTTATTGGCAAAGCAGGTGCTGGGGCCGAATTTGGCCATGGACCATAGTTTGCCCTCTTGTTTCTTAGAGCCTTGGGGACCTCAGAGGTTAAAAGTGAGGCGGTTGATAATTGTCGACAATAGTCTCTGCCTATAGCAATGTGTTTGAATCCAGTTAGAAAATAAAGATTAATATTTTATTTTTAAACAAACTGTGTGTAGAAGTGATTAGGAGTGTGTAGGAGTTGATCATCAGACAGAATTTAAATGTGTTGGGAGATTCACTGGCCTTTCAAAACGCTTAGGAAAATCCAATTTTCTGGTTGAAAGTAAAAATGTTTCCATGGATTTTCTGGCTACCCAGTAGTTTTGATGGAAAGGTGTCAACTGTCAATGAATATGAAAGTTGCAGATAAAATTTCCCCCGAAATGCATGAGAAATAGGAGTGGGAAGCAGGAAGGAGGGAAGGTGTTTGGCCGTATGTACCTGGACCTTGCTAAACGGCCCCTTTCAGAATGAATAATGATTTTGCACAAAGCCATTTGGCTTGGGAAATATCCTTGAGTTACTCTGATCCAAGGTGTACACAGTTTCCTTTGGCTAGCTCCTAGGGTGGAAAGCTTAGCTAAGAATTTAGTCACTCAGGAAGGCAGGGAGAAGGGGAACCTTTTGGGAGGCTTGATCTGGGAGGTGATAGAATGTCCAGGAAGGGAAGCTTGGGATGCAAGAAAATACTGTGAGTCTAGGGTGTTTGGGGTGCACGCGAGTGGCTGTGAACAGCTCTGCTATGGCCTGGGCTTAAATCCAGGGACAGCCCTGCTCACACTCAGTCCTACTCATGGAAAGGGAACTGTCACCCTTTATTGACTGATGGGCTGGTCTTATGTTGATTTGTCTGATTTAAATTAGAAATCTTTTTTTCTTGGATGTCTAGTCAGCTTTCTTCTTTTAAAGTAGTCAATAACAGTGCATGGCCAGAGGATCATAAGCAGCTTGCCCAGCTTTTATATATAACCCACAATCTAATTTTAGAAAGAGAGATTAGAAAGCTGCCTCTTGTCCCTGTGTTTCACATATGCGCAGATATTAGCATTTAAGTGATAGAAAAGTAGTATCTCTAGGTAAAGTCATGGCCGGCATTTTTATATTCTTAAAAATGCCTCTCTCAGAGCAAAGCAAATTGCTCCAACCCCAAACAGGGGCCCTCAGATTTGTTTAGGGGGTGTGAGAGCATTTCTCTCTCTTTTTTACTATAACTTCAAAAGCCTACAACTTAAAAGTGTGACATGGGCAAAGAAATTTAATCTATTTTATAGACAAGTTAAAAGATACATCTCATTTGTCCTGGGAGCCAGTGTGAAAAATCTATGTGGCTTTGAACGAGAAGGAAATGACTGTGGCGTGTGTGTGATGTCTATAGAACCCATAAACACATCCAGACAGGCACCAGCACCAAGAAAGGGAATTACATTTTTTATTTGAGTGTATGCCACTTAGAAATATTCTTATTATTAATGTACTATTAATAATAACAAATAAAATGTTCAGAGAATTCCCATTTTTCTCTTGCTCTTGAAAACAACCAACTAACCAACCAAACGAAAAAGCAGTCTCTCTCAAGTCACAGCCCAGAGTTAGGCAGGTGGGCTAGGACAGGTGGGTGTTTCTACTCCACATGATCATTCTGGTTTCCTCTGTGGTGTTGTCGTACCGTCACCATCCTATGGTTGTAATCTTATGGGGGTGTGTGTGCATGTACACATTATAAGAATATACATCTATGGGACTCTATAAAGCCATATTTTAAATGGAAAAACTTACAGCCAATAAACATTCTTTCCTGATATTTTCAGCAACGAAGTTGTTCCCCTCTGATTCATGTTGTCCTTTTTTAAGGGGCAACTCTTTGGCAAGCCCATCCTTACTGAGTCCTCCCTTCTTCACAGTAAGCTGCAAAGCTGGTGTTATAGAAGCTGGGATTCTAAGAGTCTCAGTAATGAGCCTGAAGTGAGGGGAAGGAGCTGGAAGCTGCTATGGATAATGAGAAAACCAAACGGGAGGAGAGTAACAGCGACAACAGATAGCCCCGTCTTGTGTAAATTAGGTTTGTCCAGAAGCAACAGAAGCTTGAATAAACTCAAAGTGAAATACCATCTTCAGGCTCATGTTACCTTCAAAAGCAATTGGAAAAGCTAAAAAGTAACCTAAACCCCTTTCTAATCAGGAATATTCTGTCTAGGTAATGTTGCCAGCAGAAGCTAATTCCTAAGCTGTTCTCTTTTATTTGTTTATTTTTAATTGTCAAATGATAATTGCACATACTTATGGGGTACAATGTTTTTGATGGTGCTGGTGAGCTTTTTTTCATGAGTATACCCACAGGCTTGCCCACGCCCTCATTCCGAGGTGACTTGGCTAGAGAAGCTATCCATGATATTTTGCTATTTCTCTGGCATACCCTATGTGCTCTCTGTTTCTCACCTTTTTGTATAAACATCACACTTTAAAATCAACAGGGCTTGGGTTTCACTTCACACTCAAGAGGCACAGCTCTGTAAGATTTTAAGTGAAAGGGTATAGTTTGTTTAAACCTTTTTCAGGATAAGTTGGAAGGAAAGGTGGTCTCTGGGTGCTCAGAATGACTTATTTTCCTTATGATAAGCTTTGAGAAGCACTTTCATTGGCTGACATATTTCCTGGCAAAACAAACAAACAAAAAAATTAGGCCTATGGATATTAGGCAAGAGGGAAGAAGTGTGGTCTTTAGAATCAGATGGAATTCAGTTCTGATCTCAGCAATGCCAAATACCAGCTGTTTAATTACCAGAGACAACTGATTGTCCCCAAGTAATCATTTCCCCTTCCTTCTTTTGAAAATAGAAGAGTGGGACACTTTGCTCCAAATCGAGACTATGTTTCTCAGACTCCTTGACTTTCAGGGCTAAAACTAAGACCATTCCAGGAAAACTAAAAAGAGTTGGTCATTCTTGTCATAACACACCAACTGGGGAAGTTAATTGAAGTAACTGGTGATTCTGAATTTGAAGTAACATGCATTGAAACTCTGTTTCTGAATCTGGTGGGAATTTAACCCAGTGATGCCAACCCTACAATTTATATAATTTCTTTTTCTTTGACACACTCAGTGTTGCAGATAAGAAATACTTGTTACCTCTGCCATTACTAACTAGCTCATTGCCATCCTGAAGAAGTAGATACTTTCATTCTTTTGTAGTAAGGAAATGTATGCTCTGGCAATAAACACATGGTGACATAGTCTTTGGATCCTTTTGGTAATTTTATGACCAAATCTAGTTGATCCCATTGGTGGTTCCACACTTGGGGAAGATGATGAAAACATTGGTTTGCTTTGCTGGGGCAGATTTCGTACAATTATTATGAACACAGGTTTGTTCAGGGAGGAGAGACCAGAATCCAGCTTACTTATCCTTAAGTACTGCGCTTACTGGGCCACTGCTGTACATTGCTGATGTTATATCTGAAATTGGATTTTGAACTTAGCTACTAGTAAACTGACTTTGTGAGTTCTGACTCAGTGAGGACTTAGAGGATAAGATCTAGCTGAGTTTTTCTTACTATGACTTTCTTCAGCTTTTACACATTCCCCCTCCTCCCCGAGTATGAAGAGAATTACAGTTATACTCTAGGTCAGGTGTGAGCTCATCCTCCAAATATGTCTCAGTGTCTCCAACAGTAACCTGAATATTAAGCATGTATATCTTACATGCTGGAAGGGCAGTGCACTGGGGCAGCGAGGGAGGCCAGGACTGTGCGTCCTCTCAAATTGCTATTCACCTTTCCTTCTGGCACTTTTTTGTTGGTCTTTCTAACTTTTATAATAACTTGATAGTGAGATTTTCCAGGATTTACTGGCATTATCTCTAGAAGTACCTGGAAGAAATCTCCATCTTAAGTGAAATCATATGTGAACAATAGCCACTCAGGCAGCGATAATAAAGAACACTATACGATCGATGTCAAGTGCAAAGCCAGGGTTACTGTAGGCCCATGATGGTCACTATTGTTGATTCCATTGGACTGGTTAGCTATAAAGGGTGTCCTCCACCCCTCAATTTCATCAAGCTTTATGCTGGGCCAAAAAGAATGGCATTTGTCAAACATAAGAAAGCCATGATTTGCCAAGGATTGTATGTGTGTTATGGGTAGGCAAGCAGTCCAAATCAGCCTGGGGAAAGAGTTATCCAGCTATATAGACAAGATTGCATTTTCACTGCTAAAAGCTATTGCTTTCTTATCAAATAGATATCTTGGCTATCTTTGCCAAAACAATAATCAATGTGATGAAGTGTTGCATACTTTTACACTATTTATCCCTAGCGTTATATTGTTATAGCTTTAGTTTGTGCAATATTTATGTGAGGTAAAGTACTGGTCCATAAACTAACTTTTCTGGGTCAACAATAAGAAGAGTATGATTAGCTAGAAAAAGAGAATGTACTTTCTTATAAACTTGTTCTTTTCAAATTCAATGTCAAGTAAAGCTCTTGGTATAGTAATGGGGCCTTAAACACCACATACAAGATATGTAAGGAGCCCTATATAGCTAGAAATGTTTTTTCTTATACTTTGAGGCTTAGGAAGTTTCTATAAAATTTCATGTTTCAGAAAATTTGAAGTTTATAAGTGAGATTAATACCCCTATTACTGGCACTGTGATAATTTTATAAACTTATTGGAAAAAAGAAGCTAAAAAAGTTACAGGGTTGCATAGATCTTTGAGAACCTGAAAGAAAAATGGATATTATTTCTTTTTAATTTCATTACAAATATTTATTAACCAGATATCTTACTAGCATTGTTTCAGGGCCTCTGTTTTTCTTATCTCATAGATAAAACAGAGATATAATAATATTACAAAGGTTTGCTGTGGGAATTAAGTGGGTAATGTTTATAAAGTTCTTGGCATGGTATCCAGGACATAGCAAGAACTCTATAAGTGTTTTATATTCCATTATTAATATCATCTTTATTGTTATTGCACGGTCTAAAAAACTGTGGGGGACATGAAGAGATATCATCAAAAAATTTATATTTAGTTAGTAAGATAGGGCTTAAGCTTGTAAAATTTTCTGTATAATTTGGTGATATCATCCATATGAGCCATGTGTGGGCTATATTTCTTGTTCCATATAAACTGTTAATATTGGACTGGGAAAGTCACATTTTAGCTTATTGGATAGACCAGAGAACAGAGATTTGGAGAATGGGGACAGAGGTTGAGTACTCAGAAAGCAAAAAAGGATATTCACAATCGGAATAAGCAAAATACAAGACACAGAGTTCAGGAAACAGTCCATGGTGAAAATGGATAGAAAAAAATGAACAGCCAAGTTGGGGAGTAAGACATAGGTTTACTAGAAAATTTAGGGCAGGTTTTTTTTTTCCTTCTTTTTGTTCTGTCTTCCTCCATTCATACATTTAGAGATTTCCTTCTTGGTCTTTGCCTTGGTCTTTCTGTGTCTACTGACTATAATATATTACTGGAGAGGCTTCATAGAGGAAGTGGAACTCTAAGTGCACCTTGAAAGATGGGAAGAATTTAGACAGGATGAAGAGGAAATAGAATTGCATAACAGGTGGGAAGAAAGTGAGCAGTAAATGTAGGAGAGAAGTTCTCATACATTTGGGGCCCAACGAGCAGATCAAGGGACTTACATAAGGGAGTCGTGTGATACATGAGCTGGAGCCATATTGTGGTCAACTTAAACAATCAAGTTTGGATTTTATCATTTGGTTAGAGGAAAGTATTGATAAGTGCAAAGATTGATTTCCTCTCTTTCCTCCATCACTCCCTGCATTCCTCCTTTCTTCTCTTCGTTCATGTCTTTTACTCACCAATAAGGAATTACTTGCCCTCTGGTTTGTGGAAGCGGTAGATCGGAGAACATTTGCCGCAGTAGTGTCTGTCAAAGGGGCTGGTCCCAAACACTCTAGCACCACATTCATCTGAAGAGCACTTCCAGTGAAGACGACTACTTTCCTTATTTTCATTCACCTTACAGTATTTCAAGACAGCCAGGGTAACCTTCTTTCTCTTATGCTTATTTTTAGGAGTGGTGTGAGACTTCTTCTATTTCTTAGCATCTCAACACAAGATAAAGAGTGGACTCTTTTTGAACTTTGTAGTCATACACAGAAAGTCCATCTTCTAGGTGTCTGCCAGCAAAGGTCAGTTTTTGCTGATCTGGAGGAATTTTTTCCTTATCCTGGATCTTGGCCTTCACATTGTCTATTGTATCCAAGGGTTCAACTTTGAGAGTGATGGTTTTCCCTTTAAGGGCTTTTATGAAAATCTGCATTTTGATGTCAGTTCCATTACAGCTGATGGATAGAGAAACTGAAGATTGAAGAATAACTTTCTCCAAGTCATTAGTGCTGCTAAGCAGGAAGACAGGGCTTGGATCCCAGATGAGTCTGCCTCCAAAGCCCATGCCTTTTCCCATCACCTCTGCTGCCACTGGGAATCTTTTGAATTGATAAAAGTTATACATGAGCTCCATGACCCTGGAAGAGGAAGAGTCAGGAAAGAACTGTTAGGGAACCAACATGATACATTCAGACGGGCAACAGCACATTTATAAAACTTTCTGACAAATAAATCTCATCATGACAGCTGTGTGAACAGGGGTTATTAATCTTCATGTTACAGTTGAAAAAGATGATACAGTTGATTCTTATTACTCTTGGTAGGTATGTTCTATGAAGTCCACAAAGACTGAATTAATGAATACTGTAGTAGCTCTTACGGGAAGTATGAAATTAGGTTCCTGTGAGTCTGACCACATTTTCATCAACTGATCCATATATAACCTCGTTTTATGTATCTTAGAGTTCTGTTTAAAGACACTCATTTAATATACATTGTTGATTCATTAACATTGAACTCACAGCCGACAGTACTATATCTCAGGCTAAATGAAGCTTATATAATACCTGTATTTTCTCTGTAATGGACCTCACAGCCTTCTTGTGCTTAGGAACAGTAAGTAGCACTTTAGAGCTATGAGAGCTGAACAAGAAGGCAGTATCTCCTTGTTTGACCTCCACTGAGAACATGCACATCGGGTGACTCAAATTTTTTGCTGCTCTGGGCATGTGTATGAATGACTGGGAAAGCACCATGAGTACTAATTTTGAGGTTACAAATAAATTTTATCAAGTAGATGAATATACGAATATAGAATCCACAAACAATGAGGATCAGCATAGTGAGTACTCGAGTACTTAATATGAGTCAGGTCCTGGGTTAAGAAATTCATCTCAGATAAACCTTCTAATAAACTCATTTTACAGATAAGCTATGGAAAAATTAAACTTGTTCAAGAGTACACTGCTGGTAAGGGACAGATCTGTGATTACGTACCCACATCTGTGGCTCTAGGGTCTACTTAGGAGCATTATGTTGCACAGAAGAAACTGAGATGAAGAGTTATTCAAGCTTTCCCAAGCAGAAAATGACAGAGCAAGGACTTGAGTTCTTCCTCTAACTCAAGTGCACATCCTGGACAGACCATCTCAGAGGGTGGAGTGGTTGTGAATGGAAAGAAAGGAGGGGTTGTGAACATCAGAACAAAGGGCTTATGTTAGTTGGAGTTTTGTCTGTGAAACCATGAGATGTAATCTATCAATTCTGCAATTCTGCTTCTGAGCTTTGCTTTGACAGGACTCATATAAAAATAAAGATAAAAAAATTCATCTTGATTTTTTGGATTCAAAATACATATAATTTGGAGTGATGTCAGAAGAAATAGTGAAGTAGAATTAGGGGTCATCTTTTATAAGTTTCCTTGAGGGGAAAGGAGATTTTGCTTCTCTCTGTCTATTGAAACAAAATAAGGTCCTTAGAAAAGAAAACTCCATTTACCCCATTCTTGAATTATATACTATTGTTGTTGTGTATTTTATTTTTGTTTATTCTTAACCTCATAAGACTTTATCATTTTTATTTAATGTGGTCCATGTCTGTCTACTTTTACCCATATATTAGTTATGTTCTTTATTCTTTCTGTATCTCTAACCAGCCATTTGGGATCATTTTCCTTCTGCCTGGAATCTTTTAGAATTTCTTTCTTTGGTAGCAAATTCTTTTAGTGTTTGTTTGTCTGAAAATGTTTTAATTTTACCTTCATTTTTGAAGACTATTTTGCTAGGTATGGATTTTGAGATTAGTGATAGTTTTCTTTCAGCACATTGAAGATATACTCCTTTTTTTTTTTTGGCTTCCATTATAGCTTTTGATGTAACAACTAGCTTCCTTGAGTATAGTCTATCCTTTCTGTCTGACTGCTTTCAAAATCTTCTCCTAGACTTGGGTATTCTTCATTATCTAAGTGTGGTTTCCTTTTTAGTTTTCTTGTTGAGATTTATTGGCCTTCAATGTAAGGATGAACTAAAAACAAACCATTCTTCCAACTTACTAGCATTTGCACAATCAGGACTGGGCAGAAAATGCTCAGATGCTGAGCAGAGGAAGACAAATAATAGTGCTTGAAAAGTTGTAACCACGAGCCTCTCCCCAGTCATATTTTCAACCTGAACACACGCTACTTGAATGGTCAGACAAAAACCTGAAATGAAAAATGACTTTCATTCCATTCAGGAAAATAAGAAACTTATTGTCATGATTTACTAAACATTTAATGGAAAAAAAGATATCATGAGAAACAAAATATAATAGAAATCAATCTAGGAAGACTTCAGATACTAGCATTTTTGGGCATAAAATATAACAATGTTTATCATATTTAAAGAAATAAGAGAAAAATTTTACAATTTATGGAGGAATATTAAACCATAAAGAATAATCAGCTTCTGATTTAATCTGAAAAATGAATTATTTGAAAAAGCTCTATTAATGTGTTTAATAGCAGATTTGACTACTTTCTTCAAAGTATATGTGTGTCTAGAATATCTACTTGAATTCTAATTACATGGGTGGTGCTGGTGGTAGTTAAACTTACTTCTGTGAATCCACTTCAGTAAAACTCAGCCAGTTGGTTTTTACT
The DNA here is from genome assembly GCA_008086735.1 of Cheirogaleus medius. Lineage (NCBI taxonomy): Eukaryota > Metazoa > Chordata > Mammalia > Primates > Cheirogaleidae > Cheirogaleus > Cheirogaleus medius. The sequence continues at coordinate 54,839,375 of VBSM01003204.1, read as the reverse complement.
TGGAAGAACTCACAGTCTGTCTGAGACAATTCCAGAAACCCTTAAGAGTCCTATATGGGAAAGCACTGTTCTAGGAACTTTAAGGGGACACGAAAATGAAGGTATATGGTTTGTGCTTTCCAAAGCTCCCCAAATAATATGAAGAGTAAGACATATATGTAAACTCAGATACAAAATAGATTACGTATATATTATTCTATAAGAATCCACAGAATACAGGCACACAATGTGGGAGTTTGGGAGGGATATCAGTTCTGAAGGCAACACAATTGGTGAAAATTGTTTTCAGAGGAATTTGATTCAGGTTAAACACTGTGACTATTTCAAAAGAAATTTCCTGGC
>VBSM01003204.1:54795184-54838805 GCA_008086735.1 Cheirogaleus medius | reverse complement strand
AGTGAGGGGGAGGAAGTGAAAGAGGGGGGAAGGGGAAGCTTGACTTGGGGCCAGGAGATGATGCAAGGTTGCATGCTGTGCAATGTAATTCCTCCCTATGAAGTGCTAAATCTTCAACAATGCTTACAAAGATTATGAAACGCTTAATATAAATCCTTTTTCCTAGACTGAGTTGTGCGTTCTGGCCCCTGGGGCAGAATGGAGACAGTTCGATGCAGGGCACAGGCAGCAGAGTGAAACAGGCAGATATGTCCTAGGAGCTCATGGATGCGAAGGGGAGGGCTTCACACCAGCCTGGGGTAAGAAACTGGAAACTGGCCACGTTTAACTCCATGTTTGAGGAGAGAGAGACCCCACATGACATCTGGATGATGCTAAGACAGCTCTTGGGAGAGACAGAGTTTGACTTGGACATTGAAATGCAGGTTGGACTCCAGCGGGACTGAGGCTATGGCAGGAGAGGAGGGCTCTCCAGAGGAGGAATAAGCGTGAGTGAAGGCACAGAGAGAAGAAAGTGCTAGGGCTCTTCTCCCACCCAGCCACGGAGCATGCCTGCTGTGCCCCTGAAGTCAGGCTAGGAGAAGAGCATGGACTGAGTCCCAGCTTAGAATGGGCCAGTGAGGACAGAACCTAGGACTGAAGGTCTGTGGCAGCCCTCCTAGTGTGTAGCTGGTGCTCATCATTCCATGGCGTTTGGAACCTGGGTCTGTGTGGCCCACCTTCCTGTTAGGCTGCCCCCTCCAGCTTGCCTTCTGCCTCCTGCAGACAACGCGGGGTGGGGGAGTGGCCTGAGTTTTGGGAATGGGCTGCCCACAATGGCCAACTGCACAATGCCGCGGCTCCTGGTTGTGATTAAGTTGTTGTTTGGCGCATTTTTGCCTAGATATGGCCTTCTGGATCACCTCGGGAGATGTCAAACTCCATAACTGAGCCCTGGGACCAAAGCATTCACGCACGAGTAAATGAAAGCAGACCCGTTGCTGGGGTCTGCCCCCTGAAATACGGCTGCCCACATATTTGAAAGTCACAAGCCCCACTGTCTGTCATCCCCCACTGGCTCTGCATTGCCGATGCTTGTCAGCTCATATGCAACCGAATCGCCTGACACCGGGGAAAGGTGAAGTAAAAGTGCAATAAAACCCACTGTGGACTTGCAGTGCACTTGAACGTGATACTCCAGTTCAAAGGACAATGTTTTAAACAGCCTAGAGTTTCTGACAAACATGTAATTAATGACCATCAAATGCTTTTGATTAAAAAGAGTATGAATTTAAGACCACTTTTTTTTTTAAGATAAAGACGTTGCTTGCATCTTTGAGGGCTATTCAGTGACCATAGAGCTTTGGTTCAAGGAGTTGGAAATTTGTCCAGTGCTACGTCACATTCAATATTTGATTTGCAAACATAGTTTCTCCTTTACTAAGTGACCACTCAACTGAAGTCAAAAGTTATCTGATTACAGGAAAATAACTTGATTATTCTGGTTACTGTAAATATTTTGTAAGCTTGTTCCAACCAAGCACCCTCAGAAAATTTCCATGTCTTCATCTTACTGTGTAATATCCAACTTAAATTCTTCTATTTTCAAAAACAGCTGTAATTTGAGAAGATGGCTTTGAGGCCTTTCAAAATTACTTGCCACTTTTTTTCACTGTATTAAAGAGTTATAGGCCATTCCAATATGATCCCAGTCTAATATGATAAATTAGTGATGCATACTGTGTTTAGAGGTAAGATATGGAAAAATTCCTTCATGCTAATTTCCTGCCTATTTGTGATCACTAGGTCTTAAAATTCCCCATATATCTCTGTCAGGTAGATAAAAGGTCCCAATTACTTAACTGCTGCTCAGACGTTTCACACACCTGGTTTTAGATAAGAGTTCTAGAGTAGGAAGAGAGCAAAGTCTAAGGAAACAAAACAAGGAAAATGCTTCCAGTTTGCAACATCAAATTTTATTACATTGGGTCATAAACGACCCCAATTAGCAAAGCATGTTCACAGTCAAAGTTGCCTTTTGAAAAGCAGTTGTGTGTACATTTCCGTGGGAGCAGATGGCGAGTGTGTGGAATCCTTGCACTGTCCTTAGTTTTGGAGTTTTATAAGGAGGGGTGGGGCTGTGTTTACCAAGCCTGCTGCTTTCCTCACCAAATCAATTCCTTACCAGGGTCCAGCCAGACCTCTGGAAGGGGTTAAGTAGGTGTCCAGGGGGACCACTTGACATCTGCTCCATCTACGACTTTTTGATCTTGTTGTTTTTGGCTTTTGAAGGACAGGCCCACATTGAAGAGTGTGTGCGTGTGAGCTTGTGTGTGTCTGTTTGTGTGACCGGTGGCTTCAGTGTGGGAGAGAGAAGGAAAACAACCCTATGATGATAGATCAAATGAGGGCAAAATAGTGGTTTTTTTTTCTCATTTTTTTTAGGGTGAGTGGGATTACATGCTATGAAATGAGAATAGGAAGGAAAACACTGGGGGCTCATGTGTGAAACCCTCTGTGAACAGAAAGGGAAACCGTGTGGCTGTTTTGCTGTCATGAACCAACGTTTTAACGTGGCTGTCAATGAGAACCAAATTGTGTGCTTCACTTTGAGCTGCGGCCCCTTCAGTTGACAGAGTCTGCCGGCACAGAGCTTTTTCTTTCTTTCAACAAAACAAAACAAAATCTTGCCAAGAGTAATATGGGGGAAGCTTAGGCAGAGCTGGCGGATTCTAATGCTAGTGGCCCATAACCATCGGGTCTGTCATTGGCACCCCAAACTCTGGTCCTCCTCTTCCTTGGTGGGGTGTGGGAAGAAAAATAAGAGGGGGAGGAGTGTGAGCAGGGGAGGAAAACTTGCTTAAGGCACCCAATTACTGAGGGTTCTGAGCTCCTTGAGTAGGAGGGTTCTGAAGGAGCAGCTGTCTCAGCCTTTGCCGTCCCCCCGCCCCCATACTGCCATTGGTCGGCCACATACCCTCCTCTTGGTCCTGGGAGGATTATGAGAGGAAGGCCTCGGTGTGGTGAAGATGGTTTTGTCTTGTTCAGGGGGTTTTGGTATTAACATGCCTCCCTGTCTTGACTCCTAAGTTTCATTTCTGATTATGTTTTGGCCTTGACATCTCTAAAAACAACGACACAGCAGGACCTGCAGAAAGCTGTTAGGAAGGGCCCTGGTGTCCCTTGCAATGTCCCCTTCCACCTTTGGTTGAAGACTGAAACTATGCTTAGGCTCATTTTTTGGATGTAAGGAGTTCTCTTGGTCTGTTACACACATCCTACTTAGCTGTTCTCAAACATGTACAGAATGGTTTATCTGAGTTTTTCTAATACAGCACCTAACTGAGGGTGGGAAGCTGAGTCTGGTTGTGGACAGCAGACACAGTTAAGTCCAGGGTTTGGTAACAGGAAAGCTTGGAGAGTGGGAAGAAGGAAAGGGTAACCCCACAAGGGGTTACTTTCACATGCCATGTGAAGACATCCAAGACCACCTTTTTCTGAGCTAAGATTGATATGAGGGAATCTGATAACTCCAATGGCTCTAGGACTCTATATTTATGGTGTGTCTGGAATAAATAATCGACATTGTATACTGGTTTAGAGATCATGAGATTGGCTTGTCTCTGGGCACATACCCAGCAAGTGGTCAAGTTGAGACTTCTCTAAACCTGGGAACAGGTATCCTACATCCTATTCCCTGGTCTTAAGGAACTTGGTGACTAAGCAATTTCTCAACATGTGCTTAACAGTTTAGGTCCCAGCAAAGAAGATGGTCATCTCAGTAATGACACTCCTATCGATGCCTAGAGATGAAAGGTCCTTGTTTTCTAGTGAATTATTTTGGGAGGAGGTGTGTCACACGTGGCTGCTGTTAGGTGGAACCTGCCCAGCCTATATCTTCATGATCCAGAAGCCTTGGATATTCACCCCAAACCCTGGGTTCTGTGTCCAGCCATCTGGAAGGGGGTTCAGGGCCGGGCCCCTACTGCCCCTTGCCTGCCTTTGGTGTCACCTAGAGTCTGCTCAGTGAGGTCTACTGTGAGGGCTTAAGACTAATCTCCCATAGTTTATGAGCCCAAATCCATTTGCAGTGAGGAAGACCCCGGATGACCAGTGGCTTAAACAAATGTCCTCTTCTGTGGCGTCCCTATGGCGAGACTCGAGTTCCACACACATGATGTAAGCGAGAGCGGGGCAGCCCTTTCTCCCACATGTGGCTCAGAAATCATTTACAAAGCAAACGGAAAAGACAGCCCTGGGCAGGCGACTTTTCCTTTTGCTCTGGGCCAGGCCTGAGCTCCCAGGCCACTCCTAGAGGGCTCGTCTGATCTGGAAGTGCGATTGAAAACAGGTGTCCACCCAGTGCCTATAAAATATATACTGGCAATGGGGGAGATCCTTGGAGATTCTTTCAACCGGTAGAAATATGGAGACAATTCCCAATTCTGACTCTGCCTAGATCCTTCCAGACTTCCAGCCCCATCTCTCTTTGGAAAAAAAAAAATCCGCAAAAACTTTCAGGGAAACTGGGAGCATATGGTTCCACCACTTTATTCCGCAGAAAGAATGTGAAAAAGATTAGAGAGATGCTGTCAAAATGTCAGACTTGGCCTTGCACTGCAGGAGAAGTGGCTCTTGTATCCTGCCCTGCCTCCTCCTCCTCAGGGCAACCCAGGTGACCTTGGGGTGTACGAGCAGAGCGGTGACTGCGATCTGAATGCCAGATTTACCCAATTTCTATTTAGCAAACAAATCGAATGTACTGCTGCTCATGTTTGGGATAAATACCTGATTAGATTCTCTTAAAATATGGTGACTACTGCCCATAAAGGAAAGGAATTTCAGCTGGGCACTGGCCGGCCGGGGCGAGAGGATTGGGTTTCCTCTTTATTTGTTGTCAGCAAGTGCTCCTGAGCTCTCCTACCTTGCAAGTTCATTAAGCATGTGCTTGAACGTGGGGATACTGACAACGCAGCTGTATTCCATTTGTAGATAATTGATGCAATAAATGTAATAACCAAATGAGATATGTGGACTCATGAGCTAATTTGGGTGTAGATGTCACAGCACTTGTGCAGCTGGAAATGTTGCCATCACACAATCTGTTTCAGATAAATGTGCCCCATTCCTGTTCTAAGACCAAAAAAGAAAAAAAAAAATCAAATCATCCTCTATATCTGAAAGTACATGTTCAATCAGTCATGGTCAGTCTAAATACTGCTTGGAAGAATATTGATAGCAGCAATTTACTGCTACATGAACAGGTGACATTAACCCCTTACACACTGGGGGTGCCAAATAGAGGTCCTCAGACCTGGTTCCCATAGGCACTTTTGGTCTGGAAATCTGAAGAACCTTAGTTGGAAGGGTCTGGACTCATTGTTTTTCTTCTGCCTCCTTTCACTGCAGGCAGAATTTCTTTTCCAAGGTCCATATATTTCCAGAGGCTCCTTACTTTTTATCTTCTCTGATATTTTAGCTCAGGCAATCTGAATAGTTAGATGTGGGAGGCAAAATTCTGTGATTTTAAAACAGGGCTCTTGGAATAGACAGCCTTCACAGAAAGGAGTTTGTAATATATGAGAGACCCATACTTCGAAGAAGCTCTTACAGTTATCTACCAATAGCCTAGACTAGAGGTCGATAAACTATGGCCCATGAACTATATCCATCCTACTGCCTGAACTAAAAATGGTGTTTTACATTTTTAAATGGTTGCAAAAAATCAAAAGAAGAATAATATTTTGTGATATAGAAAAATTATGTGACATTCAAATTTCAGTGTCCATAAATAAAGTTTTATTAGAACACAGTACATTCATTTCTTTACTATTTTCTATGGCTACTGTGGTGGGTGGTTGCAACATTTACCATCTAGCCCTTTACAGAAAAAGTTTGCCAACCTCTGGCCTAGACTGAAATACCACTAATTTCTACAAGTGAGGCAAAACTAGACTTGCTTGCAGTGTATTTTAAATAACATTTTCTTTAATTAAGTGCACAGAGAGTAGGTTAACCACTCTGTCTGCAGAGGCCCTTCTTAAAGAACCACATGGGACACATTATCATTAGCATATCATTAGTTATTAATAGTAGTGGTCTAATTTTTTTCTCCTCGTACTGACATTTCAATTGGTTGCACTGTTTGTATGCAAACACTGTTTCTAATCTGTTTGAAAAGTTTGTCTTCTTAACTGGAAAATCTTTTATTTTACAATTTAATTTTGTACTCAAACTATTCAACATATTGTTTTCTCAGTAGATATTCTTAAATGTCAGATTTGTTGAGGTATATTTTCGATACATTATATATAATAGGTTTACATTTCTAAGAATTTTGACGAAAATATCCAGTCATGTAACCACCACCAAAATCGAGATCTAGAACAGCTCTATCACCCCAACAAGTTCCCTTGTGCCCCTTTGGAGTCAGTCATCTTTCCCCCTTACCGGCCCCCCCTGAATATGATGGGTTTTTTGTTCCCATAGTTTTACCTTTTCCAGAATGTCACATACGTGAGAGCATACAAGATGTAATGGATATTTTAAAGGTACATTTCAGTTCCCTCAACTGCAATTTAGGAACCAATGAATTCTTATTCAGTGAGTTTCAACTATATTTTCAACAAGCATATAATTAAGATTAAATTTATTTTCCTTGCTTATCTGGAAGAGGAATTAAAAGTTTGACGTACAGATATTGAACTTGTTCATACAAATACTAAATTTGTGGGACCAGATTTTGAAGTTGACATGAAATGCTTAGTCTAAAAAAAGAATGTAAATGTTGTTATCAATTATACTGAAGCTTCCTGGATGAATTTATTTTTGTTATATAATCTTAGGCTTTCAATTTAATAGCCCAAAAAATGATTTCTAAAATAGATTTCTCTGTGAGTGAAAATGGAGAAGAAACTGTTTATATAGTCATAATCTGTCAGTCTAAACCTTTCTCCTCACTTCTTAAATTTTATGTATCTTAAAAAGCAAAAATTATGCCAAAACATAAAATATCCATTGTGTTACTTACTGGTTTCATCAAATATAGGATTGTTCTCTAGGAATGGGGATTGGAGAACATCTTTTCCACTATGTGCATAAGCCAAAGGTGACAGAATACATGTGTACTTGCACTAAAAAAAGAAAAAGAAAGTATGCATTTCCCATGTTTCTATATTGTACTGATTTTCTAGTTTAAGTTGGATTTCTTCTTTTGAAGTAGTTGATAATATGCTAATTTTCTTTCTAGACAGTCCTACAACAGAGACGTTTCTATATGTTGACAATGCTGTTTAGTGAGTACAAATAAAATTTAAAAAGCAATGAATATTTAAGATCATCAGCCCTAACCCAGTCCCTCCTTTTCCCCCTTCCTTTCCTCTTTCTTCCATATTTAGTGTCTAGTATGGATAACACACTGTTGCCCCTTGGTGATCGTTTTCTTGTTGTCTAGGATGGGGAAATTCCAAAGGCCCCCTTCAATGGAAGCCAAGCATGAACTTAAGTAACACAGTGGGTATCTAAGTACACCAAAGTCTTGCTAGATGTTAAGGTAGGGTTTCTACGTTAACATTCTTATGCTGTTGCATATTTTTCCCAGCTCCCAGAAGAGTGCAAAAAATAGATTCAATATGTCTTAAGCATCTTTATTAGCTATAGGTTTTAATCCAAGAGCACTAGGATTTTGCTGCCTGTGTCAACACAAGTGGGCATTAGATTAAAACTCAAGGTAGCAAGTTCAGAAAATGGTCTGAAGTTTTCATTTTATTTCAAACTGAACTCATGTTACTCCTGTTGAAAATTGTACTGACAGGCCTATACGTATAATTTATGATATTTCCTATCAAGATGTGTAGCTGAATTAGAAACATTTGTGAACAAGTCCTTCTACAGCCAGTTAAAAGGCATTTTTCTGCTGGGGAAGGGAGGAGGAGGGTGTGGAGTGCAGAGGCACAAAGAAGAACTTAGAATACTTTCATTTCAATGACTGTTGATCAAGTAATTGACTGCAAACTCCTTACAACTGTGACCCTTGTGGCAACCACAGAAGAGGTGTTTATAGATAGACATTAAGCTCTTTCTTAAGTTGCTTGCAAAGAGTGCTGTTTACAGAGGAAACTTCCCCAAACATCTTATTTTCCTTTGAAACATCACATAAAGCAGATAACAAGATTTGGTCAGATAGCACCCAAAGGAGAGTGGAGGTGAACAAGTGAAGCTTTGCCTATGCTTTTTGGGAGAATTTGACTTTTCCAACCATCATTCTATTTTCACATTTTAGATCATGGAAAAAGGAAACCTTCACCTAGGATCCATTAGAGGCATTAAAAAAAATTAAAGGGAAACCCAGCAATTTAGGAAGAGGCTATTGTATTGACTGGTTAAATTGCTTAAAGAGAAAAGTGATGCTGACCACACTGGTTCTTATGCAGGATTGAGAAAACTTCCTAAGGAAGAGAAATACAGTATTAGCACTGCGTGAGAGAAAATGTATTTGAAACCACATTTCCAGGGGATTAAAATGATACACTACTGCTTTCAATTAGATTTTTGCCAAAGAAAATACCAAGAGATTTTTTAAAAAGTTCATGTAAATTGTTTGTTAAATAAAAGAAAGATTACATTTATTTTTAAAAGAATACTTTTTTTGGAAGGTGCAATTATGGCCTAATGACCAAACTTCTGGAAGCAATGTGGTACAAATGGAAAGCACTGCTCTGTTCACCTAAATGTGTCTCCCCAGGGGCAATGCGTGGCTGACCTCCCATGGTCTGAATAATGATGCCACCAGATCAGATATTTCATGAGGTCCCCTGTATGGCTGCACTCCGCTGGCTACAATGAGAGGGAGAAGACTCTTTCCCTTTGATGAGACACAAAGGCATGAACATGGAGAAAAGATAGCTGTCTAATGCAGGCATTACCATGGGCAAAACAGGAAGCTCTTGCAACACTCCAGTTGTGAGAGGAGGAGAACCAACACTGAGACGGTGGAGGAAAATGAACAGAATGCATAACTAAGAGAGGTTTGGGGAATGAAGCATCGGCAGAAGTGCCTGGTCTGGGAGAAAACCCAAGTGACTCCATGTTTCAAGCTAGCGTGAATAAGAGCAACAGGGGGTCCAGGGACTTAGCTAGAGTAAATGACTTTTGCCTTTACCCTTTGCCCCTTACTTTTTGTCTGGAAGGTAGATGTGATGCCCAGAGGTGGTATTAGCCATCTTACAATCAAGAGGACAAAAGCCATGTGCTAAGCAGGGTGAGCAGTGGGCCCTGGACCATGCCCTCAAGCACCTGTGTCAGCCCTGGGCTTCCTGTTGGGTAAACTAAGCAAAGCCCTTGGGGGTTAAGCCACTGCACACTGCCATTGGGTTTCTGCTCCTCGTGGCCAAATCCTCACTGACAGGGCTTAAGGAGAAGGTTTAGGAGAGCAGAGGGGACAGGTGAGGGCTGCACATGGGAGGCACAGGGTAACTCAGACACAGAAATGGGAATGTACACAGCATACCCAGGGAACAAGGAGTAGAAGAGTCAGGAGAGTCAATTATTCTGGCTGGAAAGTGTCCAGTGAAAAGAGGGGGAAGACCAGGCAAGTATCAAACCAATGAACTGTTTAAATGCTGCCCTTTAAAAATTCAGAGAAGACCACCAAACGTGTTTAGTGCTAACTGGGTTGATCAGGCTTTCAAGATGGTTTTATCTTGGGAAAAATGATTTAACTGTCAATCATTAAAACTTGTAAATAAGCTTTCATAATGAAGATTCCACTGTATTGTCTACCCAGCAACTGGCTGATGGACCTGTAGGGCTTGGGATAGCAGATGCTGCGTCCCTGGCACATGGTACAGATCGTGTCTGCACCATAGAAATCAGAGTAGGAACCTCGTGATGGTTGTGATGGTTCTGATTGACTGAATTTTTCTCTCTACTGAGTTAAGCTTTATCACTCAGTTGGAATCATTCAAGCAGAGGTTGGGCAAACCCTCCAAGGAGCTTCAAGTATTATCCTTCATCTTTCCAGAGGTTCTTAGACTTTGGCAGGCACAAGATTCACCGGGGTAACTTGTTCAAGACCCTCAGAGGTTCTGGTACAGCAGGTTTGGGCTGGTTGTCAGGAACCTTCATTTTTAACAAGCACAGACGATTCTTTTGCAGGTTGTTTTCTAAGTGTCATTTGAGAAGTGCTGATCTATAATCTGTCCTGTTCCGAATTTCCTCCCCCTCTCTGCCCATGTTCCAATGCATTCCAGAAGGAAAGGAGTTTCTGAAAGTGAGGATCTCATTTCTTCTTCATGACTTTCTGCTAGTATCTGGGAGGTTTTAGCAAATACACACTGTTTTTCAGATTCTTCTCACATCTCTTAAAATTTTCTGTGTTTTAAATCTCCCCCCCCCCCCCAAAATACTTATTCATTAACTAGAAAACTTGTAAAAATTCAGGAAGGGATAAATAAGAAAATGCAAATCATCATTATTCCTCTATGGAGACAGAACCATTGTTAATAATTGTTAATACTGGTATCTTCTTCTCTTCTTTCCCTCTGTACATAAAAATTGGAATCAAATGCGTTTAAAGACAACATACGTGGCTTTTCATATCTTTCATGTCTGATCTTCCCAGACTCGTTGTTATGGCCCTGAGTTTAACATGGAGGTGAAGGCATTCTGCTCTCTTCATGCATCTCCTGTTTATTACTGTCTTATAAGCCTCTTTAGAATATTTATATAAGTGTTGTATAAGGAAAATATGTATTTAGTAAATGAACAAGGTCTTGGGTTTAAAATAAGTAGCACAATGTTCTTTTCAGGAAAGACTCAAAAGTCACTAATTTTTATTATTTTGGGTGAGCTTAAGTTATAAACAACTCTCTCTGTGTCATTTGCAGTTAAAGCCTTACCTCTTGTTGTGGAATAGGAGGACACCTAAGGCCTCACACCACTGCATCTCTGTGCATTGTCACTGTGGTGGTGGTGTATTGAGGGCCTAGATGTTCAACTTCTTGAATCAGCCAGGAATCTTTGGTTGCAAGCAACAGGAACTGACCCTGGCTAACACAAACTCGGAAGTTTACTGGCCTGATATGGGTCGCTCAGAGAACTGAAGGAAAAACAGAAGAACTGGGCCTCAGGGAAGATGAAAGGACAGCTCAGAAGATCTAGGTGGCAGGTGCTAAAGGTCGTTTTCTTCTGGGCACTGGTCCCAGAATGAATCTGCACTAACTATTTTCTGTTACTGGGCTCCTCCTCTAAGAGAACACCACATTTATTCTCTCATTCATTCATTCATACATATTTATTGAACGCCAGGCACTCTTTTAGGTTCTAGGGTTACAATAGTGAATGGAACAGACAAAAATCATTGCCATCATGGAGTTTACATTCTAGTCAGGAAAGACTTTTAAACTAACAAAAATGAATAAAATAGATAGTATGTTACATGGTGATATATGTTATGGAGAATAAATGAAGGAGGGTAAGATTGGCCAGAAAAGGCCTGACTTAGAAGGTGTTTGAGTTAAGACAGAGAAGAGATCTATGTGGATGTTGGGAATGAGCTTTCCCGGTGGAGGGAATGGTATTAACTTACCTTTTAAAATGATCACTCTGGCTGTTCTGCCGAGAATACACTGGAGGGAGCCTAAAACAGAATCAAGGTCACCAGAGAGAAAGCTTCTGCAGTCATCCAGGCGGGACACGATTTGGGCTTGGGCAAGAGTGGTTTTGGTGGAGGTGGTGAGAACTGGTTGGTTCTGGAGCTCTTGTGAAGGAAGAGCTGTTATGATTTTATGGCAATTAGGATATAGAACACAAGAAAAAGAGATGACTCAATGATGACTCTTAGGTTTTTTGGCTTATGCAACTCTTAAGATGGAAAAGGTTGTAGGAAAGAACAAGTTTGGGGGGATCAGGAGCTTGGTTTGGATGTGTCAAGGGTGAGAACAGATGGAGGTAACAGGAGGAGGCAGATGGACATACAAGTAGGTAACTGGAATTCAAGGGAGAGGTCTTGGGAGACATTGGTAGATGAATGATAATGCAGCCAGGAGGCTGGTTGAGATGAGCCATACTCCTGATTGCAAATGTTTAAGGCAAGAATTGTGTTTTATTTGTCTGTCTGTGTCCCTTACCAAGCATAGAACATGACAGGTTTGGTGTTCAAAATATGCTTTTAACATAAACCAGTGCATGAATCATTTGGGACAACTATCACCTTTTATTTTCTTCATGTTACTGGTTATTGTATTTATCAGAACATGTTTCCAAGATAGAAATCTAGACAAAACTGTCTTAATCAAGAAAGGAAATGTATTGGTTCTCAAGATTAAAATGTGGGAATGACTTCAGGTTTGACTGGATCCAGGCATCAGTCAGCGTATTCATGTCTGTCTCTCACTTTTGACATTGCTTCCTTTGTTAAGAGCACCATACCCACACAGGATCTTCTCCTCTCAGGGTGGTAAGGTGTCTACCAGCAGATCCAGACTTACCATTAGCAAACCTAGTGGCAAGGAAACATCTCTTTTTCAATAGTTCCCGAAGAAGCTCTCAGACATGGGCCATGAGCCTATCCCTGAATCAGTCACTGTGGCCAAGATGATGGAGTCTTCTCTTGATGAGGCCTGGTCCAGTGTTCACCTTGAGCTCTGGGACTGAGGGGTGGGCTCTGTACAAATTGAAACTAAGATGTGATCTCCCAGGAAAAACTGAAGTGATAATGACACAAGTCAAAGGAATGGATACTGGGCAGGCAGAGGCAACAGATGGCCGCTACAAGTGTAGAAGTATATCACAGGAGCACGTGGGAGAAGCAGTCAAATTCTTTGACCCTTCTGTGGTGTCTGTTTACACAGAAATTGCCGCATCTGGTTGCGTTTGGTCTAACCGTGGTTTGGAATGAATTGGCAAATCACAAGCAGTTGTGCTTGAACTTCGTAAACTACAGGACCCCTGGGACAGTGCTGACAATCTGTTTCCCTTCTCCCTCTGCACCTCAGGCCTGGGAGAGCAGCTCCAGGCCTCGCTTTGCCCCTCTGAAGGCTCACAAGCCTGAGGCAGCCTGGAGTCCTGCCCAGAGGACACCCCGTTAAACACAAAGATGAAGTTATCACTGGCTTGGCAAATTCTCCTCTGGCTGTTTTATGATAATGCCATCAGCCAAGGAGATGAAGCAAGGCGTGGTGCTTCAGAACAATGAAGCCCCTTGGTGGAACACCACAGACCTTGGAATAAAGAGCTTTGAGACCCCTAGGGGGAAGTCGCTGTAATTTTGAAAGTGCTTCACTCAGGAAAGGAGCCTGTGATTTGTGAAGCAAGACTAATCTGCTCTTGGGAAGCTGCAGCATGAAATGAGACAAGGTGTGATAACCTGTCAAGTTCCAAAGAGAGATGATTTAGGAGGAGATAGCGGCTTGAAAACGTGAGGATGGGTGTTACTAACTTAATCCATATGATGCCTTCAAAACAAAAAGTATATTAGGGGCGAAAGGCATGGAACAGACATTATTCATTGTCTCCAGGTGAGATTTCTCCTGCGAGTTTACAAGCAAGTGTTGGCATGCTGTGTGCAGACATTTGTACAATAGATTAGAGCACCCAGATCGCCACAGATGAAAAGTAGGGGAGACACCTTTGACTCTTTCCCTTCCCTGGTCTAATTTATCTATCTCATTTATTCCAGACAAGGGCTCCTTTACTTTGTGAAAATTAGAGACATCTGTAGTTATATAACCCACGTCGAGGACAATCAAAGCTCACGCTGCCAGGTGTGAACAGATTGCTTGTAGGGTCAGGAAGGTGACTCTTTTCCTCCTCCTCACACGGGCACCATCCACAATGGGGAGGTATTTTCCAGAAGTGGGTGGGGAGGGACGGAAGAAGAATCCGTGTTCTGGTGGGAGAAGCATATGCTGGCTGGCCCTGAATGACTCATACAACTGGCAATGTGCTTCTAATCCCGTAAGACAGTTCCACAGACCCTCCCGCTAACCTTGGGGCTCAGGGTGATATTGCAAAGGGGGAGCACAGACCTCTGAGTGGCTCCATATTTGGGTAATGTTCCGACTGCAGCAACTCACTTTCACTAGATCGTCATGTACATCCCTGAGACTAGCAAAATACCTTCCAAATGTAGGGGACAGATTCTCAGAATGGCCTCTATTGCCCCTGGGAAGATGGGACTGCAAGAAATTTCTAATTAGAGAGAAATGATGATGAGGTTCTTTGGTGACTCCCATACAATATTTGTTCTGATTTTGAAATTTTATTTATTTTAATTAAAAAAAAACTGACATACAAGTCAGTTACTGGAGGAATTTTAAGTACTTTAGAACAACTTGAGTATGTGAACCTACTTTTTAAAAATATACTTTACTTTTTAGAGCAGTTTTTGGCTCACATCCAAATGGAATGGAAAGTATTTCTCTTATATTCCTTGCTCCCACCCACAGACAGCCTCCCCCATTATCAACATCCCCCACCAGAGTGGTACATTTGTTACAATCGATGAACCTACCTTGGCACATCATGACCACCCAAAGTCCCTGCTTTACATTAGGGTTCACTCATGCTGTTGTGCTTTCCAGAGGTTTTGACAGATGTATAATGACACGAATCCAACACTGAAGTATCATACAGAATAGTTTCACTGCCCTAAAAATCCTCTGTGCTCTGCCTGTTCACCTCTCCCTTCTGCTCTAACTCCTGACAACCACTGATATTTTTATAGTCTCCAGAGTTTTGCCTTTTCCAGAATGTCATATTAGAATAATACAGTATGTAGCCTTTTCAGATTGACTTCTTTATTTAGTAATATGTAGGTAAGGTTTCTCCATGTCTTTTTATGGCTTGATAGTTCCTTTTTTTTCAGTGCTGAATGTTATTCCATTGTCTGGATGTGCCATTCCCATATGATTTTGAAATGGAGGGTTTTCTCCTTGGGATCAAGGGATGTCAAAAATAGTGAGGCAACTCTGGAGGACCGTGTAAGCTGTGAGCACATAGAAGCTTTATTTTGCTTCCTGACACTGAAACGTCACTTGCTGCAATGGTTTAGGAAGCATGGAAAACATTTTCTGTCTTTCCCCTCTAATATTTGACTAGACTTCTTTGCTATCACCTATAGAAGCAGTTATTAGATGGTAGGAAGAGGGAAAGAGCATGGAATTTGGAATCCAGGAGGATCTGCATTTGGGTCTCAGTTCTGTCACTTATGAACTGTGGGATCCTGAGAAAACCATTTTACCTCTGCTTCTGAGATGTGTTTCTTTACCTGTAAAAGGGACACAGGGCTCTCAGCTCAAAGGAAACTTGTGAGATTAAACAGTGCATATGATACTGTTTCATAAACGATACAGCACCTTTTGAAATGTTCATTCAACAATTGTTCCAAATGAAGTGACTGAGTCCCTGGTATTCTTGTTCTTGACTTCCTCCCAGGCTGTTCCCTAGCTATCCCAGTGACGGGGAACTGGAGGGCCACTTACTGTATCTTCAAACACTGAATGGCGGTTTTGCTGAACATGGTCAATTTCAGGGGCCATATCTGCTCTGAACTTTTAACTTATGAATGAATCTTCCTTCACCATCATCAACCTTCATCAATCCCCAGGGACACACACCAAACACTGGAGGTCTCATAGGCTGACTTAAATAGGGACCCCTCCCAAACTCAACCTAAACCACAGCAAACTCAATCTGAATGCCCATAACACAAAATTCCCAGTTAATTAGCCCACAGTCGATTTCTAGACCATGCCGCCAGTTAAGCTGTTTTCCCTCGAGTCTTTCTGAAGGCAAAGCCAGTTCAGGATGAATTTGAGGAAGCTGTTGCTTATAGAGAATCTCAGGAATGCAAATCTTCCATGTTTCTCTAGTTAGGGCATGGGCAGCAGAGGCTCAACCATGTCATTGATGCTTACAGGTCTGATGTGCCCATTACTCACCTCTGACAGAGGTCATTTTTGCCTGGGGAACATGTTGATCTTTTGTCTATGCTGTTCTACTGAAAATGCAATGTAGAAAGTCAATTGCAAGATGAAGGGAGACCTCTCAGATCACTTGTCATAGAGTTTGGTTGTTAATTCTGAACCTCTGACTCTTCCATGAATGTAGATCCAGATCTTCCAATGCGAGGTAAGCTCCATGAGGTCAGGGGTTGTGTGTCTTATACTACCTTTGTGCCCCTTACAACTTGTAGATCACTGGTTAGAATAATTTGAACTGGAGAGGTATGAAAATGGCCCATGGGCTTCAGGAAAGGGGTGTGACTGTTCCCTAGATATTCAGCAGTGGACAAGAGGTGATCCTTTAAGCAGAACATGTGTAGACTTCAAGACCATTGAGCTAGGCTCAAGAAAGGGATGCTAATGCTGGCTTTGAAGTTTTGCAGTGGATTTGGGGAAGAAAGGAAACTTTGTAAAGAGAGAAGGTTGAAGTTATACAGTTACAAGACTTGAGAGAAATGAATTTCTTTGACCCTATTAGTATTTGCTTCAAATCCTTTTTTGGAAGTAGAAGTGAGTATAAACGATGAAAGAGTAAATATTTTGAGAAAGAAAATTAGACTCTCACAAGAAGACATTTCCAAAATATATTTATAAAAAACTTGATCTTTGGGTTATATATGCATGTTTTAAGGAATAGAGCTTTGTTGTCAAATATGCCAGATTAAACCAAGTTAACAAATTTTTGGTGCCATTATTATGCTAATATACATTGTAAATTTCTAAGAGGCATTCTATAGTGTGTATCATTTCTCAAAATTATTTAATCATGGACCTTTCTTTGCAGAATATTGTTATCAACTGTTTCAAAGACTGTGGTTCAGAAAATGCTGCTCTAAGGTAAGGTTGGCCACTTGGAGAGTCCTAAAAAGATATATTTTAGAATATTCTTCCAACTACAGCTTCATCTTTTTGTGCTTACTAAGTGCTAGGCACTTCTCTATGCATGTAATATACATTATTTCATTTTTTTCCTCAAAACAACCCAATTAGGTAATTATACTTCTTATCTCTATTTTAAAGATAAGGAAATTAAGGTCTACAGGAGTGAAATAACTAGAAATGACTGAGCTGGTACTTGAACCCATTCTCAGTCCATGATATCAATCATTATGATCTGTTGCCATAGCAAAAACAGAACACAATAAAGCAAAATTCTTCAATACTTGATTCTAGTTGCAAACTAGTTGTTCCAGTTTTCCTAGCACAATCTTTTTTTTTTTTTAGTTTCTGAAGGTAACAGAATCCTGTGTTTCTCTTTTATTTGTTTTTTAAACAAATTATTATTATTTGAAAATATTACAGGGGTACAAATGTTTTTGGTTACATGGATCACTTTTGTTATGCTTGAGTCATGGTTATAAGTGTGCCCATCACCCAGATAGTGTTCATTGTACCTGTTAGGTAGGTTTTTGCCCATCCTGTCCTCCCTGCTTCTCCTGCTTAAAAAATTACACAATTTTTAAAATAACTGGAATTTAAATAACTTTGAGCAATACTTGGACTTATTAGTTCTATACTGGGCTTCCTACTCTTGTTTTATTTGTAATGTGATACAGTTAGTTACCTGCCTATGCCTTGTAAGCATTTGAGTTTTCTATTCTTGCTGTAGCTCATTGCGGCTGGTTCAGACAAGAAGGGAATGTGGTCTGTGAGTATTGGAACTTCATAGCAGTGGTGTTCTTAGGAGGCAACAGAAGCCTGGGGGCTCCTCAATATCAGCAATGAAGTAGCAAAGAGGTGGTAGTGCCTCTGGTGGACCATCTCATGGCAGCTTCTATTCAGTGGGGGAATCCTTTTTACAGTGTTCCTGACATGGACATTTAACGTCTGCTCCAACACTTTCAATGACAATGGAATTGCCACTTACATATACTTAAGACACATATTAAACTGGGACAATTTGCAGCCCTCATCTAAACCTTCCACCTAGCGGTTCTGCCTCATAAAGGAACACAGAACAAATTTTGTCTTTGTTGTAATGTCCCTTCTATTGGACAGGCCTCTGAACATCCTGACTCCTTCCATGGTTTTTCACTTGTAATCATTTCCATATCCTTTCCTTGGTTTTGTCCCACTCCCATTGGTGATCAATAGCTTGACCATGTAGCACACAGAATTTGAATAGATCACTCAGGATGTGCCCAGGTCAGTGCAGGCTGCCTTGGGACCCATATAAGTCATCTGGCCACCATGTTTCTCATGATACAGGACCAGATTGCCTTGGCTTGGCTTTTTCAGTGGCTGTGCCCTCAATTGGTTCACTTCCATTTATGGCCAACCCATGGCCAAGATCTTTTTCACATAAAGTCAGGCCAAGCCAAGCCTCTTGTGTCAGGAAAATTGTCTTGACTTTATCCAAGTTAATTTAGAATTGGATGTGTTGACCGAATCCTGTACACTGGGTTCTCTGGGAAATGTAATAATATGCAGTTTGTATAATCAAGTGAAAACAGTTATTTCATTAGTAAGTATGTATTGAGAAATAACAGGCATAGTTCTGGTTTTCAAGAAAATGTATCATCCAGTTGGGAGGCAAAGACCAAGATTTAGAAAGCAGCTAGTGAATACTGTGAGGAAGTAGTAAATTATGTCGAGTAGACCAGAAGTGCTGATCCGAGAAAAGTGAGGACAATGACGGTGGGAGAAAAGGAAGAAGGTCTCATGGAGGCAGTGGAAGATGCTCTGGTGCTTGCACAGGGGTTTGGATTGGACTGGTGCAGATTGTTGGGTGGGTTCTGTCGGTGAGAGCATTGGTGTGAGTAAAAGCATGGGGGAGAGAATGCCCACTGCCTGGACCATGGCGGGGGAGGGGGGCTCTCATTCAGAGGGGCAGAGGGTGTCTTTGAGGAGCAGAAGAGGGTAGGGTGGTTCCAGTTATAGAGAGTCTTGATATCCAGACAAAGGAATTTAGCTATGAGATTGCGGGCTGAGGGGAAGGTACAAAGAAGTCTAGTCTGGAAGTGATGTCCACAAGAGAGCAGAGAGGCAAGGGACTGGGTGCAGGGAGCATAGCCAAGGCAGTTGGAATAAAGAAGTCATGATTACTAGCCTTGAAGAACTATTCTGAAGGAGAAAGGGCAGGATTTATTTGATTGCGTGGAAGTGAGGAAAAAGAGTTAGTTAAATATGGTTTTGTGGTTTTGTAGTTTTATGCCTGGTCGATGTGAATTGTCAGAGATGAAGAAGGAAATGGTTTGGATGAAAGAGGATGATTTTGCTTTGGGCCATATTGGGTGGTGGTGTGGGTATGGGGGTAACATTGAAATGACGTGGTCCAGCAAACCCTGTGGATAGGACCTGGGTAAAATGCCAGTGGGAACGAAGAGTGTCAGCATGAGAATGACTTGGGAATGTGCTCGTCTTCCCATCTAACATGTGCCCTGGTGTTCGGCTTTGAGTGAGCAGGCAGGTGTGTGCTTGGTGCAGAGGTTAAGAGTAAGTGCTTGAGTGTCAGCAAATCTGGGTTCAAATTCTAGCTCTGCCACTTACTAGCTGTGTAACCTGGGCAACATATACACCATACTCCGTGTTACCCTGTAACCTCTCTGAGCCTCAGGGTAGTCATCTGTAAAACGAGGAACAATAATACTAGCCTCCAGAGACATTAGGATTACTTACAAGGAAGTGTACAATATCACGTAGCACTCCACACATCACAGATGCTGTTGTTCTTACTGCTCTTGTTGTCATTGCTTCCTGGCTGCCTATAGTGACTGCTGTCTGCCCATCAGTGTGTTTGGAACTCTTAGGAGACAGTGCTTAAGGACTGGGTTTTTTTTTCTGAGTGTGAGGGTCTTGCTGATAAATGTGTCATCACCCTGAAACTGCTGAGCACAGATAAAAGCATTCACCCCTGCCTGAGAGCTTGATTGGAGAAAGATACCCTCTCGCCAGGGATGCAGAGTGTTTTCTTTAAGCAGCTCCCAGACCCCCTAGACCCCAGCTACCTCCC
This sequence comes from Cheirogaleus medius, assembly GCA_008086735.1. Classification (NCBI taxonomy): domain Eukaryota; kingdom Metazoa; phylum Chordata; class Mammalia; order Primates; family Cheirogaleidae; genus Cheirogaleus; species Cheirogaleus medius. Next base: position 54,818,870 of record VBSM01003204.1, on the reverse strand, counting down.
TGACCGCCATGAAAGGTCTAGCTTTGTACAGCTGCCACAATGCAGGTATAGTCCTTTCCAAGTCCTTATCAGCTGTCCCCTCCCCCAGAAACTGCCTCTGAGCTCCGACAAGGATGAACTCAGAGTGACCGTGGGCAGCGGCCAAAGCGCACAGCACTAGGACATATTCCCCACATGCTCCAGTTCCTGCACAAACATGGACTTTAAATGGCCCTCCCACGCCAGGGCCTCAGGATGCATTTCGGGAGCCCGCAGGTCACTTGGCCTTGGCCACAAGACCACAATGGAAATAACAGCCCAGCTATTTTATGTGCTGCCACGTCAGCAAATGCTGCCCGCGAGCAAGCCAGGGTTGGGGAAGCCTGTGTGTGGTAACGTCAGGGCAGCCAAGCTTGTCCCAAGGCAGCAAACTGTGGGAAACCTGAATGGGGACTCTTGGCAGCTTTTGGAGGAGCCAGACTCCTTAGCCCAGGGCTTGGGAAGCTGTTTGCACTTAGAGGGATGATTTTTTTCCTGGTAAAGTAAGAGGTGTCAAGTCTGATAGTGGAACACCCCAGGGCTGGGAGAAAGGCTCTCTTCATATATCGACTTTCATGCCAACTTCTTGGGGAATGACATTACTTGGTCCGTCCCCCGCCAGGCCCTGGTCCACGTGCACAGTTCTTCAAACGAAAGGCAAAGCAATGCATATCACTCCTCTGGACGAATGACCGAGGCCAGAAAGGCGCTGGGCTCTGTGTCGGTACCCACCAACCCCCCACTGTTACAGTCAGCCCGACATTCCCATTTGGTACCCAGTAAACCCAGAAGTCCCTTCGTGGGTTTAGGTGTGATTGCAGGTACCGCTTTGAAAGACAGATCTGCATAGGTAAGCGTTTTGTAAAATATTTTTCAGAAAACATTTTTCAGGGGGAAATGTGCAAGCCCAGAGGTGGAAGGAAGGTAGGGGAGGGTGTGGGAGAGAAGGTGAGAACTGGGGCCAGAACATATGCTTTTCAGCTGCCCTGGCCGGCCGCGGAGCAGCCCCACTCCTGTGGGAGGGGAGGCTCTGCAGGTTGCAGTGCGGATCAGAGAGATTTATGCCCTGCACACCAAATACATATCCATGACTCTCCACGGCACAATTTTGAAAAGGTGATTATGGGTCTGACACGAAGGAATATTTTATATGAAATTGCTGAAAGATCTCTGGGCACTAAGCAATAATCACCTCAATGCTTTAGAAAGTGTTCCAATTTGTTTCCCATCGGCTCCTTGGCGGTTGGGATTTGCATGCCATTTAGCATCCAATCCTGGGCATCCCACATGCCTCCACGCTGAGCACAGGGGCTCCCCTTGAAGAAAAATGCCCTGCAGTTTGGGGATAAGTCTCAGTAGCTTTAGAAACACGCAGAGACTTGGAATCTGTAATTTCACTTCTTGTAATATTTCAAAGGAAAAAAATCAGAAAAAGGATGTTCATTGAAAAGAAGCATGATTCAAAGGTGTTTTTCATAGTGTAATACTTTTTGTATGTGTCCTTATAGAATGTAATGCCATGCAAATGTGTGTATTTACATTTTAACAATGAAAAGTTGGAAATAACTTAAATGGGCCAAAATAGGGGATTTGATATTTTAAAAAGTACTATAGAATATTATATATTACTGAAGTCAGAAAAGTAAGTTGTAGAATGGCGTTATGTATATGTGTGTGTATGTATGTGTGTGTGTATATGCCATGATTCTATTTTTGTAAATGCATGTTTATATACATTTGTATGGAAATGAATTCTAGAAGGACATGTGAAAATAACCACAGATTGCTTGTGATGCAAAAGGGGTGAGGTGCTGCCCTTGTCTCCTTTGTTCTTTGGCCCATCTGGGCTTCCACTCTGAGCTCTGAGCCTGTGCTCACATGATCTTCATAGAGTGTCAATCAGTTCTATTATCCTCTGGTGTCTAGTGCACAGTCCCTTTCACTGAATGGAGCTCCTGAAAGTAGACTTAGGCTGCAAAGAAGATGACAGGCAGCTCCCCTTAAACTGTGGTTGATACCAATGAAAGGAGCCACTGCTTACTTGATATCTTTCAGCAGAGCTTGGGCCACCATATCAGACTCGTGGGGAGAATGTTGACCAGGTCACCACTGCTGCTAATGATTGTATTTCTGGCCTGCCGCCAAGTGTCGGTATACCAGGAGGCTGCTTTCTTTTCTGTTAGTCTCTTGCTTTTCTTATTAAAATTGTATTATTTAGATACTGGTTTCATCAGCATCATGAGTCTTTGTCTCTGAATCTGAGTCAAGGAATGAGAAACCTGTTGGAGTCTGCATTTGTACTTTGTAATTTGTTATCCTGCCTAAAAGGCTGGCCTGAAATTTTTGGTGTAAATATTTAGATATTGAATTATCTCATTATTGCTATCAGAAGACCCCATCCTGATTTCTTCCCACTGTGTTCTTCTCTTTTAAGGTGGGGTGAGAACGACTCAGTTTTTAATACACTTGGGCTCAAAGAGGATTTAATTTTGATTGGTCTTTTTACATTCTACACTACTACCGTACTACTGGAGAAATGACGTTTGAGCAGAAGGGAATGCTGTAAGACCATTCCCAAAGCAAAAAGAAACTTCCCTCACTTAAATTGCTTTTTTCTTCTTATCATATGTTGTCCTTAGACAAATAAATCTAGTTATTTTCAAGCAAAGAACTCAATGTTCATCTTGTGTAAAGGAAAAATGATATCTCAAGTATCAGATTTCAGTTTCTCTGCCACTAGGCAAGGAAGTGATGAGTGTCTACAACATTTGCACTAGAATTAAAATTGGGATTTCTTTTGGTATTTCTGGCATTGTGTGGGTGAGACGTGTTTCTGGAAGCAGATATTTGGTCAGTCTTCAATGTTTTGCTGTTTCAGAACTACATGGATGATCCTGGGAAGGGTTGTATAAGGGGAAATAATATTTGCTGGGAGCTAGGTGTTTAAATCCATGTTTCTTTGCAGAGTTCAGTTTGCACTCCACATTCTGATATGAATGTTCACCATGGACTGACATATCATGGCGAGCAAAGTGATATTACCTTTCCCAGAGGGAACAGTTAATTTTTCTTAGTCTATTTTTTTCTCTTTGAGTAAATAATAAAAAGAGTTAAACCAGACTCCAAAGTATTTTGTCTTTGCTTACTCCAGTTAATATTTAAAATTACTAGATAGAGTCCTGGGCTTCAAAAGAGACCATTTAGTTGAGTCCTGTAATTTTACAGATGAGAAAACTGAGATCAGAAGGATTAAGGGACTTGTCGAGGTCCCACAGACAGTTTCAGATCAGGCCCTGGAGTGCAGGGGCACTGCCCTTTCAGAACCAGACGATGCCATCTGAGAAGAGCTTTCCGTTCAGTTGGTTGTCAGCCACCCTTTTCCCTCATCCTCATCACAGTTCAGCTATTTTCTGATGAGAAGTGGTTTAGGAAGTGAATCTTTCCACCTGAAACCAACAGGAAGGACAGGAAGGGCGATACTTCATGTTTTCTGATGGCTCTACCACCGTGAGCCTGTATGCCTGCTTCCTGCCTGAGGCTCATGTCCGTGTTGATTCCTGAGTGAGGACAAAATGGAAACTCGCTACATAGGGCCCACGAAAGCATTTGTCGCACCCCAAATCCTTTGGAAGTACCCAAGTGAGAAGAGACAGAAAAGGGACTTACCTACCCCCTGGAGAGTCAGCAGGTGAATCAACAAATCCTTGTGATCAGTGACACCAAGAGTTGTTGATCGACATGAACCTCCTTTGAGCAAAGAGAAACAAACTCCACAAGAATCCTAGATTCCATTTCTTTTTCTAGGTCTTGGAGTAGATTTCAAGTTAAATTCTATAGGTGACCATGTGATGTTAATGTATAGATAAAAATGTATAGAAAATGTTAACGTATAAAAGAAAGTATAGATTTCTTTTTATTTTTTCCCTGCCATGAATTGCACTTCTTTTTCTACCATGAATTAATGTATACATTCTCTTTCTTACTGGCATGCTGTCAAAAGTTCCATTATCCCCACCCCTCATCCTTTTTGGGGTGGAGATTTTCAATGGCAGGTAATGGCAGATATGATGCTCTTGCCTTGGCCAAGTGGCCTGAAGACCAAATGTCTCTCAGCCCAACACTTATCTCAGGGTTACTTAGCTTTTTCACACTGTCTATTGTTTGGACAAGCTGTGTTGGAAAATGAAAATATGTTACATTCATGTAAAGGCACTCCGACACATATTGTTTGGCTCAATCCTCAAATTTTATTCTAGTCATGGTTCAACATTTGAAGGCTGAGAAACCCGAGGATCAGAGAGGTGATGCAATTTTACCCAGGGCATACAGCTCACAGTTATGGCTAAGATTTAACCCCAGGACTTGGGCTTCATGTTAAATAGTCTTGCAACCATGTCAGAGCTGAGATTCAGTTCTTGTCATGGAGAAAGGCCGGTGCAGCACTGTTTACAACAGTTCAGATTAGACATTGCTGTTAGCTTTCTAGATTGTCCATAGATTTAAAAAGAATGTAGGCATTATTAGCCAAATCAACTGGGATGACAAAGTTGAGTAGTCACATGTTAATAAGAGAGAATGAGATTCTTCTCATGGCCTAAGGAACTCTTTCCTCACTCCATTGCTCCACAAATCACAATCTCATCTTGGGACCAGAGCAGAGGCTCTGAGTCTGAAAGCCTTGGTGTAAATTCCCAGCAGTGCTGCTTCCTAGGCGTGTGACATGAGACAAGTTACTTGATATCTGTGAGCCTCAGTTTCTTGAAAAAGGAGGAACATATCTACTTTAAAAGGTTGTTGTGAGACAAAATGAGATAATGCATATAAAACACTCAGTTCAGAACCTGGCTAAGTAAGCATTAGCTCTTGCCGTTACTCGTATTGACAGTTCTAAGGGCGAGACAATGAAATAAAGTGCATGAAACGCTGTCAAATAATTTTAAAGCCCTGGGATCATCCATTATCCAACCATCTACATCATTGGGTGATTTTGTTAATTCGAGGCCTAATCCATAATACCTAATAGAGCAGCTTATTAAGACAGAGAAAAAGCATTGGGTATTTTCTAAGTTCTAGCTAGAATAGAAAGCATTTTATTAGATTTTCCTAAGGATCCTGTGGGGTGAGTGTAATGGTGCACATTTTACAGATGAATAAACTGAAGCTTTTAGAAGTTAACCACCATGTAACATGTAACCTAGCAAAGCAGAGATTTAAACATATATTGATTTCGATTTGATAACATATTCAATATCTCTAATGCCACTTTCATGAGTATCTTTGCAATGCTAAAAAATTAAAACCCCAGTAACCCCCCTTGATGTTTAGAAGATTTACCATGGTGGGTGTTAAAAAATCATGAAGTAGATCCATGTGTTTAGTAGAGCAATAGTTCCACTGAGTTATTAAAAGACAGACCTTTTATTTATTTATTTATTTATTTTTGTCAGTGTCTAGGATCATTTGGATTGAATTGACAGTGTTTAAGATTTGGAAGTCTTTGTTTATGTTTCTTTTTTAAATTTTTTTTCCTTTTATTTCATCATATAATGAGGGTACAAATATTGTTAGGGTTACATACATTGCCCCTACCACCCCTCCCCCCCCACATGCCAGAGCTTCAAGGGAGTCCAATCCCCAGGTGGCGTGCACGGCACACATTATGTAACTCTACACTTCCTCCCCCCCCCCCGCTGTTTATGTATTTATATAAAAGCTATTTATATAGCTTTTACAAGTAAGATGCAACTTATATGCAGATGATTGAGTTATGGGGCAAATCCATGATCACAATCTCATTTTTTGTTGTGATGTTTTACAATGAATGGAACAGAATGTGGGAGAGGTGATTGACACTCAGAAAATTTAATCTAAATTAAATTTGGGCTACATTAGTGATAAATAGCATTGGAATGGCTGTTCTCAGAAGTCCTATTTCCTTATTTAGTGGTGACCTCTTCTCCCCAGTCCTCACTTAACAAATGGCTTTCTCACTCCCACCTCTAAAGGCTTAAAATACGTTTTCTCTAGCAATTAGCATTATATACAAACCCTGATTGGTCTCGAAAACATTTTGAATGTGAGATTCTGTCTCTGGGAGATGGAATTTTGTTTTTCATTTGTTCTGCATCCTGGCATTCTGGTTCCATTGTGAGAAACAACTGTGTTCTCTGTTAGTGTAACATGAAAATTTTCTTTGCAAAAGACCAGAGACAGAAGGACAGAAAAGAAGGAAAGACAAGAGCAGGGAGATGAAGAATGAGGCCCAGTGGGACGGGGTGGAGGAGAGATGGAATGAAAGATGGATGGGGGAGAGGGAGGAGACAGCTAGAGGTGTATAATGGGAGATAGAAATGGAATGATGGAAAGTGAATAGACAGAAAGGGATAATGAGAGGGAGAAAGGGGGAGAGAGATGGGGATCAGAGACAGAGAAGGAAAGAAAACCAAGAAGGCAGGATCCCAACTCCTCCTGGGCCCAGCAGGAAGCTGGCAAGAAAGCATTTGAAGCCAGAGGGACATATTACCCAGAACCAGGAGTCGAACCTAATTGTAAGCAGACCCTGCCCGCCCCCTTCGGATGAGTGATGGGCTCCTGGCATGTGACCTGGCTTGGCAGTCTCCACCCCCTGTCCAGCCTGCCATAAGGAGATACGTAATGTCTGGAGTGATGGGAAAGTCATGCCTGCAGATGGTACAGATGGAGCTGCCTCATAAAATGACTCACTGTGAATCCTCACTGAAATCTCCACTATAAAAATGATAATGGAAAAAGCACAAGAAAGCCTAAATGGGCTTGAAAGAAATTTGTTCCAGCTTGTGTAGCTCCCTTCAAATTTTGAAAAAGACCCTATTAGAAAATGCCGGGGAGATAATGTATCTTCTTCCTTCCTGGCTATAGCCCTCGCCACCCTACCTCCTTTCTGACATCAGTGTGTAAGTGAAAGTGGCAAGGGAAAAAGAAGAGGAGTACTGAAAGTAGATGTGAGAATTATTTATTAAGCACGAGGGCTGATATTCTGGGGAGGGAGGGATGGGAAGGCTCTTTCAGAGAAAGGGAGTGGTATCTTGGAGAGCAGGAGCCAGGCTCTCAGGGAGTAGGAGAGGTTGTCTTTTGCTTGGCGTCTGGGGCAGGTCATTGCCAGAATAGGAGGGGGGGTCCCAGAGAGCGAGTTCAGACACTGGATGAGTGAATCGTGTACTACAGTTAGTCATGCAGACCTCTGTAGCAAGATGAGGAAGTTTTTAAGTTGGAAGAGCATAGAATTCTAAAAGTAACTATTATTAGCTCTTTCAAAGTTCACCCAAGACCATGATACTTCTACATATAATCTCAAATATAGCTCAGTTTTGTGGATACAGAATCTGCTGGAATTTGAGGATATTATCCAATGGAAAGTCTTATGGCTCCTACCTCTTTATTCCCCCTGGCAGAGCTAGGACTGCTGCAGGTGCCAGGTGGTGCAGAGTATGGGATGAGGGGGCAGATATGGTGGCAGCCCAGCCCCTGAGCAGCACTTGGAAGCTGGTAGGCAAGTTATAGCTGAGCTTCACTACAAGGGGAAGGAAGGGCCCAGGGCAGGGCACATCTACTGTGCTGATAGTGAGTGCAAGATAGGTCAGAACCAGGAGTGCATGAATAGTGTACACTGGGTCATTTGCAGGTCAGAAGTGGTCCAGGTAAACAGTGAAGTCATGGGTGTGTTGCTTGCTAGTGTGGTTGAAGTGTGCAGTGGTCTCCATGCTGTGTCTTGGACAGAGCAGAGCCCAATGCCTAGGGTGTACAGCATGGCTGGCACAGTTGGTGGGATGCAGAAACTGGGAATGCCCTGTCCATGGGGCAGGGGTGGCTTAGGTATGGGATAGGGAATCTGGGAAGTGGAATGGGGTGGCAGGAAGGACAGATTTGGGTAGATATGAGTTAGGGAACTTGCAAGAAACAGGATCCAGTTCAGATGGGTCAAGAGACTATGATGAAGGGAAAACTTAGAAGATATGGGCATAGTTAAGGGAGCAACAAGGGATGGTGAAGTACTCAGGGACTAGTAACAGCTGGGAGCTGTTACTACCACTTTAAGTCTGAAGAAACAAGGGGAGAACGGTGTCTCTGCAGCCCAGCGAGAGCAGAGGAGTTGCCTCTGGCCAGTGTTGTAATCATGGGGCCCACGGCCACTGCTAGACAGAGAGCCCAGATCAGGGAGGGAGTGGAGAAGAAATACCTTGACCTCTTGCCCTTCCTTCCCTCCCATAGCCTCCTGGTGCCTCCCATTGGTCAACCCAATCTGAAGACAGCAATGAGGGAGTCCATGTGGTCAGCTTCCTGGGGCACAGAGCAAGGCACAAAAGGCTGGAGGATGGGTGGGGTTGAGGGGACACTCAGAGAATGACCAGCATAGCTGCAAAGCCAGCCAGATGGCAGTTGCTCAGTGCCAGGTAATTTGTGGATTTGTGGCTAGACCTAGTCAGAGGAGAAGGCTACTCAAAGCTATGTAGGCGCTCAGGCCACAGGCTGTGATGGGTCTGGCTCATGGAAACTGAAGTATAAACCTACCCTTTGGAGAGCTCCAGTGTGATGAGAGATGGGGGGAATTAGGAATGTTGTGGTTCAGAAAGAGGCTCACGAGGTTCCTTAGGTATGTAACATGGACTTAGTTCCTGGTTCCGTCACAGGGAGGTGGAGGCAATAGGGCCGATGCCCTTGCTGTCTCCCTCCTGGTGTGCTCAGGAATTGGGCCGGGTCTGGGACACCGCAGAGTTTTGGGCGTTGGAGGGGAAGCCTTGGGTGATGTAGGAACATGGTGTGAGTGGTGAAGGACTTGTTAACAGATGGGGAATACAGCAGCTTTGGAAGGAAGGCTGAGAGTGACCAAGAGCTGAGAGAATTAGTCTCCAGGTGCTGAAAGGGCCATATGGGGCCTAAAATAGGCCAGAGTAGCTTCCATACCCAGAAGGGCCTTAAAAGCAAGACGAGTCCCCTCACAGCCAGAGCTTTCGTTTTGTTTCCGTTGTAGTAAGGGCCGGTCTCCATGCGTTCAGCCTGGCCCCACGGAGGGGAGCAGGAGCCAGGAAAAACATGGTGGACCTGGGAAGAGAGATGGTTTGGAGGAGAGAGGTCTTGACACTCTCTGGTTTTCAGCCCTGCATGTTCTCAGGTTTCCTTGAAAAATGTCTCTTAAACATATCCACCTTGAATGAGGATTACACAAAATGGAGGACCTTTCTATTATAATTCATGTTGGATTAAAAGGCCCTACCTGAGCTGATTTCTCCATTAACTGATAAAATAATAACTGATTCTCTTATGTGTAGACAGGATAGATTTTTATTGCATATGTCCATAAATGCTACTAAAGTGAGGTGTTAAAGATGTGTACAATATACCTTAAATTAAATAAACCCTATGATTTTTTTCTTTGGATAGTCACAGAGAACATGATGATTGATTATTTTCCAGTGGTACCAGAGGGCACATATTGGCATTTTAAATCATGGTTGCCTCTGTCTTGGAAGAATCTTGTATTGTTATTTTTTTTTTTTTATCACAATCCTCCCGGGTCAGCAGTGGGTGCTGCTGCCTTCTTAGAAGTGGCAGCCACCTCTCAGGTTCCCTCTCTGGAATCGAACCCTGATTTCTCATCACCCTGGTCACCATGATAGGCACAGCGACTGCCCTTAAAAGTTAAGAGATACATGTCAATTATGTTTCTAGCTGTAGATAGATTCAAAGCTGGAAAACTTAGAACTGCTAGAATTACTAAAGAAAATCTCCTTGCATCTGTCCTTCATGTCCTCAGAGTATGTTAAAGATATTACTGATGTTATGTCACCTTAATGCGAGTGTGGCTAGAAAGATCGATGTGCATCCCGATGTGCAGAGAGTACTTTTCGGACCCTGGGGTCTGCCTCTCTGTGTGTGTCCACCTCCCAGCCTTACCCACATCCCAGTTCTCATGTTTGCATCTTCGAAGCATTTCATCCTAGTGTTTTCTACCTCATGTCGAGATTTTGTGTTATCTTGAAATGGTTGGTCCACATGTCTCAGTTGTCTTATAACTGAAGCGATAACTTAAAAACAATTATAAGAGTTATAAATGGGGAATAGAATTTACAATCAGTCTTTGGAGAATTATCTGAAATTCAGGTGTCTAGTTTCTGAAATAAATAACTTCCAGATTTAAAAGATTGTGTCAACACTATCAGTTAAATGAAAATTCAGATGAGGGACAATTCTACATTTTACTACACTTTTTGGATTCACCATATCAAGAATTATGTCTTATTTTTGCTTAGTTTATACCAAATTTTGATTCTTACTTTCTAGCTAATTACATTTGTGGCTGGGGCTTAACTAAGCCAGAGGCTGTACCCTATGAGCACCCGAGCCGTGTGATATATCCTGGCTCACCCTAGAAAGATAGGCCCTATCGGGACACCGTTTTGTAGATATCGAGGAGGTGTCAGAATCACACAATAACCACATAATGGGGTGTTCTGGAATAGTTCTAGTGTTAAATGTTCTGTCTTGCAGTATCTGTAAGTACAGTGGGGACTATTAGATTATGTGTCCCCAATTTTAATTTAGAAAATATTTCATACTTCTTTTCTGGTCTTCCCAATCCCTCTGTCTGAGCTGACTCTGGTGTGCAGGATGTGGCTGTCCCACCGGGCCTGGCCTGGTCCCATCTGGCTTCACACTGACATCTCTGTGCTCTGTCTGACCCCTAAGTTCCAGTTTGCTCTGGTATTAGCTTCCAGGGAGCTGTTGTTGTCTTGGCTTTGGATAGGAATAAATAACAGTGGAGTTAAGATTCTTACCCTAGAAAGATAAAACCTTTTCTCAATGACCTGCTTTCAGTTTCCTTATGGTATTTCTGGGTTGTATGGATTAAATATCCATCTTAGCCTAAGACTGGAGGGAATCCCCCAAGTATTTTAAAAGCTTTTATCCTTTTCCCCCTGTGTCAAGCCTGGGTAACAAAGGCAGGTGAGCCCCTGGCTGTACCCTCCTTTTCTGCTGCTTCCAAGAGAAAATGCACGATATGCCTGAAGGACAGAGTTACCTAGGTTCCAACTTGTAGACTAAATACATCTTTCTTTGCTTTCATTAATTCATATGCAATTTTCAATGTTTGGGGTGGGAAGTATTACGTTATAGCAATCTTGCTGGAAGATTTCCTCGTAGCCTCTTTTCCCATCAACCTTTTATGTAGTGTACTTGTAATACCTTTATTTTTCTGCTTGTAAAAGTAATATAGAAAACTATGAATAATTTATTTCCTTAGAATCCTAGAAGTAAAAGTACTGGGTTTGCATACAGCATAAATATTTTAAAGATGCTTAATATTCATATTGTAAAATTATATTTCAAAACGTTTGTACCAATTCACATTCCTGCCAATGGAATAAATGAATATATTTTTATTAGAATTGAACATCATTATTATTACTAATAAAAAATCTCCTAACTTGATAGGTGAAACTATCTTATTTCTACTGAATTTATTTACTAGTGATCTTTATAAAAAGTGTATAAATAAGCGAACGAATATATATTGATTAGTCTTTTGTACACTTTCCCTCCTTAGAGGGATAGAAAATAACCTTTTTAAGTGTTGAAATATATTTACCTTTTCTTTGCTTTCTTTTTAGTTTTTCCCTTTTAGAGAGTCCCTCTCTCTTTTTTGAAATTTCTAAATTTTTAATTATTATAGGTACATATTAGTTGTATATCTTTAGAGGGTATATGTGATGTTTTGATATAGGCATACAATGTGAAATAATCAAATCAGGATAATTGGGGTATGGATCACCTCAGGCATTTATCATTTCTTTGTGTAAGGAACATTCCAATTCTACTCTTTTTTATTTTAAACTATACCTTAACTTATTGTTAATTGTAGTCACTTTGTTGTGCTATCAAATATTATTCATTCTATGTAACTACCTATATTTTTGCACTCATTAACTATCCCCACCTTATCCTCCACTTCCCGCTAACCCTTCCCAGCCACTGATAACAGTCATTCTACTGTCTCCATGAGATCAATTTGTTTTTTTTTACTATTAAACTCCCACATATGAGTAAGAACATGTGAGGTTTGTCTTTCTGTGCTTGTTTTATTTTACTTAACATAATGTTCTCCAGTTCCATAAATTTCTTTGCAAATGGCAGGATTCCATTCTTTTTTGTGGCCATATAATATTCCATTGTGTATATGCACCACAATTTCTTTATCCATTCATCTGTTGATGGATACTTAGGTTGATTCTAAATCTTGGCTATTGTGAATAATGCTGCAGTAAACATGGGAGTACAGATATCTTTTTCATATACTGATTTCCCCTCCTTTGGATATATACCCAGCAGTGGGATTGCTGGGTCATATGGTAGTTCTGTTTTTAGTTTTTCGAGGAACATCCATACTGTTCTCAATAGTGGTTGCATGATCAATAATTTACGTTCCCACCAACAATGTATGAGAGTTTACCTTTCTTCACATTCACACCAACATTCACTATTGCCTGTCTTTTTGATAAAATTCATTTTAACAGGGGTGAGATGATATCTCATTGTAGTTTTGATTTGCATTTCTCTGATGTCTAATGATATTGAGCATTTTTTCACATAACTGTTGGCCATTGCTATGTTTTGTTTTGAGAAATGTCTATTCAGATACTTAGCCCATTTTTTAATCAAATTATTTGATTTTTTTCCTATTGAGTTGTTTTAGAGCTCCTTATATATTCTAGTTATCAATCTCTTGTCAGATGGGTAGTTTGCAAATATTTCCTCCCATTCTATGGGTTGTCTCTTCACTTTGTTGATTGTTTCTTTTGCTGTGCAGAAGAGTTTTAGCTTGATGAGATCCCATTTGTCCAATTTTGTTTTGGCTGCCTGTTCTTTGGAGGTATAACTCAAGAAGTTCTTGCTCAGACCAATGTCTTGAAGGGTTTCCCCAATGTTTTCTTTTAGTAGCTTCATGTATTAGATTTAAGTCTTTAATCAATTTTGATTTGATTTTTGTATATGGAGAGAGATAAGATCTTAGTTTCATTCTTCTGCATAAGGCTATCAAGTTTTCCCAGTACGATTTACTGAACAGACTATACTTTCCAATTTGGATGCCTGTTACTTCTTTCTTTTGTCTGATTGTTCTATCTAGAACTTCCAGTACTATGTTGAATAATGGTGGTGAAAGTGAGCATCCTTGTTTTGTTCTGGGTCTTAAAGGAAAGGCTTTCAATTTTTCCCCATTCAGTATGATACTAGCTGTGGGTATGTCATATATGGCTTTTATCATGTTGAGATAAGTTCCTTGATAGCTAGTTTTTTGAGAGTTTTTATCATGAAGGGATGTTGAATTTTCTCAAATGCTGTTTCAGCATCAATTGAAATGATCATATGGTTTTTGTCCTTTGTTCTGTTGATGTGATACATCACATAGATATATTTGCATATGTTGAACCATTCTTGCATCTCTGGGATGAATTCATTTGATCATGATGAATAATCTAATGTGTTGTTGAATTTGATTTGTTAGTATTTCTTTGGGAATGTTTGCATATATCTTCATCAGAGCTATTGGCCTATAGTTTTCTTTTCTTTGTTGTATCTTTTTCCAGTTTTGGTAATGGGGTGATATAGGCCTGGTAGAATGAGTTTGGGAGTAGTCCCTCCTCCTCAACCTTTTTGGATTAGTTTAAGTAGGATTGGTATTAGTTCTTCTTTGAATGGTTGGTATTATAGAATTCAGCAGTGAAGCCATAGGGTCATGAGCTTTTCTTTATGGGAGACTTTATTACTGCTTCTATCTTGTTACCTGTTACTGGTTTATTCAGATTTTGGATTTCTTCCTGGTTCAAAGTTGGTAGTGTATGTGTCCAGGAATTTATCCATTTCTTCTAGGTTTTCCAATATATTGGCATATAGTTGCTTATAGTAGTCTCTAATGATCCTTTGGATTTCTGCAGTATCATTTGTAATGTCTCCTTTTTCATCTCTGATTTTATTTGTTTGGATCTTCTCTCTTTTTTTCTTAGTCTGGCTAAAGGTGTTTGTTAATTTTGTTTATCTTTTAAAAAAACCAACTTTTTGTTTTGTTGATTTTTTTGTTTCAATTTCATTTATTTCTGCTCTGATATTTGTTATTTATTTTCTTCTACTAATTTTGGGTTTGGTTTGCTCTTGTTTTTCTAGTTCTTTGAGATACATTGTTTTTTTTTTATTTGAAGCTTTTCTGCTTTTCTAATGTAGGCACTTATTGCTATAAACTTTCCTGTCATTATTGCTTTTGCTGTATCCCATAGATTTTGATATGTTGTGTCTTCAAAAATATCCTTCAAATGTGAAGGAAAAATTAAGACTTTCCCAGACAAACAAAAGCTTGTTTTCATCAATACCAGACTTGTCCTATAAGAAATACTAAAAGGAGTTCTTCAATCTGAAAGAAAAGGATGTTAATAAACAATAAGAAATCATCTGAAGGTATACAACTTACTGGTATTTGTTTTGAGAACTTTTTAAATTTCATTCTTAATCTCTTCATTGACCCACTGGTCATTCAGGAGCATATTGTTTCATTTACATGTGTTCGTATATTTTCCAATGTTCCTCTTGTTATTGATTTCTAGTTTTATTCCAGAGAAAATACTTGGTATGATTTCAATTTTTTTTGAATTTTTTAAGACTTGTTTTGTGCCCTAACATATGGTTTATCCTTGAGAATGATCCATGAGCTGAGGAGAAGAATGTGAATTCTGCAGCTATTGGATGAAATGTTCTGTAAATGTCTATTAGGTCCATTTGGTCTATAGTGCAGATGAAGTCCAATGTTTCTTTGTTGATTTTCTGTCTGGATGATATATCCAATGTTAAAAGTGGAGTGTCAAGGTCTCCAGCAATTATTTTATTGGAGTCTATCTGTCTCTTTAGCCCTGATAATATGTGCTTTAAATATCTTGGTGCTCCAGTGTTGGGTACATATATATTTAGAATTATTATATCCTCTTGCTAAATTGACCCCTTTATCATTACATTATGACCTTCTTTGTCTCTTTTTATAGTTTTTATCTTGAAATCTATTTTATCTGATAGAAGTATTGCTATTCCTGCTCTTTTTTGGTTTCCATTTGCATGGAATATCTTTTTTCATCCCTTTATTTTCAGTCTATATGAGTCTTTATAGGTGAAGTGTGTTTCGTGCAGACAACATATAGTTGGCTCGTTTTTTTAAAAATTTGTTTGTTTGTTTTTTTGAGACAGTGTCTTGCTCTGTCACCCCAGCTAGAGTGCAGTGGTATCATCATAGCTTACTGCAACCTCAAACTCCTGGGCTCAACTGATCAAGTGATCCTTCTGCCTCAGCCTTCTGAGTAGCTGGGTTATTAGGCACCCACCACTTCACCTGGCCAATTTTTCCATTTTTTTGTAGAGATGGGGTCTTGCTCTTGCTCACACTGGTCTCAAACTCCTGAGCTCAAGTGATTCTTCCACCTTGGCCTCCCAGAGTGCTAGGATTACAGGCATGAGCCACCACACCTGGCTGGGCTCTTGTTTTTATATCCATTATTCAGCCACTCTGTGTCTTTTGATTGTTTGGTCCATTCACATTCAATGTTATTATTGACAGGTAAGGACTTAATACTGCCATATTTTATTTGATTTCTTGTTATTTTGTGGTCCTCTCTTTATTTCTTCCTTCCTGTGTTCCTTTGTTAAAAGTGGTTTTCTCTGTGATGTATTTTAATTTTTTTCTTTTTCTTTTTTGTGTATCTGTTGCAGGTTTTTTCATTTGGGATAACCATGATGCTTGCAAAAAATATTTTATAACTAATTATTTTAAACATATCATAACTCTGCTTACAAACAAACAAATAAACAAGCAAAGAGAATTCTAACAGAAATTCTACCTTTTGACTTCATACCTGCCTGCTTTTTAACTTTTTGTTATTTCCATCAATATCTGTTTATACTATCTCTCAAAAAGTTGTTGTAATTATTTTTGATAGGTTTGTCTTTTAGTCTTTCTACTCAAGACATAAGTGGTTTATATACCACAATTACAGCAATAAATTATTCTGTATTTGTGTACTTATTGTTACCAGTAAGTCGTATACCTTCAGGTGATTTATTATTGTTTATTAACATCCTTTTCTTTCAGATTGGAGAACTCCTTTTAGTATTTATTATAGGACAGGTCTAGTATTGATGAAATCCTCAGCTTTTGTTTGTCTGGGAAAGTCTTAATTTTTCCTTCACATTTGAAGGATATTTTTGTAGGATATAATGTTATAGGGTTAATGTTCTTTTCCTTCAGCACTTTGAATATATCATGCCACTCTCTCCTGGTCACTGAGAAATCTGCTGCAAGACATATTGGAGCTCCTTTATATTATTTTATTCTTGCTTCCCTTTAGGACCTTTTCTTTATCCATGACCTTTGAGAGCTTGGTTATTAAAAGCCTTGATATAGCCTTGTTTAGGTTAAATCTGCTTGGTGTTCTGTGACCTTCTTGTATTTGAGTATTGATATCTTTCTCTAGGTTTGGAAAGTTCTCTCTTATTATTTCTTTGAATAAACTTTTTACCCCAATCTCTCTCTCTACCTCCTCTTTAAGGCCAATAAATTTACTCTTTTGAGGCTATTTTCTAAATCTTGTAGGCATATTTCATTCTTTTTTATTCTTTTTCTTTTTCTCTTCTGACTGTATATTTTCAAATAGCCTATCTTTAAGCTCACTAATTCTTTCTTCTGATTGGTCTATTCTGCTGTTGAGAGACTCTGATGCATTTCTCAATTTGTCAATTGAATTCTTAAACTCTAGAATCTCTGCTTGATTTTATTTTCATTATTTCAATCTCTGTTAAATTTCTCTGATAGACCTCTGAATTAGTTCTTTGTGTTTTGTTGAAGTTTATTGAGCTTATTTAAGACAAGTATTTTGAATTCTGTGTCTGAAAGGTCACATATCTCCATTGCTTCCAGATTGGTCACTGGTACCTTAGTTAATTTATTGGGTGAAGTTATGTTTTCCTGTATGTTCTTGATGCTTGTGGAAGTTTACTGACATCTGAGCTTGAAGAGTTAGGTATTTAATCTTCACAGTCTGGACTTGCTTGAACCTACCCTTCTTGAAAAGGCTTTCCAGATATTAAAAGGGAATTGAGTGTTGTGATCTAAGTCTTTGGTCACTGCAGCTGTATTGGCACTGGGGGTACCCCAAGCCCAATGATGCTTTGACTCTTGCAGACTCCTGTGGTACCACCTTGGGTACTAGGGTAAGAAATGGAGAATTCCCTGGATTACCAGGCAAATCTCTCACTCTCTTCCCTCACTCTGTTTGATGGGCTGCTGGAGTTGGGTGAGGCATGATGTGGGCACTCTGTGGTGTCCACCAGCACCAGGTCACACTTAAAGCCAGCCCAGTCTCACCCCAAGCCAGTGGTGATTGTTGCCTAGCTACCTCTGATGTTTATTCAAAGCCCAAGGGCTCTTTTGTTAGCGGGTGGTGAATCCTGCCAGGATCGGGTCCTTCTCTTCAGGGCAGCATGTTTCCTTCTGGCTCAGGGTGGGTCCAGAAATGCCAAACAGGAACTAAGGCCTGGACTCAGGGGCTTCAGGAGTTTGCTTGATACTTTGTTTTACTGCGGCTGAGCTGATACCCAAGTTGCAAAACAAAGTCCTCTGGGCTCTTCCCTTTCCTTTCTCCAAGTGGAAGAAAACTCCCCCTGAGCTGCACTGCCTGTAGTTGGGGGAGGAGTGACACAGGCACTGGCTTGGCCACCGCTGGTGTCTCACTGGGTCATAGGCACTGCAGGTCTACTGGCTTCGAGCCAGCACAGCTGCAGAAATTGCCCAAAGACTGCAGTCTTTGTGGCCTGACTGCCTTACAAGTTTATCTAGGCTTTTCGTCAGTTGGTGGTGGGTCTAGCCAGAACTCGGGTTTCGGGATGGAGGATTTCCCTCTTGCCAGGCTGTTCTACACGCTCCTCCAGGGACACCGGTAGAATTCTGCCCTGTGCTGTGTTCCCCTGTGCCTGGGTGACCCTGGGTACCAATGCAAAGTCCCATAAGCACTTCACTGTCCCTCCCCTAGGCACACAGATTCTCTGTCCACTGGGGGGTGTTGGGGTGGCACCGCCGGGGCTGGGAGAGGGGTGGTGTAGGCAATGCAAGATTGTCTTTCCTGCTCTCTTCAATGCCTCTTTCCTTGATGTAATGTTAAAACCAGGTGGTATGATCGCTCACCTGCATTTTGGCTCTACCGAAGGTGCTTGCTCGCACGGAGAGTTGTTGAATTTGGTGTTTGTGTGGAGGGGTGATCACTGGAGGTTTCTATTTGGCCTTGCTCCACCTCGCTCCTCTGTGTATCTCTTGATTTGAAGAGATTTATTTTAATGTATGTGGTGTGAGGTGAAGATTCAAATAGCTTTTTTTCTTAAAATCAATAATGAGTTTTTATTAGTTAGCACCTTAGTTGTAAACAACAGAATCCACACCCCCTAGTTTAAGCAGTCATGGAATATACTGAGGGTTTCCTGTAGCTCACAAAATCACTGAGCTCAGAGGCAACCTTCTAGCAATTACTTCTAGAGCTGTGCCAGGGCACTGGCCAGGGGAAGAATCTGCCAGTTGCCCCTGCTGCTGTCTATACCAGCAAAATGTTTACAGCTTGTTTCTTCACTTACCTTTGAGGACAAGTCTCATGTGGCTGCATCTGACTGGGGAATGGATTTTTTCTAGAAATTATTTTGGGAAGGCAGTCCTCACAATGTGAGAAATTATCAAAATAATATAAAGAAAATGTGTACAAGATTGGGTGACCACAACTGATAGACAAATGACTAAACTAATTGTCCCAGGCACTGATTAGTGATGCCACTTTTCTCATGTGTTAAATTTGTATTTTTTTTTTTAAAAAGCATAGGATCAGTTTCTGGTTTATGTCATCATTGGCATCTGATTACTGTTGACTCTTGAACAACACAGGCATTAGAGGAGCCAACCCCTGTGCAGTCAGTAATCTGCAAATAACTTTTGACTCCTCCAAAACTTAACTACTAATATGCTACTGTTGATTGGAAGCCTTGTCAATAACACAAAGAGTTGATTAACACATATTTTGTATGTTGTATGTATTATATACTGTATTTTTATAATAATGTAAGCTAGAGAAAGGAAAATGTTATTAAGAAAATTATAAGGAAGAGAAAATATATTTTCTATTCATTAAGCAGAAGTGGATCATCATAAAGGGCTTCATCCTCCTCATCTTCACATTGAGGAGGGTGAGGAGGAGGAAAGAGAGGAGGGGTTGGTCTTACTTTCTCAGGGGTGGCAGAGGTGGAAGAAAATCCACATCTAAGTGGACCTGAGCAGTTTGTTGAACAACCCATGTTGTTCAAAAGACTGTCAACTGTATTTTTATATTCTTGTGCTAATGCCATAATTATTTTATTTCTTGTTATATTATGTTTCATCTACTGATGATATACAGTGCACTTATTTTTATAAGTATTACCTATTTATTCTTCCAGATGAACTTTAAGATCACTTTATCAATTTACCAAAATATAAATTAATTTGTTATTTTGATTGTAATTGCGTTAAGCCTTCACATTAATTTGGCAAGTATTGACCTTGTTAAATATTAATCTAAGTATGTGATATGTATTTTTATTTAGTCAACAAATTCTAATGTTTCTCAATAAAGTTTTGTAGTTTTCTTCAAAATGGTGTTTATATTTCCCACTAAAGTTATTGAAAGCATTATTTATTATTGTTAATATAAATAAACCCAGTTTTCCTTTCATTTTCCCTGTTTTTTCCTGCTGAGCAGGAAAGCTATTAAATTTTACATGTGTATTTTGTGTTAGATCCTTTAAAAATTTTTTTAATTCTAAGTGTACATGGATATATGCAAATAACAGTAATTTGGGGACATGATAAGGCAAACAACTATAAAAGAAAAGACATGAAAAATGATTTATATATAATTAATTCAATAAGCTAGGTGTAAAAATACCCTTGAAGAGGAGATGGTTCTAATATTGTAATAAGGCTTGCATTCCCTCTGTACGGATATTCTAAGTAACATGTGTAAAGCTGGTGATTTATAGCATCCAGATATGCTCTGTAAAGTCAACCACATGCCTTGGTTTCCTTGTCAATCTGCACTGCATACCCAGACACACATGGTGTTTTCTCCCCAAATGCAAGTTCTTAAGCTCCACAATCAGATTCTGGGTAGCAACACATTAATTCAAGCAGATTGATGCCTCCAGAGGTTTCTATGGCTTCACCTCTCCATCCGCTCGCTGGTGGAGGGGACTTCATAAATGAAAACAGGCCAGGGCTCACTCAGTTCAATCTTCCTGCCCCAAGCTACTCTTTTCCTTTTGACAACTAAGTCAGGTGTTTGCAG
Source organism: Cheirogaleus medius (assembly GCA_008086735.1). Lineage (NCBI taxonomy): Eukaryota > Metazoa > Chordata > Mammalia > Primates > Cheirogaleidae > Cheirogaleus > Cheirogaleus medius. The sequence goes on along the minus strand of VBSM01003204.1, from coordinate 54,798,432 downwards.
AACAGTGTCAGTGGGGTTTGTGGAATGTTACACTTAGAAAGTTAAAAAAAATCAGTAAATAAGCCCAAAACAAGTGGGAAGAATTTGGTGAATGCTTGCTTTTAAAACTTCAGAGACTCAAAATGATCCTGTCTCTCCCAGGCCAGATAACCACTAAAAAGGGGGCATCGGTTACATCGCTCTTCACTAAAATGCTAGGGGAGGATTAATGCCTAGGGTTTATAATAGGCATCATTGGATAATAGCTTCTAATTCCATAGGGTATAAAATATAGAGAAAGACAAACATATCCTTAATATGGACAGGATCCTGCTTGACTGAATTTCCTTGGGACTTTTAAAATTTTAATAAAGTATTCATTTTTATTTGTAGCCTTAAAGGCAATTCTTAGGCAGCCCCATTCCTTGGTTGCTCATTGGCCACATAGCCATACAAAACAGTGTCTGCACTTGCTGTTTAGAGTACACATATCAAAGATGAGCAGACTCAACTAAATGCACTTACCTGGCTTGGCCCATTCTGAGATCCACAGGAGAAGGTTGGATTTGGGAGAGGTTTTGCCATAAGACAACTGGAGGTCCTTTCTCTTTCTCGCGGTTCTTGACTTCTGGGACTCTCTTGTTGGGATTGGTCACTTTAGGGTGGTTCTCAGTGGACTTAGGAATTTGGCTCAAGCATAGCTCAGATTCTGCTCTTTCCAGTCAGAAATGGAGCGGGGTGACAGGATTTGGGGAGGGCTTCTGGTGACATGAGGAGTTGTGTTAAGTAAAACATATTAAAAGACCAAGGTAGGAGCTTTCTTAATACTTGAAGGATCACAGGATATTTGAGGTCGAAAAAGGTTGCGTTTACAGCCGGAAATGCAAGGAATCCTGTCACATCTTGAGGGAGCTCTATAGAGTCTGTAACATTCTCCAGCTGGGCTTAAATATTAGAATCCTTATGTAGCCCTTTCATGCTCCTCTTCAAAGCCTGCTGGGTATGACTCGAGTGTGGAGCCACAAAACAAGGCTCCTCACATTTCTTGCTAGTCTGGCAAAGACTAAGAATGCACAATTGCTGAAAAGTTGAAAAAAAAAATCAATATGATGTGTGTGTGTGGGTAATATCTTATGAAAAAACCTCTTTAGAAAATCTGTATAATTAACCATTTTTGCTATTTAAAAGTGTTGCAAATTGACGTGGAAAAAAGGACACAGTCCCTATATAACTTAATTAAAGATCATTCTGGAAATGAACTGGAAGTCTGCTAGAGCAATGGTTAAGAGGTTAATTATTCAATAATCAGTCAATTATCCTGGTAACCAAATTTATGAGGAAATCCTGCATTTTTGAGAAGGGAAAACAACTTCTCTCTGGTTGAAAAGAGACTGGAGGGGTTTTGACATCAAGAAGAAATGGGTCAACTTTTTAAGAGTTGTGAACCTAAGGTTTCTTGTTTTTAAAAAATATTTCTTAAATGATACTTTTTTAAAAAATGTAAGCAATAGCAGATTATTTTAAATTAATGTCATAGAAAATTAAAATTTTTAATAGAAAATGTGATTGAGTGGAACAATATTGTTCCATTCATGTGTGTCTCTTGATAAGTTATGTTTGGATCATGAGATTCAGATACCACGATCTACCGGAGGCAGTCAAGGATGGCAGATAAAAACTATGCTATCTATGGAAACTCAAATGCAGGTCCTGAGGGTAAAGTCACAGACAATGTGATAGCTTTTTTTCCCTCAAATTAACTGCTTTTGGCTGTGTAGCTAGATGTATTTGAGACATTAATTTGTGTCAATTTGTTTCCTGTTTCTCTCCCCTGTATATTAAGTCACTTCGTTTCCTCAGGGAAGTCAAAGTCCAAGCCCAAAGGAGTGCTTCAAGAATACAGCAAGGGTGAGAAAAGGAGCAAGTGGTTTGCAGGAAGGAGCAGAATGGCTTGGCAGAAGCAGGGGTTTACAGAGGTGCTTGCTACAGACTTGAGAAACATTCTTTTGGGCTGGATAAAGGACAGGAGAGGGGCAACGGGCCCCAGAGAAGTGCAGATGCTGACAGTATCCTGCCTGCCGAGGGAGCGACACCCTAGCAGGTGTGTCCAGGTAGACATGACCAGAGACCTGTTCACAGAAACTAGAGTTATTGGACCATGAAACAGCAGGGAGACGTTGGGCCTCAGGGAGTAGCAGGGACAAGATAGTGGCCATACCTTTGACAAATTGTGTGGACAAATGACTGATTACCAACAAACCCTCCCCTCTCCTGCCTTTGGAGATCAGGGGCAAACTAAGGAAAGAGGAGTAACTGCAGAGATCATTTCCTAACAATTTGATGAGGGCTGAAATTCAAAATTGACTTCTAGACAAGAAAGATATGCCATTTCTTTTAGATTCAATTTTGTGGACTGAGATTGACCTTCACTGCATTTGCTCAAAAGGATCCGTTATCACCACAGTGAAAACTATAAAACAATTTTGGGTATAGACAAAGTTTAAGAATGTTTCTCTGCATGACTCCGTCCCTGAGTCAAAGTTGTGGTGACGGAAGGAAGCAATGGTGAGAAACGTAGTCACGTACTATTGGAAGAGAACATGATGTGGGACACTTAGAAATACAACTAAAATTAATTTTCTACCTAAAAATTAAGTTATAAAGTTACACCCCCTGTTGGCATTCATTAAATGTATCAGAGTCCCAGAAAGAAACAAGTGGAACACTCAAATTGGGGAACTTGAGGGCAGACTAATAAAAAGGGCTTTTTACAAAAGGACAGTTAGGGAAAGCAGAAAGGCTGGTGCAGTAGCCCTGAGACTATAGCCACTGTTGGTTATTGGAACCCACAGAGAGAGAGAGAGAGAGAGAAAGTGAGGGGAGGGAAGGGGGAGGGGGAGCGGGAGGGGGAGGGGAGTGAGTCTTCAAGATGTAATCAACCTGCCGTGATTGGCAGGGAGGGAGCTGGGGGAATAAATCTCTCATCTCAGCCTGATTCTCCTCCTTCCTTTCCAATATCTGCTAGTGCCATTCTTTGGCCAAACCCAGCTGAAAGCTGGAGGGCAGGGAGCCGAATGAATGATGCAATCCAATGTGGGTCAGCCTTCTGGGGCACACAGCAGAGGAGAAAGGGGCACGGTAAATATGAGAGAGTAGCAGTGACAATCACCCCCACACAACTACATTGTCACGTGATTGGATTATGACCAGTTTTGTTTGTTTTTGCTCCTACAAGCAACACGGAGCAGGGACAACTAGCTTAAAATGAA
>VBSM01003204.1:54750299-54795172 GCA_008086735.1 Cheirogaleus medius | reverse complement strand
AAAAAAAAAAAAAAAAGGAATAGTGAAGACATCTTAAATTCTGAAAAGCCAGTGACTTCTGATACTCATTTTCTACCAAGTCTTTGGTTTAATTATTTTATCATGTAAATCCATTTGCTTTTGTTTTTTTGGTAAAGTCATCTGGGGCCATCTGTCATATACAGACGGGTTCAGATACAGAACAACTGTATGGTCTGTGCCTTTGAACAAAGCCTAGTAGCATAAGCAGTGAGCAGGACCAACACAGGCCGGGCTTCCACGCCCCACAATCGCGAGAGGGCTGCACTGTGGCGTAAGTGGCAACCCGCTGCATGCCACTGCATGCCACGTGAATGGAGAGCCCTGGAGTGCACAGCACGCTGCTGGCCCTGAGTGCTTTTTGAGAACTTGTATTCACCCATCTGATGTTCAGCTTCTTTTATCTGTAAAGTGGGATTCTGTATTACCAAATTGAACTCTGAACACGTGTCTTGAAAAGTAAGCATAACAAGAGATATTTGCTGAATACTCACTGTGTGCTAGATATTGTACTAAGTGCTTTACCTGTGTGAGAATCAGTCTTCTAGAATCAAGATAGTAGGTCTAATTATTATCTTCATTTTAATGGATGAGGAAAGCAAGGCTCAGAAAGGTTAAATAATTTGATTATGTTTTCTCAACCTGTAAGTGGCAAACCCAAAAGTTGAACTCAGGACTCTTTCTCTCCAAAGCCCACACTCTTAACCACTAGCTTCCTACTCATTATATGAAGGGAAAAGTCACTTTCACCTCTATGCATTCTGATCAGTTTTTAAAAAGTGAAGTCATGCTTTGTCCATTGGGAGCATGAGTCTTTGTGATAGAATATTTTTAAGATATAAGATACCATATACACGTGGACTGGTGTTGGCCATTGGCACTTTGTCACTGTCGACGCCAAGGATTTCAGCCGTAAGAGGAAGGTGGCAGCAGTCGTCAAGGCTGGTCAGGTGTTCTGAGTTTCCATTTGGTTAGCCTGTAAATGAACAGGGCGCCACTGGAGTGGGAAAGAATGTATTTTCTGCTACTTGCCCTTCTCCCTGAGGGGATGATGTATCTGAATTGCCATTCATACATTGTTCCATGAAATATGGTCATACCTTCTACTTTACTGACCTTTTCTGTAGTCTGTTTTGGTTGGTCATTTGTCTTTTCCACACAAGGCAGGGAGGCCACTAACAGGGGAGAAATTAAATGGTCAGTTAATCAAGTTAGAGCATAATGTAAAGGTCAAGACATAGCAGCACATTGCTATAATTCACAGACTATAGGAATAATTGAACAATGGATCCTTCAGTGAGGAAGGAATTTAACTGATGAAGACAGTACATCCATTGTAATCATCACTTTCCCCAAATGTGATGATAGTAGATAGGTACAGTATTTTTAATATGGTGAATTTTACTGCAATGATGGTTACCAAAATATAAGAAAGATACTGGACAGAACGGCTAAGAGGCATTGGAATATCCTAAATATACTTATTTTTCCTTCTGGCTCCCTGTCCTAGGTGAGGCTCTCTGGAAGTAGAGCTCAAAATGAGGAAACTTGTGCAAGGGATTTATTGAGGATTTCAGGAAAAATCAGTAAGCAGGTGAGGGAAGTGGAATAGGGTAGGGGAGAAGCTAAGCACAGGATGACTTCAGCTGGAGTCTAGCTGTAGTCTGATCCACAGGGGCTCTGTAGGAGAAATGCACCACAGAGTTATCCTAACTTGTGACAGTAGGGCTGGGCTTTTGGCTCCACATCAACCAGTCATTGGCTGCAGGCTGCACTTGGTTTGGGAGAGTGGGGTTTAACCTCCTGGGACTTTCCTGGCAAGGTGGCTTCTGTAGCTCGAGGCAATCACCCAGAGGAGGTGCAGCTGTGAGCCATTAGCAGCCAACACTCACAGGTGCTGGTCCTGGTGGATGGATGCACAGGCCTGGTAAAGGAGATCTTCCAGCATCTACTGCACTTTCATGCTTCCACGTCGCTTCTGCTGTGATTTGAATGTGTTTCTCTCCAAAATTCATATGGTGGAAGCAATGTGATAGTATTAAGAGGTAGGGCCTTTGGGGAAATGATTAAGTCATGAGCATTCCACCCTCATGAATGGGATTCATGCTCTACAGAAGAGGTGAAGGGAATGCCCCAGTCCCTTTTTGCCCTTCCACCTTCCACCCTGTGAGGACGAAGCAAGAAGGCGTCATCTTGGAAGCCGAGAGTGAGCCTTCACCAGACACTGAATATGCCAGCGGCTTGATCTTGGACTTCTCAGCCTCCAGAACTGTGAGAAATAAATTTCTGCTTTTCATAGATTACCCAGTCTAAGGCATTTTGTTTTGGTAGCATGAACTGACTGAGACAGCTTCCTTCTTAGCTTTTATATATTGCAGACAGCTCAAGGTGAGCAGAGAAAAGCTTTGAAGTGTTTCTGTGCTTTATGGGAAGTAAGGGTAAGAATTGTTTAGTGAGACTTTTTTCAGTGTGTGTGAAAGTTTGGTGCATGAGGCCCTGGGTTCGATCCCCAGCACCTACACACACACACACACACACACACAAGTTTGAAAGCCACATGGAGGACAGATTAGAGAGACAGATATTTTTGCTTTTGGTTGTGTTTGCAGAGGGTATACAGACAGAATCCAACTTTAACGAGGGGAGAACCTGTCCTGATTATTTGTACTTCTAAGCAGATAGCTGGAAATGGGAATGACTGCATTCCTCATTCTTTGCATATTTGTTGAGAAATTAAGTAGGACACAATGGATTTCTCCCCAGACACACATTTTCCATGCTGCCCCAAGAACTTTCTACAAAACAGGTTCTACTGCATATGTAAAAGCCTCCTCTTTAAAATGGGATGCACTTAGGGGCAAAGCTTCTCTCTCTCTCTCTCTTCCCTCTCTCTTAAAACTCTGGTGGAGAGAACTGTATCAACTCCCTTACTCACTCTACCCTAGAGGAGATGAATGACTCTTCTGATTGGTAAATTTTGGAAGAATAACTGGCTATGATTATTTCAGCTTTATCCTCCTTTCCTTTAAGAAGGTGCTTTTTTTTTGTTACAGAGGATGTGAGTTCTCTGCTCCCATACCAAATATTGTATAGGGGCCTCTCTTAGGGGGAGGGCCTGCTGCTCAGATCAGCTTTGCCATGACTGGGTGGGTACATTTATGCCTCTTTAATTCTAGGGTTCAGTATTAGCAACTCCATTTGGCTAACAGAATATTTATGATAAAACCTCTTACCAGTCTAGTAACAGAGGGAGCCCTCTTAACCCAATTGATGGCAAGTATAAAAACTTAAATAAAAATCATAATTGATGATAGAATGTCGAAAGCTTTCCCTCTGAGAGTAGGAGCAGGACAAGGATGATCACTATACCACTTCTATTCAACATTTTACTGGAGGTTCTAGCAAATTACAGTGAGTCAGGCAATAAAACAAATTTAAAAAAATAAAAATTAGTTATTGGAAAGGAGGGATTAATACTGTCACTCAGATGAAATAATTGTGTAAAAATGCAAAAGAGTTTCTGGTGAAGTTAGAATTAGTAGGTACATTTAGCAAGTAGTAGGTACATTAGCAAGTTTCTGCATGTGAAATCAATATACTAAAGTCAATTAAATTCCATATACAATCAACAATCAGACAATATAATTTTAAAGAATTTTATACTTCACAATAACTATAAAATTATTGAGTACACAGGAATCAATAAAAATGAAGTCTAAGTCCTTCATCAAAACAATAAGGATGCTATTAAGAGGAATTGAAGTTCTAACTAAAAGGTGGGGTGTGTTATATAGTTAAATAGAAAAATATTGGTCCCCTTCAAATTTATTCATAAATTCATAGTAATTACAATTAACATCGACTTTTTAATTGTAACTAGTCAACAGACTCTAACATTTATTTGGATAAGCAAAGGGCTCCTGAAAAATAAGACTACTCTAGAAGAAGATGGAGAATTGAACCGGAAGAAGAAAAAGACTTGTCTTTTAATAAAGAAACTTTGATATTGGTGCAGGAATAGATGAAAGAAACAGTTAAACTGAATAGAAAGGTCAGAGACAAAGCAGAGTATATGGAAATGTGCTTTACAGTAAAGTCAAATATGTGACTACCCCAGCAATTGCACTCCTAAGAAAACCTTTAGAAAACTTTGCTCTTGTACACCTGGAGACAGGTTCAAGAATGTTTACAAAAGCAATTTTCAAAAAGCAAGCAGGCAAACAAAAACTGGAAACATTTCAATAGGACAAAAGGTATATTAACACAATGGAATAGTATATAAAAAAGAATTAACTACAGTTATAAATATCAAGATAGAGGAATCTCAAAAACATAATGTTACTTCTTTGGAAGTCACAAAATAATACATTTTGTGATTTTGTTTATATTAAAGTTTAAAACTAGGGGGAACAAAATAATGTGTTTAGGCCTATATCAATAATAATAAAATCTTAAAAGCAAAGGAATTATTATTACAAAAATCAGAGTAGTGATTACCTCTGTGAGGGGTGAGGGTGGTAGTGGGTGAAGGGAATTATTGGGAAGGGGCTTCCAAGTTATGGGTAAGGCTCCATTTCTTAAGCCAGGTGTTGGGTACACGAGTATTTTTTACTCTTCAAACTGCACATATTCATATTATGTATTCTTTTGTATATATATTTCAAAATAAACATAACCATGGACCATAGTTGGAAGGTGTGGGAAAAAGATACAACAGGCAACAGCTGACATTCGGGGAGTATAAGAGAGCAAAGCGTAGCTCCCTTTCACTGCTTGGACCCTGAACTACAGCTAGCAGCAGCCTGGCTTCGTGTCACCAGTGAGCTCTACCTACTGGATCTGACTTTCTACTACTTATTTATGATGGATATACCTCTTGACAAGAGAAAGAAAACCATGGGTTTGATTTTGCAGTTGTGTCAGCATGGAAAGAGCAACAGGGACACCATACGGGCTTTACAAAGAACTGAGGATGAAGCCACAAGGGGCCAAACCCACCTGTAGTGTTCTTATAGCAAGAGTGGAGCCAATGTTCTGACCTCTTTAGAAGTCAAAATGCATCCAGGGTTGCTGGGGGGTTAAGGCAGTTACGTTGCACCTAAATTATAGCTCTGGATTGTGTTGTAAGTAATTTTTATTACTAATAACGGCAATGCCTGTTCCCTAATCATTTAGATTTTGGATAAATTTAAGTGGCTTGAAAGTTTTCTCAGTGATATGTCCCTGTGCACAGATAATCTGAAATGCCTTCTTGAATGGGAGAGGAAAGGGTAGTATTTCACTTAGAGGTATTGTGAACGGTTATTAGAAATTAGTTTAGTATTTGACTTCCCTGCCAAATATTCTTGTGAAGGGATGGGTTCCATTAGGTCTGAAATGGAACAAATGGGCAAAATGTCATTGGTCTTCCTCATCATCGTTAAGAGACTGTTGGGAGCTGCTAAGCTCGGGTACTGTCGAGGAATGTCACCAGGCTGCTTGGAAAAAATACCTGAGCACTTAAATAACCCCCAAGAGGTGATGTCAGCAAGTGGGACCAGATCTTACTAAGCAGCTGAGAACATGCTGAAGGCATTCTGGAAAAGATTATAGCCATTGTGCAGCGCCCTTGTCTCAGTCACGGCTATTAACTAAACAGGGAAGGCCAAACTGTCAGGCAGCCAGCCTTTTCCTTAGCTGCTTGTTTTCCAATTTCTTTCCAATGCATCTAGAAAACTGTGGTACTAAACAGAGAACAGCACAACAGTGGTTGCGTGAAGTCAGTGTTATGCACGGGAGGAATGGATACCAGCTGTGCACCTGGAGGCGAAGCTGTCATGGCAAATGCTTCCTTGCTCCCCTTGAAGGATGGCGAGAGTTCCATTTCCTGAGAATTACCAGTAACTGACAAATCCTGTCGGACTCTGGGCATGGATGGGAAACTTCAGAAGCCACCTGTGAATAGTTGGCACATTGGAAACATTTGCTAAGAAAAGAGAGGAGGCCTGAGGCATTCTGAAGTAGAAAGTTCGTGTATTTTCCTTTCTGGGACCTAGGCCAGACTTGTGGAAGACTGATCACAGAAAACGGATTATGAAATACTCAGGAACTAGGATGTGGCATTGTGTCTATTCTCATTTCCTCACCCCGGGAGTTCAAACTACTTACTGCCTCTCAGAAATTAGTTTGCAACACACTCATGTCTGTCTGTTTGTCTTTTCCCTACGTTCTTGTCAAAATCATTGCCAAACCATTTTTTATTTATTAAGAAAAGTAAATGCTGGTTAATGATTTATAGTTTTGAACACATGAAGAAAGAAAGATGGCAAATCTAGATTTAAGCTTATTTTTTATATTTCAGACTTTTTGCTCAGAGTGTATTTATTGATATATTATGCTGTTCCATATCTACTTTTATTTATAAATAAGTTATTTTTATAAAATGTATACAATTTTGATTGCTAGATGATATATAAATTTATCCATAATTTCATTATCACAGCAGATAATTTTCTTAAGAATGAATACTGTAATCTATATGTACATGCAACTGAATATAATATTGTATATTATTGATAATATTGATAATATTGTATTATAATTTTCCACATTGCTGCATAGTCTTCATAGCCATAACTTAAAATAGATGATTAAAATACACATTCTTTAATGAAAATATTGACAATAGAGACAATAGATAATTTTAAAAAATTGTTAATTGTCTGAACATATCTGCATATTTGAGTCTATTTTTTATACATACTTTAAAAGTACCATGCAATTCAGTATCCAGTTTTTGGCACTTAACATAGGAATTTTTCTATGTTATTACTTAATCACCATGTGCATAATTTTAATAATTGCATTATATTCCATTTAGTAGGTTCATCAACAATATATTTAAACATTCTTGGGTTGTTGACATTAGAATATTTGCTCTAACTTGCTATTATTAAATATTAAAAAAAGCTATCATAAACATCTTCCTGCATGTAGCTTTTGTAAAAACTGGATTGTTTCTCTAGGACATTACTGGGTCAGAGGCTAATTAGTTTTCTGGCTTCCGATGGTTGTTGCCACATAGCTTTCCAAAAGTATTGCACCAATTTTACAGCTACAAAATTGTACAAAAGAAGCAATTTCACACAATTCTTAATGTAATAATTATGAATTTTAATAGCTGTGTGTTAACTTTATTAAATTAATAATTAAATTGATTTCTTAATGTGTTTCTTACTGGTTTCCCCATTTTGAGAATTATCAGTTTACATAATTCATATGCTTTTCCTATTTCATTTCTAGAGTACTGTTTTTCTGGTTATATTACGTGAGATTTTGGTATAAGGTTTGCAATGGATATTTTCCTTCAGACTTCTTGCATTTTAATTTTTAGCATACCAAAATCGTTATTTTTGGTAAATAGTCTTTTCCTTTGTGATTTCTGTCACTTAGAAAGTAATTTCCCCTCTAAAGAATTGATAAATATTTAATGCTGTGTTCTTTAGACTTTTTATGACTTAAAAATAGAAGCAAATTCTCAAATAATATAAAAACTTTGTGGAAAGCTCACAATAAACAGATATGTAAAAAGAAAAAAAAAGCCCAATAAAATAATCAGAAATCTTGCTTTCCAGAGAAAACCATAGGTAACATTTTTTGGTATATATCCTCTCTATTTACTATTTACACTATAAATATATAAAAATAAATATGTAATTAAACACACATTTTACAAAATGTATTGCATACAGAACGTGTACTATTATATAAGCTACATTTTTTCCTAAATTAAAAACTGTAACATAAAAATCTTTCTATATCAGTGACTGGACTATAGATCTCCCTTAAAATTTCAAATGGTTACATAGCACTCCATTACATAGAAGTCCAGTAACATATTAAACCATTCCTTCAGCATTAGACTTTTAGGTTTTTTTCTATTATAAACAAATGTGAGCTTAATAGTCTTGTACAAACATTTTTTACACTTGTCCAGTTCCCAGCAGGGGGATACCTAGGATTAAAGCATTTTAAGCAAGATATGATTGTTTTCTCAAATTGTTTTTCCCCCAAATTTGTACCAGTTTCCACTTCTGCCAATTAGTTTGTCAGTGCCCTTTTAATACATTTATATAATTCTCCTTAATCTTTACCAATCAGGCAAACAATAAAGATGTCTTGTTACTTTAATTGTATTCTTAGAAGTTGAATATTTTTTTGTAGATTTATTGTCCATTTGTATTTCTACTTTTGTTCATGCCCTTAGCCATTTTCCCATTATGGTTTTATATCTTTGTGTAATTTGGTTTATAATTAAAAAATCTGATGTAGAATGCACCCCCAGTCCCCACTCCTTTCTAACGGTGTATACTGCCTTGCAAGCAGTTCTTAACCTTAGAGTTAGGTGAAAAAAAGTATTCTCCAAGCACAGAACAACCTTACAATTGCTGCCATCTGGGTGTGTAAGGAAACCACTCTCCTGTTACTCTGAGTGTGGAATTACAATTTCTATTAAATTGTTACTGTGGTAACTGTTAGCAAACAAGGGTAAAGCTACACTAAAGTATGTTTTCCCCTGAAAGTGATGTTATGCTTTTATTTTAATCACATGAGGAAGAGGGAGGTCTCAGAGTTCCAGAAACCAGAACTGAGACAGGGAATCCTACGTGAGAAGCAGAGGAGGTAGACGGCCTTTGAGCACAGAGATGTCAAGACTTCAAGGTGTGGGTGTAAGAAGGCCCCTGACAGGAGGAGAAAAGACAGTGATCATACCTCGACACGGAGGTTCCAGGGCCAGCGCCAGGTCAGTGGGAAGTATGGCTGGAATCACTGAAAGCCCTGGGGCAAGTGCAAATACCTTGCCTTGGGAGGAACATTGAGGATCAAATTGACAACGTGGACTATAGATTGCTAATTGTCTCCCAAGGTCTTAAATAATTGAACTACGAATTTATAACTGGGCAGATAGCCATCCATGTTACAGACTGTTTTCTCCAATTTCTCTTGCAGCTGTTTGTGGCCATGTGACTAACTTCTGATCAAAGGAATGTATGCAAGAAGCAGCATGCACACCTTCTGGGAAATGCCCTTTAATGAATGACAATGCCCCATTCTCCTCTTTGCTACCCAAAATATGGATTTGGTAGTTGAACCATATAGTGAATACTGTCCTGCCCAGCTTCCCTTTACTGGGCCAGAAAAACTATCCTCCGGCTGTTGAGAGTGTTGGCTGCTAACAGTGCACAGCTGTCCCTTCTCTGAGGAATCTTTCTTTGTGGACAGAGAGTAGCGATTTCAAGGTCTCTGTTTTGGGTTGTGAGGTGGAAGCCATGTATTGAGGATAGTAGACAAAAGAGTAGAAGGAAGCTCTTTCTCTGCTGATTGTGGACTGTCTGCCTCTAGAATTTTTATGTGTGAAGTGCCTTGCATGTACTTGAAAACTTAGGAATAATGATCACAGCCTATTGGTTCCACTTGCTTCTGCGAGAAGGAAAAAATATATCATGCCATGTTTGTGCCAGGGATTGAAGGCTCCATTTAGCAGCTGGTTTTCCTGAGTGTGTCATCTAATAGATACTTCAGCCGGCAGAAATTGGACTATCTGACCAGGCATTCAATATAGTGATTAAGCATGGGCTTCATGTACAGACAGAGCTAGAATCCTGCTCCGCTGCTGACTTTCTCACCTGTAAAATAGGCCTAATATTACCTACCAGTGTTGTTATTAGGATTCAATATGTAAAACATACAATGCCTGGTAGCTATAGATGGGTGTAAGCAGAGCCATTTTCCATAAGAATAAATTTCTTCTCAGCTTTAAGACAGGAAGATAATGAGATATTTGGGAACTTTTCAGAAAACTCTTTTCAAACTAGTTCTTTTAGATTAAGAGATCCATTAGATTTGCTGACAGCTTTTCCCATGGAAGCTTTTTCATGAAAGAAAGGAAGCTGGAACTTAAATCTGCTATCTTCATGGTTTGCTGAACCCCAGCGGGCTGCCTGAAGAATATTTGAAGTCACCAGGCATTTCTATTGCCCTCTGAATAGCTTCATGGCTTCCACAGGAAGCTACCATTCTCAGTCAAAATGAAAAATCTACACCCAAAGCAAGAGCTTTCGAAAACCCCAAGCTTAGTTGGACAAATTGAACTCCAAGGATGAGGAACCAGTACTTAGGACAAGGAGACTCAAAGAGCCCCAGGAGGCCTCAGGGAGAGGAGAGAGTGCAATGAAGGGCAGGTGTCAAGGCAATAGAGGCGGGTGGCATAGAGTCTGTCCCCTATCTATGGAATTTGCTATGGACTTGGTTGAGTCCCATCCTGAATATATCATTTCTGTCATACGGTAAATTTGGGCTGCGCCTGCTCAATCTTAAAACCTGGTGGATGCGACAATACCAGCTCATGATGGGTACAATTCTCTGAGCACAGAATTGTTTGGTGTCTATACAGTGGCTGTCTTTCAAATAGAAGGTCTATACTATATAAGGTCTTGCTCTGGAACCCTTGAGGCATGTGCTAGAACTTTCCTGTTGAGGCTTGCCAGAGAGTCTCTGGAGCATCCTTATTCACTGTGGATATCATCCTCAACATTGTGTCTGCCAGGTCTCATGGACTGTGCGGCAGTTTGAACCACAGCCTGGACCTGCTATAGATTGGTCCCTGGTTCTGCCCACATTTGAAACTAACACCCTTATAAGTCACCAAATGTAGCCCACACTTCCAGTGCCTGGCCCATATATCCTTGGTGTGACTTCCACACCACCTGTTTACTGTGAGTATCTGTGGCTCTCTGCAAGAGGGCTTTTTACCGGCTATGGGAGCATTTGTCGCCTATGCACAGGGCAAACCAGAAGTGCTATATCATTACTATTCCTGGAAGCATCTTTCAAACAATTGCAGATGGGTTCTTTTCTTGTTTGAGACAATTCTGAGGTGTGTTCTGCACTGTCTTTCAGAATTCTCCAGTGAGATCATGCCTCAGCTGTCCACAGTGGTAATCTGCTTGGTGACACCCCCCTGATTGGCTTTCTTCCCTTTCCTATCTCACTTCCTAGGATCCCTTTCAAATAAACTACTCACATCCTTCTCTCAGAGTCTGGTGCTGGGGAACCAACCTAAGACATCCAATAAATGGATAAAGGCAGTATTCCCATGTACAGCAAACACTGCTTCCAAAATCCACAGGGACCCAGAAGGCACCATGCCTCTTTCTTACTGGTGGAATGTGTGAAATATAGCAACTAGCTCTTTACCTTGGAAGAGATATCCCAGCATAGTCCAGATTACTATATCTCTAAAACAGTGATGTGGCAGGTCTCCAAGACTACTTAGCCCAACCCCCATCCCCCATGGCACACAGGTGATTTCTAGAGCACCTTGTTCTCTTGGTCCAATGAGCACATTGTCATTAATATAGTGGGTCAGCATAAAGTTTGGTGGAATATCATGATCAAGGTCCCTGCAGACTATATTATGCTGGACAACAAGTGTCACCACAGCCTTGTGGCTAGATAGTGGATGTGTACTCTTCCTGCCATGTGAAGCTAAGGCATCTAAGCTACTTTTGATTCTTCTTATTTTTGTGAATTGAGAGTTCATTTACCATATCAAGTGTCATATACCAAGTTCCAAAGCTGTGTTGGTTGATCTCTCTAGTGAAAATACCACATCCTCCTGAGCAGCTGCAAATTGGGACAACTACCTGGATTCATTTGTGGTAATTTCCCATCACCTGACACAATGGATCTCATTTCAGACAGTTGAGTTGAACAGGGATGGGACAGGGATAACCACACTAGTATCCTTTAAGGTTTTGATGGTGGTGAGATATTGCTTCCCATTTTAGTATCTTGGTTGGGCAGGGCAGGTAGTTCTAGGTGCTTTCCTACCATGATGGTTCTTACTCCCTAAGTCACAAAATAAATGTGAGGATTCTGACAGCTCTAAAGTATTTCTATGCCAATGATATACTCAGGGTTTGGGGAAATAACCCATTGTACTAACCATGAGATAAAAATCAGAATGTATAGTCATTTAACACCTGACTTCCAAAACCTCCTACTCTAACTAAAGCACCTCAATGGCATTTGAGTTTTCCATTATTAATGTTAGCTCAGACTCTGTATTTATTGGTCTTTAAAATCTGGGTGCTCCCTTTCTCCAGTGTACAGTTATAATGACAAACGACTGCAAGTCCCTTGGGGGAATATGAGAGGAATATTGAACAGTACATTTGTAATGATACCAAAAGATCCTTCCTCAAGAGGACCTAATGTCCCCCACAGTTCTGGGTCTGTGAACTGGATTAGATCTGGGTGAGGACTTATTTTTTTCCATTGTGATGGCTGATGTTGGTATTCTCTTTACTTTCTCTCTCCCCCGTCTCGTCCCTGTCCCTCCTCCTCTCCCTCTCCTCCTCCTCCTCCTCCTCCTTCTTCTTCTTCTTCTTCTTCTTCTTCTTTCTCTCTCTCTCTCTCTCCCCCCCCTCTCTCCCTTCTTCTTATCTTTCCTACCCCTCTCTCTCTCCTCCTTCCCTCTTTCTCTCTCTCCCTGCCATCCCCCACCCCATCATACACCATAGTCAGCAACCTATTTCAATCTTAGGCATACCATGGTCAAGGCTCCTGATTGCCACCCAGCCTCGCTGCCTGTTGTAGTAATTACATCTCCCTTGTCTCTAATGGCTCAGGACATCCCAGAGTCCCACTGTCTGCATTGATACTTGGGGGATCAGTTTCGTAGTGGTGGCATGTCCGCTATCACCACATCTACTGCCAGGCTTCTCAGAGCTGTCTGTGCTCCTCTTATCAGTAAATTACTTATCGCCTTCCTTGCTGGGCGTCCTTTGAGCCCTTCCCAGGAACACAGTCAGAGAATGAGTTCTCAGGCCTTAGGTCAGAAGACCCTTTTGATATTTCTACCTTCTGAGCTTTCTGACATTTTTCTCAATACCATTCCAAGGAAGTTTTTGTCACTCCCTTGTATTTACTGTAGGCCATCCCTGTGTCCAAGCTTTAAGACTTTATCACTGTGTCCATCCTGGTAGATTATTAAGACAAATTCCAAGTGGCCTTGCTAGGCCATTGTATGCTGAGTCACAGATCAGTGACCTCACGTCAGTAAGTCCTCCTTGATCTAGCCTTATATTTTTCCCCTTTGGCCTGATACCCTGAAATCCCATTCCTATACATATCTTCTTGTTGGTGTTATTAGCCAGGTCCTGTAGTTTCCTTGGTGTGTAAACTATGTCTTTTTGGTGCAGAGTTTGTACTTTCCCTCCTTGAGCTGGGCTGAGATCTGACTCTTGTCATATGCTTCAAGGCAATACAGTGGCATGAGGGAGGGACTCCAGAACAAATGTCATTGTATGAGGTAATGGAAAGGAAGACATCTCTCCTCTGGCAAGAGAGAGAAGCCTGCTTCTGCCATCCCACGGGGTTCAGAGTCCTCTGGGAGGTCAAGATTCCAGCTTATCCATCTAAATGATGGATCAATTGTGTCTTAACCAAAGTATACAATAATCATCATAAACAATCTCACTTCTCGGGGCCATATGCTAGACAAATAAAGCTATCCTGAGTGTTTTAAAGTCATGGATCCGGTTGTCAGAAGAACTATAAATGTCTTAAGTGAGAATGGAGGGATGCATGTTAACTTCTCATTTTTCTGAGGCTTAATCTTTGTCTCTGTCCTAGTGCTGTGGGCTCTTTTCTCTCAATACTCACAGCTTGCTTTGTAGCCACCATCATCACTATGCCATGATGTCCTTGGGTGTGAGGATACAGCTAAATATGGACAAGTTTCTTCCCTTTGGCTCAGTAAGTGTATAGTTTCCCTTAAAAAGAAAAGCAGACTTGTAGAGTGCCTTCTAGATGCCAGGTACTGTGATCTGACTTTTGTCTATGTTATTATATTTCCTCCTTCTAGGGACCTTCTTGGCTAATTATTTTTGTTTCCATTTCATACATGATAGAAAAGCTGAGAGAGATTTAATGATTTGCTTAGAGTCACATATCTAGTCATGAAGAGCCAGTATTTGATCTGTTTGGCTCTATACCTCATGTCCCTTCTACTATCTCAAGACTTAAAATGTAAAATAATAGCTACTCTGGTGCATGTAAACCAAATTTTCCCCAAAATATGTGTTGCTAGATGGAAAGTCTTCTTTTTCCAGCTCTACTATTAACTAGCTATGTGAGCTTCTGAATACCTCAGCTACTTTATCTCAAAACAAAAAAGCAAAGCAAACCAAAACACCTAGACAAAGTTGGCTCTGAGGCTTTGTAGAGTTCACTCTGATCTTGGGTGGTTACGATGCTGCACTCTGTAACTACTGCTTTCCTAAGGGAAGAAACCATGGTGAGCAGGAAGCACAGGCAGCAGACTGGAACATGGGGTGTGCAGGGGTGATGTCCCCAATTTTTATATTTGAGATTTTGGCTTTAATCCTTAACTTTTGTTTTGGGTTTGCCCAGTTGGAAGTTCATCACAATGGATTCTGAATGTCTTTTTTCTCCCTTATGGGAGGCAGGATAATATAGTTTGAGAACATCAGTTTTGCAGTCAAACAGGATAGGGATCCCCTACTGGCTCTTCCATTTGCTAGTTGTCAAAATTTGGGCACATTCAGCTCTTGCTTTCCTTATTTATCTAATGAGAAAGGAGATCAATACCTCCTTTATAACCTTGAAGTAAAAATTACATGAACTAATATCTGTGAAATACTTAGCACAGTTCTGACACACAGAATGATAAATAGTAGCCATTATTATACTTACTATTATTATTATTGACTTTTTTGGGAGTTAAGAGGCCAGCTTTTTAACATATACTTTGCTTTTACGGTCACTCATGGAAGTGACAAAAGGAATATATAATTCAGGATCACCTACGTAAGGATTGAAAACTAAGAATGACTTTGACGTTGCTAAAACGTGGAGGAATTTTTGCTGATATAGTAGATGAGACATTTCTATTGCTCAGAAACAAAAGTCTGCCTGGGAAGTATGTAAAAGGATCCTGGCAGAATTCTGCTAACATTTCCTAATTTGGAGAGGTGAGGGCTGAAGGTGAGGTCAAATCCTTCAGCACACAGCAAAGACTCAACACTGGAATTCTCTTTCCTTAGTGAAAGGAGCAGTCTTTAAAAGTTGTAGCACTGGTATACCCCAGAGTTTGTGAATCAAACCCAGCAAACAGTAGGAATTATGAATGAGCTGGCCCTAAGAGGGGGGCAACGGAACTGAGGATGCTGAGTTCAGTCACAGCCAGAACAACATGAAATACGCTTTAACACAAACAGAGATACAGAGTCTAGAGATTCATATGCACTCCTGAATAAGAGAACAAAATAAATGGTACAGAGGCAATACTCAAGATATAACAGAAAAAAAAACTTTCCTAAAATGAAGAATCACCTAAATCCAAATGAAATGTTGCCATGAATAATACAAAAGCAAAAACAAGATTTTCTCCAGATGAAACGATATCTTCACATACTACTCAAATATTATTCTTACAAGGAACTCTCAAAGCGGTACATCATTATTGTAACATTTCAAGAATGAGAAGATCATAGTGTGAAACAACAGAAATTGAGGATTTGAAACCAGTTAAAAATAGGATACATATAAATTACTGAAAATATTGCAAAGTAATGTTTTAAAAATAATTTTTGAAAGAGAAGATATATAAGCAATAATATTGACAATAATATATTAGGTTTAAAATCCCAGGGTACATCAATAACAGTTAGGACATAGGTAAAGAGGGTGAGAAAAAGTAAAAGCATGCTAATTTCTTCATTTTATGTACAGGGAAATGATAATTTTTTTCTTGACTAGTTAGTGGACTGTGAATAGTACAATAACAAAGGGATTTTATATTTTATAAATCTCTATAGAAAAAAAAGAGTTAAGCAAACATAGTCTATATAGAAAAATAAAGATAACAAGGAAGCATAAAAACAAAATATTAGTTCAACTATTAATATATCAATAAAATAAAAACTCACAAAAAATATTAAGCAACATGATACAAATTTGAGTCAAAATAAAATCAGCTTTATTGCTATGGTTTGAATATTTGTCCC
Organism: Cheirogaleus medius; assembly: GCA_008086735.1. Taxonomy (NCBI): domain Eukaryota; kingdom Metazoa; phylum Chordata; class Mammalia; order Primates; family Cheirogaleidae; genus Cheirogaleus; species Cheirogaleus medius. Next base: position 54,779,081 of record VBSM01003204.1, on the reverse strand, counting down.
CTCCAAAACTCACATTGAAATTTAATCCCTGATGTTGTTGTATTGAGAAGTTAGGTCTTTGGGAGGTGATTGGGTCATGAGGTCTCTGCCATTATGAATGGATTAATCCATTCATGGATTAATGAATTAATAGTTTATCTTGGGTTGGGAACTGTTGGTTGTGTAAGAAGAGGAACAGAGACCTGAGCTAACACATACACATGCTCACCCCCTGGTTATGAGACCAGTAAAGAAGACTCTCACCAGATGTGGCCCCTTGAGCTTAGACTTCTCAGCTTCTATAACTGTAAGAAATAAAATGATTTTCTTTATAAATTACCCAGTTTCAAGTATTTGGTTAGAAGTAACAGAAAGGACTAAGACATGCATGTTATCTACAAGGGACCCATAATTAAGCAAAAACAAAAAGGATAGTCAAATAACAGAAGAATGCAGCAATAACAATGTGGCAGAGACTGCAATTTGCTACCTACGATTCAATCTCCTTTTCATCTGCGGTATCAGAGTGCTGATTTTGTTGGGGATAGTGTGGCAAGGTGTCCAGATTGAAAGTCTTATTTCTCACCCTCCCTTATGGATGGAGTGATGTTGTAACATAGTTCTGACCAATGAAATTGAGCAGAAGTTGTTGGGTGAGACTTCCTGAAAGCTCCCTGAAGGCGGGTATGCTCAGCCATGTTTGCCATTTTGCTCTTTGTCCTTCCACCTTGGACTGTGGACACAATGGCAAAGCTGCATTGGCCATCTTGTCCATTATGGGGAAAGTTCAAAAAGTTAGAGAGACTGGACACTAATATTTTTGAGCCACTGAATGAAAGCCAACCACCACCTACTTTTGTACTTATTATAGGAGAGAAATATGCATCCACGTGGTTAAATCACTACTATTTGGGTTTGTAGTCATGTGCAAATTCTAAACATTAAAGTAATATTCAAACCGGACAATGAGGGCTAATTTATATCTATAAATGTATAATCCACAATGTAGACTTAACAATTGTGAATCTTTATGTATGAAATCATTCAGGTGTTATGGTCTGAATATTTGTGTTTCCTCAAAATTCATATATTGGAAGCCTAACCCCCAAGTTGATAGCATTAGGAGGTGGGGGCTTTGGGAAGTGATTAGCCCTTTTTGAGGCCCTGCCCTCATGAATGGGATTAGTGCCTTATAAAAGAGGCTTGAGAGAGATCTCTCACCCCTTCTGCTGTGTGAGTGAGGTTGTAGCAAAAAGGCTGCTGTAGGTGAACCAGAAAATGAGCCCTCACCAGACACTGAATCTGCCAGCACCTTGATCCTGGACTTCTCGCCTCCAGAACCGTGAGAAATAAATTTCTGTTGTCAGCCATAGCTATCCAGTCTATGGTACTCTGTCATAGCAGCCACAATGGACTAAGACAGGAGGCTAAAACCAGTTGAAGAAAAGTTGGAAACACAAGGAGAAACTGATAGGATCATGGTTGGCTCTTTAACACATCTTTATCTGACAGACCAGATAGCAACAAATAAGTTTAGGAAAGATATTAACAATAAGATGAAGTAAATACTAACTATGTTGAATATTAAACTCTACAAGGAGAAAATGCACTTACTTTTTAAGCATCTATTATCCATACTAGACCAGCGAGGATCTTACTTAATGTCAAAAACATTTGCATATCCCTTCACTGTGAAATTCACAATATCAACAATCTTATGAATTCAAGTGTATGGGTGGGTGTGGCTGTTGTAAAATTACAAAGTCAGGGTAGAGATCTAGTGGGCAAGGGAAATGGCAGATGGGTTGCTGGAAGGTTAATTGTGTTGCCGTAGGAAAACGGGAGCACGTTTTTCTTCTCTCTCCTCAGTCCTCCCGTGCCGTTTCCAAAATGCTACCTGATGAGTGGGGGGATCAATAAAAAAATGCTTTTCACTGGAAATCAGCCACAGTGTAGTTATTGATACAGTCTTTTTTTTGAAGTCATTAATTTTATTATTCATATTTTTATAGAAAAACGAATATAGCAAATGGGTCAGAGTTGTATCAAAGAAATCCAGGGCTCTACACGTCACTGTATTTGCCTCTTGGAGCAGGGTTCTCCTGACATCAGGTGCAGCAGCTGCGCTTCTCTGATGCCCCTTTGCAGACACAGTCCCGGGCATACTCGGCCCAGCCCATACATGGGCAGCAGGAGCAGCTTTTCTTGCAGGAGGTGCATTTGCACTCTGTATTTGTAGGAGCTGGCGCAGGTGCAGGAGCCGCCAGTGGCACAAGAGCAGTTGGGGTCCATTTCACACCTAAGTGAGGCCGGAGTTCCAAAGCAAGAGGCTAAGAGGCATCCGGGCTGCTGGAAGGCACGTTGGAGCTTTAGTACAGTCTTTTTCGATGCTTTAATCTTCAAGTTAAAAGCTGGTTCCTTTAACAGGTGACACTGAACACTCAGATGTGGTATATTTGTGAGCAGAAGGTTTGTATCTTGTTTGGTTAAATTAGCTGATGAATGGGAAGCATTTAGAAATATGCCTGGCACATAGTAACTGCCCAGTAAAGAACAATAACTATTACTCATCGGTTCTGTAACTTCCTTTGTCTCTCAAAGGCCTTTCATCCTCAGAATCTGGCTCAAGTCTCTTCCTCCAGGACACTGCCCTAAATTCTCCGGCCCAATCACACTATGCTATCTACCAAACAGCTAATCATTTATTTGCCTTTTAATTGTTTTCTGGTGTTCGTATTATCCCTTGTGCCATACCACAGGCACCCACAGGTACATGCCAAGTAGTACAGCATTGCAGTTCAATGCATGATGCTGGGGAAGACTGCTCGGGTTCAAAATCCAGTTTTTCCACTAACTAGTTGTATGATCTAGTGCAAGTTATTTAATACCTCAAAGCTATTAACATATTGTGTACATACCTTTTTCTTTCTTTTGGCTTATTTTCTTCCCAGCAATGGGATTACTAGGTCAAAAGATGTTGCTTACAGCTGTGTGACTTAGCAAGTTATTTTCATCTTATGCCTCAGTTTCCTCACATGTCAAATGGGGATAATAGACTCTTCCTAGTGTGACTGACAGTTAACAGCTAAAACACATAGTCTTTGGCAAATAGTAAACAAAAAGCATTAATGCTAACTATTATAGTTGTTTGATTGAAATTCTTGTGCTAACATTTCCTTTAGCTCAAATGCTCTGCTGATGAGACCATCAGAAGGACGTTTGACAAAGGAAAGCAAATGAAATTATTCACTTAACTGGGGCTCTGCATTTTCTGAGGTTTGCAAGGTTGCTTGCTTTTCTGACTGTCCATATTTATGATTAATTAAGAGCTGAATTTGGTATGGTGGCAGCTTTTCACAAGATCTGCTTAAAACGTGAGCTATAAATGTTGTTTTGGTAATCTGGAGGGGACAAGAGGAAAGGAGTGAAAAGTTCTAGAAATAAAATTCTAAATCTTTCTCTGGTGCATAGGAAGACCAACTTTGTTCTTGCCTGTATAAACAATTTACTTTTAGAGCAGAACTTATGAAATGTATATCTGGGATGGGAAGGCAAGATTCAATTTGTGGGGTCATGCTTGGTGAGAAAAGTGTTCCCAGAAATAATATTTGAAGAAGGATTGCATTCTGAACCCTGGTCAATTTTTTACCTGCTGGCAAAATAAATTGTGATGCTGGGCAGGTTTCAAGCCCCCTCAAATGCCAGAGTTGATATCCGATGAGGTTCTATTTGGGGCCTTTATACACACATTTTAAATGGCTGCCAAGACATTTGCCTTTTCACTACATCTCTGTTAAGCACTAAAGCTTGGGTCTTGACGTGCTGCACAAGCAGCAACAGTGGGTGGATTTTGACAGCTTGGTGTGTCCACAGATTTAACAGAGGCTGAGGTCAGCTGATGAAGGAGAGACATAGTCCCGTGGCGAGGCACTTAGAAATGACTTTGATTTCCCTTGTGGAGATTAGAAAAAACCTTTTCCCAATTCTAAAGAGTAAAGGAATATGGTCATTTTTGGCTGAGGATTTGGAGTAAGATTTTATATGTGTTTTTTTGTGTATAATTATATAATAACTTATAATACATGTAATTATATGTTATATAATTATAATATATAACTAATATAAGCATATATGTATTTTATGTATGGATTCTCTGAATACACTCATACATATACCCACAAATATAGGCACGCATTTACTCACATTTATTTTGTTCCCTCTGTGTTTTTGGCCATTTTAAGAAAGAAAAAAGACTAAGTTTAGACTAAACAATTATTTGGTAGCATTTATTGCTAAATACTGAACTCTGAATCTGAAGCTACTAAAAATTATAAGCCTGATTAATTCACATCATTAATTTAACCACCTGAAAGTACTGAATGTCAAATGTCCACTGTGTGATAAATACAGAGTCTGTCTTGTCAACATTCTTGAATTGGGATAAATTAAGTTAAATCAGGATGGAAAGAATAGATTGCACTGGAAAACAATGCATATATAATTAAAATCACTAAAGGACTAGGAAATAACTTATCAAATAAGATAAGTGAAAGAAATACTAGCAGCATACCCAATCACAACAACAAAAAAATCACCAAACGATACGTCTGTTCTTGCTGCTGGATTTGGTCTTAGTATAGAAGGCAGATTTATGGTTAGTAATTTGTGTCCTTCAAAATTTAGAGGCAGGAGGATGATGAAAATATAGTGTGCTCAGCAAAACCTCTCTACAGCTGACTGTTGGACAGAAACCCAAGTTTCTTGAAAACTCATGGAAAAGCCATTCACAGCCCTAACTCCTGGACCCTTATTATGATTGTGGAGAAAATAACTTTTAAAACCTGATATGTTCACTTATGCACAAAGGTATATTTTTACAAGAAAGGTAAATTAGGAATATTCTTATATTCCAAATGACCTGGTATTATTTTATTTTGTCATAAATTACATGTATCCCAATGTGATTGAAACCCTACCAGGGTTTGAAGTTATAAACCGCAGCTAATGTATTTGAAAAAAATAAAAAGCTTTTTGTCAGTATGGTTTCTGCTTCAAACTGTGCAAGACACACTTATTCTCTAAGATAGAAGGACTTCTTTTTTTTTTTTTAAACAAAAACTTTAAAAGACTAAGCAGGAAATAACACACACTCATGGAGACATTTTAGCTGAAAAGGAATAATTGAACACAAGTGAGAAAGGGGATATAGTTTAAATTAAAGAATTTTGACAGGCCAGCTAAAGAACAAAGGATGGTGTTCTATATTACTTATTTTCCCAGGGGTTCCAGACTCTGGGAGACTTCGATGGGAAGGCTGTTCACAGAAGGGAGGCCTGGGGCTGAAGAAATGTGGATCAAAGCAATCAGCTTAAAGCATCTCATTCTGCCTCTGACAGCCCAGTTGTTCAGAAGGTCCTACATACAGCCGTCCACAGTCATGCCTGCCTTTCCTGAAGTGGTAGTTGCCTGACACTTAAAATCTCAGCCTGAATAACTGGGTTTGGTTTAAAATACTTTGCCAGATTTCCCCTATGTTTTTGCTACAGTTCGACGGGGGCTAAATGGGTTGAGTACTGACAATGGACTTTCGGTTGATGGCAAGGAGGGAAGAAACATCAAAATGACCGTTTCTTGGCTGAATAGTATAAAGAAGGCACTTCTTACTCAGGACAAGGTTTGGCCTTGGCCTCTCTGTGCTCCCAAAGTGAGTCACAGAATGGGTGTGAATATAAGCTTTCATCAGTTCTGGGTTCAAATCCAGTCTTGCTGGTTCGCAGCAAGATGATATTCAACAAGCCTTCTCCTCTCTTTGGGTCTTGAATTCTCCACTTAAAGTGGGGCTAATAATACCTACCTCAGGTAGAGAGCATATGTGGGAGGGAAAAGCAGAGTGTCTGGCCATTAATAGTCATTAAATTAAATATATATCCGTTTTTTTAAGAGCTCATTCTCTGTCTTCCAAACTAGCCTCCCCTTCCAGCTCCACCACTTTCTTAGCTGTGTGACATTGGTAAGGCTCTTTCATCTTTCTGAACTTGACTTGGCTCATCAGTAAAATGCCAGTAGGTCCTACCTCAAAGCTTTGTCATAAACAGATTTAATACAGATCCTGTAATGTAGAAGCTCTCAAAAAATATTCTCTCACGTTACTGGGCCTGAGTTCTCTGTTAGTTTGCTTTGCTATTTTTCTGAACCAGTTCCCAAACTTCCAGTTCCCCAAGAACCCGAATCTTTCTTTTTAAATTCAAACTCTTTTCCAGCCGAGAGAGAGACAGAGAGAGAGAGAGAGAGAGAGAGAGAGAGAGAGAGAGGGAGGGAGGGAGAGAGACTCTGCCAGCTGGAATATGCTGTAGAGCATAGGTTGTAGAGCAACCCCTTTGTTCACCTCTAGCCTTTGAAAACAATGTGAGAATCTACTAGCATATTGGATGTATTCATGTCAATATAACGTTTAAAATATTTTTTAGATTCCTTCATTTCTAAGCACATTTCTATTATTTTATACCATATCTTAATGATGATAAAATCAGCAACTCCAAATCAAATTAATTTTTAAAACTTTCTAAATGTGGTATATCTTACTGGTATAGTTGGACCGTGAAACTATAGATTCAACTAACTAGTTAAGAGCTTGATGATCAGTTAATTCTTTTCTTTGCCTTCACGTTGCCCACTCCTAAGTGTTACCCAATAAAAACTGATTGATCTCTAGTCACCTGAGAAAATTGTTACTTTGTAAGTTAGGCTTACTGTCCTGTGAAATAGCCTTCAAGCTAGTGAAAGATTTTGGGGAGGCTAAGGGTAAAATAAATACATCTATCTCTTTAAAAAAAAAAAAAGAAAAGAAAAAGAAAAAGAAATTTGGTACAACACCACAATGCTTTTCACCCCCATATCCAAACCCTTCCCATGGGGCCATTCTGGTTTCATTTCCCATGGGACAATAGAAAGGATAGTTTTGAAATTAAATTGACTGGATAATATTTTATAATTTTGATGTGCTCACATAGAAAACTATATACGGATTGACTATATGTTCTGTATAATATTTTCCAGAGTGATCATATATCACTTCTTTATTCATAAAGAACAATAAAACAAACAATAACAATGTAAACATACCAGTTGCAGTGGCTCATGCCTGTAATCCTAACACTTTGAGAGGCCGAGCAAGGAGGATTGCTTGAGCCCAGAGTTTTAAGACCAGCCTGGGCAACATAGCAAGACCTTGCCTCTACAAAAAAATGTAAAATATTAGGTGGATGTGGTGGTGTGTGCCTATAGTCCTAGCTACTTAGGAGGCTGAGACAGGGGGATCCCCTGAACCCAGGAGTTTGGGGTTGCAGTGAGCTGTGATTGCACCACTGCACTCTTGACTGGGTGACAGAGTGAGACCTTGTCTCTAAAAAAAAAAGAAAAATGTAAACTCAATTGGAACAGGCCTTTCTTTATTCTCTGCTTCCTCCCAACCAAATACCTACAAATTAATGCATTATATAACCTGAAGGATTTTTCTGTGTAGACTCATTAAAAAAAAGAACATACAGCTCCTCCACACAGAACACAGATCTTTCATGTAGAATGAAGGTTGACACCCAGACTGCGATCTCTGCATCAAACCCCTGACATGCCTGACTAAACTCCTCTCAGGAAATGACAGAGTGTATATATTTTCCTAGAGAAGCAATGATGGCAAAATGACCTTAGGAGAGTTTTCCATTGTTCCATTTCTCATGGTATTCCTACGTCCCAAAGTTTCTTGACAAGGGTTTAGGGCAGAGTAGATTAAGTCAACTGCTTGCGCCCTTATCATGCTATTGTGGAATTGATGCTGGGCTTATTGGAAGATAATCTGGAGTTCTATTATGTTCTTTTACTTAATAACTATGAAAGTTTAGCTAGATCACTGAATTTCTTAGGGATGTAGTTTCCTCCCAAACATATAACAGTATCTGTCTTTGCTAACACGCAGGGTGGCTGTGAGGCCCGTTCTGCGCAAGGCAAGGCAGTACAGTATGTTTCCTCTATGCCTATACCTGTTTATCATCATTATGTATCAGCCATAGGTAACCCATGTGTGTATAAAGCATATGACTGTAATGAATCAATGATCTGTAATTCTTACATATACCTGTATAGACTTTTATGCACAGTTTGGGATCTAGGAGCATTAAATGGCCTACACAAATAAAACTTATCTTATTTTTATCACTGGGAAAGTTTCCAGGACATTATCAACACATGCTAAAGTTTCCTATATAGAGTGTAATAGTGAAACCTCTGCTACCTTATGCTTGGGCTCACCACTTCCATATGATTTGCCTCTCACTTATAAAAATGCCACAGAACTTGTCAGCCAAATTCCAAAGTGACATTCAGCAGTGGATATTTGGATTCAGTTTTGGATTTGCTTTCAGTCTGTCACAAAAAAACTACAAAAAGGCTGGACACGTGTACCCCCCGCCCCCTGCACTTTCTTTTTCTTTCTCTAGACCTCGGCTGACATGTCTGTTTCAAAACCACTAACACATACATTCACATACACACCTTCAGCAGGATTCTTAAGATATTGTTTCCCACATGTAGCTCATAGATCAATTTAACTATACAGAACTGCCCTTGGTTATCATCTCTCCTGAAACCATGTGGAATCCTCATCTTCTCTAATCCTGGTCTATAGTATTTCCAAAGTACTTTACAAGCCCGGAGTAACGGCCTCTAATGCCTTGCAGCAGCTGAGCTGGTAGCACACATGATATCTTAAATGTAACAATCAAAGGAGCACGCCGGACCTTGGTATTTCCGCTGGCTTGCAGATGTGCTGTGTTCAGATCCAAAATCTGTAATGTCAATTTTAGATAAAAGAAGCTTAAAGCAAAATTGTCTTCTTGCCTTGTGTCAACAACTGGGCCAGGGCAAGGGAATGCTCTCTGATAGGAAGGCTGCATGTATTGTATATCAGTTATCTGACCCCTACAATAATTTTTTTGGGGTGTGTGTCCATGAGCAACCTTGCTCAAGATTTATGTAATGGAGGGCATTGTTTTATTAATCTACACCATGTGGAACTCTCCAGGTGCTAAGCTTTGATCTTCCTGCCCTCTGGTGCATTAAGTTTTCTATACTCATTGACAATGATGTTTGTGATTTAAAGCACTCTTTTTCCTTACTACAGAGGGGGAAACAAAAAAGGTTCAGATAATTCTACCTTGAACCAGAGACCCTCAACTACTTTCCTTGTTTGGTCTCAGTTTAGTATAAAATTCACTCTGATTCTGTTTAGGAGAATTTGATCGGCACTCCAAGGAGTGAAAGAATATCTTTCTGAAACCTTTTACAGCATGTCAGATTACTGCTGGAGATGCCAGACTTGGCTGACAGGGGACGCTTGGCCTTTGTCAAAGTGTTATGCAAAGATGGAAAGTAAAAGGCGATTTTCCATTTCTCCCCATTACGAGGAAAAGGGAAATGGGGGTGGGAGGCACGCAAAGGGACACACATTCAGAGACCCAAGGCTACTGTGAGCCAAATAGCAGTAAGAAGAAAATGATAAAATTTTTCTATAAGCAGAATAATGAAGCAACCCGATTTATTATATTTCAGAAAATATAGTATTATGTTGGAGGCAAAGGTAAAGAAATATCAAGCACGTTATAAATATACACTGGTGAAGGATACAGACCCTGGTGTCAGATTGCCTGGCCCAAACCCCATTTCTGTTACTTACTAGTGCCAAATTTCCCATGTATAAAATGGGGATAATAATAGTATCTACCTCCCAGTTTACTGGGGAGATTAAATGAGCACTTAGAACAGGGACAGTATGTCCTAAGTGCTATGTAAGTGTTTGTTAATACCTTACCCAAATCCTTTGTGTATGATACCTGTAATTTGCAACACAAATTACTTTTTCCTCTTATTCTCACATCTATTATTACATAGTGTGAAATTTTTGAACTTTCTGGGCTGGCAGAGATGAAGGCTGGATTCCTAGGAGGTATGTAAACAGCAATCCCTTCATTGGGGAAGAGAGTAGGTTCCAGCTATGTAGATTTGTTTGAGAACACTACTATTAGCAGAGGATGAAATCAGGAAAGAGGCACAGTGGTGTTCTAGGGTCATGGAATCTCTGGGGCTCTGGAAGGCCACCCCTCTTCCACCTTGCAGGTAAGGGGGATTCCCTCTCCTTCAAACATCTACGTGTGTAGGAGAATACAAAAGGGTGTGCTTGCCCCTATCACCACAGATTAGTTTTGCTGCTTCTTAAACTTCATGTAAATGGGATTGTATCCTAGAATCTCCTCTGTGTCTGGCTTTTTCACCCAGTAACAAATCTAAGATTTATGCATGTTTCTGTGTATATCGGTAGTTCATTCTTTTTCATTTCTGTATGAATATGTCACAGTTTATTTACTCATTCTACTATTAAGTTGTTTTCAATTTGAGGATGGTGACAATAAAACTTGAATATTAATTTTTAAAAGACATTTTAATAGTATCCTCCACCAACAATTTTGTAGCAATGTATACACTATCTTTCTTTTTGCTCACACTCAAGTTGAGTTGCATTCAGGAAGCTTAGATGTTCTGTAAGCATTTTTTAGGGTCTTTACTGTCTTTTAGAGATGGGTTTAATAATCTTTATTAATAATTATAGTTAGCTGAATAGTAACAAATGACGATCAGGTGAGACTCATCATGTTATTTGTTAAACCCCTGAGTGATTTGATGACACACGTGGTCTAGATCAAAAGAAATAAAAGAGCGATGCCAAGATGATGAAAGATTCAGGTCTCTAAACTAGTATACATAAGACACAAAAGGTTTCTCTAAGGCTGCTACATCCATATTCATTTTGAGGAGATGAGTGTGGGATGCTTTGAAGCCAGTGCCACTGCTAGACACAGGTGTTCCAGGATTGCACTTCTTGCTCATATGAGGGAGGCAGAAGTTAAGTGACAATTTACCAGGGAAGTGTCAGAGAGAGGGCAGGCCTTGCTCTCAAGCAGCCTGTGCTGTCTTGTGTTCCTCATCAACAGCCCGGCTAGGGCAACACAGTGGGAAATAGATGGAATGGTTGTGGGAGACTAACGGTTAGGGTATAGCGGCCCCATTAGCCCCCTTCAGGATGCGCAGAAAAGGAGAAACAGCCTTATGGGATTTTGTGGTACTTGGATATATTCCAAAGAGAGGAAAAGGAAGGCAGAGGAGAGGGCCAGAAAGTCCTTTTATTATTATTTTTTCTTTAGAAATACTTACATGCTGAGAGTGCATTAAATTAGGGCGATCAATGTCGTCTGGCCCAGGACTGAGAGTTTTCCATGGGCATGGGACTTTCAGTGCTAAAATTAGGAAAGGCCTGGGCAAGCCAGGCACTTGGGATAACAATAGATTTAGCAGATCCCTTAGGGTTCTAGACTGTTTGCATTACAAGGGATCGTCTAATCCAGGGGTTGTAAAGTTTATTCAGCAGGAGACCAGCCTCCCTTTATTAGTTTAGAAACTCAGCCTGATGAAGTGGAGTGCCCTTTTCAAAGCAGGGAAATCTCCATCCTGCCTAACCACGTATTTTATAGATAGAGAACCTGAGGCTGGGAGACATCAGGGACTCGAGTCACTGCATGTAGTTTGTGACAGGCCTCGGAATGAATCTCCAGTTTTGCTGTTTGAGTTTTTTTTGGCTGGTTGTCGTCTACCACTGTCCCTCAAAGTGTGGGCAGGACACCCCAAGCCTGGTCAGAATCCTGGGTGCTTATTAAAAATACTCACCAGGGGGCGCTGTCCTAGGCCTACTGTTTTGGAATTTCTTGGCGAATTCCGGCAAGTGTTAACAGCTCTTGACCAGGGAAATAACCGAGCACATGGAGAACAGACTTTATTCCGTCAACATGCTACGCTGACTTCTGATCTTCTGACCCCCCCCTCCCTTGGGCTCCTCCAGTTTTTATACCCTTGGTAGGACTCAAAAAGCATCCAATCAGCAACAAGCTTCAACATCCAATCAGCAACAAGCATTAACATCCAATCAGCAACAAGCTTTAACATCCAATCAGGATGGGGCAAGCAGCCGGGGCAAGCAGCCTGGCCATGCAGGGGCCTGGAGTGCTGCAGCGGACCAGAGCGGGAGCGGCAGGGAAGCGGCTAGCAGCTGTGTCCCACTTTCCCTGTCAGGAGAAGGGCCTAGGAATATGCATGATGATAAGTTTCCAGGTAATTCTTATGAACAGGTGGACACCTAAGTCTTACCATTCCCACCCCTTACTCTGGGATTCTTCCCTGAGAAGTGCTGATGACCACGTACTCCTATAATCTCTCAATCTCACCATCTGTAATTTGGGCGCTAGGGTTTACTGCAGGTTACTGGACAGGATAATAAAAGGGCCCCAAATCTCGGGGAACAGGTAGGCTCTATAAACCAGTTCCTTCTGTTCACACTTCTGCCTGTCCCAGCGGGGCTGGAGCTGGCTTTTATCCATCAGCTGAGAGGCGTGTCTCACCCATGCTGGCCTAGGCCGGCTTTGGGAGTCGCTCCCTTGCGTCTTGAAGAGCTTACTCTGTCACTGCGGCAGAAATATTCTTTTCCTTGGACAGAGGGAGGTGAGTCTCCTCAGATCCTATTGAGAGGCTCTGCCCTGTGGCCTCAGGTGCTTTAATTCCTCTGCTGTCAGCCCCAGTGGGTCCTATGGTGACGCCCAGGCCATAAGCCAGCATGGCATGGCTTATGTGACTTTCCTGATTTCTTTCTCTCATTTTCTTTCAGAAGCAACCTCTCCTTTTGTATCATGTCCTTGGCTTTGGCTTTGATAAAGCTGGTGGGCACAGGAGATCCCAACGAGGATGTCTTGCCTTGTAACATAAACACTGAGTTGAAAGCAAACCAATTATCATCTAAATATATAAATGTATCAGGGGAAAAAGTGTGTGTGTGAGGTTATTTTCTTATGAAAATATCCTGTTATGATCCTGGGTGGCTAATATAAGTATTAATAGTGACCCTTGTGCTGAATTCTCCTACATTATCTTTTAAGCTTAATTTTTTTTCCGATTAAAATTTTTCCAGCTTTATTCTATATATTGGGTTTGCCTCCCTTTCTTCATGGGTGACCCAAATAATACTTTCTTCTACCCTCATTCCCAGACCCTTCCTCACACCCCACCCTTGGCTAAGCAAATAAAACCAAACCAAACTGACTGTGGACTTCCAGAGCATCAGAAGCTGGCTGCGAATCATGTAGCTCTAGAGGAGCATGTTCGTCCACTGTCTTTGAGGTCAGCAGGTCTCCGTGTCAGTTTCTAAGCTGAGCAGGGCACCATTCTGGTCCCTTCTACCAGGTTCTACTCTTTGAGCATGAGCTTGGCCTCCTGCTTCAGCTGAGCCTAAAGCAGTCAGTTGGATCTGACATGGCTTTGGGTGGCTCGCCACGGGTGGGATTGGCCCTTCCTGAATGTTCTTGAGAACATTTAGAATTGGTGGTGGCATATTGGGCCACTAGGATTGTTCAGCCACATCCTGCTCAACTGAATATGTCCACATGCAGCCTAGCTATGGATTTCTAAAATCCCATGTTTCTAGATTCCTTAGCTTTTCCAGTAGACTGGAAGAAAACGTCTTTGTGCCTCCTCCCTGGTTAGGCATGCGCAGTGCCACGCACAGTGCTGAGGCCCACGCGGCACAGCTGCTAGTGGCTAGGGTGGCTCTGCAATGTGGGTTGCTTCTGGGCCTCAGGCTGAGTGGGCAGCAACCAACAGGAGTAATGGAAACCTGTCAAGGCTCTTTGGGGCCAATGATCACACCTGGCAAACCATCACTTCCACCTACAATTTCTCGGCTAAAGCAAGTCACAAAGCTCAACATCCCTGGAGCTGAGAAATATCCGCCTATGGAGGTGGGGGATGGAATCATTATTTGCTGAGTAAGAATCTAATCTACCATTCCCCTTTGGTCTCGGCATTGACAGAGCACAGATCTTGGCACTAATCTCTCTGGGGATTCCAAATATATCGGTGGGGTGTTTCCAGCAGGAGAATCTGCTGCTAGGATTCAGCTGTGTCTCCATATCTCTGGTAAATTGTGCATCAGGCCTGTCAGAAATAGTTATTTAATAAATATCACATGAGAAACTTTAATATCTTTTCAATTTCATTTTTAGTAAATTAGAGGCTTCTATATGAAACTATAGCTCTGAAAGAAATAGCAACTAAAGCCCTAACTCAGACTTGTATATTTGAAGTTGATGAGGAAATGGTTCAACACCAGCATGGCCTCATTACCAATCTGAGCTACACAGCAGAAATAACTGATGGTGGATTTCTTTCCTGCTGACAGAGAATGTGCTGTTAGATAAAATTTCAAGGCAGCATGAAGCACCACTACTAATAAATTGGATGGTGAGATGGTCCCTTGGTGCCATCCCTGACCCAGGAGCTTGAGTATAGGTGGATGGCATTAAAAGTGTGACAATGTGACATGTCAATGGCATTGCATTTCCGGGGATGGTGCTAGGCAGCACCAAACTCCGAGAGGTCCTGGGCACGGGCCTGAGGTCCTCACATCCATGTTCCCGATGCAAGGAAGATGGGCGGGCAAGTAGGTCAGCTGTTTTGGGCAAGGAAACCACCTTCTGGTGCTGAGGAGACCAGTGAGCAGAGTTAGAGATCCGTTTCTTTAAAGCACCGTGCAGTCAATGACTTGTCAGCTGCCAGTCCAGAGGCTATTCTAAAAGAAATGCTTTGTGGGCAAAGCCCTGAGACCCTGGAACTCACAAACCATTTTGTTACAATTTCATGGAAGATAGCCACTTTTTGGTGGAACAGAATCCCAAGGGGATGCCACCTCTAGTGATTCAGAAGCTAAGGTGTGCCTTGGAAAAGATAGGAGATGCCTTGAATGAATAGGCTTGGGTAGAAGAGTTGGAGTATAGAAGTACAGGTGGGGTAATAGAAGTCCAGGGAGGCCACCGATAGAGGAGTGGGCGAACGCAGCTCAGTGAAGGCACGTGCTCCATGGCAACCTGCACAAGGCATTTGGCCGAGAGCTTGCTGTGCTGTCTGCATTCTGGGCACTGCTGTGAGTGTCATAGATGTGAGCGGAAGGAGGTCTCTTAAAATGGCAGGTAGATACTATTTTTAGTCATCTGGGAGTTAGGAGCCCTAATAGGAGAATAAAGAGAATGGGGTTGTGATACAGAGTGAGGACTTCCTTTCCTGACTGGGCCAAGTGTCAAAATGATGTTTTTGATTATGATCCCAGCCCCAGCCCAAGAAAGTGTAAAATTGACTTATCCACCATCCAAGAAAGCCCTGTCTGGGGAACCGGCAGCTATGGCTCTCAGATCTAATTCGGGAGGTCAGGGGCGGTTGGGTTTTTACTATTCCCGGTATTCCCAGTGCCCTGCTCATTGATTGGCATATAGTAAGTGCTCAATAAGTACTCATTGCTTTGAAAGAGGAATGGACCCCTTTGGGGAAGCTTGTATCCCTGGTGAGGGATCTAAGGTATTTTGTGTTGGGGTGGAGGTGAGGTCAGCTCTTATAAATGACATGAGGAAAGATGGCCAGTGTCCAGGCTGCTGTGTGTGTCAGCAGGATGGGGGAGGGTATTCCATACAGTGCTCTGAATGTGTAGTGCATAGGAGTAAGGGTCCCTGGGAATAGGGAAAAATTACCAGAGTGCCTTTAAAATCTGGCTGTTTCTCTATCTTACTTGAAGGAATTCTCGGACTGGGTGGAAAACGTAGCAAAGGACTTAAATGGCTTGCTGGAGAGAGTGCAGAGGGGATCGCAGCCTCAGGCTGCCTGTGTCTGAGTCCAGTCTGTAGAATGCATGGATGGGTAGACCCAGAAACCTATTGACATGGATCTGTAGACACAGGTCTGATCGATCCTCCTGGAAAAGAGGGAGATGACTAGACGGGTTGTTCAGTACCAAGGCCTTAGGCATCCAAGAAGAAAGGCATACTGTCCAGTGAGGTAGTATCTATCCCTGAGGTCTTTGCTTCTGGCTCCGTCAGCCCCAGCTTCATCTCTAAGTCCTACTCAGGGAAAATTGTTTCACCAGCACTTTATAATAATATATGGAGGCCACACGCCTATCTGAGTTAGGCTCCACGTGGACTCGAGCACGTCAGTACCAGCAGTGTCTGGCTGAGGAGAAGGTGCCGCGTAGACGCAGGTGGATTTTGCGGAAGAGGCGGCGCTGCCTGGCAGAGTGGGCTGATGTTGGGCAGAAACTCGGCAGCCTGGCAGAAGCCACGGTATCCGGCAGGCAGCGATGATGTTAAGTGGACGGTGGTGCCCTGCAGAACAACTAGAACTCCCCGGGAGGCGTCTTCGTGGATCCCTGTGGGCAGTCGTGGCTTTAGTGGTATATACCACTGAAGGATGCAGGGAGAGAGGAGGAAATGCGATGCCATGGGTTAGCTGATGAAGCCTATTTAGGATCAGGTTTATGATATTCCCTGAAGACTCCCAGAAATAACTAGCAGTGGACAGGTGTTATCTGCAGTGAATTCCAGTTACTGCACTTGCAGGTGGAAAGCCAGCCAGCAAAATAACGATTATTGATGTAAATTTGTTTCCTGTTGAAATGCTGGTTTGGTGTGGCCTGGAACATCGAGGCCATAGAAACTTTGCTATTGGCTTCACTTCTTGCCCCTTCGCGTGCCCTGCAAACATTCTGTTGCTTTGCCTGCTGGACCGAGAAGTCTCTTTTCTGAACTCATCTTCTCTGAAGGCCAAATAGGTCTTCAAGTTTAGAATCTGTTTCTGTTAAGAGACACCACTGATCATATAGAGTGGAGGTTGAAAGTGTGGGGTCTGGTATCTGAGCCCTGGAATTCATTCCCTGCTCTCTCTGGGCAAGTTATGTAATCTCACTGAGTTTCAATTTCTTTACTTGGGGACGATAGTATTAAAAGTACTACTCTGATAAGTTATTTTTATTTTGAAAATTATGTGAAAAATTACACAGAGAACTTAGAACAGTTTCCAAGTAGCTGCGCCCAGTAGCTGCACCATTCATATAATAATTTATTAAATCATTCAACAAATACTTATTGAGCACCTACTATATGCCAGATCTCAGTGATATAAGGAACAAAGTCTTCATTAGGGAGTGAGAAGGGGTTGGAGGCAATCAAGAAAACAGAGTAGGATTCCTGGACAGCTCTGAGGGATTTGAGAATCTCTCTTTACAAGGTTGAGATATGCACAATTTATGAATAGAGGCACTGTGGTTTTCAAGCTTTGATTTTTTTAAAGCAGAGGAACCACTTATTCAAAGAAATCCTGTGGAGGCCCCCAATATATTAAAGGCTAAAGGGAAGCTTCTCTAGTTGAGGCGGGTGGGCGAGCTGTAGACTTCTCCACACATGGACCCAGCCCCTGTCCTTTGCGAATGTCTTTCTGGTTCCTCAGTAGAATCTCTAGAGATCTGGAGAATCCAGTTTGGAAACCACTGTTAAAAAACTTGCCCAATACCAAAGCCTCAGTCATCAAAGCAGAAAAGGAACTCTAGATCTAGCATCCCATTTGGCATTCAGACTTGTAAATAGCCTAGTCTTTCATATACTTGTATCTGAGTTTTATAGAAGTTATAAAAGGCAAAGAAAATATAAGAATCATTTGATATCAGAAGTTTGGTGACACTACAGCTTTATAAACAGCATTACTTTATTACTTTTATCAGTTATTTATTACCGCAGTAATGCTGTGTAACAAACCCCTCAAAACTCAATGGCTTAATTCAACAATAATTTATTCTCACATCCATGGTTCTGCAGATTGGTGGGGGTGGCTCTTACACAGGCTGTGGGTTTGTGGGTCATCTGGGGTCCAGGCTACCCAACATAGGTTTTCATGGCGACAGCAGAAGCACAAGAACAAGACCACACTGAAAGCGTCTGCTCCTGTCTTATCTACTAAAATCTCATTGGTCAAGGCAAGTCAGATGATCAAGGCAAAAGTCAAAGGGCAGGAAAGTACACTTTCCCCACCATGAGGTCATAGTAAGGATGTGGATGTGTGCTGCTACGACAGGAGAATGCAGAAGTGAGACCAACAAGCCAATCCACCACAGTGCCCATGGAGCACAGTGTGATCACCAGTGGTGGCAGTGACATTCTCTTCCACTCTGCCTGGACTACAGCCCAGCTCCCACACATTAAGACTCCAGACCTGCGTTGGCACCTGGAGGTTTCCATGCATCAGAGGCGGCACCTGGTAGATGTGATGACAGTGACCAGCAAGACTGATGGTACTTGGTAAGATGGCGCTAAACAGTATGTTCTGGAAACTGTTATCAAGTGCCTACAAGCAGTTTAGTATATCAGGGATTTCAGCAGAAGGCACTGGTAACAGGAGGCAGAGCAGAGAGAAGGAAAGGGCCAGACCTTATAGTGGCTGCCAGGACTTGGGACAACATGTTAAACACCCCTAGAGACCCCTGAAAACAACTAGGAGTGACTCTGGGTGGCTGTAATAGTTTATTGATACTAATGCAGCACCATATATTCCAATAGGTTGACATGGCCTGATTGGTTTTCAATAATCAGAGTCTCAGACTTGAAAATGACCCTAGAGGCATTGAAGTCAACCCCCTACTCCATAGCATCACAGATAAATACCATTTAACACTTGTTTGAACACCTTGAGTGACAGATGACTCACTCTCAAAAGGCAGCCCATCCCACTGTAGATACCAACATCGGCAGTGACCTCTGTAGCACGCAACACGCAGGGCTAGAGAGCAGGAAACACGTCAGGGAGGCAAAAGTCCTGAATGAGAAGAGGTTTGTGAAGAATTGCTGATTTAGAGAAAAGGTTCTTTTCCTTGTTTCCAGATGGAGAAGAACAAGGGAAGGAGAGGTCAACAGAAGACAGAAAGAATAGGAACTATTTTTCTTTTTTGCTTTCATGTTCTGTGTCAATTCGCAAATTAATTGATGTGGTTAGAAGGGAATAAAGCCCAGAAAGTGGAGTACACTTGGCTGCTCTCTAGTGATTGCGTCTATGATGACCTGGGGTAGGAAGAGACCTTGGGGTATGATCTGCAAGTGGTTCTGCTACAATCAGACAGATTAAATCTAACACTTAGCCAAAGTCTGACCCTGGTTTACACATTCCATTTCCCATCTCATGAATTCCGCTCACAGATGAGGGAGCAGATAGCCAGGGGTATGTCACCACTGAGTAATGTCAACTAAGGAACAGAAATGTTATCCTGTGGTTCTACTCTGATAAGCCCAACCTGCGAGCTGATAAAAACTTGATGATGAGTCCTGGGTACAGGTTTAAAGGCACTTTATATAATATAATTATAAACTTTGCCCTCAGTGTTTAACTTTTAGGGAGTTGGGAGCCGTGGCAGCCCTCAGGTGGTTTCAACAATAACACTAAGATCAGCTGTCACGTCAGCAGGGAACTAGTCAGACTGGTTTTTTGACTTCTTAGGTATAACCAACCAAAGAATAACAACCACCACCAACAAAGTTTAAAGACTGAATTTTAAACTTTTCAACAAGCTATGTTGACATGTAGCTACAACCTCCATGTGCAAACCACTTCAAGCAGAGCGAGTTTTAAAAGCTGTAAATTAAAATCACATTTCTTTTGCAAGTCCTTGAAACCTCTGAGAAACAAATAAATCAGTCAGATCGTCCCCTGTTGAGAATCCAAAATTTTGTTCAGCAATCTTGGAGCTCAAAAAGAAATTAAAGCAGAAACTGAAAATGTAGTCTGAGACTAGTGATTTGCTGCCTGTCAGAGGGTACGACTCACGTTGTTTATTCAATTCCATGATAGACCCCTTCTCCTAAAGCTTTCCTCTTAACCCCTGGGTTCAGATACCACCACCGTGCTGGGCAGTTGTAGCTGGGCTTCTCTGGTACAGCCTCCGTGTGGTGGTCTGGACTACAGCCAGATGCCACTGTGGTGGCCCGGCCAGAGTGGCCCAGCCACGCTATGGGCCTGCATGGCAGTGGGCTCTCAGGTGTGGAGCCTCATCAAAGTGGCCTGTAGCTGAGGTCTTTTTAAAATCAAAATAACATCAATTTCGATCAGAAATATTTTGCTCTAAAACACCCATTATAAGAAGTAGAAACATTGGGATTTCTCAAAGCCAGGATTGAGACATCATAGGTCCATGCTGAGAAGATTAGGAATGTATTACCATAGTAAAACATGTAAGCTTTTGATCACCGCTAAACTTGGTCAGCTAGATATCCATGGTTCTAGCTGCCTTAGGGGAGACCTGAGGCTTTTTCTGGAATCTGGCTTGTATATGTGCCTTTGTATCTCTATGGAAATAAACATGAAGATTTTGGGATCGTGGCTGCATCCGAAGGCTAGGAAATGCCACGGTGTTCTCCCTCATACAACACCCCGCACCTGAGAATAGCAAACTCGCTCCTGTGGTCAAGGGAGAGGAAGAGGACCTTCAGCCTGCCCCAGGGATGGCTAAGAGTATGATTTTATGGGGTTCACAAACAAATTCTTCAAGAGAGCCATTCCTTGAAATAACTATGTAACCCTGTAGCTGCCAGCAGTGACTTAGCAGGGACACTGACCTCTATTGGGTCCCAATAGAGACTGAGTGTCTAATCATAGGCTAACAAGTGACCATGTAGTCAGAAGTGTACATTATGAACTTGGGATGTCAGACCCTTTAAGATAATGACTCATGGTAAGAAGGAAGTATTACATCTAGGGTTGGTTTGAGTAAGTTCAGAGGGCACAAGCAACTGAATGAACAGATGACATGGACACTATGTCACCTACCACCATTGCACTGACGTGATGCTTCTCCCTCAGCTCAAGCCTATAGTTTCATGGAGGTTTCTTCATGACCAGCTAGTAGAAGAGGAAAACCCTGAGCTTTGCTGGCACAGTATATTGGTGCAAGCCAAAGATAGCCACTGGACTACCACCCCACCCAGGAGTGGACCTGAAGGACAGTGCTGAGGGGCAGTCCTCATGGAGGGTGGAGCTTCAGGTGGAGAACCTGGCCATCCAATTTGTGTGGGCAGAGAAGTGATCCAAGGTCAACGTATGCACAGACTATGGGCAGGAGAGGTTCGCTTAGCTGATGCTTGGTACATGGGAAGAGCTTGGTTGGAAGATTGAGGACAAGGTGGTCTGGGGTAGAGGCATGTGGATGAGGCTGTAGGAGCAGGAACGAAGTGTGAGGAACTTTTTGTTGTATAGTGATGCCCACTAGAGAACATCCACTGCAGAAGTGTCACTAAATAACCTGGCAGATAGGATGTCAACCAGCTCTGCCCTTGGCCAACTTACTGGCAAGCTGATTACACTGGGACCTTTCCACTCAGAAAAATCAACAATTCACTCTGCACAGGATTAACACGTATTCTGGGTATGGGTTTTCGTTTCCTGCCCACAATGCCTTTGCCAGTATGGCTATCTGAGGGCTCATAGAGTACCTGAAAATCTGACACATGTCCTGCAAAACATCACCATGAAGCAATGGGGCCACTCTATGGCAAAGGAGCCCTATGGTGAGCACAGCACTGTGGATCCACTGGTCCTCCCCATGTCATACCATCTAGAAATTGCTGGCTTCTTATGATGGGAGCATGGCCTTTTCACGTCAATAGCTGAGGCTCCAGCTTGCAGAGGATATCCTTGGGACTGGAGCACTGTCCTGCAGGATGCCGTATACATCTTGACCTGTGGTCATTGGGCAGAAAAGATGAGTCTTGGAACCAAAGCATGAAAGTAGGAGAGGGCCTGCTTCCTGTCACTACCAGTGCCCCACTTAGGGAATGTATGCTTTCTGTCCACAGTTTTAGGTTCTGTGGATATATAGGTCCTGCTTCCCAGAAGGGGATACTTCTGCAAAGGTTCAGAGTGGGAAGCATACTAAATTTAAAGCTATGGCTGTGACAGGTCACTTTGGACTCTTTGTGCCAGAAGAGGAGCAGGCAAACCCAGGAGTCGGTCTGTCGGCAGGGCTGACTGACCCCCATCATCAGAGGAGGTAGGGTTGCTGCCATGTCATGGGGGCAGAGAGGAAAATGTTTTGCAGTCAGATGACCCACCAGAGCATCTCTTCCATGTCAATTCTAACTGTAAATGGACCATATAGCAACCCTGACCTGTTAAAGGCATGGAAGCATGGTTCAGATTCTTCAGGGATGAGGTCTGAACACTCCACCAGTGGCCCAGGTGACGCCACCTAGACCAGCAGAAGTGCTAGCTGAGAGCAACAGAGTCTAGAGTGGGTGATTGATGATGGTGATGAGTTGCTAACTATCTGTTCCAGCTCAGGACCAATTGAGAAACTGAGACTACTTCCTTAAACTAATCTCCCACTAAATACTCACTTTATGGGGCCAGGGCCTCCTCTCCAGCTGCCCCAAGTGTTGGCTGCTGAGGGCTCACAGCTCCACGAATCTCTGGAGAAACAACTCATCAGATGGGAGGCCATGCAGTCCCCCTTTCTTGCAGGGGGGACCTGCAACCAATGACAGCATGATGCAGTAGTAGTAGTTGTAATTTACTCAAAGATTATAATTCTGAGTTGTAATTCATGCTCCAGGGCTGCCTGTGGGATTAGGCTGAAGCTTGACTTCAGCTGAAACCTCACCCTGGTGTAGCCATCCTGTCCTGATCTATCCTGCTCCTCTCTCTCCCATTCAGGTTTCTCCTGAGCTTCCATAAGAACCCCTCTTTCAGTTCTCCTTCTAGGGAATCCAACCTAACACAACTGGCCACCAGTAGAGATTTCTGTGTGGCAGGCAGCCCTTTCCTGTGAGCTCAGCCCACACTGTGAGGGCTCCCAGGACACCCCGAGGCAGGAGGGTGTGGCTCTGTCTGCAGAACATACAGTCAGTCTCCAAGCCAGGTGACTCCCTCTTTACATGGACCCTGGGAGACAGTCCTGGCCTCACCAAGTACTTACCTTTTTAAAATTCAAGTCCAGCAAGTGGAGAAAACAGAACCTCGCTTCCTCCACCTGGCATCTTCCGCTCCCCATGGACGCCTGTTCTTCAGGCGCCTGGGGCTACTCTGTCAGCTGGAGAACAGGAGGGCAGTGGGTAGATGACACCTGGGGAATAAATTTACACACTGAGATAATGGTTTCCATGTTGGCTCTTCATAATTAACTGAACAGACTGGAGTTAAGTTTCATGTGTGAAAAACTTGTGAGGAACTCTTGACAAGAGATGAAGGTCGAGGAGGAGAGTTAAGGTTTTTAAAAACCTTTACCCTCCTTGGACTTTGTTCTTTCTCCCTCCCTCTATCCCTTCCTCCCTCCATCCCTCTCTTTCTCTCTCTCACTCTTCCTCCCTTATCCTCTTCCCTCTTCTTCTCTCCCTCATAAAACCCTTCTTAGTCCTGTTTGGGTTTTTAAATCTCTATACAAACTTCACTTCCCAGCATGTGTGTGAAAAGAAAAATAGTAACATCAACAGATTATATTGGTGCTTCCGTAATTCGAAAATTACATCTGCAGATGTGTCTCTGATCTTGAAGGGAAAAAAAATTGAAGGCTTTCCTATGTCTCCAGTAAAAGAAATTTAGAAAATAAATGGGACGGCTGGTGGTTGGAGCTGAGAAGTTGTAGCACAATGAATGGCGGATGCTGCATCATTACCTGGGGAGGTAGCTCTGGGCCTTCTCATTGCATCTCAGCCGCTTATTTAGGGTGGGAGGGGGAATTGCTGTAACAACATTCCTTATTTGTGAAAATGGACCTTGAACTTCCCAGTTCCCCAGAGCCTGCCATATTTGCAGAGAGAACAAAGGGCTTTATTCCAGTGCCTGGGGCAGATTTTGGTATATTGAAACTTCACAGCTCATATTGCTGGCTGGGAGCTTGCCACTCTTTTATGTGATTTATATGAAATGATGTCCCAATAAAAATTTGAGTTAGAATGGCTAGCTTCCGCCATTAGGAGATTCTGCCTTTGTGATTCTACCTCTGGTTAGTCAAAAGTACTACAAGAATTAAGTTTTTCTTTTGTTTTTCTTGACAGAACAATATTGGCATTGATAATGATAGATTGTACTTTCTTATTCAATTGTTTACTCAGCACCACAAGCCTTAAAAAAATTAAGAACGTTTGCAGTTGACAGTGAGGCCTTTGACACCCTCAGTTCTATGTTAAGGTCTTTCAGAAATTGGTGCTCTTTACTTAAGTGAGTTAAGTAACAATCTTCTAATTCCATAAAGTCTCCATGCTTGCTGTTGTTTTTTTGTTTTCCCCAGACTGGGCTTTTGTGAGTAATATATGTGGGGTTCTGTAACCTCTGCTCACGCATTTCAGACGCATTTACTTACTCTGACATGGGCAGTCTCATTCTATGGCATTATTTTGGGACTTAAGTACAGACTGTAGACTCCTCCTACAGGCTGTCCTTGGGTGGTTTGGGGTAGAAAATGGACACGTTTGGCACACTTGGTTATCTGAAGTGCCACCGTCCCTGATAAACACTGGTATATTGGTTGCTCTATACATAAGTGGGTATCTAACTATGGAATTCCTACTTACTGATAAAACAGAATTATCTATAATAATTAACATATTACTTCAGAGATCAAAGTTCTTGAAAATAATGCGGTTTTTTTTAATCCTGTATCCTCCTGTAGCTTTTTTTTTTTTTTTTTTTTAAAAAAAAACCAATCCTTTTATGAGAGAAATTCTAAACCTCATTCTCTAATCTTGATAGATTTGGGGAAAATCATTACTCAGCAGCAGACCAAACAGAAGACTTTTCTACAGCCTATCATTGAGAAACCAGATGAATCACTTCCAATGTGGCCCCACCTCCCAATGCAGCCCTCTCCTGTGCTCCCCCTTATAGACATTGCACCCGTCATTCTCACAGCTGCCACCTTTCATTAGGTACTACAGCTGTGCCAACACCATGCCGCTCCCATCACTGTTCTCCTTGCGTAACTTGCTGGTCCTTAAGCCTGCTCTCCCTGCCTCTCCCACAAAGCCTCAACTGACGGCTCCAGCTCACCTATTTCATGCTGCTTCTGTTACACTCATAGTCAGGTCTACATAGTTTAGTGTTTGTGTGTTCTCTAATAATTTTATGTTGATTTTATTTTTTCAAACCTATGTATCTAGCAGTAGTTACAATTTATTAAGCACCTATGATGTGTTAATCTCATTAATTATGTACATAACTCTCAGTGTTACAATAACCCTGCCGAGTATTATTATCCATTTTAAAGTTGAGGAGGTAGAAGCTCAGAGTGGTTAACAACTTGCCTAAGTGGTGAAGCCTGAATTAAAACCCAGAAATGTCTGATTCCAATCTTCATGTTCTTAACGCTCATCTCAGTCCTACCTCTCAAGGGCTGGCACTGTATTGTGTATATAAATTTTTTAGTTTCACATTATTTAGCATACAGTTGGGTGGAGAGTAGGTGACATATAAATTCCAGAATGGCTCTGTAGGCCATTATTTAGCATTTTGTGGTTTCTGGTAATGTTTCAATATATGTGTTTAAAAACTCATCTTCTCTTTATTTTAACATTTATTGAACATCTTCTCTATGCCACACCCCACACCTGGTGCTATGGAGTCAGGATGATTAAGGTGGAGTCCTTATCTTCCAGGTGCTTACAGACTGACCATATAATCTAACCTAACTGGCCCATCACCTGGAAGGATTACTTGGGGGCCTTATTTTCAGTACTGGTATTGATGTGTGGAAATGCACCCATTTTCTCCCAACTTCATGACAAACATGAATTTTTGTGATGCCTTGTTAGATTCAACATGTAACAAATATATAAGAAGTAGAAAATCCACATGGATAGAAGGACACATAAGAACTTTAACCAACTAAGCAGTCACACATAATTGACCTTTTGCATTTTGGAGATATTTCTCTGTAATGGTATATGTGATATGAGTTTGGTTGAGTTTTCCAGGGAGTTAATTCTAATTATATTTAAACAAAATACAATGTCTGGACATGGAAGCACTAACTACTTTGCAAGGCTAGTATTTTAAGGAATTCTTAGTTCAATGAAATCTTATATTGACATTTCAAAATTCTTTAACCTTTCAAACTCTTAGGAAATTTTTCAAATGATGTTTAGAAAGGCCTTATTGCTATGCCTCCTCAGAGAATAAAATGCGGAAGATTTGTGACATATATAATTTTTTTTCTTTAAAACTCAAGGCCCTTAAATTTCCAGGTGTTTTCCTAGATATATTCTGTGTGGTTGAAGTTTTGTGACATCTAACTGGGGAAATGGAAAGTTACACTCCAACACAAAACACTGGAAAGTTTATGGTGTATGAAATGAATTTCCACACAGTATTCTCAGTGAAGATGAGATGGACATTGTGTTAAGGAAATTCCCAAACTCAGTATACCTAAGCCATACCAATTAAGGGCTATATATTTAATATATGAATAATTATGATAAAGTGATTACCTTTCCTTTAAACATTAAAACCATTACTTCATTTAAAAAAATGGACTAAATACCAGCTTTTTAGGTGACTATATGTATTTTGAGTATAGCATGGTACCCCTGTGAATTTTTCATGATATGTAGATGTAAAAAGAATATACAAACTGTGGACTAAATTAAGAGACACATTAAGTAGAAATATTTTATTTTATGTCATTGGCATATCATCACACACAAAATTTTATGTTGTGATTCTGTTCACTCTTTTTAGCTTCTGACTCGCAGCCAACAAGATTTTTCTCCCAAATTTGCCCTTTTTTATTGAGTTGAAAGATTTGTCCCTCTCACTTTCTCTGGTGTGGGTCCTCCTATAAGAAATTTGCAGTCATGCCATGAAAAATGCCTGTAGCACAGACATATGCAAAGTATTACCACTTTGCTTTAATCACCAGAGCAGAGCCACTCCATGAATAATTTGAGCCACAAGCATCCTGTTGAAAACCAAGACCTCTGGGTTGTGAGTCATTTGTTCTTTCTGTGGCAGGTGTTGGGGTCAAAGCACTTTGGATCTTTACTATGGTTTATAGAAAGGACAGTTAGCCATATGAGTCCCAAAGCTACTGCAGGCGGTGCACTTTCATTAGACGAATACTCCTTTGAGATGGTTGCATCCTGGATGTGTTTGCTTTTCTCCCTGCAGATCTGAGTTTTAAGTTCTCACTGTAGTATTTCATATGCAGGCAACTGTTGATGGATTTTAGTCCTTCAGAGCTGGACCTTTTATCTGAGTTACAAAACCACCAACCAATTTCACAAGCCTATAAACCTGTCAAGGTCTGTTTTATGGAGAACCAGGTATGGACAATGGTTGGAGAGGCCTGTTCTGCTGCCACCTAGATCCCACATTCAATTTGGTTGAATCTTGATGATATTAACATTTAACAATTGTCAGGCTAAAAATAAGTGGGGAAAAAGATTCTGGTACGATATCATTTGGGAAAAGGGTAGTATGAATACGTGGAATCTTGATTAAAAATAATATAACTGTGGCTGAAAAATATAATTCATTCATTTCTTTGTTCATTCGCTCATTCATTCAAACCATACCAATTAGTGGCAATCAAGAAGCTTATCAGATAAGATATAATGGTAATTTGTAAATGACATATGATTGATATTATATAGGTAGGTGCCTCAATAATTCCTGAGGGTGCTAAAAATTTCTACTGAAAGATATATAATACGTACAAATGTAATGGAGGGTAATTTGTTGAAATGCCTTTTTTTTCTGTCTCTTTCTGATTAACGGACTGAAATAAAAGTAAAAAAGTAATGATTACATTCAACAAATGGTTCTGGGAAAACTGGATATCCACATGCAAAAGAATGAAGTTAGACTATTATAACACCATATACAAAAATTGACTCAAAGTGGAGCAAAGACCTAAATCTATAAAACTCTTGGAAGAAAACATTGGGAAATATCTTCATGACATTGGATTTGGCAATGATTTCTTAGGTAGGACATCAAAGCACAGGCAACAATAGAAAAATTATACAAATTGGACTACATGAAAATTGGAAAATTTTGTGCATCAAAAGATATGATCAACAGTAAAAAGGCAATGCATGGAATGTGAGAAAATATTTGCAAATAATATATTGAATAAAGAATTCATATCCAGAATATATACAGAACTCTTAAAACTCAACAACCAAAAAACAAACAACTAGATTCAAAAATAGCGAAAGGACTTAAATAGATATTTCTCCAAAGAAGACACACAAATGTCCAATAATTGCACATTGAAAGATGTTCAGCATCACTAACTAGTAGGGAAATGCAAATCAAAACTATAATGAATTACTACCTCATACCTTTTAGGAGTAACTACTATGGCTACTATCAAAAACACCAGAAAACAACAAGTGTGGGCAAGGTATGGAGGAATTGGAATCCCTTTGCACTGTTGGTGTTAATGTAAAAAATGGTACAGCCACTGTGGAAAACAATCTGGTGGGTTCTCAAAAAATGGGAAAATAGAATTACTGTATGATTTGGCAATTTCATTTTTGTGTATATACCCCCCAAAATTGAAAGCATGATCTTAAAGAGATATTTGTATACTTAAATTTATAGCAGCATTATTCACAATACCGAAAATGTAGAAGCAACCCAATCATCCATCCACAAATGAATGGGTAAGTAAAATGTGGCATATGCATTACAATGGAATATTATTCAGCCTTAAAAAGCAAGGGAATTCTGACATATGCTATAACGTGGATGAAATTTGAGGACATTATGCTAAGTGAAATAAGACAGACACAGATTCAATAAGTAGACTGTCAAAAATGGCGGATTAGGGACGATCTTCTGGCTCTCTGCTCTCAGATTGGG
>VBSM01003204.1:54657236-54750199 GCA_008086735.1 Cheirogaleus medius | reverse complement strand
AAAAAAAAAAGACAGACACAAAAGGACAAATAATGTATGATTCTACTTATATGAGACACTTAGTGTAGTCAAAAGCATAGAGATAGAAATTGAAATGGTGGTTGCTAGGGGCTGAGGGAGTGGGGAATGGGGAGTTATATTTTGATAGTATAGAGTTTCAGTTTACAAGATGAAAAAGTTCTGGAGATGGATGGTGGTGATGGTTAAACAATAATGTTAATGCATTTAATAATGCAGAACTGTACACTTAAAAATGGTTAAGATGGTAAATTTTATGTTATGTGTGTTTTACCACAATAAAAAAATTGTTGACAAAAAGCAGCAATGATTCTACCCACTAGCAGCCATCAGCAATGTCTGTATTCTGGCCTCTCTCATCAGAAGAATTAATAGCTTCTTTGAATTTTTGTGATATGCTAGAGAAAGCCTCCAGCAAGTCTTTGGAAGTTTCCAAGGGAAGAAGCTGGAACTTCCGGTGACATGGTGACCAAGAAGGGTGGCCAGTTCAGGAGCTGACCTGCACCTCCCCCTGTGCCATGTCACAGGAACAGCAGGCCCACTGAGGTGGGTGGCATGTGAATTGTGGGGGATGGAGCACTAAGTGATGTTGCCTTCCCAGGCAGGCAAAGAACCTGGGGCAGAGCTGGGAGGAGAGAGGAGATGCTGCAAGCAGATCATCTGCCGCCTTCAAATGGTCCATGCTTGCTTAGACAAGGGCCAGCTCAGGGTGACCACTGAGATGCTTCTTCAAACAGCAGAGGGCCTTCATCTGTAAAACGGGGACATTATAATAAGAAATTCATAAATGAGAGAGGGCATGGTAAAATATTTGGTTATAGAGCTTTGGGCATGGTAAATAATAAATGTTAGCCTTTATTTTTATTATCATTTTTCCTTTTATAATCTTGTCAAATTTATGCATTCTGTCTTTTATGAAGTGTTTTCCAACCAAAGGTAAACTTCAACCCAACTTGTCTCCATATTTTCACAAATTCAGAATTATGGAAATTTCAATTTGGATTATATATGTGTTAATGTTTATATTTTTGATGATAAGGATGATTATTTTATGTTTGTCACTTGAGAGTAATTCATACTCACTATAAAATGTTACAAAAGTGAAAAAAGTTAAAGGCAGGTAGAATTCACCCATGATCCTTTTACTTGAGGTTAACTATTATTAATTTTCATATACTTCCTTCTAGTATTTTTGAATACATATATAGCATATATATGTACATATAACAAAATTTGATATATATGTATATTACAAAATTGGAATAATTACTATATATAATTTGTACCATGTGTTTTTAACATTAATATTTTATAAAAATTTACCTATGTTATTAAATATTCTTCAAAAATATGACTTTTAATTTCTACCTAATATTCTATTACAGAACCATACTATAATTTACTGAATCTTTTCCTGATGTGGGATCATAACTGGGTGATAAATATTTTTGTACATAAATCTTTTACTACATCTCTCATTTACTTAGGATAGATTTCTAGAAGAGGTATTATTGACTCAAAAGTATGAGCATTTTTATGACTCATAATACATATTGCCAAATAGCTTTCCAAGTTAAATTTCCAATAGCAATATATGAGAATACTTGCTTTTCTCACCCCAACTAGTATTAAATATTACCTTTAAAATGTATTTCAATTCAACAGAAATTTTAATTTGTATTTTTAAAAATTACTAGTTGAACATGTTTTCCATTTTTCATGTTTAATGTCAACTTAATTTTTTTCTTTCATGAATTTTCTGCTTATGTTCTTTCTCTCTTTTGTATTAATATTAGTGTTTCTCCTGTTGATTTTTGTAAGAATTTTAAAATCTAGTATAGATATTAATCCTTTATCATATTTATGGTTAACAATCTTTTCTAATGAATCACTTAATGTTTACTTTTATTTGGATTCTTTTTAAAAACATATAGAAGTTTAAAATTTTTAATATATTAAAATATGCCAATACATGTTGAACATCTCTTATCCAAAAATCTGAGACCCGAAATGCTCTAAAATTCAGAAATTTTTCCGTGCTGACATGACTCTCAAAGGTCATGCTCAAAGGAAATGCTCATTGGAGCATTTCGGATTTTAGATTTTTGGATTAAGCATGCTTATTTGGTATGTATAGCACAAATATTCCAAAATCTCCCCCCCCCTAAAAAAAATCTGAAATCCAGAACACTCTGTTTCCAGGCATTTTGGATTAGGGATACTCAACTATTTACTTTGTGATTTGACTCATTATTTTATACTTTTAATGGCCTTCCTTGGCCTCAGATCAGTTAAAGAGCTTCCTATATTTTCTTGTTCTATATTTAAAAAGATGTATGACTCGAACTTTTATGGAAGTTGTTTTGGCATATGACATAAGACAAGACTCTAACTTTGAGTTAGAGAAACATGCTCTGGAGCTGAAGGCTTGTGTAGGTCCTATAGGATGGGCTCCCTGGAACTTTCTCCTTTTCACCTTTGTTACTGAGTGAATCCACACTGAGCTAATTGAGAAGGGACTGATTTTGTTTTAATCCAGAATATAGGATTTAACTCATGATACAGGATTATTCATGACATTTTCTCCTTGCTCCCATCTCCTGTGGTAATTTTGTATCAAAGAAGGTGGTAAATTTTTAAACATTGATTTATTAATGTCCAATTTTTATATTATGTCTAAAGAAGGTGGCCTCTATTTTCAATTCACTGAGATTTTCCACTGTGTCTCATCATGTAACATAATCATGTTCTCATTGATTTATTTTTATTTTTAACATCATTTAAATAACCAAACAGTTCTGTAGAGTTTATGATGAAGAACAGTCATCACTCCCCTGCCTCCAACTTCTACCATCTCTACCTCGTCAGGGGCAACCGCTTGCAGCTCTTTTAGATGTTTCTTAGCATTTGCCTCCATGTCTCTTCTTATAGCATATGTATATTGGCCACCTCCCACAGTGCAAGTGCAGGGACTTATCCTTCGGATTTCCTCAGTCACACACAGACATACAAACATACTCAGGGTCCTCACCCCCCACTTTCCCTTGATATATATTTATTAATATGTGGTAATTTTGGTTTGCTTTCGACTCAGTGTTTATGTTCTTGTTTACTACGTTAATACTGCTCATAGCTGAGGAGCACATGGATGGAGCCTATTGACTGTTGGTGTCCTTGCATTTTGAGTTTCACCAGGGAACCAACCTTTGGGGGCAGAAGACTTGCTGGCCTGCGTTGGGAACTGTCTAAGGAAGGGGGCTGGCAAGGAGGGGGTTGGTAATCAGACTGTGTGCTTAATCCCTTTGTTTTTGGTATAGCCCAGGTCCCTTGCCCTTACCTGTATCAGATGTCCCCTTGTCCAGAACCTTCACTTCTAGTGTCTCTAGAAAATAAAATTCCAGGTTTATAGAGGGTTGTGGGGAGGGATGGGCTGTTGCCTGTCCCCCTAAAGTAGTGGAGGGGACTTGGGGATCTAATTACTACTTATAGTGACTTGCACAAATCCTTCTTTAGTCTGAACTTCACCTCCCCGCCCCCTTACAGAAGTACCTGGTGCTGCCAATTTCTGAGTCTTTCAGGTGTCCTTCAGGGTAAATTGCATTGTTTGTGGCTTTTCCCACTGTTAGCTTAGGATTCAGCTTTCTTAGGTCTGCAAAGTCAATTACCATGGATGGACCATCTGCTTTCCAGCTTCCAAAATTTTGTTGCTGTTTTCCTTTCTCTGGTTCTGTTCCCTTTATTCGTATGGGTTTATGTCTTTACAAAGATTCCTTTATTGTCATTTCAATGAATGGGGATTTTGGCGGTAGTTTATCCAAATACAAGCACTCACTCTTTCTTCTTTACCTAATACCCCATTTTTTCTTTATTAAATACTATGTGTTCATCATAGAAAAACTGGAAAATATAAGGTAGCAAAAATATTTAAAAATCACTCATATTTTCACCTTCCACACACACTCATTTTTAATATCATTTTGGTGTACAGCTTTCAAGATACATACATTTTCATTTATTGAATATATTTTAAAAGAAATGGGATTATGATTTGAAGACTTTTGGTAATCTCATGTAAGGTCATCTTAACCTGGTAATAAATATAAATTTACTTTATTCTTCATAATATTCTTAATTGAAACAAGTGAAAAAGATTATCTAGGCAACTTTTAAATATGGTTATAATGCGAATACAAATGCCAAAGACAGTTGTTAAAAGGAAAGATATGAGTTAAAAATAGTTACTACTATATTCTTACTTTTAGCTACCAAATCATAATAAACAAAAACTTAGAAAATGGGAGTGGGGAGGGGTCTAGAGTATAACTGGCTAAATTCTTTGTTTTAGATTATATGATGTCAGGAAATTCCCTCTTATTTTTGATTTTGATAATTAGAAAAAAATGTAGCTTAAAAATGTTCTATTGAACTTAAATGGTGAAGGTAAAAGCAAACACAATGTAGAAAGAAAAGAGAAATAGCAATGAGATGATATAATACAACAGAAAAACAAAAGCAGAAAATAAAAGGTGAAATAATTTCTCATGCAAAGTTTTCTTTTTCCTTTTGTGTAATTTCTTGTCAGTCTCTTGCAAGTTAGTTATAATGATTGGATCATGATGCTGACCATGGTAAAAGCCAATTTTCTTGTTTTAAAAGTATTTCTTGTAGGAGTGACTCCAATCAGTTGTTTTCAACAACATATGCCATTTCTCTAAGAGTTTATGGCAAAAAATGTGGATGGCTGGCAGCTCAAAGACTTTCATAAATCATGGAACAATAATTTAGAATGCACATCTTTTTCATTGTGGGTCAACTATTGTGTTCTATATTTAAAAATGGCCAACATTTATTGTGCACTTGTTTGCTAGGCACTGTTGGATATTTAAAAGATCATCTGTAATCCTTCCAAAAATAAGATCAGGGTATAAATTATCCAGTGCATTTATTACATAAGGAAGCAAAGGCTCAAAGAGATTAAGTAATATGCTCAAGTCTACTTAGCTAATGTGTAGCAAATTATGAACTTGAACCAAGGTCTTCTGATAGCAAATTCTGTGCTTTTCTGCAAGGGGCTACCTCCAACTGAAGTAAAGGCATACATAATTTTCCCCAGTGAAAGAATTAAACCAAGCCCCATGGCAATTCTTCCTCCAAATGCTGATATTTGGAAAACTGTTTTCAAGTTGTTAATTAAGTGTTCCAATGTTTGGAAAGGTTTGATGGGGAGGGGTGGTGCTGTGTTGAGCAATGATAAACAAGTATTTCTGGGAACCTTTAGAATGCTGGTGTGTCCTAAATTCTCAGAGGGCAGTGCTGTATTTCCTGAGTGAGACAGTGTGTTTTATTTAGCTTTATATCTTCAGCCTCTAACACGGAGCCTGCACAGAGTCAGTGCTCAATAAGTTAAGAACCAAGTGAATGAATGAGTGAACAGAAAGGCAAAGGCAAAATCTGAGGCTTGGAAGACTTGGGTGACTTTGGGTACCTCACTTGGTGTCTCTGGTCCTCAGGGGTGAAATGTCAATGAATTCTCTGTTGCAGGGTGTTGTGAGGACTCCACTGATGGTGAAGTCCCTACCATGGTGTCCAGGCAGAGCAGGAACTGATTACATCTCAGTTTCCGTCCTTTTCTGTTCCAGGGGAAGATTTCACACTTGATACTGGCAGTTTATTTTGGGAATCCCTGTTTCTTAGGGATATTCGCGATCAGGTAAAAATATGTCTATCAATTAATACGTTCTTAGTATTTAACCATCTTTCTTTTATCTCAAGGATTTTTCCCTTCAAATAAGTGGTGCTCAACCCATCCTGTGATACTTTTCTGTACAAGATAATGGGCTGTCTAGACGCATGTGCTGAGTATTGATCAAGGCTCCATAATGTACAAACTTCTCCCCAACATAAATATAGGGATTGTTTTTATTACCATTGCCCAGCTGGTAACCAGCAGGAGAGCACTGTGTGGTGCTTAACTACGAAAGTTAATGTACAAAACATAATGGGCTCTTCATTTCATGGGGCACCAAAGGACCCCTTGGGAAGAGACAGGCAGGAAACAGTAGGGGGTGAGGCAAAGTTCATGGGCTAGCTTGTAATTACCATGACTTCTTTCCAAAAACTAACAGAATCTATGTAGATACTGAACCTAACATATTTATTCCACTGTGTTTTCTTTTTTTTCTCGCCTGCCTCCGCTCTCAGCTATGGCTGTATTATCAAGGATTGAAGCTTAGCTTGGTTTACCTTCTGCCATTTGTTTGAAATTCTTAAAGAAAAGAGAGAGAAGTGGTCAAATGAGCACCTAGTAATCCATCTATGAAAGCAGTGACTTTTCCTTTTTCCTGATCTTTGGGTGGAATAATTCTGTACTACTTGTGTTTGGGTGTGTGGGTGTGCGATCACACAGACACACAAAGAAAATGCCTTTCAGAATAGGCCAGAGACAGTGTCTGATTTCCCAACCTGATAATGTCTATGAATGGAAGAAGGAGAAAGAGAGTTAATTTTAGGTGCTGGATGCAAATATTTTGTTTCCTCTGTGGCCTTGTGTTCTGAGTTGGTGCGCGATCGGATTTCTCAAATTTCCTTACATTTCTCAGCTTGATGTTTCAGCTGATGGTATGTTGACGTCTTTCTCACCAGCAGTAGCAAAACTGTGTCTATGTATGCTTTTTTTCTACTCCTCTCTGCATGGATGGATTGCTTTTTTTTTTTTTTTTTTTCCAAAAGGCTTTAGCTGCTGCAGGTAGATGTTCTCTTGAGTGAATGTTTTCTTTGTTGTTCACAGGAGAGTGAGGGTAGGGCCCTTGTCTGAGAGCATGTCTATCCTTCAAGACCCAATGAACCACATAGGTTGAGTATGTTTGGGGATATTGCCATGTAGTTAGTGCTCAGCCCATTGCTTGCAGGAAACAGGCCAAGTTCTCCTCATTCTGTTCTTCAGAATTCCCATCAACTGGCCCTCCCTTCCGTATTACTCATACCATTTGTTTCCTGCTCCAAGTTCTTCCTTTCCTCTAACACTGCTTGCTGACTCACCTCCCTCATGGACAAGCTTTGGAAGTCCCAGAGCTCAGTGCTGGAGCACAAGAGTGGCTCAGCAGACGCTAGTTTCTCTTTAGGATTCCGTGTAGTGGAAAGACCCTTGCACTATGAATAAGACACCCGATTCTTCCACTTACTGACTCTGACTGCTGAGCAAGGCTTGGAACTAAAACTCAATTTTCTAATCTGTAAAATGGGGGAATGATATATAGATACATGGGACTCAAAATAATAATGGCTATGAAAGCACTTTGCGCTTGGAAAAGCCCTGGGCTTTCATAGCCATTACTGCTTAAAAGGGAGGGATGTTCCATCTTATGTTCTTTTCCCACATCTCAGCAAACCGCATCTGTAACCAACCCCCTGCACCCTGCCAGCCTGGTGAAGTTCTTTCCCCTGTCAGAGCCCTTCTTGGTTCTTGCCATAACACTTTACCCTGGTGCTCTGACCATGTTGGTCTCTCATTCTTTAAATCATCTGTAACCTTTACTAACAGAGAATATATTTTATCACTTTAACAAGTTAGCATAGCTCTGTATTTTGATTTGATTCTTCTGCTTGTACCACACAATACATTGTTTCTCCTTCTGCCCAGTCTCAGCAGTGTCATTCAGAAAGTATGCAAGCTCAAAGTCTAAAATTAATTAAACATCCATTAGATCTTTACTACAAATACCAAAGGGGGCCGACATTGCATAATGTAAGATGCTTCTCCATCACAGCGTCACAGCAACTCTGCTCCTCCCTCAAAACTTTTTTTATAGCCATTATGGCATAAAAGGGAGGATGTCTTTAGTTCGTGAACCCAGATCACTTTCTTCCATCCTCCTGGGTCTGTTTTTTTGTTTGTTTGTGAGTAGATCTCTGCCCTTTCTAACAAAGATGAATTTAGCCTCTGTAACCATTTGGAGGGAAGGGAACAATTTTGAGTCCTTCACAGTGCTCAGTACAAAGCAGTAATAGGCATAGGGTAGGTGTGCATTCAATAATCATATTGAATCCATCCCATAATAACCATGCAGATACTGCAATGAAGAAAATCAGACTGATGGTGCCACAATTCTTAGGTCCTGAAGTGGCTACAAGAGGCTGGGGATGGCTGTGTTGTCGGAGTCTGGAGAAATGGGAGAATAAGAGTCTTCCACGAATATCCTGTGTTTCCAACCTGGCTGTTGGCCGAGGTCTGCTGCCCACTCAGGGCCAGGGAAAAGTGGTGCAGGTGTCAGTCCCAGCTCCCCTTCCCTGCCCTCTCCTCCTTGCCCGTCTCCCTTGCATGGCTCTCTCCGATTGGCTGAGTGACCAGGGCTCACATGGTTGTTTTTTTCTGGGAAAGGGGCCTCCTGAGCACATCTCCCACATTCTCATTTTATTACTCAGCTAGACCCTTGTCATCCCTTCCATGTGTATAGAATTCCAAGTTTTCAAGCTAATTTCTTGTATTTTTTTTATGATATTCAAAACAACCATGAAAAATAGTACAGGGCTCTAAGAGGGGCTATTATCCCCTGTTCATAGATGAGGGAAGGGAAATAGAAGTATGAGGGTTATTTTGTCCCTTGCTGGCTACAGAATGTTTTATAGAAACTCTTTCTAGTGTCTGTCCCAAACCCTTAAGTTTTCTGTTTTTATTATTTCCTTGATCCATGAGTTATCTATTTTTTTAATTGACAAGAGACAACCTACAGAACAGGAAAAAATAGTTGCAAACCATACATCTGATGGTGGGTTTAGTTAGTTTTATCTAGTAATTTTCTTTTCTTTATTAATTTAATTGATGCCACGATCCATCTGTCCTGTATCCCTTAGGTGTGTCAGCCCTGGTCTGCCTGTGCTGTGTACCCTCCAGGGAACAAATCCCATCAATCTAATCCACAGAAGGGGAATCTGCAGAATATTCTGCATTTATTATGAGAAATGCTTCTGTCTTGATGGTGTTGACAACTGCATGCCTGTTGGAAGCAGGGCTTGGGGGCACAGATGGTGACCAAAGGAATGAAGATCATTTGGGAAGAGTCTCTTCTTTGACATGTAATAGAGTGGAAGGCACACCTGGACTTTTACGGGGGGAAATGAAAGGGAAATGATTTCCAGGAAAGATGGGTCTTTAACCAGCTCCACCCAGTCCATCTGGGTTAACTCTTAAACACAAGCCCTGCACCATTCACCCGTGGTTTTGTGAACATCATCTGGTTAAGATACTCAGGCCTGCACTTTAATAGGCTAGCGAAACCTGTCACTGTTTGGGTTCCAGCTGTATTTTACTGTTTTTTCTCTGAAGATCAATGTTTCCAGATTCAAACCATGAAAAGTGGATGGTTCCTTGAAGTCACGAGTCATACCCTCGTAGGCCTTGGGCCTCATTTGATCCACAGATGTGTATTGTTTAGGCCACTTGGAATGAAAAAAGAAAGAAAGAAAGAAAAGAGTGAGTTTTCAATCTTTACAAATTGTGAGGTTTTGAGTAAAATTGTATTTTTGGCATCCTTAGAAAAATTAACTTGTCTGAGGCCAGTGGGGTTAAATAATTGCACGTCAGCTTTTGGTCAGGACCAGCTAGTGGCCGGTGGGCTGTGTCGTTTGCAACAGTCCTGTAGGGGTGCTCTGCTCCCTCATCGGTGTTGCTTGCCTAGTGCCTGGGGTGCTTTGAGTTTCCCACCTCTTCTACCTAAAAAAATCACCTTTCCCCAAAACTCTCTTCTTTGAGCATGGCAATGGGCAACATAGAGATAGAATTTGAAGCTCAGGACTTAAGGGAGAGAGAAGGAAGGGTTGGTTGATCAGGAAATATTTTTAGATTGTATGGAACTTCTTTTCTTTTCTATTCCCAACCTCCTTTTCCATAGGTAACTTAATTCAGGCTGGAGTATTACAAAGAAGGGATTGGAGGCGTGCCAGGTTTGTTCCATGAATGACAAGTTACAACAGTGGTTCTTGATCCTGGTGCACAATAAATCCTATACAGCCATTTAGAACACACCAATGCCTGGGCTCCACCTCAGATCAATTGGATCAGAATCTCTTAGTGTGGGATGTGAGCATCAGTAATTTTTAAAGCTCCCTAAGTGGTTGTAATGTGCATCCAGATTGAGAACTGCTGGGTTAGGCTTTTTGACAAGGTGTATAGAGGATCTTTCAGGTCTTGAACTTGAGGACGTTCTTTACTATCTTGCTAGGAAGATGCAGAAGTGCGTCTTAGATCCCAGGGTTAGCTGGTGAGACTTGAGTCCAGATCTCTTTTCCATCAAGGTATTAATAAAATAGTCCAGTCCAACATATAGATTCCTACCACAGTGGCACTAGAGCATTTAGCAGCAAATGTCTTTGGTTTTTTTACCCACTGGCCAAATGCTCCATCTAAGTTCATGGAATTTTTTCAAAACACTAAGGATTCTTTAACTCACATTCTAACTTCCAAAAGAACAGCAGGGATATGTTATCTCCTTCCTCATCCCCAAATAAAATGTCAGAACAAAACAAGACATTCTTTTTTTAGCTTTAAAACAAATCTCAGCAATACAAACTGAGAAATCTTACAGCTATATGTAGGGAAATAGGATCAGCTGACAGCGCTTGTCTCTGGAGCACTAATTCTAGCTGGTTTTCAAATGCTACTTTCCCCTACACAGGTCAGAGGCACATGTGTGAGTAATTCACAGTAAGATGAATAACTGATACGTAGCTAATGGGTACCTCCTGCAATATGCCTTAGAGGTTCCCAATTCTGACATTTTAAAAATCATAATCCCATTTATTTTATTTTATTTCAATAGATCTAGGGGTACAATTGATTTTTGGTTACATGGATGTATATTGTATAATGGTATATCAGGGTTTTTAGTGTACCTATCACTTGAATAGTGTACATTGCTGACCATTCTCTAGGGCACTTAAACAAATAAAAATACTTTGGGCCCCACTTCAGACATACTGCATCAGAATTTCTAAGGGCATGAGGCCTGGGCATCTGTATTAAGAAAAAGTTACCTCCACCACTTCCCACTAGGTCATTTCATATACTGCCAGTGGGGTGGCAGCTGGATTGGTTTGGGGACCGCTTTAAATGCCAGGAGCCTTTTTATATAGTTGGAAAGGTAGTACTATATTTTTCCAGGTAATTTTTTCTCTTTGCTTTTATGAATAAATCAAGTTCAGAAATATGTTTTTAGAAATAAAGAGGTGACCTTGTTTTCCTAGTGGAAATAATATTTCAAAAAATAATATTTCAAAAATTGATGGAATCTTTTAAGAGGGCAATTTGACTATATCTATCAAAATATAAAATGTACTTCCCTTTGAACCAGCAATTCTGCTGCATCTTTTAAATACATTTACACAAATATCAAACATTTATAATAGCCCAAAACTGGAAATAACCTAAACATTTATTAAGATGTTGTTGACTAAATAAATGGAGATATATCTACACAATGGAATACTATATAGTTATTAAAAAGAATAAGTTGGATCATTTGGGGATGAACTATGTATGGTGATATAGAAAAGTATGCATGCATATTATAAGTGAACAAGAGAAGTTGCAGAATAATTTGATTACTTTGATGCACACACATACATCTACATATTCAAACATATAAAAGTACATGTGTAGGTACACATGCACATTCACATGTACATACATATACACTGTTGAACTTCCAAAGTTGGATTCTTAGGCCAAACCCATAATCCTGGGAGCCTCCCAGGGGATAGTCTGTGAATGTCCATTTTAACTGAACAGAGAACTACTGGTTTGGCCATGTTAAGGTACCAACTGGATTGGTTTGGGGACCACTTTGAATGCCAGGAGCCCCTTTCTATAGTTGGAAAGGTAGTACTATATTTTTCCCCCAATTTTTTCTCTTTGCTTTTATGAATAAAGCAAGTTCAGAAATATGTTTTTAGAATAAAAGAGGTGATCTTGTTTTCATAGTGGAAATAATGTTTCAATGACTTTGACCCTATGAATTCTATTTCATAGGCCTTATTTTATTAAATGAACTGCTTTTTCTATTTTATCAGTGTAAAGAGGAACTTTATGATAATGATAATTAATTCAAAGCAATTGTTTAGTTTCAAGAAAGCAGAAGGTTTGAGGAGGTTTCTGTTCTTATAAATGGTGCAGAGGACATCAGACGATGGGCACAAGAGTTTCTCATTTTAATGAAAGGCTGCCACACCCCCTCCCTCCCCTTCTCCATTTCCAGGTGATGGCACACCACGTGTGAGGGGTATGGGAAAGGAAAAGAACACATGTTCATTGAGTGCTAGGCGCTGTGCTTTGTGTAAATTGCTTTATCATTTCTCTGAGTACTTCTGCAAGGAGATTCTACTATTCTCATTTGACAAATGAGGAAACATATTGAGAGATATCTGAGGAGTTTTGCAAGGTCTCATGCAGTTAGCAAGTTTTGGAACTAACACTGGGACTCCCTAGGCCCATGTCTTTTCCACTGCCTCCACCAAACAAATACTAAATTAGTCATTTCTGTGATAATATTATCTTGGGTATTAAAACAACACACAAGTCATTTTGTCAAGATTGGAGAATGCTGATAGCAACCTAAAGTGCTAACATTTTCCTGACCGAATCCCAAAATAATTCCTTTTGTGCAGCTCTTCCTTACATTATATGAAGTGGTAGCAGGTTAATATTTTTGATATTTTCTCCAGTGTATTTTGTCCCTTTGGCCCTTTTCCAATTTATCCTGGTAGACTGGAGGTCTTGCTTGTCTCAGGGGAGGAATATTAGGATAGCAATATTAGTTTACTAGGGCTGCAGCAGAAAAGTACCACAAACGGGTGGCTTAAACAACAGAAATTTATTATCTCAGGGTTCTGGAGTCCAGAAGTCCAAGATCAAAGTGTTGGTGAGTTGGTTCCTTTTGAGGCTATGTGAAAGAGAATCTGTTCCACACCTCACGCCTAGCTCCTGGCAGTTTGTCTGCAATCTTTGGTCTTCTTTGGCTTGTAGATACGTCGTCTTTTCACGTGGTATCTTCCATATGTGTGTAGCTCTGTGTCCAAATTCCCCCTTTTTATAAGGACTTCAGTCATATTGGATTAGAGCCCACCCTAATGACCTCATATTAGCTACTTACATTGGCAACAACCCTATTTCCAAATAAGGTCACTGTGAGTCAGGCCTTCAACATATAGATATTTGGGGGACACAGTTCAACCCATAGCACAATTCCTGACAGGTTTGGGAGATTGAGAGTCAAGGAGACCTGGGCCTCACTTCTCCAGAGGATGACCAGACCCCACTATAGAAATGACCAGGGGGTTGGTGCATTCAGAGAGCCTTGGCATTTTAGGAGAGAGCAGCAGAATCACCCTGTGTGGTTGAGCAAGACCTTGAAGTAGACTGGTTTGAGAGGGCCCAGGATGTCTCCTGAAACCCCATGACAGTGCTGGAATAGAAGAATGTTTGCAGGCACTAGAGGGTCTCCCTAAACTGAGAGCAAGATCCACACAAGAAGAGTCTTTTGGGGCAGGAATAAGAAAGAACAGAGCTGCCATCTGCATGGAAACTTGGAGGAAGAAGAGTGATCTTTATGGCTGTCCCACTGTGGAGAGGACTCAAGCCTTCTCTGCTCCCTCCCCAAGAGGAGTGTCATCTGGATGTGTGCGCATTGGTGAGCCCAGCTTGGCTTGCTCCAGGCGGGGCCAGAAGCGAAGCCTTAGACCTGTTCATGCCATTAGCACTAAAAGAAAAACCTCAGGAGCCAGGACAGAAAAACCTACTGGGGCCAACCTGAGGCTCTGGGGCATGTGCTATTGTCAGACAACACAGAGGAAGGGAAAAAGAGGATGTTTCCAGGGTGGCCAGTTAGTGAAATGAATGGATTGCCCTATCAGCCAACCATTCACTGCACGTCGGGGAAAAGCAAATATGAAGTCTATTCCTCCCATTGTTGTTTATGGGTAGAAACTCTTTCATGATAAAATACCATGAGACACCAGAAGTCAGGTAGATGAGTGCATTTTTCAAATAAAAGCAGACTTTCCTAAACACTGGCCATGATTTTCTTTGTGAATAGGTTTAACCTTAGACCTTCTGTCATCTCGCATTTTTATGCAGGAAATTAATTTCCTCCATCCCCTTGGTCTTTGAAGGAAGAGAAAAAAAATTGAAAAAGTCCTTGGGATTTCAGAAAGCTGCCATATAAACTTTAAAATTAAACAGATGTTGTGTGAATCACATGTAAATTGGAGCCATGGGAACCTGGATCATAAACTGAGTGGGACATTCTGGAGCAGGAGAAGTGGTGGATTTTGGCAATTAACAGGGGCTTCACGGATCAAAAATATCGAATGAAGTGGATCCTTATGTTTCAGCAAGAGTTAGAGAATATTCCAAAGCATACATCCTTTCCAGCGGATTTTAAACTTCCTGAGGGCAGAGGCCATTTCTTTCTCCACGTTCTGTTTGTAGCACCTAGCAAGTACCTTGCACAGACCAGACACCTGAACCATTTACTGAACTCAACCTTCTGGGAGCAAGCACACTGTTCCAGTAGGTAACTTTTATGTGCTGAGATCCCTATAGCTGACCCTAGTTTCATTCTTTACTGTTTTAGTTTAGG
This sequence comes from Cheirogaleus medius, assembly GCA_008086735.1. NCBI lineage: Eukaryota > Metazoa > Chordata > Mammalia > Primates > Cheirogaleidae > Cheirogaleus > Cheirogaleus medius. The sequence goes on along the minus strand of VBSM01003204.1, from coordinate 54,735,551 downwards.
TTTTCCTAAAAGCAGAGCCTGAAGCAAGGACTTGCACATAGAAAGTATGTGTTAGAGGTGATCCCAAGAAGCGGGAGTGAGGGAGAGGTGACAATGAGAGAAGAAAGGAGGGAAAGACATTATGGAGAACTGTCATTGCCTCTGCCATAGGCAATGGGGGGGGGGTGGTTTTGCTGGAACCTCTTTGAAGGGTACAGGATGCCTCCAAAAATTGTCCGTTCCAAGGACAGAGGCTGGAGAATTTGTCCACCCCTCTAGTGGCCCACGTTGACAGAAGGCTTCGAGGCAGAAAGGCAGAGAGAGAAGCATCTGTGTGCACTTGAGTGGGACACTGTTATCCTGAGTTCAGCTTGACAGGGGCTGGCACCAGAGGTAGACCAAGAAGATGTGACATGGGGCACAAGTGTTTCCTCCACTTACTGTGACAGCTTCCCTTCCCCCTTCCTTAGAGGAAGATTCTCTTATTTGACCTGTTCTAGGTGATTAAGGCTTCCTCAGAAAATCTTTTAAATATTAATAAAAACAGATTCACCCTTTAAGTGATTAGTTTTGCCATTTGGAGTAACAGGGTGGGAAACTAGATCAGGGTATCAGAAAGTGAAATCTTTAAAGCATATTCTGCCTCCATGATCCTTAGGTACCTCAGGCACCTTTCCCCTCTATGGGGAGAGATTCCTGGAGGGTCTTTAGATCCCATGCCTGGCCCACTCAACCTCATTACTCTTATTTTCTCTCTGCTTTCTACTGAGATCCTTGGCCATGCTATGACAGTTTCGTTTCTGCCTGTATCATTGCTGATTCAAGTTAGTCACCAATCAATTCATCTGAAAAACCATCTCTCTACTTCCGTACCACTTTCTAGCTGTCACAGGTTGAATTGTGTTCACCCTTCCCCCATCATTGTGTTGAAGTCCTAACGTCCCCACTCAGTCCCTTAGAATGTGACCTTATTTATAAATAGGATCACTGCAAATGTAATTAGTTGAGATGAGGTCATGCTGGAGAAGGGTGGGCCCATAATCAAATATGACTGGTGTCCTTATAAAATTTGGACCCAGAGGCGGGCAAGTATAGACAGAAGACAACATGAAAAGGCTCAGGGTGAAGATGGCCACCAACGAGCCAACAAGAGAGCCCTGGAACAGATCCTTCCTCCACAGTCCTCAGAAGGAACCAACCTGCCAACACTTTGATTTCTTACTTTTAACTTTCAGAACTGTGAGATAATAAATTTCTGTTGTTCAGTCAAGAAGACAATTGTGGTACTTTGTGATGGCAGCTCCAGAAAACAATACACTAACCACCTTTCATGTCAGTTCACAGCCTTCCTCTTCCATGAATTTCAACAGATGCCAGGAGTCAGAAGCCCTGGGACTAGTCCAGGCACCTATCGCTAATGCATTGTATAAATACTGGCAAGGGTCTTAACTTCTTTAGGTCTCTTTCTTCATAGTGCAAAGTAAGGGTAATCACTGCCCTGCCCCTGCTGCTTCAGAGTGGGGATGCAAGGATCAAACAAGAATCTGTATAGAGAGCAGAAGGCAGCTGCACACAGGGGGTGTGAAAAAGAGGAAGGATTTGAATCCTGGTCTGGGAGTCAATGACACCTTGGAGGCTCAGTCCTATCTGCTGTAAATTGAAATTATTCTGAAGGTCCCTCCCAGTTCTCAAGCTCTAGGATTACATGCTTATTATCAATATTTGTCATTTATTGATTCAATAAACATGTACGGTCTGCTCCGTGCCAGGCTTTGCACGAGGCACGAGGGATTAGAGCATGAGTAACTTCAGTTCTGGTCATCCAGGAGCTTTGCTCCTCCAACATTTTCCTTCTCTGTAAATCCCACAATAGCCATCTCCACCCTTCGATGACATATTTTTCTCATCCTTGGAGGAGCAAAAGTTTGGAGAAATATAAAGATGGGAGCAGGAAGGGATGGTTTTAGAGAGAGACTATTTCCAAAGCCATGTTGTTTTGTCAACAGTTAAGGAAGCTGTTGGCTATGGATTCCCCCCATATAGGCCAAGAGTGACATTTTAGTAAAGTTACATCTTCCCAAATGTCCTAGCTCAGTCTGGCTTCATTTTGCTGGCGAACTTCTGTGTTTACTAACAACATGCAGCTGTTTAAGGTGTGGAGAAAGCATATCCTTTCCTGAATTATTTCTGAAAACTCGTATTTGCATTGTAAGTTGTGGCACCATCTTCTTTTTAGTTTTCAATCCATCTTTGTTGTATTTTGCATCATGGACACTCTGTTTACAAGACATATAAACTATCTGTCCTTTATCTCATCCAGGCAAACCTCCTCTATGCATGTCTGTCTCTGTATCCAAATCACAGTGGCTGGACACTGGTCTGGCTCTAGACCCTGAACTCGAAGTATTTCATTTATTCATTCAGAAAATGTATTTTTTAGGGTACTTATACCTGGCTCTCTGGGAATGCAGTAGTGACAAGTCCGGGAAGATTATTGTCTGCATTGTAGGATCCATTCTGTTGGGAATACAGGAAACATATAAAGACACAAGATAAGCTCAGATAATAAGTGCCAGGCAATGTGCTCAACAGTGACAAGGATGTGCCCCTACAACATTAGATGAGGTGTCCAAAGAAGTCCTCTTTAAGAAGTAATTTTTGAGCAGATGCTTAAATGAAGAGCAGTGAGACATAGAGAAATTTGGGGGGTGATGTGTTGTACACAGAGGAAGCAGAAAATCTAGAGAGCTCAAGGAGAGGAGGAATTTTGGATGTTGAAGAAGTCAGAAGGAGGCATGGATAGATTTATGGAAGCAACTGGATTACTAGTATTAATCCAAAAACCTCCCCCCCCCCAAATTCTCTGCTTCCTTTTTGTTTGAATGAGTTCTTTGGACTAATTCCTCATCCTCCCTGCCTATCTCCATTTCACAGATCTGTTACATTGTCTGTAAACCTTGGTCCCTTGAGAGCTGCATTTATTAAACCTGAAGCTAAGAGGAAATATTCCTTGGGATAGTTTGATTTAGTTAGATAAAGGAGAGAAGACGGGATAAAGTGGAAAAAGCAAGCTGAAATGTACCTCAGACAGGAGCAATTTAATTATAAAAAAGGTGAACTCATTTGAATTAGCATGACAAAAGTGGACATTATTGTAAGGATGAAAAGGATGGGCTTGGAGCCCAGTGGCATTAGGTGTAGCTGGGCTTCATGGTTTCAGGCAGCTCCTCCCTTCAGTGTCCTCTTACTGGGGTTCTTGTTCTCTCATGTCTCCTTTTCTGCATGTCTTCTCCGTCATCTTCTCTGCAGCATCTTCCTCTGCAAGCCTCTTGGTTACTTCTCTCCTGTAACTTTGAATTGCACTTGACTTAAGGATGCTATAGTGTCAGGCAGCCAACTTGATCATCAGTGCCCACCTCTAAACCCCATAGTTACTATAGCTCAGTAACTGTAGACTTATTTTCAACTACAAATTCACGGAATAATGACTTTGCTTAGCCCAGTAGGGATCAGATATGTATCTTGGATCGGTTCAGAGGTAGCTGATATGGGGCATGTTCTCTTGTTTCATAGGAGGGCCTCTGTGGCCCATGGGCAGGGCAACTTCTCTAATGAAGTGATATAGGTGAGGATAAAGTCAAGACTCTTTTTAGAAAAGGGGTCATAGGTAGGATGTTCTTGGGATAGGAAGATTCACACCAAGGGAGGAAATGTGGTCTGGAGAGAAAACCAATGAGGAGAAGAAAGAGATTGCATACTGTAGGAGGAAGCATGGTGGCTGTCAAGATATAGGTTTAGATTTTGTGTGACATTTTTAATAACATGCTCTTGTGCGCATGCACACACATGCAGTCCATCTCCTTCTGCAAATGATGTGACACAGCTCTCAGGGAAAAAAAATCTAAATTATAATTCAGAACTGGAGGAAATATTAAGTTTAAGCTACTTTATGCTGCTTTATTTTCTACCTTCTATAAATAGACTATGACTTAATTTTGACATATAAGTCTTCCATGATCAAAATTTAATTATTTAATGCTGCTATGTCACACCAAAGTCCATTACTTCTTCAACATCTAGATAATCTACATTTCCCAGCCTTCTCTGCAGCTAGGTGGGTCTGTGTAACTAGGTTGTGGCCAATGGTATATGGGTACACTTCCCACCCGTGGCCCCTGGAACCATCCCAGTGAATCTCCATGTTCTGTCACTCTTCCCTTGTCTGCCACCTTGATCCTGGAGAACCAGTAGAGGACTCCAAGTTCACAGCAATTGGTTTAGCCACTGGGTGGAAAAATCCTGGGTTCTTAAATGACTCTGTGGAGCAGAGACCCTCCGCAGACTCCCATTAGACTATCACTTGGGTGGGAAATGGATAAAGCCACTGAGCTATTAGTTCTATCCTGACCAATACATTGAGGATGTCGATTTTTTCTGAGGTTTCTGCCTTCTTATTTCATGTATGGCTGAGAAGGTGGCATATTTTAATATAAAACTAATAAATACATAAGATAGAATGATAAGATTGTAATAGAGTAAAAATAACCGCAAAATTATTAGTAACATTTGACACTAAATAAATTATCTTAAAAGTGAAATATCTAGCAATGTGCCTAAGACGTTTATTCTTTGGGGATGACATATAATCCACTTAGTGATTTGTTTTTTGACCATGGAAATTGTTTGCTTTGCACAAGAATGTTTGAATTTCATCAGTCTTAAAGTTCATTCCAAAATGCTAGCGCACTATGTCCTCTTATTTACTAATGTAGTGCAGGGAGAAATTTTCCTAAGGATAAAAATTTAAGCTTTTTCTCTGCCAGACAATTAGCTTTCGGTAATGGAAGTGTAAACAGAAGTACAATTCATTAATGTTTAATTTTTTTTCCCTGCCGGATGACATAGACACATAATGCAGATGGTATATGCAAATCCATCAACACACACACACACACACACAAACACACAGCTATGCTAACATGCCTCACATGGTGGTGGTTGTTTTATTTTGCTGCTTTGAAGTTTCTAACAGTGCTGCGCTAACCTATTTGTTTTGTTTTGTTTTATCATTAATTCTAAATTTGCAAGTTGTAGCATTCTCTAAAAGTTGTAGAGAAAGTTCTGGACCAGAGTCAATGATTCTGGTCTTATCTCTGATCCTGTGTGGCCTGTGACCCGGGACTTGACTTCATCTCTTTGGATCTTAATTTCCTTAACTATAAGAAAAAATTGCACTAAAGAGAATGGGCTTCAGAGTCAGGTGGACCTGGGAGATTGGGCAAATTCTTTAGCTTGTCAAATCATCATTTTCCTAATTTATAACATGAAGATAGTACCTTATTCCTGTCAAGGTCAAGGCAAGCATTAGTGAGAAATATCTGAAGGTCTGGTTCACAGGGGGGGTTTAACTATTTGCTTTCCTTGCCCTGCCCTCTGGATATTGAGAGGTGACCCCTTTCTCCCCAAAGGAGCAGCAAATATAGGAATCCACTCTTCCTTACCCTGCTGGAGCTCAGGCTGTTGTAGCTTTTACAGGCCAGAACTGGACTTCTGTCCTCTTCTCTTAGTGATTAAAGAAAATATGCCTAGAAAAGAAATGTGTTGGAGACATCATTCATCACACACACTGTGAGCACCTGTATCGGGTAATCACCTAGCACTGCGCAAAAGCAGGGATGTGCACACACACGCACACACACACACACACACAATTTGGACTCAGCGTTTGTGAGATTGAATGAGCCATTACATGTACCTTTCTGATCCTTCTTCTTCCTCTTGTATTATATGATACCTTGGGAGATAGGAGGAGAGAAGAGGTAGGAAGGAGAGTGTGGTTCTTGTATTGCTGTGTGATGCTCTGATAGTGTTAGAGTAAATCTACAAGGAATTCATCAGAGAAGCACTATCAAGAAACGTCTTTATAATCCATGACTTATAATATCTTTTTAGGATATTGGTTTCTTTTGGTAAGCTATTAAAGGCAAAGAGAGTAAACATCACTGTTCAGCAGAACTTTTGTCAGTGTGATCTAGAAGTGTCCCAAGTAACAAATGAGCTGATCAGGGTGAGAGTTTCTTGTGTCCTTGTCAGTCCTTGGCCTTGTTACTTTCAGGACAGATTGCAGACAACCCATTCATCATCTTTACCTTCATCATGTAGATGGAGAACAAGAATTTCTTCTAGGAACAGGAAACCTCATATCTTGTCCTGGCTTTGCTACTAACTGGCTTGTAACCTTTAGCTAGTCTTTTAATTTTCTAGCCCTCAGTTTCTACATTTTTAAAACGAGGGAGTTGAACATGATTGATCTCTAAAATCTTTAGTGCCAGCATTATATGATTTGAGCATAGGATTTTTCTTAAGCAATTCCACTACTGGGTATTTATCCAAAGGAAAAAAAAGACACTCTATAAAAAAGACATCTGCACTCAGATGTTCATAGCAGCACAATTCACAATTGCAAAGATGTGGAAACAACCCAAGTGCCCATCAATACATGAGTGGATTAATAAAATGTGGTATATGTATACCATGGAGTATTACTCAGCCACAAAAAAAAATGGTGATCTAGCACCTTTGCATTATCCTGGATGGAGCTGGAGCCCATTCTACTAAGTGAAGTATCACAAGAATGGAAAAACAAACACATGTACTCACCATTAAATTGGTACTAATTGATCAACACTTATGTGCACATATGGAAGTCACATTCACAGGGCGTTGGGCAGGTAGGGCGGGGGGAAGAGGGGATGAGGAAATTCACACTTAATGGGTATGGTGCATGATGTCTGGGGGTTGGGCACGCTTGTAGCTCTGACTTGGGTGGTGCAAAGGCAGCATATGTAACCAAAACGTTTGTACCCCCATAGTATTCTGAAATTTTTTTAAAAACAAAGGATAGTCAAAAAACAGATCAAATTATAGGTAATAGAACTTTCCTTGTTTCACTAATACAGCATTGAATCCTCTGACAACACATTGTGTATGTCCTTCTATCTCTTCTACATTTTGGCATCTGAGCTGTTGTTGTATACGCATCTTCTTTAAGTCCTCTTTTAGATATTTAAAATATCTGATGTGCAAATATTTATTTAATTAATATTCACTTATTGAATGAATCCTGGAAGATGAATTCCTTGCATGTCTTGGTTTTGAAAGCACCCCGTAAGAATTAGAATTCATGAAACACACAGCAAGTTTAACCTAGCCTTTATTTCGAAATCACCTGATATCAATTAGCATTCCTCCAGTTTGGGGCTGATTTATGATGCCCTTGTAAGGCCCTGAAAATATGAAAGCAGAGAAGCAGTATTTCAAAATGCAGCATAAAATCAACAATAAAATGTATATTTATAACCTGAAAAGTATGATTTCATCTTGGAGAATTACCAACCCAATAGCAGTAATAAGCATGATTTTCATTGTACCATATTGTACTTATTAAGCACTTCAGGGGACTTGTGAATAAATCAAACTGTGGGATCAGTTTTGGATATCTGAACATATTTTTAAATATTGTAAAAATGTGGAAAAGTATCACAACTGGTTATCATTTGTTCGTGCTTTCCAAAAAGGTTTTAATCATAAGCTCATTCTTACATCCTCCTACAAGCGGGACTGAGGTCGGAATGGCCCATAAAGTGACGTCCTTTTAATAAATGCAGGTTTAATATGGTCATGAGATAAGATTAGACCCTTCAAAAACCCTATTCGAATACCACTGATTTTGATTTATGCTCATAAAAGTCAGAGAGAACTAGGTGGTTTGGAGGATGCAATGTTATCAGAGAATGTACGGTGATATACATGCATGTTTTTGATTTAAAATTTTAATAAAAATATTCAGTATGGGAAGTTAAGGCATTGAATTGAAATGCCCCAACTTGCTCTGTTTGCTTTATATTGGCTTCCATAAAGTCAAGTCAATTCAGTCAAACCAGTGTTTGTTGACAATGTACAATGTGTCAGTTGCTGTGATAGGTGTGGCAGCTGCAAAGTCAGGAGACTGAAGGGCGCTCTCGTGGGCACAGGTATCAATGTGACAGAGCTGAAGCTCTAGGTTGACCCTGGAGCATGGCCTTCCCAGATTTGGTTAGTATTCTGAATTGAGCTCGATGGTCGTGGATTCCAGTGGGACAGGTATGTATGGCTTGGCCTGATCTGTAGAGGTCAGCAGCCCCATGGGTCATTTTGGCATTGCCCCTGGTTAAGTCCCAGGTAGCAGCAGGGTTAAGCTGGAGAGTGTGGAGTAAGCTGTCTCAGATGGATGGTTCACTTAATGAGAATCCACTCGTCTGTGAGGAGGAGGTTGGTGACAGGGGCATCTCCAAGAAGCTTCATGACCAGGATGAATAAACAAGATAAAAAAAACCCCAACGTTTTATTGACCTTCCTTTTCCACAAGGCTACGGGATCATAGGTTCTATAGCTGAAAGCAAAATGAACCTCTTTTGCTTCTGAGGTATATACAATGGCAGGGTGTAAGGTTCCCAGGTTGCCAGGCGCGGTAGTTGCTCACACCTGTAATCTTAGCACTTTAGGAGGCTGAGGTGGAAGGATTGCTTGAGTCCAGAGTTTGAGACCAGCCTGGGCAACATAGCAGACCCCATCTCTACAAAAAATAAAAAAATTTAGCCAGGCATGGTGGTGCCTATAGTCCCAGCTATTCAGGAGTCTGAGGCAAGAGAATTACTTGAGTCCAGAAGTTGGAGGCTGCAGTGAGCTAGAATTGTGCCACTGTACTCCGGCCTGGGCAATAGAGAGACTCTGTCTAAAACCAAACCAAACCAAACAAAACAAAACATCAGGGAGATCCCAGTAGCATGGTAAGAGACTGGACCCTCAACAGAAAATCAGATTGGGAGGATGTATATTGGATGAAAGTTGGAACAGGGCAATCTAGACTTTTAAACTAAGGGATGTGGACTTTATTCTCCAATAATGGATGGAAAGCCATCAAAAAAATTTGAACAGGAATGTGACATGACAAAATAGCACCTCAGAAAGATTAACCAGGCCACTGTACATATGATGAATGGGTGTTTTAGAGACAGGAGAGGCTGGACAATTTAGGCTTTTGAAATAATCCAGGTCAGGAGCAAGGAGTGGGGATGGGGAAGTGGGAAAAGACAGGCAGAAAATATTAGAGGCAAAAGACGAGGAGATGGGCTGAGCCTTTGATGGAAATAGGAACAGGGTTCGAAGGTAAGATGATGAATTCAGTTTGGCACACACTGAGTTGACCGGTGGGAGGGACATCTGAAGCCAATGACTACAAAGCAGGGAGACATGGAAACATGAAGCTTGGTGCAATGTGATTGAGCACAAGGGCTAACACACAGATGAGGCAGGCAACAGTGCAGCCGTTGGTGCTAAAACTGAAGGTTGGATATTGGTGATAGTGGCAGGATGTATGTGCTTTTCATCCTGATTTTCCTACCATTCATAGCGAATGACCTGAAATAGCAATGAGGCATTTGCCACTGACCTGTAGTATATTCCAGACCCTGCTATTTTGAGACTGAATTAATACAGAGGAATTGGTTTTGATGGAATGATTATTAGTATTTTTAAGCACAGTTATATTTGTCAAACATCTGTTTTGTTTTAGAGAAGAGTCTTTTCCATTGAAATGAATGATGGCTTTAGTATCTTTGGGACACTATTGTCTTCACCAGGAGAAGGGAGAGGCAGCAGCCCCCTGGCTTTGAAAGCTGCCTAACAGTTTGGCATCAGGGAAATCTTCCTGAGTCCCTTCATGAAGATCATCCCAAGAGTAGAAAAACATCATTGGTACATTGTGATAAGATTAGGTCTGGGGATAATGCATCTTCTATTTGGATAATTTTTGGTTTTTTTGTGGTGCAATAACTTTTATCACTCCTAAGTGAAGTTTAACTTTGTGGCCTCATTTACAAGCATAAAACCACATGCAATGAAACACATATTTACTTTCCTGACTACTTCCTTCCTTCGGATTTTCTGGACTAGATTTCCCAATGGTATTGACTTGCTCTCTCTTGATGAATTCTGGTGCTGATGGTCATCCTTCAGCTGGAGATCGAGCTGATGTTTTCCACCAAAGTGCTGACTGGTCTCCACATCATGCATACGATCAGATGAGTTTTAGAGCTGCAGATCTTGAGATGTATTTCTATTCCTTGATCAGTGGCCTACAAAATAGTAGGGACCAGGCCCTGGAGTTGGACCCAGGTATCTTAGCTTCAGTAGTGATATTCAAGGTGCCTTGTTCTAGGAATACCCACAGAAACAGAGTTTAATGATTTGCAGACTTTTAGCAGACTAAGTTACTTCCTCCCTTGTGTCTACCCTGGTCTCCTAGTCTGCAGACCTTGTGGTAAGAAACACCCAACAACCAAGCAACTGGAAGCAAAGCCATGGCAGGCTTCGGGCTTCTCTCTCTTAAGTGAATTCCTTAGGAGAGCCCTTGGGATAAATCCATCTTCTCAGGATGGATAAGTTGATTTTCACACCATAAAACCTTATTAGCTGGAGGAAAGTGTCATGAAAGTAAGGGATGCCATTTCCATGAAAAGAGAAAATCCTGAACCGTAGGAGTCATCTCTTTGAATATTCTGTAACCAATGATGTATTATTTATGCCCCTAGAAATGTATAATATATATTAATTGGGCATCAATTGTGAGATAAGGCAGATAGGATGAATGTGTTCTTTGCATACTTTATGATGGTTGAGACTTATTTCTTGAGTTAGTTTTGTCTACTATCAAAAGCAATTCATGGCCCTAGGGATTTAATACCCAGAAACCTATGGAATTTATAGGAGTAAGTGATTCAATGTGATGCTTTTGGGGCCTGGAAGGTCAGCACTACAGGTGGACATAAGATGCAGGGCCAGAGGGCCTCCTGGAAGTAAAAGCAGCGCTGTTTGGGGAGTGTGAGGAGCACTCTATCAGCTAATAAATACCAACGATGGTCAAATTACCTGGAGAATCCTGATGATAAAGTGTACATCTTGCCATTGACATCATTGCTGTCTTTCAACCATTTTGTGAGTTGCTACCCCTGGGAGGCTGAGATATATGGAAGAAAGCAGTGTCTACTCATAGAATCGGGCTGGGAGCCTAGATAAGACCTTGACCAAAGTTTGTTCATTTTTCTGCCCTCAGGTTCAGTGGTCCAGACAGTTGTGAAATTCCTAAGGCAATGAGCATATTTCTTTCACCTTTGAACCCCTAAAATTTTCTAGTTTCTGACTCAAGTTATTAATAAATATTAATTGGACAAATGGTTAATGTAGAACACATAATCTTTTATTTAAATAAGTCCAAATGATCAAGGCCCTAAAACTTCATTCAGCAATTCATTTTGGTATATCTGACCTAGTTTTTTTAAAAAGCGTTTTGGAACTTACGTGTCTACTAATAGCATGTGTTGAACACTTATTATATGCTATTTATTGGTTAAGGGGTTTACATTGTGTTAAGGGCCTATGTTGTAGGTACTATTTTTATTTCCATTTTTCAGATGAGAAGGTAGAGGATCAGTAGGTCATATAGCTAGAAAGTAGCGGAGCCAGGTGTTTTTGACTTCAGAGGCTACAGTTTTTGTCTGTAGAAAAAACATATTAGAACCAAAATAGGTTTTCATTCATTTAATTGGTTATGCTCCCAAGGCAGGAATATATTCTTATGCATTCCTAATGTTTATTGTGTGGTCCTCTATGGCAATGAAGAACGAGGGTTTGCTTGGTTTAATTACTTCATCGTCTTGAAGACCACTTTGAAGTCATGCACTAGACTTTTTTAACTTAAAGAGATTTGATTTGAAATTTTGGAACTCAGAAGACACAGAAATTTTCATTTTGGAAACTCCAGCCCCTGACATGCCTTCCAGTACATCCAATCTCAGGCTATGGTCCCAAGCAGGGTCATGTGGCATATGTCCACGTAAACACCCCCACCCCGAATACAGATGGTGCACCTGGAATTGTGTGATGTCAACCCTGGTCCCCATGCTGTTCAAGTACCTTCCTGATGTCAAAGGTGCCACACATTGCACCCTCTATCGGTTGCACAGATTGGTTGATTCAAGTATGAACTCCAGCTGTGTATGGGCCTGGACCTGATGCTACACAACTGCAGAGGCGTGGATTGAAGCGCCCTCTGGCTTGTGAGGTGGAGAACTCAGCGGCAGGTGAGGGGCCCTTTGAAAGAGGGATCTGCATCAGAGTCACAAATACACTGTGTTCTACAGAAACAGCTCGCGAGGGGCACATATGTACCATTTGGTGACCATTTCTTTCTACAGTCTTAGAAATATAGACTTTTAAGAGGGGTTTGTAATGTGTTTATATAACATTAGATGTTTCCATGATTGATTGATATTTGTAGAGATTGGGGGCATGGACAGCAATTTTTCAGGGCGTGTTTTTCTTTATGGTCCTATGATAATGAACAGATTCTCACAGGGACTTCGCAATTCTTTTCCACTTACTTTACTCCCACAGCCGATTTTGTGTTACCTGCTGTGTGTGAAGAAGGTGCTCAGGCTTCCTGACCTCTAGGAATTTAAGATATATTTCTCTATCAATGAATAATATTTTTTTCCTAAGAGGTAATTTACTGAAATTTTATGTATTTATTTATACTGATTATTAATATATATGCCACTTAAAACTTTCGTGGACCTATAAGGCCATACGACAATATAACTGAATGACTTCTTAAAAGTGAAAACTCTCCAATGGTGAATATTTCAAAATTTCTAAAAACTATAGAATGCATTTTCATTTGAAGTCCCCCTTGATCTGGCTCTTGGTTTTCTTCTTTCCTACTTCTCCTGCTGGACACTCCCCACATCTCTCCTTGCTCTCCTCTCCTTCCGACGCTAGGAATTTGGAACTTTCCCTTTCCCCTTTATCAGGCCTAAACACATCCTTTAATATGTTTAACTGCCAGAGCTCTATTAGCTCCATCTCTGAACCTGTCAAGCTCTCAGTGGTTAGGCGAGCCTGGCTCTGCACCTGCTCTGCTCCTGCAGAATTCTCTGGACAAACTGAGGTGAAGCTGCCACTTGCTCCTCCCCTTCAGTTTGATAGCCCAACAAAAGTGCTGAGTCCGTGGCCAGGAAAGGGATGTACAGGGATGGTCACGGCAGGCTGTGTAGACCTGGCACCTGCCGCAGCCCCCGTCAGCAGTTGAGTGTCTGGAGGTGGATTGTCATCTTTGGCAACATCAGTGGTATATACTGAAAGCTCTACTGGTGTCTTCTCACTCAGGATGCTGTGAACCATCTCCCTCTAGACAGCTCCTATGTGTTTAAGGAATACAAACTAATATGGACCCAACAGATGAACTATGGACACAGTGGATCTGAAATCTACATCATCTGAATACTCAAAATTTGGAATTTTTTTCTGTACTATTTTTTAAATAGAAAAGGTATAAGACACAGCTGGGTTTGTGAGATGGCCTTGGTGTTCCCTTCTCCTCACTATGGGTCTTTGACCTCTTTAATGAAACAGGGCCAGAGTGTTCAGAGATAATGTGGTGAGGTCTTGGTTGGGTCCTCTACTAAGTCATGGATTCAGTTGCCTAAGGATGTGTGTTATGTTCTGCTACCTGTACGGGATTCCACGGAGCACCACTGTGACTTCTACTTATACCTTGACTCGGGAGCTCTTGAACTTTGCCTCTGCTCTGTGAGGCCTCCAGTTCCCTTTGGCTTCCTATGGGATTGTCTGTTCTTGACTCTGGCATTCCTGTTTTTTCCTCCCATTCTTTTCCTCCCTAAATATTCAGATTCTGCTTCTTTGGGTGTAATAAACTATAAATCTCACATAACTCTGGGGAAAAAATGGAAATTATTGTGCTTGGGGCAAAAGCATTTTAATTTTTATTTGTCAGGAATCAGCAATGCATATTTTATTCATTCGTCTAACAATTCTGGGATTATTGAGTACCTTCTATGTGCCAGAGAACATTCTAGACATTGAGAATATAGACTAGAGAGTGTGCCATGAAAAATTCTGTCTAAATAGAAATCAGTGTTGTTTTCTCATTGTTCTTTAGAAATGTATGTGTCAAAGAGACGTGAGAGAAGAGATTGCCTTCTCTCAGGGCCTTCTTCCTTTCTCCTCTGGAGTTACTCAGCCTGATGATGATATTGAGGGGCCAAAAAGACTTGACATCCTTGTCCTCCTGCAGTGTAACAGTGCATTTGCAGGGCGAATGCTATCTGAAGCCACATGGGAGTACCAGTTTCTCGAGGCAGTATATTTAGAGCATCTCCTGTTTTCCAGGAAGGTCCACATGACAATTTCATGTGTTGTGTTTTTTTTGCGGGTGGGGGGGGGCGCATAGAGGATCAGTCCATTAAGGTGACAACTAAATATGTTTTCATTTTTAAATCTTCTCACAAATAAAAACATATTCTTGTCAAACTAGAAATCCTGAATTTGATTTAGAAAAGTATGTTGGGACATACTGTAAAACGTACATTGAAAATTTTCAGTCCTATCTCAGCACAGCTGACATTTACCTTGATCAGCAATTACGTTCTGACTGTACTTTCCGACTCTAAAAGTTTTCATGGCCAAGTACACTGAAAAGAACCTAGGAGAAGTTCCAATTGTGGGGTTACTTTCTGTCAAAGGGAGTGTTTTTATGGATCTCATTAAAGAACAAGCTTATGAAAAGAATTGGGTGCATTATTTTGCAATAAAATAACTTGAAAACTAGTTTCCCTCCTTCCTTCTCTCACTGTGTATGAACTTTGGCAAAACCAAATGTGGTGGTGTGCTGGATAACAAAAACGGGGCTACAGGTGATCTGGAGAGATCTGCTACCGCCCGGCACTGGTCTTATGCACTTGGATCTTTGTCAGGGGTTGGGATAGAGGGGTTGTAGTTTTTTGGCCTAGTAAGTGATGTGCTTGATTCGCCAATAATGTCAAACCCAAGTGGGCCAAGGCTTGGCTGTGGATTTCACTACCCCCTGCAGACCCACCCAGAGTCCTCTCAAATTGAGTGGAGGCACAGAATTGCTGTCTTTGGTGTGTCCAGTCTGCCTTTCCACGGCACACTCTCTGGCTGCTCTCATTGTTTTCCCTGGGAAAGAAGGAAAGGCTAGTCTCCTTTTCTGCCCCTCAGGAAAGGCCAACCCCTTCTTCTCTCTTCAACTCCCTGCAGCAGCCAACGCCTCAGGCTTGGAAAGAAAAATGAAACCATAAAGGACAGTGACATCTGCCAGAGTGTTTATGCCCACATTTAATGCCTGGCTTGGGTTAGTATAAATTGAATGACCAAGAGGCCTTTTTGTTTGTTTTTCTGATGAAAATTTCTCTTTCTTACTTTTTTTGCTTGGGTGGGGCAGTAGGATATGAGTGGGGAAGTCCGGTGGGGGTGTGGCTCAGAGCTGTATAAACATGGGACATGACCCAGAGTAGAGGTTATACACAACCCCCTACCTTACGCCTCAAACAGAGTTTGTGGAAAATCAAAATAAGGCTTGAAATACTCAAGATAGGACTCACTGAGATGTCTAATATAGGTTACTGGCCTTGATGGATCCAGTGTTAAGTACCAGGTACTATAGGAGTACTTCGTGTACATTTCATTTAATTTTTACAACAACCCTGCGGGGTAGGTACTGTTAGCACCACTTTTCTGGATAAAGAAAATAAAGTTCTGAGCAATCAAATACCTCATCAAGATCACACAACTTCTAAGTGACTGAGCTGGGATTCCTGCTTTCCTTAAAGATGTTTGGATTCCCCCAAGGAGGATCTCATAACCCTGTTAATAGAAATGCCAAGATACCCCTGAGTATGCTGACCGTAAGCGTCCAGTGACACATCCCTGACGCTGGCTGACAGTTGGCATTGCTGAAGAGAATGGCTCCGACACTAGGGTAGAGGAAAGCAGGCATTAGAGGAGCATCTATGATAGAATTCAAAATAGGCAGTGCCCAGGCAGAGGATCTTGTACAGTGTCCTTTCATACCTGGGGTCCCAATCTTCTTGTGAAGAGAATTCTGAACAGCTACTTTTGATTTTCCTGAAACCTTAAAATCCTAGGGACATCGGGTCCCGGCGAGGCAAGTGTCTGCATGTGAAATGCTGATGTTCAGGTGCGTGTCAGCTGCGTGGATGTGCAAGGGTACTGAAGCTGGTTGGAATACTTTTGCATCCAGGACACCCAGCAAATCTCAGAGAGGAAGGCCTCTTGGCCAAAATCTATATCCCGGGACAGAGAGACACTGGTAGCTACTAGCAGATGATGCCAAGATATTGGTTAGAAACCCAGCTTTATACGCTTACTCATTTGACAAACCCTGAAAACTATGTCATGTATATATGGATCAGAAAACACAGAGACAGTGTGTGAACTCTGGGAATAACTTGGCAAAGGCTGAGGATATTTCAGAAATTATTTCAAATAAAGTGTCAAAGTTAGGCTTACAAGATACTTGATTGAATACCTTCATGTTCATGCAGTTTAGAATAGGCTGCTCAGCAGGGAACTGACTACTCTACATGAGAAAGGGTCTCTGCTCTCTTGCTGCTCAAGATGTGGTCCATGGCATCAGCATCCACTGGAAGCTTGTTAGAAATGCAAATTTCAGGTCCTGTGTGAGACCTACTGAATCAGAGTTTGCATTTCAAGAAGATTCCCAGGCGTTTTGTATGCACAGTGAGGTTTGAAAGCTACTGTGCTAAAACCTATTAGCCAGCAGCACAGTATACTTAGGATATTGATCCGTGGTCTAACCCTGGCTAACACTGGAACCTTTTGTGCAGCCCACCCCAGACCAACGAAATCAGATTCTTTTGGAGCAGGGCCCAGGAGTTGACATTTTAAAAAGTGCATAATGTATATCTAAGGTTGAGAATCCTCTGATTTAGATGGTGATGCCCTGTATGAGTGTGGGAATGTTGCCTTATTGATTGGAGTTGTGAAAGAGTCAGCCCTTGAGATGGTACTTCTCAACACGTTTGTTAGTGACTTAGAAGAGTAAGTATGAAACATACTGATTCCATCTGCCAATGACAGGGGATTACACAAGATTCCTAGCTAACATCCTGAAACTCATCAGGACTGAAATATTATCAGTAAGTGACTGTGACAAGAATGGAGAAAGTGTGGACAAGTGTAAAGATCCTGCCTGTTCCTAGAGGATGCCCATCCCAGCATATTGGAAAAGTATCCAGAGGTCAAAGTGAACCACAAGTGAAGAATGACTTGGCAATGGGGGACTGTGATTAAAAAGGCAGAGAAAAATCAGAGTGTGTGAAACAGAAAGGAGAAGGAAATTGCTACATAGCCTTGTGCTGGTGCTTGCCATTGGTTAGGACTTTCTGCAGCTTCGTCCAAGTTAAGGTGCTGGGATTGAAGTGCAGTTAAGATGGACTTTGGATGCTTTCAGGGGACACTAATAAATCTCAGTTGTGAAGAAAAGCAAAAGAGGTTGCCTTTATTTAGTGTGCTGAAAATAAGACTAAGGAGAGAACTTAACATTTTTCAAATGCAAGAAAAAGTGCTTTTGTATGAAAGATGATGATTAGTTGTTCTCTTTTACCAGAAGGAGTAGAATAGAGAATAGACATTAGAAAGAACTTTCTTCCATGAAATGTGAGCAGGCTCTGAAAAGGGTTGGGGAAAAGAAACCTATATATACTAACGTTGCTTTGGAGCTCAAGAATGGTCATAATAAGCTATCTGGAATGCAAGGCCTCCTACCAAAGGGTGAGTAAAAACCTCCTGTAACTTGCTCTTTCCATTGAGAACGTGAGACTTTGCACTGGAATTTTGAAAACAGTCACCATGTTGACAAAGTTCGTGCACTTTGAATCTCCTAAACACCTGAGCCAATTTGATGTCTGCATATCCAGTCTTAGCCAACTAGGACTGTAAGAAACTTCTTTATCCTGATAAAGGGCATCTAAAAATGACTTTCAGCAAACATCAGACATGATGGAAAACATTAGAAAGCAATTATTTTTACTATTAATATTATTTTAATTTGATAAATGACAATTGCATACATTTATGGGGTACAATGTGATGTTTTGATATATGTATACAAATGTAGAATGATTGATTCAAACTAATTAACACATTCATTGCTTCCCTAATCATTTTTTGTAGTGATACCTTTGAAATTTGCACTCTTAGCTATTTTGAAATATATGCTACATTATTATTGGATATAGTCACCCTGCTGTGAAATAAATTAAAAAAAGTATTTCTCCTGTCTAACTGAAACTATGTACCCTTTGATCAACAACTCCCTATACACTCCCCTTCTCCCCATCCTCCCCCACCTCTGGTAACCAACTTTCTACTTGTATGAGTTAAAGTTTTTTAGATTCCACATACAAGTCATATCATACAGTATTTGTCTTTCTGAGCTTGGCTTTTATCACTTAGCATAACGTCCTCTAGGTTCATTCATGTTGTCGTAAATGATAGAATTTCCTTCTTTTTAAAATAGCTGAATAATTTAATTGTATATATGTACCAGATTTTCTTTATCCATTTATCTGTTGATGGACGCTTAGAGTGATTTCATATCTTGACTATTATGAATAATACTTCAGTGAACATGGCAGTGGAGACATCTCTTTGACATACTGATTTCAATTCCTTTGGATATATACCTAAAAGTGAGATTGCTGGATGATATAGTAGTTCTATTTTCAGTTTTTTGAGGAAGCTCCTTACCATTTCCCATAATAGCTGTACTAATCATTCCCATCAACAGTATACAAGGGTTCCCTTTTCTCCATATTCTTGCCAACGTTTACCTTTTGTCTTTTTGATAATAGCCATTCTAATAGGTAGGAGGTCATATCTCATCGTGATTTTGATTTACATTTTCCTAATGATTAGTCCTATTGAGCATTTTTTCATAAACTTGTTTGCCATTTGTATGTCTTCTTTTGAGAAATGTTTATTCAGTTCCTTTACTCATTTTATAACTGGATCTTTTGTTTCCTTGCTGTTAAGTAGTTTGAGTTCCTTATATATTTTTGGTATTAACTCCTCATCAGATGTATGGTTTGCACATGTTTTCTCTTACTCTGTGGGTTGTCTCTTCACTTTGTTGATTGTTTCCTGTGCTGTGCAGAGCTTTTTAGTTTGAGACGGTCTCATTTGCCTATTTTTTGTTTTTGTTGTCTGTGCTTTCAGGATCATATCCAAAAAATCATTGCCTGGACCAATGTCATGCAGCTTTTTTTCCTATGTTTTCTTCAAGTAGTTTTATAGTTTTATAATTTCAGGTCTTATATTTAAACCTTTAATCCATTTTGAGTTGATTTGTGTACATGATGTGAGATAAGAATCCAGTTTCATTCTTCTACATGTGGATGGTCATTTTCCCCAACACTATTTATTGAAGAGGTTGTTTTTTGTCCATTGTGTGTTCTTGCCAACTTTGTTGAAAATTAATTGACCATAAATGTGTGTATTTATTTCTGGGCTTTCTATCCTATTTCAGCGGTCAATGTGTCTGTTTTTATGCCAGTCCCATGCTGTTTTGATTATTACAACTTTATAATATATTTTGAAATCAGGGAGTGTGATCCATCCACCTGAAAACATTATCTTTAAAACTGTGAATGAGATAAAGTTGCCTCTATCGCCACTACTATTCAATTGTATTGGCATTCCCAGCCAACATGTAAGACAAGAAAAAGAAATTCAACATATGTAAACATTAGAAAGAAAGAGATAAAGCTATAATTCACAGATGTGCTGGATATTTTTTTAGAAAATCCTAATAAATCTGTAAATAAATGACTAGAATTACTAAGAGAGTTCAGTGATATTGCTAGATATAAAAATAAATTTAATAAAATATGCCACATTTCTATACACCAACTACATTTGAAAACTAGTTTTGAAAAGATGGCCTTCATTATAGGATAAAAAGACTAAACTACCAGAGTTTTGCTTTCAGTAACAGCTGACAAGGATATCTTAGATCAACCCTCATAGAAAAGCTGGATGATGCAGAAAAAGTAAATGTTTGAAGATGTATAGATCTATGTAAGCAGTGAAATTTTCAGGGCCAGGACCTAGAATAAAAGGGAAGCCATAAGAGAAGTGAACTTAGCTTTTGGGGGTTGCTTTTCATCTCAAGGCAACTGCAGATTCTGAAATCCAAAGCAATGCTGAGAAATCCAGAAGCTGACCAGGGCTTCGGGCAGTCTCATAGGGATGAAGGGACAAAAGGCAGAGCTCAAGGCCCATTGAGGAGGAGGTGCTCTGATAAACACTCCAAGCTTTCAGTTAGGACCCCAGAGGACTACACACTAGGAGTAAGAATAAACCTCAACTAGACAAGTCCTCACAGGACTAGTGTGTAAATTAGCTTAATCCTGATTGGATTAAAGTGATATGCCCTTACCTTAACTGCCTACAAAATTAACTACAAAATTAAGTCCTTTCTGGAGGATGATATCATCATCCAGCATATAATATTACCTTTGTAATTTATCCTACAAAATGTCTGGGGTGCTATCAAAAATAACCAGGTATACAAAAAGACAAGACCTTGACAAAAAAATAATAGAAAAAAATACAATACAGGCAGACTACGCAGGGAGGTCCAGTTATTAGAATTATCAGGTATAGGCTTTAAAATAACTGAGATCAATATATTGAAAATATTAAAAGAAAATATGAACAATATTGGCAAAAAGTGGGAAATTGAAAAAAAGAGTCAAATGGAAATTCTAAAATGGACAAATGCAATACTAAATTTAAGAACTCAATGGATGTATTTAACATCAGACTAGACAGAGCAGATGAAAGAATGAGCAAACTGGAAGATAGATCAGAATAAAATATACCTACTGAAGCATAAAATGGAAAAGGGTGGACATGGACAATTAGAAAGAGAATAAGAGACATATCAGACAGAGTGAAGATGACTAACAAAAATTGGTGAGAGACCATGTGGCAGAAGCAGTATTTGGAGGATGGCTGAGAATTTTCTAAAACAGATGAAAGACCTTAAGCCACAGTTTCAAGAAGTGCTGTAATTCCCAAACAGGAAAAATAAGAATAAAATCATACCTGGGCATGTGTTCCTGTCTCTTTGGCTCCAATTTGTATTTTATTTTTTTGATTAGCTGTCAGTCTTGCTATTGCTCCTGTGAAGGTACTACATCTTTGTCCAGTGATTTGCCCTACCCAATAGGTGGTTATTGGCATAAGGGGAGAAAATAGAATTGAGAGATCAGATTCTATTCTTAAATAGAATAAAGAGATCAGAAATGGACCCACGAATACATGGAATTTATTATGATTATTTGGCAGAGTGGAAGAAAAAGTATGTATTTTTAATAAATACTGTGCAGACAACTGGCTATATATTTGGAAAATAAAGAACTTTAATTCCTTGCTCACATAATATTCAAAAATTAGTTTCAGGTACATGAATGACCCTAATATGAAAGGCAAGACTATTTTGAAATTAATATAGGAAAGAATCATTGTGATATCAAGGTAAAAAAGGATCACTTAAACAAAAGCATAACCAATAAAGGGAAGTATTGGTTAAAGTCAGCTACAGTTGGAATTTTTGTTCACTAAAAGACATCAAATTAAAAATTTCTGTTCATTACAATACACCATATATTGAGTAAAAATATTATCCAGAATATACAAATTCCTACTGATTAAGAAGAAAGAGAAAGAACATTGTAGCAAAATAGGCAAATGAAATAAATAGCAATTTTAAAGGATCAATTTTACATGACAAATGGAATGATGGTCAATTTCATTACTAGTCAAAGAAATGTAAATTAAAATCTACTATTTTATACTCAGTTATCAGACAAAATCAAGTGTTAATGAGGAAGGACCTGGAGAATTCTATTCCACACTGCTGTGGGGTATAGCAACTGGTGTAACCATTCTGGAAATGAGTTTGGCAATGTTGAGCCATGAGCATGCCCTGTGACCTACCAATTCCATGACAAGGTATCTAAGTTGGAGGAAATCTTGCATGTGTATACAAGGAAACAGAGATATTCATAATGGCATTTTTTATTGTGAACAAAAATATATAACACATATATATTTATATAAGTTATATATATAAATAATATATGTAATATATAAATAACCCAATTATTCATCAATAGAGAGATATAGCTCATACACTGGAGTCCTATACAGCCACGAATATGAAAGAACATGTATGTGTATCGGCAGAGACCGAGCTCACAAACATAATATTGGATACAAGAAGAAAGTCACTAAAGAAGAACATACTGCTGTAATTCCATGATTGTAAAGTTCAAATGTAGATAACTAAACTACATATTGTTTAGGGATACCTGCACATGTGGTAAACACTATAAATTATAAGCATTCAATGTGATAGTTACCTCTAAAGAAGAGGAATGGGTTGCAATCAGTGATGTATAAGTGGCTTCTGGGGTGTGGTAATGTTCAGTTTCTTGGAATGGATGGTAGTTGTCCATTTTAAAACATACTGCAGCAACATCTCTCCTCTGTGAGGGGCTGGATGACTTTGCCCAGTGAATCACCTACATCCTGGCAAAGGATGTGCATCTGAGTGAGTTGAATTTGTTAAACCAAATTTGGTTTTAGCCGAATCTCCAGTTGCTTTCCTTTGAGCGCACTTTTCTTCAAAATGGTCAACCCATGCTCATTTGAAAACAAATCTAACTCATGACATTTCAAATCATTGATGGCCCAATTGCTGAAATCTGATTTTGGTACTGCTACTTGTTTCACGAGGTCTTTGGAGACTATTTAGGAGACTATTTAAAGTTATTTTCCTTCGGCCCAACCCAATAAATTTGAAAGATGTGGGATGAATCAGTTTTTCTAAGCTGAAGCCCCATCCAAGGTCAAGTTATGCTTTCCTCACTGTTTGGATTCCGTGAACATCAAGGTTTCACCCTCCTGCACTGCATGTTGTTTTGTATCAATTCTCCTGAGTCCCCGGGAAGAGCCTTCTGTTCAGCTGCAGGAACACAGGACAGTTCCTACCCCGAACTTTGGAAAACTCCCTCTGAAAGAATGAGTGTCCCACAGTAGCTTTCAGTTCAAAGGTGACCCTTCCCTACCCTCCTAAGGTCATCTGCTGTTTGTACAGGCTACCGGTTCTTTCCCTAATTGTTTTGAGTAAATGAGGGTGAAAACCTGGAGGCGGTATGTGGGATGGGGTGGGAGAGGCTGAGTTTTCATGGAGACTCAGTTTTATTTATCATTTGTTTACCCCTGTCTATTCCCCTGTCATCTTTAATCCTCCCAATAAACCTTTCCCCAGCTTGGTAAAATATAGTGGATTTCCACATTTCTTTCCCTCCTGGTGTTTTGGTGCTAGGATATACTTTGAACAAAGTATGTTCATCTCAAAAATCTGGGAAGGAGAGTAGGTTCAATTGCACCCAATTGGGTGAGGGGAGGGGTGAGTATTGGGAGAAGGGAAAGATTGTTTGTGTTTTCCAAAGAAAGCTGCAAGTGCTTCCTCTGAAATCCTTGGCGAATAACCCTTGCTTATTTCCTTCTGAACATTTTGTGCAGTACTGTGGTGGCCTTTATTATGCTAGCAGCAGTAGTGGCCACTGGGGTTTCTAATAAGGAGGAGACATTGCCTCATGGCCTTATGCATTTCTGGAGGAGAAGGAATGTAAACTGCTTAAGCCCCCGTGTCCCCACCTCAGACCTTATTATGGCCTGACAGCTGGGAAAAGCATAGGAAGCAATTAAAACACCCTGCATCAGTCACAAAAGAAGAGCCCAGCCCCAGCCCTCAGTGAAAGAGCAGATCTGCAAAAGAAAGAAAGGAGGGAGAGAGAGAGGGAGGAGACAGAACAGTTTTATGTTTATGTGTGGCTTCTGAGGCTTTGTGGTAGTGTGTACCTCTGGATTCATTTGGGGTTATTTATTTACATAGATAGTGTTTAAAAAATGGGAAGATCCTACCCAAGTACTTGCCCAATTAACTTTAACACCTGTCTGGTTGGAAACAGTTTGTAAATGCATTAATTGAAAGGGCCCTGTGTGTGTGTGTGTGTGTGTGTGTTTGGCTGGGGTGGGGGAGCAGTCATTCTACAATCCAGAGACAGAGAGGAGAGGGAGGAGGGATGGAGCCCTGCAGAGACCATTGGAAAATCATCATCCTGGATGGGGCCCCAGGGCCTCTTCTCTCCCTGCCCCAGGGGCTTCTCTGCTGGGACCTCCGGAGGGCAGAGAGCCTCTGACAGCTAAATCACAGGCTGCCCCTGGCAGGCTCTTGTTTTCGCTGGGGCCTGCTTCTGCTTCAGAGCCTAATGGATTCTGGCTCTCCCTTTTCCTCTTCAGAGGCCTACAATCCGCACCAAATGTTTCACATTACTCAGTGTGAAAAACCTCCTATTCTTTCAGATTTTTTACAAGTTCATATATCCGTGGAAACCCGATATTCCATATTTCATTCTGCTTTGTGGATGTCATTGTGAGGGATGCAGGTTCACATGCAACAGGCCTCTTCTGACTTTGATCAGCTTGACCACAACTAATTGTAAATGGAGAACAAATGAAAGAAATATTTACAAATTTCATGGGAATTCAGGCGGGGCCTAAGCCTCCCCTAATGCCTCCATTCACAGTAAATGTTTATTGAATACTTTGACTTTACCGTGCACTTCAATATTTATATAGTATTAGGTTCTAGCTTGTTCTGGGGAGATCCAAAGAGTTAGTAAAACGACCTTCCCCTTCTCTGCTTTACCCCCTTCTCTTCTGCAAACTTCCTTTCTTTGGCATCACAAAATCTGCTGCTGCCTAAAGAAAACCAACTCGGATTCCAAAGCTACAGCTGTAAGAAGGGGAAGGAGAAAAAGAGAGGGGTGGGGGAAGCTAGAAAAAAAAAAGACCGTAAAATTTAAAACAAATTTTGAGTTGCATAGTCGAGTTGGGAAAAAAATCAAATGAAAATGTTCAAGATTTGTTCAAAATAAAGTCATAAATGCCTGGAGCCAAGTTAAACAGCTGTTGGGTCAGGCAGGCTAAGGCCTGAGAGGCAGCACCAGCTAAGAGCTGAATATTACGCAATTCATCAGTGCTTGCCTGGTTATAAAGAAACACGGAAAGCCCTGTTAGAAGATTTCAGATTTAGGTTTTTCCATTCCTAAGCACACTATTCCAGAAGAAATTTTGTTTACCCGGAACCAAGCTAAGCTTTGTGACTCCCCCCTGGAGGTTTTGGAGAGGGGACACTCGATGACTGGGAAAGGGTCAACGGACTCCCTCCAGCTCCCTTGCCTAGTGGCGTATGTTGGAAGCCCCATCAGATGCCGCCTTCTTCCCACTGCTGTCCTGAGCTGCCTGCACTTCCAGGGTGCCTTAGACAGATGACAGTGCAGATGCTAAAGGGAGGAGAGGAGGTGACCTCTGTCCAGAGAGTCCTTTTGCTATCACCTTCTTGGATGGCAAGTGTGTCTGGGGTCTGACAACTTCGTCATAATAAATGCTCTAACAACTGCTCTTTTAATTAGGAACATTTCACGTCTGTGTCTGCTATACACTGGGCCCATTTCACCCCAGAAGTCGTAAAAGTCAGGCTAGATTCTGTTATCTGTGGAGGCTGGCTTAACCTGCCATTCCCCCTCTTTCTGCCCAGACATGAAAGGCAAGATGCGAGGATCACACAAACTGGAAGGTGAGTGACCCTAAACAACCCCAAACGTCTGATGATGGAGGTGCATGTGGAGAAGGGTGGTCGGAAGGGCCTTAGGATAGATGACTTGAAGCAGAGAGCAGCAGATCGAATGAGAAACGGAATGTCGGAGAAGGCCAGCAACAAAGCTGATACAAAATGGGCACTTTATTAGTACAGATTTCTTTTTAAAATCAAATTTTAATTTTGCTTTTTGAGAAGTCATTGATTTCACCAAGTCAATAAAGACATTTTTATGAGCACAAAAATCTGAAATCAGGATTATAGATTTTTTAAATCATGCCTTTTTAAATCATGCTTTGGTTTCACAGCATTGAGATAATCCTTCTTCATAAATTTCAGTAGTTTCAAAAATGAAATGTTTCAATGTTTCAGTTTGCAATTTCAAGATTATTTTTAATTAAACTGATCTAAAACCTTAAAGGAGGACTATGCAATATTTTTGTTTCAAAATGCAGCTGCTGATATTTAACATTAATAGTTATAAAAGTCACATAAGCACCCCAAAATTGTAAGTGGTGAAACTATATGAATACAACATCATGATGAAACATGTAAAACGTTTACTTGTTACTGTATAACTTACTATGACGTGTTGATGAGAGAGTAGCTGACTGTTAATTAAGCACAATCCAAACTTTCAATATTAAGAATATACTGATTTGTCTATTTTTATATCAGTGGACATTCACAGGTCTGCTTTTTTTAAAAAAAGTGCCTGGTCACACATATTCTACTCAAAGACCTGTCTACAAAAGTTTCTTCATCATTTCTTATGCTATAATGTGTGACATATGTGGACATTAAGTAAACATATCAAGCTGTTGGGAATGAATTTTTACTAGTGATGGGCATCAGAGTAGGATGGGAAAAAGAAGACTATCCATTCCTGCGGTCTTTCCAGCCATAGTCCCAGACTTCCAAATCCAAGGAAGGGCAGGAAAAAGATCTGGCAAAGAAAATAGTTAACCAAACTTTTCTAGACATCTTCTGCAGGGGGAATCTCTCTCTCTCTCTGACACTGTCAGAGAACATCACTCCACACAGCAGACCTTGATATGTTACCTCCCAGGTGACACCATTTCCTGAGAAGCTGTCTTCTCCTCACCCAAGGCTTCCAGTTGTGGAATTCTCAAGCTGTCCTCCTGAAGACCTCTCTTTCTCTTTCAGGGCTTAAGGGGACACAACATCATGTTAAGGACGTCCCAGGCTGGATGGAGGAGGGCCAGGCACCCTTCTGCACCACTCTGACCCTCTGGTTTCATTGCCGTCCTTGGTATTGAGCAGGACTGAATGATCATCAATAGATCAGTAACTGGGTTGTGCTAACCTCTAGGAATCAGTCCCCAAAAATCCCAAATCAGGTTACACTGGCCTGAGTAATGTCCTCCTTCTTGTTCTTCTTCCAATTGTCTTCTCTCACCTCTGGAGCTGCCACCTCTTGTCCCCAAGAGTCCTAGTCCTATTTTTCTCCAACACCCTCTCCCCATCAAAACATGCTGTTAGAGCCCTGTTTACCCTTAAATGTAACTGGGCAATAATAACAAACTGTTTTCCCTGTTAAAGATGATTTTCATTGAGGGAAACAGACAGAGCTGGAGTGGTGGACAGACGCAGCAGAGCAGGGGAGGTCGGGAGACCTCACTGACCACAGCCATGCGGCTGGGCCTTGCCTGCAGTCAGCTAGAGAGGTGGGGGTCTTGGCGAGTAGGGGAGTGCTCTGTAGGTCCACAGGGCAGCAGTACATGGTGATTAAGAACCTGGATTTTGGAACCAGGTGAGCCAGGTCCAATCCTGTCTCTGCCACTTGTTAGCTGTGTGATGATGGGCAAGTTTCCTAGCTACTGTCTATCTTGGATTCCTTATCTAAAAAACAGAGCTAGTAATAGTGCCTACCTTGTGGCATTGTTCTGAGAGTTGAATGAGTAATATGCAAAGAATGTTTAGAACAGCACCTAGCACATAATAAATAGTACATCGATAATAGTTATTTTTATTATTCCAGGAGGCAAGAGGTATTTTCTTTACTAGAGCATTCATTAAACTCCTGCTTCCATCCTAGCAACAGAAATGTTTATTGAAGTTAAATTTCTTTCCTTTGTTAAGGAGATCCTCTACTTTAGGGCCTTTCCTGGACTAACAATCCTATTAATTTACATTTAACACTCAGGGGTTACTGCTATGTTTTCATGTAAATGTTTTAGTTATTTCTTATGAATTTTAAATTCAATACTATATGTATTTTAATCATATATGTATTTTAAATATGTATTTCCCTTCTTAAGAATGGAGGGTGGGGAATTCACCTACAGTGCATTTGTAGAAGAATGCTCAATTAGAAAGATCTTCAAACTTACCTTAGCAGCACAAATATCCTTAGATCAATATTCTTCAATGTACCTTAGCCAAGAAAATGGCCTTTCCCCTAATTATCTGTTTTAAGGTGGAGATCAGAATTTTTCAATGGTCAGATATCACATAAATTGTTCAGAAACAAAATTAGATCCCTTGTTAATCAGTATTACTTAATGGAAGCAGAAGGAGAAAATTGTGGACAATTGTGGAGGAATGTTATTTACCTTTCCTATGTAGGAATGTGTCTGGACTTCCACGAACGAGGGGTTGAAGACACTTATTTTACTTGTAATTTGAGCTATGAAAATTATCCTATGTCTAAGCGTTCTTCATGCCACCAGAATTTTTTTTTAAACCACAATTTAAAGACGAAAAAGAAAACTAGCAGCTTGCAAATTGTACCTCTTTGCACAAATGGACCACATTCCAGAACAGGGGTTTCTGGGACCCCATCTACATTAAGCTGACCAAAATAGTGGTGACCCATTGACAATAGATCTCTTTATTGTATTGTTTTGACACAGAACAAGTGACATTCCTCAGGCCCCTTTTCATGTTACAGTCTGCCACGAAATACGTCTGTACTCTTTTTACCTGCAGAACTGGGTTATATCAACTTCATCACTTTTAGGCTTATCTGATGGCAAAAGAAAATTGATACTGGTGGGGAGGGTAATGACAACTTGGTTACCAGACAACCATTCCTCTCTGTTTATAAGTTCTTTGAGGAGTTTCTGCTTAAACCTGGGAAAATGTTTATGAGCAATGATATACCAAATTTCCATGAATATATTTATATAATAAAAACAGGAAAGGATGCACATATTTGCTCTTTATATAATATATATTATGTACTCATGCAGAGATTAGCATTATATCATGCTTATGTGTACATACAGGTTTGTGTATATACCTGTTCATGTACTATAATGTGACTCTATATATGTGTATGTTTATGTGGATATATGTCTGGTTGAAACACTTTTCCTGACATTCTGAAAACAGTGCATATGTGACTATAGAGTGAACAAAGCCCTAAACCCATTGATTGTGTGGATACTGTTTATATAATATGTAAGTCCTACAGTACTCTTATATATCAGAATTGCTGGAAAAGGGAGACTTTCTTAGAATATCTTTTATAATATTCCTTGTGACATCATGATTTAATTGTCCTGGTGTTCCAGCAAGTGTTAACAACAAGTGTTACAGCCAATGTTACAGCAATTGACCGGGGAAAAAACTGAGCGGCACACGGAGAGTCGGAGAACAGCCTTTATTCCACCAGCAGGCTTAGCATACCACCAACTTCTGGGCTCCTCTTCCTTGCTCTCCTCCAGTTTTTATACCCTTGGTAGGATTCAAAAAGCGTCCAATCAGCAACAAGCTTTAACATCCAATCAGCAACAAGCTTTAACATCCAATCAGCAACAAGCTTTAACATCCAATCGGCAGTGGGATTCAAAAAGTATCCAATCAGGATCGCACGTGCAGCATGGCCTAGGGCGAGGGCCTCACCCGCGGGCACACCCGCGTGTGCGCGCACACACACACTAGGAGCCGGAGGGCAGGGAGGCAGCAAGCGGCTGCAGGCGCCCAACGGTCGGTCAGAGAGGGGCGCTGCACTTCAGAGAGGTAATGACCATTTTCCCTGTCACTGGAATATAGCATGAAATATATTTTAATCGTCTTTTCCCCCTTGAACACTGAGAAAGTTATAGGCTCTGCCAATAGCAAGGAAACAAGGATCTGTTGAAAATGAGCCATCTATTTTATGTGTTTTATGAATGATGACACAAGCATTATAAATATGCAGTAATTATATACACTAATACACACATTCAATATATCCAAGGTTTCTACTGTGAATATTTTTTAGAATGCTTTTCTATAGTTACATCTACTATCTATGGAAATTGTATCTTAGCTGTAGCCTTGGATAAATTTCAAAGAATCACATATCTCTGGAAATGAGTCCAGACTCCATTGATATAGAAATGGAAAACTGGCAGTCAGCATGCCAGATTTTGCCTGCAGTTGGGTTTTGTTTGGCCATTCAGTGTCTGTGTGTGTGTGCATGTGTGTGTGTGTGTAATAGCTTTAAGGAGGTATAATTGGCATACAATAAACTGCATATATACTATATGGTTGGATATGTTTGGATAAAGGTATACACCTGTGAAATCCATCATTTGGATAAAGATATACACGAATAAAACTATCATTACACTCAAGATAATTAACATCTTCAGCACCACCAAAAGTTTCCTAATGCCCCTTTGTAAGCCCTCTTCCTATCCCCAGCCCCTTCAAGCAACCACTGAGCTGCTTTCCAGTCATTATACATTAGTTTGTGTTTTCTAGAATTTTCTATGAATAGAATTGTACAGTTTGTAATTTTTTTTCTGTTTGGCTTCTTTTACTCAGCATAATTATTTTGAGATTAATCTAAACCAGAGGAAATTTCTCCTCTTTCTTACTCCTCCTCCTTACTTCTAGAAGTCTTATCATTTAGGTTTTACATTAAGGCCTCTATCCATTTTAAGTTAATTTTTGTACATGGTCTGAGGTATAGATGAGAGGTTTTTTATATATATATATATATATATATATGAATGAATATCAAATTGTTCCAGCACCATTTGGAGGAAAGACTTACCTTTCTCAGTTGAATTCCCCTGGCACTCTTTCACGCTGGGGCACTTAGAGGGCTCACCTCATTTTCCATTTCTCAGAGGCCACTGTCCTTTGTTGAATGATGTCTTGTGTCTTGAAAACCATTGTTTCATACAGTTTGTGTGTGTGTGTTTTATTTATTTTATTTTATTTTATTGTTTTGAGACAAAGTCTCACTCTGTTGCCTGGGCTAGAGTGCTGTGGTGTCAGCCTCACTCACAGCAACCTCAGACTCCTGGGTTCAAGCGATCCTTCTGCCTCAGCCTCTCGAGTAGCTGGGACTACAGGCATGCGCCACCATGCCCGGCTAATTTTTTATATAAATTTTTAGTTGTCTAGCCAATTTCTTTCTAGTTTTTTAGTAGAGACAGGGTCTCGCTCTTGCTCGAACTCCTGAGCTCAAACAATCCACCCGCCTTGGCCTCCCAGAGTGCCCGGCCGGTGTGTGTTCTTTAAATTTTCAGGTGGGAAAGTAAGTCTGATTCTTGTTACTTCATATTGGTCAGAAGTGGAAGTTCCCTACTCAGTTTTATTTTCCCTCTTTTTGAAATAGTTTAACTTGTTCCCAACAGATAAAACTTAGGATGTGTATCATATTAAAATCTAGATTTTGGCTTCTTTTGAAAAATCTGCAGACCTGCAAAATGGGACACACACTCCCCACGGCAGCCATGGATTTCAGAGAACGAGTGGTTTCCCAGGTCCTCACTGCACTGGACTCCCTTGAGCCTGATTAGTCCAAACCTGTCATTTTATTCAGGAGGAAACAGAATTAGAGAGGCAAACTGAGTTGGAATTAGAATCTGGGGTCTTGGACTTCTAATCCAATAGTGTTTCCGCAGAGATTGAGCAGGCATATTGCATTCTCGGTATGGAGTGGAGCAAACTGAAGGTCTGAATATCTGCTGACAGATTTAGAGACTCAGTGCCTAAAACTCATACTCTTTTTTCCATCTCTTGATAATAACCTGTGAAGTTTATTATAATTTATCTGTTGCCATATTTGGAAAGCAAACGATATGGCAGGATTTAACTGTTACTTAATTCTCTTAAAGGAATTGTTCATTCAGCAAAATTACCTTTTGAGGATTATGTTCATATTTCCTCATTAAGTAAATTGCCTGCAGCATTTATATTGAGTATTTCAATCTCTAATGAGTTCCCACCAGAAGGTAATACTGAAATGACTGCAATATAGGGAATGCGTCTGCAGTGTTCCTCATCCATTCATAACTCTCTGACTTAGGTTACTGAAGATGTTCACGTCAGAATAAACTGAGAAATTCAGTCGGTTAGCCTGGGAAATTATGTGATAAAAAGCTGTATCTACCATTTTCCTCTCCCAACTGATTAGCCAAAAGATTACCAAACTATCATGCAGCGTGTAGGAATAAGGGCCAAAAAACAAATCACACAATCAGTAAGAATCATGTGAAGTGATACTTTGTCAGTAGACAGATGGATTTTTGGAAATAAATCCAATGTTTTATAAAAGCTTGTGTCTTTGCTCTGTTGTTAAATGCAATGAAATTACAGACTATGAAATACAATTTATAACTTTGATTTCATAGTCTTTTTCTTTCACATAGATCATATGCAAAAATAGAATGGAAAGCAAAATATGAAATTACTTCGGTATTATTTTACTGTGTTGCCATTGATGACTATTACTGATTCAAAAGTAAAAAGGAACTGTTGAACTATCTTATGATTTTCATGTTTAGGATCCTATCATACCTAACAGAAACTGTTTTACCATGCTTGCAAGAGCTGTTAAAATTACTTGTGTGAGGAAGAATGCTATAGGCCATTCCAAAAGTCAAGTGAAAACATGCTTTTACAGATAAAGGGAATCAGGCAGCAGCAAGGCTTGGCTGCTAGAACGTATGTCTGCTCCCATCCAGTGCCCAGAGAGTCACTCTGACTGATCGAACAGAAGAGAGATGCACAGGCTGTGGGATTCTACTTTCTGGAGCTGACCATATTTGGGTATAGGGTAGCCCATATAAGTTCCCAGCCACTAAATTCTGCCTTTCTACCAAGTTTTCAAAGTAGCGTTGGCCAAAACCACAAGTTGCGTTTTCTATTTCTTTATGTGTCTTCTCTCTCTTCATTTTCATTTTCTCTCCCTTCCTGCCTCTGTCTTTTCCTCTCTTGCTGTGCACCTTTTTAGGACTTGCTTAATTCTAGTTTTAAGCATGTCTATATTCTTCCTCTTCTTGAGAATCCTTACATAAGCACATCTCTCTCCAACCCTTCTCCTCCTTAGCATGTCTCTTTAACCTGCTTAACAGGAGATTCAGACCTACCCTGTCTCCTCATAGCCAGCACCGCAGCCAGTGTGTGGCCCCGGTTCCCCTTCAAAGCTTCCACGCAGGTTAAGGTCTTCTGTGGTCTGCTTACATTGAGACAAAAATTCATCAGACTGAATTTTATAGCAATCTCATGCCTCCTTGGATGGAGTTAGTTTGTTCCTCCCCTAAGTCTCTCCAGTTTGAAAACTCAGGGCATTGTTCTCACTTTATTTTTCTCACATGTCCTCAACCTTCTCCCTTGTGTCTCCTCATTAACCTGATCACTGACTTTTGGGCTCCTCACTCAACAACTCTTTCCTCCCAGATGGTATCTCCTCTTATTGCATTTCCTACATCTTCATAGAGAATCTGTAATGTTTATTTTTGCTTTGGCCCCAAAGCTTGGAAATATGCTGGTAGGATTTTAATTGTCTTGCTTTCTTCAACTATCTTTCTTCATTCCCTATCACTTTTGTGATTCCCTGATTTAAAAAAAGAAAGTGTTGTCCTCACCACTGGGAAAGATCATTTACCCAAAGTCAGTTTCCTCCAGCAATGACATATTTCTGTTAACACGCAGTTTTGCAAGTTTCCTGCCTTGTTGCTATTTTCGGTAAGTCTTCATTATGAGATATGGATTTTGTCTTTGTGTCTCTTTACAATTTTCCTCCCAGTCTCTTCTTCCCCAAATCCATTCTAAGACTGACGCTGACTTCCTTGCCTGGGGGAAGGTTGTGGAAGGGCCTAAAGATGAAGTCCTTGAATCAGCTCCCCCCATTGTTCCCCCAGTTCCTGGCTCCTCCTCTCAGAGAACTTAAACCCCTGGAGAGTCAGGCTGTGGGGAAGAGGAGGACAGGCAGGTAGAGGAGGTTGGAGAGATGCAAAGTAGTGATGGAGACAGATATCCCCCCAGCCTGGGGAGGGTTCAGAGGCTCACAGTCAGTGGGTTCCATGGGAGGTAAAAACCTGTGACATGCTCTAAAGGAGGGCCAGGACGAGGGTGTGGCAAGTGAGGCACTTGGCTCAAGCACAAAACTCGAGGGGACTCCAACAAACTCATGAAACAAGGTAAGAAATATTTTAATGTATTATTTTTAAAAAATTGACATTAATGCAAAAAATCCATAACGAGCAAAATAGCAACAGTTTAAATAAAGACAAGATTTGGAGAGGGCTGTCCCTCCAGATGGTGGATGGTGTGCCAAAGTTCTCGACCCCAGGCAAATCAGCAACCATCCCAGGCTCCAAGGACACCAAAGTTCCAGAGTCCCTCCTTTTCTAGAGACCCTGGTGGGTTGGGACACAAGCACCACAACAGTAACCCGTATGGACAAATAGAGAGAGGGTCAATGAGAAAATGATTTTTAATGTTGAAAATCCCTGGAGACTTTTGTCCAGCCTTGAGTGGAAGCCCTGGTAATGGCAGAAATTGAGGACTTGCATTTGGGTTTATTTTTAACTTCAAATATGTAAAAAGGAGGTACTTCTTGCACTTACAGTCTTACCATTGCATATTCATACCGAACACAGTGCCTCCATCTGAAGCCATTACTCCTAGGAGTGGCCATTACTCCTAGTGAAGAGTAGGAAGCCGAGATCCTTTCTTCTCTCGCCCTACCCTGCATTGCTTTCCCTTCCCTATCACAAAAGTCTACACCTATTATTAACCAGTGACTACCTGGCCCAGTGTCCATTCATTTAAAGATCTGGGAAGCACTCTCTGAATCTTGTCTTTATATATATAAAGAGTTTTTCTCCTTCTTGCTTTATTTGCATCCTTAATATCTGACTTTTCCCCTCCAGTCTTATTAATAGAATCAGCACATTGATGTGGGCTCTGCAAGGAGGATTGATTTGGTGGAAAGACCACTGGGCAGAACATTAAGAGACCTGGACGCTGGACCTGACTTAGCTCCTAACCAGCTGTGTCAATGTGGGTGAGTCAGTCCCTTTCGCTCACTGACCCTCGGTTTCCTCACCTGTGCAAACAGGGGGTTAAACTAGATGAGCTCTAGGGTTTCACTCTGGCCCAACATTCCATGAGTTCTAAGGATGACTTTGTTTCTCACCACAGTACCAGTTCCCAGCCGATGCATTTATAATCACTTTAAAACAACCCAGCTGCAATCCCAGTTTTGCCCCGTGCTTCAGCATCGTAGTTTCTGTTTTCGAAATCTGCCGGCCTCCAGTTGTCTTCTGTGTTGAAATGAGATTTCTCACTCTTGCTTGCAAGGCCCTAACTTATCAGAGGAAAATCTCTGACAGTTCTTCGCTCTTCTTTGATTTAAATCTTGCTTAACGTTAAAGCGGAAAAAGAAGCAATAAGAATTTGAGCCAATCATAAACGAGTTCCTTCATCTGTGAAATAAAAAGGTTTTCTTAGATGCTCTTCTAAGCCCTTGTTAGCTTTAAAATTCTGAGTCACTTCAAGTAGCATAATGATGTTCCTGGAATTTCAATAAGTTTATAATATCTTTTTTTTTTTTTTGAGACATGGTCTCGCTCTGCCACCTGGGCTAGAATGCAGTGGTGTAATCATAGCTCACTGCAGCCTCAAACTCCTGGGGTCAACTGATCCTCCTGCCTCAGCCTCCCAAGCAGCTGGAACTACAGGTGCACACCACCATGCCCTAAGTTTTTTTATTTTTTGTAGAGATGGCTGGTCTCCAACTCCTGACCTCAAGCAATCCTCCCACATTGGCCTCTCAAAGTGCTAGAATTACAGGCATGAGCCACCACACCTGGCTGCTACATTTTTTTTTCACCCCATGCATCAGTTTTTAAACTGTATATTTCTTCTTCCATCAGTTATCTAGAAATTAATATAGAAATATTAGACTTCCTATCTATTGCTTGGGCCATCTAACTTTTATAACTCAGTGTTTGACCAACACCGCTGTTTTAGAAAGAGGTTGGGGAGTTTCCATAATCCACATTATTTTAAACATATTTAAAAATCTGAAGAAGTGTGTGTGTTTGTGCCTATGTGTTTTTTAGAGGTATGAAGTGGTCTCTCCAGCCACTGCAGAACCTGTGTGTGTTCTCCGCTTTGTTTGCCGAGAGCACTGCACAGACTTCGTACATTCTGCTGCTTGGGGACTGCGAAATACGGTCTCCAGAGACTTGTTTTAAAGATGATTGGTGGAGTCTCCTTGCCTCCAAGTGTAGTGTCACTTCCAGGTTCCTGGAGTACTTCCGGGTTGTCAGCTCAGCTCTCAGTTTCCGGGGCTGCTGAAGAAACTGTTGGGAAAGTAGGTATCTACTGTTGAGTCCTGGCTGTGCCACTTGTGTTCCAAGGCCTTCCCTACAGGGCATCAGCAACGTCTTCCTCTTAAGCTGTGGCATACGGTTACCCAGTTATACAGAGGTACACTTTAGGAAACAATCTTCAGGAGGGTCCAGGTGAGTTCATACAGACTTAACAAATTACCCCAACTTGGCCTTCAAGCTCTGCTTTAGTTTGAGAAAGTATAAATTCTGCATTGGAACAGAATCCGTTTTAGAGGCTTCCTAAATACATACAGAATCTGTGATCATGTGTGAACTTTTGTACTGAATGATGTTGAATTCAGGGAGGTGACAGAGGTTATTAACGTGAATAAAGTGATAATTGTAGCCTGTGATGGTAAAAATACTGGCTCCGATACCACAAAATGAATAGGAAAAAAAAAGGCTTTTAAAAATGCCATCTTCTGCCATTTAGGCATCACTTTTTGTAGAGCAGCATAGAAGCGACTTTTAAAAACATTTATTTTGCAATGCAGAAATGACTAACTACATTCCTACACTAACCAGAGAATGTCAGTAGAGTGAAACTTATAGCTGTGGCCTCTTACATTTTCCTTTCTTCTGCAGCATGAAAAAATATAACTTTTTAAAATAATGAATAAAAAGGTGTTGCCTTTCTAACAACATTAATAAACCCATTTTAAACTCTTTGTAGTAATTGGAGGAGCTATTAAGCTAGCAATATGAAGACGATAGTTTAGTATTTTGAAAGGGTACTATGTTCATTGCAATGGAAGTTAGAGGAATGCATTGTTTCAGTAGTCATATTAGTTTTATCAATTAGAATTTTTATAATTGATAAATGCATTAGCAGAGGCAGTAGCATATTCTACATGGAGTTTTGCTTAGAAAATCCATTTCTTAAAAGTACAAAACCTGAGGTAACATTGGGATGACAAACCTCCTAAGAAATACAACTTTCTTAAGAAAGCAGAAAATCTTTTGACATGCCCCCACCCCCAGCTAAAATGAAACAACCAAACCAAACCAAATCAAAAAATCAATTCCTAGCAATATAAAATAGCCCTCACATGACACGTAAATTATTTCTTGAACTGGCCATATTGGTCAATCTAAAACATTTCAAAATTTTCTTAAATTCTACTCATTCTTAGACTCAATCTACTCAGTTAATCTCACTGAGTGTAGAAATAAAAGATGAGAGTGTGGAGACTCGAAGTCTTCAAGTTGAAACTTTCAGTGCTTGGATTCATCTCAGTGGACAGGAACACGCAGGTTGGAACAGAACTCTACATTTTCTGTATCCTTCTCCTGGTTTTAGTAGCTTCCTCTGCGTTGCTTGAGGAATATGTCACTGTCGTGTGAAGCAACCCCAGGCAGGAACAAGTCACGTGAGAGAAAACTCCCCAAGGAGTAGCAGCTGCTGTCCTGCTCTGGCCCTTTGTGGACTTACTGGACCTTGACTGTCACAGGTTGGGGCCACAGCTCCAGGTGTCCATATGTAACACTTGGAGCTGTCTCTTTTTAACATGGGACTTTTTGAAGATTATGGAAAGAGGCATTATGGTATAGTGGAGTGTTGAGCTACGTGCACCTCCAGACCACATGCATCAGAATCATCATGCATCTCAGTACCATCCCGAGGCCCAGGGCCCCATCACAGTCCTGCTGAGACTGGAACTCTGGGTTGTGTGGCCTGAGAGCTGGCAATTTTACCAAGATCCCCAGACAATGCTCGGGGAAGTGGAAAGCCTTTGCTCTTGTAGTTAGTTTTACCGTCTCTGATCAAGTACATCTGGGTTCAAATTCTAGTTCTGCCCCCTTTTAACTGTGTGATCTAGAAAACCTCTGAGCTCTCCAAGTCCCACTTTCCTTATCCATAAAATAGGAATAATGATGGCGCTCACCTCCTGTGGCTGTGCTGAAAATTAAATGGGATAATGTTGCGAAGCACTTAGCACAGTATCAGGCTCATACGAAACACTCGTATTTTTGAAAGGCTACAGTTATTGTCATTATTATAAAAAGTTTCATGAAGGATATCCAGATCTCCACTCTGATTTGAGTGTAATACATAATGTGTGTTTAAAGGAATCAGTACCAACTGTACAGTGGACTCTAATATTAAATTATAGCATCTCTTCACTAACGGGAGCCAGCGAGGTTGGCAAAGCAACGGTTACTTCCCTAGTGCTATGGTTTGAATGTGTCCCCTTCAAAATTCAGGGGTTGCCCATGTGACAGTCTTAAGAAATGGAGCTTTAAGAGGTGATTAGCCCATGAAGGTGCCTCCCTCATGAATGGGATTAGGTGCCCTTATGAAAGGGCTTGATGGCGGCAGTTTGGCCACCTTTCCCTCTGCCACATGAGGGCACAGTGTTCCTCCCTCCAGAGGATTCAACAATGCACCGCCACCTTGGGAGCAGACATCAGCCCTCACCCAACACTGCACCTACTGGTGCCTTGATCTTGGACGTCCCAGCCTCCAAAATTGTTAGAAAATAAACTTCTGTATAAATGACCTTGTCTCTGGTATTTTGTTAAACAGCATAAAACAGAGTGAGACATCTAGCTTTGCCTGCATTTTTCTTGTCCCAGATTCTGTTGATGCTCTTTTGGCTGCTCTGCGTGCTTCTTGTCCCAAAGAGTCAACGATATTGCCCTCTGTTGTTGGTTTTAGGGCCATTATTCCTGAGTTTCTGCTTTTGAACCAGCTCCAAGGGGAGTCTTTAGCAGATGATTTACAAAGAAGGCTTTGATGCTCTGCAGCGTGTCCTGCAAAATGCTGTCAGTTTGCCTTCCTTGTTAACCCTGGTGGCCTTTGAGAACAAGGCCTGCAGCTGTCTTTCTCCAGCCACTCTCCTGTCCCAAGCTGCATTCTTTTTCTGCTGGGTTAAGTTTTTTTCCATTGACCACAACCTCTGAGCTATGATTATAGAATCCTGATTTTCTGAGACTTGGCAGGACGAATCACTTCCTTGTGGTCATCTGAGCAGCAGAGGGGTCCCTTGCTGCAAATAGGGTAACGTTTCCTGGATAACATCATTAGCTATCAACTATACTTCATTCTTCCCACAAATTATTTTCATAACTTTAATCACTTTAAATTTCTTGGGGCTCAGGGGCTATATTAATGACAAAGAATTATTAATTTCAAGGGCTGGAAAAGTTCTTGAGCTAGAATTTATTTGACTCCCCTCCAGAAAATATTCTAGGACAAATCCAAATCTTCTAAGCATGAGAAACATAACAAACGATAATTCTTTTTAAAAAGTAGCACTGGCCAGCACTATGCATGTGATATAAACATGAAACTATCAAGGTTTGTTGGAGACATCCCACATCGAACATTCCTTTTTCATGACCGCAGCAGTAAGCCAGGCATTAGCAAAGGCCCAGAAGGACCTCCTTCTGCAAGAGCACATCCTAGTTGAGGTGATAAGACTCTTGGGTATAAATAGCATTAAAAGGAGGCTGGATAAGGGTGTGAATAAGCACTAAAGGACAGAGAACTTGGAGAAGGAAGCAGCCTGTACGATGGAATGATTTCTTGACCATTTCCCACCTGCAACCTTGGCTTCCCCTCCAGTCCTCTGACCTCCAGGTGATCCACCACTGATAATGCATGGATCTTGTCAAGGTATTTGTGGGTAATGTACCCACAGGTAGGAGGCTGGTGGTCTTAGGAAGTTGGTTCCCACTGGCTGCTACATCTGTTGGTAGAAGAAGGCAGAAAGGGGTCAGCACAAGTGACCATGCAGCTGACACTTTGTGCAGATGCGCTGCCCGCAACATCTCACCCAGACCTCCGGCAACCCTGCAGGCAAGGAGGTATCGTTTCTGTTTAGCATGCAGCAGAAGTGGTGCTGGGAGGTTTAGTAACTTCCCCAAGTTGTCATGCAGTTAGTAAGTGGACTTGGGTTATAATTCAGGTCTTTGATGCTGTGATAAACCACGTTCTGGGATTATTACTACTGAAAGACCAGAATTACTCTCTAGGAAAACTGGCTCTTAAGTAATTCTTTCCTAGAATTACTCTCTAGGAAAGTTTAGTAGTGGCCTTATAGGCCAGGGAGCTACCTATGGAATGAACTGTGAGGGGGCCCAAGGAAAGCTGCTATAAACTGAACCATCACCGTTCCTGGTGCATCCCTTAGGGCTAATGGTTTCCATCCCTCCCCTGTCCCTTCCTTCTGAAGTTGAATGCCGTCTTAGTCTATTCTGGCTGCTATAACTGAATACCATGGGTCGCTTAAAAAAAACAATTTATTTCTCATAGTTCTGGAGGCTGGGAAGTCCAAGATCAAGGTGCCAACATAGATTGGCATCTGGTGAGGGCTCCCTTCCTGGTTTGCAGACCACTGTTGTCTTCTTGTGTCCTCAAATGGTGGAGAGAGAAAGAGATCATCTATCTTTGTTTCTTCTTACAAGGGCACTGATCCGACTCATAAGGGCTCCACCCTCATGACCTAATCACCACCCTAAGGCCACCTCTCTAAATACCATCTCAGTGGAGATTTAGGTTTCAGTATATGAATTTTGGGAAGACACAGATATTCAGCCCATGGCACATGCTATAGCTACTATGAGAGTTTATCAGAGACTCACTACACAATTTGCAAATCAGGGTATTTGATTCTTGTATAATAATTTGGTTTTTGATAAAAAAGCAGACTTGAGACTCATGGTCTCGATGAGGATAAAGGGCAGAACACTGTTGGGGCTGGGGCTCACTCAGCTCTCAGTGAGTGCGGGTCCTCCTAGCACTACAGAGAGCAGCAGGTGGGCCACACATATCCCCCAGTGGGGAAGCCAGGAGGCAGAACAGGTGCAGAAAGGGTTGGAGGAAACACCCCACTTTTGCCATTTTTGCTGGAGGATGGAGCTTCTGTGACTTCCTCCACATCAGGCAGCTGTGTGCAGAGGGCCTGAGTGTGCATGTGGGTAGATGGGATGGATTCACACCCAACAGAAACTGGTTGAGCACCAGTTCCAAGCTGGGTACTGAACTCGGCACTTTTTTCCTACGACTTTAAGCTTTCCCAGGAAATGTGTCTTCAGCGCCCAGGCTCTTAACCACTAAACTCTCCTATTTCTGTTTCTTTATCTGTAAAATGAGGATAAATAGCTACCTTAGTGTTGTGAAGATGAAACTAAATAAGATGACAATATATGAACTCCCCCATCTTTGTCTGCGACACATCAGGTGCCCAACCACTAGCGGCTGCATTCCTACCTTCCTTTTCCAGGAATCATGGGAACACTCCCGCTTCTGAATGAAGCTGGGGCCTTGTACCCCGTGTGTCCTGCTCTCCCCTCCTCAGGCTCCTGCTGCCTGGTTTGCACCTGTGCTCCACCCTCCTCATTCCTAACTTGTTCATAACTCATTCCAATTTCTGAGGGGGAGGCTTAGTTTACATGACATCATTCCCAGCAGGTTGCTTCCTGTCCACATCTACGAGGCACCTTAATCTCTTCTGTAATTCTTCCCTCCACCACACTGGGGGCCGATCACTTCTGGGAAGGGCTGTCTCTCTGCATGGGGCTTCTTGCTAATTTCTGTTTCAGTGATAGTCCCTTTCCTGACCTTTCCCTGTTGTCCTTTCCCACCTCTAATATCCTACCTGAGGTCTGCCTTAGTTTGGCTTTCACTCTGCCCCAGCAGCCCCTGAGGTGTCTGAGAATCCATTAGAGGAGGGTCCCGCCCAAGTCTCATATCCAGGTGTCTCTGGGTTCGACTACCTTGGGGAGGGTTCTTCCTGGTTAATTTCCACTGGTGACTGGCACCACCTGTTATCTCTTCTCAGAGAGTGACCCCATGGACTGCATTACCTGGGATCTTGCGCCTTCTGGCTTCCAAGTGGGTGTGCTCAATGGGAGGCCGCAGGAGCAGCTGGAGAGGAAGAATTGGCTTTAGCCCTGCACGGCCGGGATCTCAAAGGGGTCCAGTGGCACTCTCTCCTCCCCTGGCCTCTTTAGCCTGTCGGGTGCAAATGGCTACCGGTCTCTGGGTGTCTTCCCACCCCTTATGTGTTAGCCCTGCCCACACCTTTATATGTAGCCCTTTCATGATTGCCTGTTCATTTGGGTGATGTGGGATTAATTCTGTGCTCTTTTGGGTCCCTACAGACTTGTATGGCTAGAACGGAGAGGTAACTGGGGGATGTCTTTTATAATTCTCACCTTTACAGGTATAATTCTTATTCTACAGAGTGAAATGATGAAATGCAAAAGGATAACACAATGTCTCCAAGTACTTGGCTGTCTCTTTACTCTTAGAGACAGATATGATTCCTATTTTTCAGGCCCCTATGAAGAGCACAGCTGAGTAGAGAAGTTGTATTAATAGTTTAGCAAAGGAGCTCTGCTTTTCAGTCCAAGTTTTTTAAAAAAAATTCTAACCGTGTGACTCTGGGCAAATCATAAATCTCTTGATCTCAGTTTTCTTGTTCAAAATTATGAAGCCACTCACTCAATAAAGTCTACAGTTGCTTTTAGTTCTAAAAAGATAAATATCAGGCAAAGGAGCCACTTTTTGGAACATTTAAAGTCAGTTAAGGACCTTCCTCTTTTAGCTAAAGGTGAAGGCCGCCCTGTGCTTTTCCCACCTCACCCGGGTTTGGATCTCTGATGTTTCTGCCTCATCCTTGACCACTCCCATATCTGACATGCTTTCTTTGCTGCACCTGTTTCCCCTAAGTCGATGAACCCAGTCTGGACACTGGGCTGTGTGCTGGCTAACCCCACTGGAACAGGAAGGACCCCTTTATGGAGAAACAAAGGTAGCAGCAACTGAAGCATTTCACTGGTCTCACAAGGGCCTAATTTGAAACCTTCATTCATTGTGTTCTTAGAAGAGAATAAAGGAAACGTTTGTAGATTTAAAAGCAAGCCAATATTAAAACCCCAACATCCACATCTCTCTTGGCTGTCCTTTTCCAATATGGATCTAGGGAAGGAAGCAAAGAAGGAGGATCACAGAATGATTTCCCTGCATCAGGCAGTGTACTCGGCAATTTACATACATGATCTCATGATCCTCAGGAGCTGTATTATGGAAGCACTGAGGCTCAGAACAATGCAACACATTGCAGAAGGTCACATGGCTGATCAATATCTCAGTCATGGCTGTACCAAAGGATTAGACCTGACTTTTTTAGTTTGGTTGAATCACAAAATCATTTCCACTCTTCCCAGGCTTTGCCTGCAAGTAGGTCCTTCCTTTCCCACAATGCTTGAGAGATGGGATATTTCATCTGCCCTTCTCTTTGGGCCTGCCTATGGCCAAGGTTGCTTGCTCTTTTCTATTCTAAATTTTATTTTATTTTTTTTTTGTCTTTTGCCAGCTGGAAAACACTCAGGTGTCTGTAGATTCATTGCCTTGCTGATTGGGTGTCTTTTGTGCTTTTTCAGAAATTCTATAGGAAGACACAGACAAGGAATGAAACAAGATAGGAAAGTTTTCTGAACAACACAAGGACATGACCCGTATGGAAATGTCTCCTCCTGGAGGGAACCCAGAGGAAAAATATCTTCCCGCCATAGGGGTCACAGCCAAAGCCACTCTGCAAGTAAATTGACACCTCTTCCATCTCTATCGCTTTTCCTCGAGATAACATCACTCACCTTGAAAAAGTCAAAGCTCTTGTTGCTACTTTCTATCAGCCTTGATACTGTTATTCCTATTATTACTAGTAGTTCCTTAATCTACTGGATGTTCATTTCCAACTCATTTGAATAGTTGAGCCAGACATTTGTAACCACTTCTCAGGGAAATGATAGGCCATTTGTATTAGAAAGAACTTCTATATCTCCAGTGCTAAAATTG
The DNA here is from genome assembly GCA_008086735.1 of Cheirogaleus medius. Taxonomy (NCBI): domain Eukaryota; kingdom Metazoa; phylum Chordata; class Mammalia; order Primates; family Cheirogaleidae; genus Cheirogaleus; species Cheirogaleus medius. Next base: position 54,691,477 of record VBSM01003204.1, on the reverse strand, counting down.
AATTGTTTCTCCCTGACATTGTGGTAGAAATAACTCAACTGTGTATACAAAACATCTTGTGGTTATTTACCTTCAAATAGCCTCATCTAAAAATAATTACAGTAAACTCACACTTTCTGTATCTTGCGATGGAAAATATTGATATTTCATACACGGCCTGTTTGAAACAGTCGGCCTCAACAGGCTTTTCAAGGTCTTGTTTACACTTATTTGTTCTCTTCCAAGAGGGGGAATGAGAATGAAGTGAAACTCAACTTCACTCAGCAGAAGGGAATAGGTCAAAAATCAACAGACTAATAGGCCATATATATTAACATATATATTTTTAGTTTGCATATTTGTTTTTGTCCTACTTCTCTCCTTCTTAGCTCTTTTGTGTCCCTAGGCAGGCTGCTTACCCTCTCTGAACTTAGTTCTGTGCCAGTTGTGCTATCACTGAGAGCCGTGGTTCTCAACTAGGAGTCAGTTTTGTCCCTCGGGATACTTGGCAATGTCTGGAGACATTTTTGGTCGTCACGGCTGTGTAGGGGTTGATACTGGCCACTAGTAGGTAGAGGCCTGGATGCTGCTAACCCGCCTACAATGCACAGGACTGCCCCCCACACAGCAAAGGACTATCTGTCACCACATGTCCATAGTGCCCAGGTTGAGAAACCCTGCTTTGGACACTGTGGTGGTGAAGAAATGTTAGCATCGGGTGCTTTGTAGATTGCTTAGAGACGTATAAATATAAGGTGTTACCATGGCTTCTTCCAGGCACGGGTGCTCATGCTGACTAGTTAGTACCTAACGTGCCCTAAAGCACCGTTTAAACTCTGGCCTTCCATTTCTTTAGTGTGAACATGATTTCCATGAACCTTTCTGGCTCTGAGAATCTACGTGGGAAAAGCATTATATGGTACTTTGGCCCAAAGTTGACAAAATCAATAGTTGCTAATTTCAGCTTTTTTTGGCCCTCGTGTAAGTCACTGACCTGAATCTTTGCTCTCCGGATAATCTGAGATTTCCTAAGAGGGAGGAGGCAAAGAATTTTTAACTTTGTTCCTTTCTAGGCAGGTAAGATTTATCTGTGGTAGTGTTCCTTTTTGTACCACGTAGAATAATGGCAATGTCAACAGCAATAACCGTAACAGCTACACTCATATAGTGCTCGCAGGTGCCAAACACTTGAACACCTACTGTGTGTCAGACCCTGCTACAGCGCTATAACTGCAAGATCTCATTCTATCATCACAGCTCGTCTGGGTGGTTAGTAGTCTTGGTCCAATTTTACAAATGAGGAAAATGAGACTCAGAGAGGCTAAGGAACTTGCCTGAAGTTGCACAGTTGATGAGTCATCCAATTGCTTTAAAATACAAGGCCCAGACTCCTTCCACCGTGTTTCCCTGGAAATAAGACCTACCCATATAATAAGCCCTAGCAGAATTTCTAAGCATTTGTGCAATAGAAGCCCTACCCCGAAAATAAGACCTAGTGATGGGCGTGGCTAAGCAGAGTATCTGAACAACCCATGCATTTCATCGTAGAGCAGTAAATAAGACGAGCAGCCCTTCTCATCTGCCCCATGGTGACAGCTACTATCCCAGAGGTGACCGGAAAGGTGCAGGCAGCCCCACCAACAAGGTCGGCTCCCCCTGTCAGGGCCCGGCCATCCTGTGTGTGCTACAAGCTGAGGCTTTGAGGGGAAAATAACACATCCCCTGAAAATAAGCCCTAGGGTGTCTTCTTGAGGAAAAATAAGTATAAGACCCTGTCTTATTTTCAGGGAAACGCGGTGCTTCTCTACATTCATATTCAAAGTGGTCATTTTTAGGAAATTGCAATGGAGAATTAAGCAAGAATAAAATGAATGACGGGGAAGCAGGAGACAGCTCTGCCATTCTGTAAAGCTTTGTGCTCTGTGGGGAGATGTGCGTGCGGCATCTGATAAGTTGGAGAAAAGACTCTTGTGGTGAAAGTTGTCCTCAGCCTGAGCTGTCAGAGAGCAAGGAAGGATGGCTCGGAGAAATGGCCCTTTTCTGCCCACTTCCAATAATAAAATAGATCCTGTGGATAGGGTTAGGGCAGAGCTCCAGGGACTAGTGATAACATTGTTGATGATGTCTAAGAAAACAATGGTAATACCAACTGCCCTTGGTGATTAAAGGTTTTCCCAATCCTGTCATTCCTTTATGTTATTCTGTGGTGTATTATATTCCATTAAATTCAGTAACAACTATGAACATCATCTACAGGCTTCTGGATTCTGTCCTTAAATGTGACAGGTAAGAATAAGGATTTCAGATTATGATTGAATGGGGTTTTGAATATATTGGGATCAATTATTCTCCCTTGTTGACAGCAACCCTTCTTCTCAATCAGTGGTTCGCAACCTTGGCTTCCTTTGGGGACTTTTAAAAAATCCTGATGCCTAAGCTACATGCAGTCCGATTAAATCAGAATCTCTGGGGGGACCCAGGCAGTAGTAATTCTTAAAGCTCCACAGCTTTAAGAATTGATTTCAGTGGGTAGCCAAGTTTGAGAACTGGTGCTGTATATTAGTGGTCCTTACACATCTGTGTGTATCAGAATCACCTGGAGAACCTGATAAACACACAGGGGCTCAGGGCCCATCCTTCTTCAATGAGCTGGGGCCTCTAGGATCTTTAGTAACTTTCTAGGTGGTTATGGTAAGCACCATAGTTGAGAATCACTACTTTATTTCACTCTTCTTTAGGGTCTATTCTATTTTTAAAATGAGAAAAATGACTCTATTCCTAGCTGAGGAATTGTCTAGGTTAAACCCTGCAGGCAGGTGGGCTCACTGTGGGTCTTTTACTTATTCCTGGGCAGTCGTGCCAGGCAACAGTCAGTTCTCCGTGTCCTTTCGATGCCAACCTTGGCTTGTGCAGCCTCTTCTTTTTAGCTTATTTCTGACAACGGCCGCTAGTCCGTTTTAGAGGTATCTCTCTGTCCTAATTGGAACGTACAGTGAATTTGTTGTTGATGTGACTTATTTTGAGACCTGGTCCATAGCCGATATAGCAGTTGGTCAGTTAAAAACTCAGGGTGAGGCCACCTCCTGTGGACAACTTGTACCTTATTTTATTTCTGGTTGCTCTTCATAGATTTTCATGCCATCTGAATTTCTGTTTTTTTATTAACAGCTTGTTTTGTTGTTGTTTCGTGGAACAATTCCCATGTTTCAGAAACACAGCCCCAAGCCTTTCGGCCTGCCAGGACTTGTACTGTCAGGCACCTCAGTGGGCTCTCTGAGTTTAAACATCTGAATCCTTGAAGCTCAAGTTATTTATAGTATTCTGTAGTTTACTTTATGTTCTTCTTGTTGCATTCAGTTGTAGGGAGTCAGCGAAGGTGGGAACCAGGGAAAAGTAGTTCCAATTCATCTGTACTTTTTATTTTATTTTATTTTTTGAGAAGAGAGGCCTTTGTCACCTGCGATGAGAAGTTGAGAGATCAGAAGTAGGATTGAGAGAACAGTGCCATTCGTAATACTGCCTGTGTTTGGGCATTGCCAAGAGTCCTTAGGGTATGCATAATCAACTCTTTCAGCTAGTCTTTTTCTTTGTTGGGCAGGGTGAAAATCTTCCAGGAAAACAATTTCACTAGCCTGTGTCAGAAAACAATGTGCTTATATAATAATTGGTGGGTTTGCCAGGAAAACCACATCTTAGGCCATTATATATGATGATGTGAACTGAAGGATTGACAAAAAGCTTACCCAACCAAAAATAACTCTTTGGTGGTAGATGTTACAGTGTTTCAATGGGCACAATTAGAGAACTTTCCTTTGAGTTCTTTATTTAGCCAACAAACATTTACCGAGTACTATTAAGTGCCAGATTCTGTGCCAGGCACCTGTGATATAAAGAAATATAAGACCAGGTGACTTCTGCTGAAGGATTTATAGTATTGTGATGGAGAGAGATAAACAAGTAAATTCTGGGGCAAAGTGGGGCCAGCACTTTCCTGGATGCATGCACAGTGTGCTTTAAGAGTCTGGTACAAAAGGGCTTTTTGTGGGAGGGGACATTTTGAATTGGATTTTAAGAAATGAATAATTATTTTCTAAGTGAAGAAGAATTAGGATGTTTATTCTCTGAGTGAAAGTTTACTGCGTGAAGGATGCGCATGAAAGCCCAGTATCCCCAAATGCTGATCAGGGAAAGTAAGAATATTTGTGTGCCTGGACCCTAGTGTGGGTGGGAATGAGTGTCAAAGATGAGGCTGGATCAAGTTCTAGAAGATCTTAATATGTTAAGGAGGAAAGGTGGGACTCTATCCTGAAGGTGTTAGAAAGCAAAGTGAGATTTCTAAGCTGAAGATAGAGCTATATGTTTACGTATGTTGTGAAAGAAGGTAACTCTTACAATATGACAGATAGATTAAATTGGGGAAGCCTGGTTGTAAGAAGCGAAGGTTGTACAATATTCTAGGCAAGAGATGATGAGGGTGTAGACTAAAGACATCAGATATCTGGCATGTGTTCCACCACTCTTTTCTGTCTTTTCTGTACCATGACAGACATAACTTATCAATTGCAGTGCTGTTGCTTGGTTATCTTTGAATTCTTCTCCACATAGCGCATCAGGAAGCCACTGTTAATTACTATGAGTTTATAATGACAAAACTGGTTTATTATCTCTGTTAGAGGAAAGGAAATGAAGTAGAATGAACATGAGGGGTGGAAACTTAAACACCAAAGCTTAAAGAGAAAGTCAAGGATAACTCTGGTAGGTGCATGGCAATGCGATTAAATGAAACTGAACATAAAGAACACAGACCATCCTTGGGGTAGAAGATGATAATTATAGTTTGAGTTGTGTTTTGAGATGCTGGTGCAGCATTCAAGTAGAGATTCCCAAGAAGTTAATAGCTGGAAGGTGAATATAAGAGTTTCAACCAGTGTTATTCACCACCTTACCAACCACTAGCTATGGTTCTTAGCTAGAAATGTGTGTCTGGAGCTTGCAGGAAATTTTGGAACTGAAAATATAGATTTTGGATATTTCATTCCATTAATCATTCCATTAATATAATATAGATTTTGCCATTTAAGCCATAGACATTATTCAAGGAGAAAGCCATTTACTGAGAAGTCTTTTTACTGTGTCAATACACATGAGAATAATATTAAGTTAACTCACAAAGAAGTGTTAGTGGCAATTTCAGGTATCATCCTCCAAGATTGTGTGGCCTCAGGTAGTATTGGGATATGGAAAGTGAAAGGTGATGGAAAGTCAAGAAGGATGTAAACTGTAGGTGAGTATGTGAGAGAGAGATTTTGCTCACTTGGCAATTTTATCTTTGGTCTAGTCAATTCTTAAGGGAGACAAGGTTTAAGAATAACTTTGGTCTTTGGTACTGTTGAATGAAGAACTTCTATTTGCTTTTAGCCATAGAGAAATGTGCATGCTAACCTCATCTTAATATTTTTTCCCTTGATGAATAATTACATCGAAGCAACCTGGAGAGGAGAATAGAAGGTAATATGTTAACTTGATTTGTTTTCTTTCTGATTGACATGCACCAGAAGATTCTCCTTTCTCAGATTATTAAGTCAATTAACTTGGTATTTAAAATAAAACCAGTGGTTACACTGCCCAGAAAATGGAAATGAAAGCTATTACTTCAAATGAAAGCTATAACACTTCCCGGTAGCTGTTTGCATACTTAGGGTTGCTGATGGGAAAACAACCTATCGCCCTTCAAAACTGAGATCCCCCTTGATCCTGCCATGATTGGTAGTGAAGTCTTAAGAACATGAGGATAATTTTTTTGTCATTTGTTCCCTTTTCAGTTGCTTACAGTGTCTTGCAGGCATGTGGCAATCATTCAAAATATCTTTCAGCTTATTTTAAATCCCTGGTTAAGAGAAGTTGATATACAGACATGGCAGGATGAGTCACTTGCTCTGAGGGCACAGGCTGAGCTCACTTGTTCCATCTCTGCTCAGAACACCAAAGAGACTTCCCATGTTACCCAGGGTAAAAGCCAATGTGCTTACATATCGTTCAAGGGCCTTCATGATCTGGCCCCTGTGACTCTTCCCCTGTCACTATGCTGCAGCCAACATGCCTCTGTCCTGTCCTTTGAACACACAGGCATGCTTGCACCCCAGGGCCTTTGCACTGATTGCTCTTTCTTCCTGGGGAAAAGATGGGAGCTCCTGGAGCTGCGGCACACGTGGAGTTTCCCGGTTAAATTCTTTTCACTTCGTGGCTTTCTCTCCTGGCTTATGCTCCATTTTGGAATAACTCAACTAAATAACTGTTCGGTAGAGAACCAACCTCACACATAATGTTTGTTCTAGGAATTTCCACCCCCCAAATGAATTACATGCCCCCAAACATCTCTCCATTGGCCTACCAAATTCCCCAGTTAGTCACTCCAGTATATTTATCCAAGTTAAAGCGTCTTATTGAGAATACCGATGATAAAAATAACAAGGAACGTTTGTTCAGTGTTCATCATGTGCCAAACACTGGACTAAGCACTAATGTGCATTATTAGCTCGTTTCCATTTTCTTATAACATTAGATGAGTAGGGACTGTGGTTATGCTGATTTTATAGTTGAGGGACTGAGAGTTAGGGCGTTGGAGGGAAAAGGGGCTTTCGTGGGAGAAGAGTGTTCCAGGGAAAGGAACGGCACATTTGAAAGTTGAGAGGGAAGTGAGGGTCCTGCAAGACATCCAGGAAGGTGGAAGTGGAGAGTGCATGCAAAAATCAGCCCAGTTGAGGATGGGAGAATCATAGTTGTAAATACGTGAGGCACATCAGTTTAGAAGTTCTTATGCGAATACCTCGGTTAATATTTCACCAATCTTTAGACTCTGAAGCCCATGAAATTCGAATCTATCATTGTAGTTATTCTGTTATCTTACAGAGAGTTAGTTGTTTTCATGTGAAGGTCTAGTTTTTTTCTGGGCATCTCTGCATGTGGGGAAGAGAGGGCTTTCTTTATTAAAAACAATGTATTTCCTCTTTCGATATGCTCCTAACATTGTTTTTTGCTGATTGTCAATCACCTTTGCTTTTTAGACAAAAGCAGCATAACTCACAGCTATTATTCTGCTCGGTTCTGCTCTGAAGCCATAAAATGGGGCCTGCTGTCAGAGACGTTTACATGACAACCTGTTTGCTAGGATTATTAATTCACTCAAAGATCAGATACTAGCACTAAACAGGATACTTTTCATTCGATTACAAATATTTAAAACAGTGGTTAAAGGAAGAACTGAAAATAAAACCCCAAAACTTAAGCTGATAAAAAATTATACCATTTATATAAATAAAATCATTCTAGATTATTGCCTACCTATAGCAAATGTATGTTTGCTATGGGATGTATTAATAATTAAGTCTGTATATATTTTTTGTTATAAATTGGCAATTTGTTTAGAAAAATAGGATAAAATATAAAACATTACAGAACAAGTGTAGAAGGTTTACAAAATTGCAACCATACTCATAATAAGCTGAAAACATAACTCTTTGTTTGTAATACTCCAGAAGATATTATCAGACATTCACCAACTTAACATGATGGCAGAATTTTTATGTAAACTATTGGAAAATGGCTAACAAGTATATTAAAAAATCCTCAACATCACTAAAATCATCAGGGAAATGCAAATTAAAACAATAATGATATTTCACCTCACACTCATTAGAATGGCTATTTTTAAAAAGTTGAAAGGTAATGAGGGTTGGTGAGGATGTAGAGAGATGGATAAGTTCTTAAGATTCATTTATTCATTCATTTAACAAGTATCAAATGCCAGTTATGTGACAGGCACCAGTGTAACTATTGTAGTGAGTAAAAAGAGTTTTGTTGTCATGGAATTTATATTCTAGTGGAGAGAAACAGACAATAAACAAACCAACAAATATACATCAAATATCAGATGATGATAATTTCTAAGAAAATGATTAGGGAACAGACTGATGTGGGTTGAGGAGGATGTTGCTACAGAAGATATATTTCACAGGGAATAAATCAGATTCCCAACCAAAGGGCTAACCAGGCAGCTAACAAAGAGTATGATGTAGTCTTTAGTATCCCCATTATAAGTCTGGTGACTTCTGTTCTATTTTCATCTCAGACCCAATGTCTAACCCCGGGTACATGATATTTTCTGAGCCCAAATTTATTCAATTATAGAAGGAGAGGGTTGTACAAATGAGTCCTTTAGGTCCTCTTTGGCTATGCATTTCTGGCTCCATCTGAAATGGAATGAATGCTTAGCTGTAGACAGGCAAAGTGCTTAGATACCTGTGCACTTAGTTGAGAAGTCTGGTGGGAAGGGAAAGTAAGATAGAGTATGGTAGTTGTTATGACTATTTATAAATACAGGATCCCAGTTCTCTTTCCTTAGCTGAATAATGGCACCCAAAGATATCAGGTCCTAATCCCTGGGACCTATAAATGCTACTTTATTTGAAAAAAAGGGGTCATTACAAATGTGATTGAATTAAGGATATTGAGTTGAGGGATTACCCTGCATTATGCACGTGGGCTCTAAATGCAACTACACGCGTACTTATAAGCCAGGCAGAGAGAGATCGGACACACACAGAGGAGAAGACGATGTGAAGACAGAGCAGAGAAAGATTTGAAGATGATGCCTTCACGATTGAAGTGAGGTGGGCACAAGCCAAGGAATGCCAAAGGCCACCAGAAGCTGGAAGAGGCAAGGAATGGATTCTCCTCTAGAGCCCCCGAAGGAAGCATGACCCTGTCAACGCCATGGTTTCAGCCTAATGGTACTGATTTTGGATTTCTGGTCTCCACAACTGTAAGTAAATAGATCTGTGTTGTTTTAAGCCACCACGTTTATAGCAACTTCAGGAAACTAATACAGTAGGACTGTACTTCCCGGCCCAAGTTAGATGTGGCCACGTGGCTGCTCTGGCGTGTCTTTAAGGGCCAGCACCTGCTTCTCCATGCCCTCTTTTCCATTTGGTGAGGAGCAAGTGTGGTTTTGGTGCCTGCCTTGATATCCTGGCAGACGAGGGTTCTCCAGAGAGAAAAAGCCAATAGGATATACATGTAAAATTATACTCTCTATATTATATGTAAAAATATATATAAAATATATAAAATAAATATTTCTTATAGGAATTGGCCTACATAATTATGGGGGCCCAGAAGTCCTATTATCTGTCATCTGCAAGCTGGAGAATGAGGAAAACCAGTGGTGTAATTCAGTCCAAGTCTGAGGCCTGAGAACTGGGGGGGCTGATGGTTTAAGCCCTGGTCTGAATCAGAAGACCCAAGGACCAGGAGCACCAATGCTGAGGGCAAAGATGGATGAACAAGTTCAAACAGAGAGAAAGCAAATTAGCACTTCCTCTACCTTTTTGCTTTATTCATGCCTTCAACAAATCAGTGATGCCTGCTCACATTAGTGAGGGTGATCTTCTTTACTTAGTCTGCCAATTCAAAGGCTGATCTCTTCTGTAAACACACTCGCAGATACAACTAGAAATAATACTTTGCAAGCTATCTGGGCATGCCTTAACCCAGTCAAGTTGGCACACAAAATTAACCATCACACCTAGGTCTCTGAGTGACCATGTTGAGCAGAGCTCCTCTGTTGACTCATAAAGGACATGAAGGTGGTTGAAAAATTAATCTTTGTTGTTTAAAGCTCCTGAGACTTGCCTATTATTTTGCTAATCTCTTCTGACTGGCAATAGGGAGACTAGATGGGCACTGTTGAGACATTCTCAGTAACATTCTCTTTGTTGTACCTTTTGCTCTTGAGTGGTCCTCTGGCACCTGGGACTGCAACGCCGGCATCTCCCTGAAGCCAGGATAGTCTCAAACCATGTCCTCCAGATCACTAACATCCCATGTCACGGAGATGCATATTTCAAGGGTCTGTGGTCAAATAAGTAGAACAATTCTGGGCTATTCAAAGTGAAATAGTTTCCCTTCCTGTAAGACTTCTCAGAGGTTTCTACATGCTAATGTGCATTGTGACTCTCTAGGATACAGATATAGTATACCTTATTTTAAATGCCTTTTTTGCAGAATGAAGGAGATCCAAGGTGAAGCCAGTTTCCCATTGCTTTGGGACATGACACTTACTACACCTGTTGATAATATGCCACATTCCTTCACTCAGTGAACCCAGGGGCAGCATAGGTGCAGGATGGTTTTAAAACATCTTCCTGCTCAATATGGAATGGACTATATTAAGTTGTAGAAAAGAAGATTAATACATAACTTGCAGACTTTTACTTGACAAATGATGGGGGCAGGCTTTAGGCACAATGATGGGAATATTCACCTGGGTTTTCCTTATTCCCTGCATTTGCCCTCTTGCATCTGCCCCAAAGCCTGGGTGTCTGAAGGATGCAGCCAAGGGCTTGAACTTGCAAGGCCTCTTCCCAGCTCTTACATTGATTTTGGATGGATTCCACCTCTCAATTTTCCCAGATATTTTTGCATCTCTGCAATGGTTGAGATCCCAACCCTAGAATTCTTGGAGCTCAGAGGCACTAAGAAACAGGTCCCTGCTTTTTATTAGCCATAGCCCTTGGAAAGACTTAAAGTGCTCTTTTCACATGCAAGACCACATGAATCTTTATGAGAAGAACAATGTTTGCCAAAAGGAAGAATCAGCATGAAAGTTCAAGTGACCTGACTAATAAAAAACAAAAAATAAGTAAAAATAAAAAGGGACTTGACTGATCCCACACTTAGTAGAGCCTGGAAAAAAACACAGTTCTTCTGGCATTGTTGAGTTCCTGTGATAAATTCCAAAAATGGGCCTCAATTCATCACCACAACCCAAATCCACTGTCTTTACAGAGCCCATCCCCTCTGGGTGTATCGTTCTGGGTTACCCTTTCACTCTGACCTCAGCCGTGCGGCTTGCTTTGGGCCAGTGCTATACCGGCTAGCTCTCAAGAAAAAAAAAATCCTCTTTTAAAAATTTTAATCTACTAGCAATCAATAGCTGGCTCACAAAATTAACAATGGGCTCTTGCAAGCTGAAGGAGCCAGTTTCAACAAACTGCTACTTTGGGCCAATGGGATGTTAGCAAATATAAAGAAAACAGAGGCTTACGAAGCACGTGTGAGAGTGAGCTCACTTGCTCTTCTTGTTCTTTTTCCGTTGCTGTAAGAATTGCCTGGACAAGCCTCCTAAGGGATGGGTGATCTAGGGAGTGGAGAGTCCTAGTTGTCCCAGCCAATAGCCAGCTGACCCCCAACTGACCTCAGACACCTAAGTACTAACCCTGCTGTTATATGTCACTGAGACTATGTGGCTGTTGGTTACACAGCATTATTGCAGTGATAGACAACTGATACAGCCCTTTATAGCAGCAGCTTATTAAAACACAGATTCTACACCTCTCCTTCCCTTTGCCTCCACCCCATTCAGGATAGGTGTCTGACAAGAATCAAAAAAGTCATGCACTACCTGTACCTCACTCCCCCACTGGGGGTAGTACCTTTGGATGGAACAGCACAATTTTTCCTCCCTTAGCCTTTAAAAAATTTTCCTTCTGCAGTTATACTTTGGGTGGTGATAAGACTTGGTGTTTGCCTTGGTCGTGCGTTTTGCATTGAAAGAACTTCCAGAGAGCTAAGCTTGCCACAGAGAGGCCTCAGGGAAAGAAGAGGAGTAATAAGCTTCTTAGAGCTTTATGTTACCAAGTTTTTAAGATAGTGTCCCTTATAGTATGGACTGCAGACGTTTCCAGGCATAGGGAATAGCAAGTGCAATAACCTTCAGGGGGTGTCCAAAACTGGCCTTTGCCTCACATCAAGAAATGTTAGCAGATTCTTTTAACATGCATTGCTCACCTAGGATAGAGAGAAGTAAGTGGAGATTGTCTGGGTCTTCACTCATGACTCTTGAGTCAGGTGGTATGTTACTGCAGCAGACACGGTCAGTGCATTGCCCCATACACTTCAGACCTTAGAGTGCATTTTGGTGTGCTCTGCCAAGTTCCTACTGTCAGCCTCTACATTTTTGTGCACGAGCGCTTTTCTACAGAACCTAGTAAACCTATCCATGTGCATGGTTTGCCATAGGAGTAGCCCTCATCCAGTGACTCTTGGGAACCTGTGCATAAATATCCCAGTCCCTTTACAAGCCAGGTGGGATGCATGTGAGGTGTCTGTTTTGCATAATTTCCCAAAGTTTCCCTGTGCGGTTAAATTCCAGTTGCTCGTGGCAGTAGCTGGCTATATAATGCACCCTTTATTGGTTGCCTTTATCTTCTTGTATTCTACACCCCTTTTCTTACTTTCTACACTCCTATTGGAATGTAGAAAGTACATCCTTGACCCAGGGTCTGCTTCTAGGGGAGCTTAAGCCAAGACTGTTATAGCTAAAGCAAGGTCAGCTTCTAACAAGCTGCACAAATATATATTAATAGCAAATAGGTACAACCAGTTATGTGCTTCTACCCTTGCTTGGTGTTCCAGCTAACACTTTGCATGAAGATTCAGTATAGCAGGGGCAAAAATACTCTATTACTGGAACCAGGCAGCCTGATGGTTAGTCAATGACATAGGGTATCCATGAAGTGAAGGGGTCCAGCCAACCGGGCTAGGAACTTGAGCACTGTGCTGCCAGAGCTCAAATGCTGGGCTGGCCAGATCTTCATACTTTGCTCATTTAAGGAAGTGGGGCCTTTACAATATTTCTAATCAATCACCTATATTAAAATCCTCTTGTTTTACCTATTGGTAATCTAATACAATGTTTCTTTTGGTAATTAACTTGGCTTTTGGATAACAATATTTTAAGTGCCAAGTAACCAACATTTAAGATATTGATTCTTGATAAGAATACCTCATGTTCTAGTTATTTCCATATGCTCCTTGAGAGACAGAAGAGTTTTTGTTGAGGGAAGGTTTGAACAGGTATTTTTGAGGACACTTTAAAGGAAAATCATGGGTCAGGATTTTGTTTTTCAAATAAAAACGACTCAGAGAGTTTTCCTTCTCTGCTTCTTCTTAAATTATGCCTCCCCCCTTGCCCTCCCCCCGCCCCCGCCACTGTTGGAAAAGAAGATGTAAACAATGAAGTTGTAGATAATGCTCTTGAAAATATGTCTTTCTGTTTTTTAAGCAACCATCGCATTCATTTTTCACTTCAACCTGTGATTATGTAAAGTGTACCCATCTTTAAAATGCACAAAATGGCCCAGATGTGCATTTACTGTTTTCCCCTTTTATTCTTTCATTGTGTTGTTGTTTTGGGGCCATGAAACGTTAATGCTTTGGTTTAAATGGTGACTAACTTTAAAGGCATCTCTTGCTGAGTTTGATTCCAAGTCCACAAAATTAAGTTCTCATTATATTTATGTCTAGAAACTGTTTTTCTTCTCCATATGTCAGTTATTTTAAGGACTAAATACTAAGCGTGTGAAGTGTGACATCAAGTTATGAAAGTACTGTTTCAAGAGGTATATTGAACTTGGACACAAAGATGTCATATTCTCTGGAAGCTGAATGCCAGTTCATTAATACCATCGTTGCTCAAATGTTTGAGATTCCTTTTTTTGTGTTGCTTTCTCATCTGATTTACTAACCTCAAAGAGAAAAGATCGATTTTGTAGACACTTTGGTTGACAGTCTCGTCTACCTTTCCCTGCCAGAGTGTCAGATGTGTAAGTGAAACAGATTGCTTTCCAGACCAGCCCATTTTACTTCTGAATATCACTGAGCAACTTCCATGGATGCTACATGGAACAGAAGAATCCCTCAGCAGAGACTTGCCAAAATTCTTGACCCACAAAAGTGAGAAATACAACAAAATGGTTGTTGTCATAAGCCACTAAGTTTTGGGAAAATTTGTTATGCAGGAGTAGATAACCGTAAAAGAGTTCCCGAAAAAAATTGCTAGAATTTCATTTTCTATGCTATCTGACTTACAAATTATGTCTTATTAGAAGGGTAACATTAACTGAGTTTAAATAAATGTAAAGGTGTTCAAGGTTGGCTTTCCCCTAAGTCAGGACCTAGGTGTAATTGGTTCAGTGTTCATATCTACTTGGCAGGATCATCGTGAGACTCAGAGACACTTGCCTCTGGCATATAGTGGTCAATTGTATCCATTCACACAAGTGCTGCCATGTGCCAGGCATTGTTCTAGATACTAAGGACATTATGGTGAATATAATACAATAGAAAAAAATCCTTGCTCTTATGGAGTATACATCCTTGTGCTTGTGTGGGATTCAGACAAGATATGAAAAAATGACTATTTTATTCCAGTTGGTAATAAGTACTATGGAGAGAAATGAAGCAGGAAAGGGGAATTGGAGTCCTGGGACAGGTTGGAGAGGGATGATTGGAGGGCCCTTGTCATTTTAGAACAAGGAGGTCTTCTCTGATAAGCTGACATGTGAGCAAGGGTCTGGAGAAAGTATAAAGATCTGGGGAAGAGCATTCCAGACAGAGGGGACAGCCAGTGCAAAGGCCCTGTGGTAGGAATGTGCTCCACATGTTCCAGGACAATGTGGAGGCCATTGTGATTGGAGTGGAGTGCCAGGAGGGAGAGTCACTGCAGTTTGTTTGGAGAGAGAGCAAGGAGCAAGTCATCCAGGGTCTTGTGATGACTGCAATGGCTTTCCCTCTGAGTGAAATGGGTACGAGTGGAAGCATGGAGTGTAGGAGTCATATCTGGTTGTCGTCATTTTTTGTTATTTTTTATGATTAGAACTACCTGTTAGCAGATGATAGGGCCAGAATTAGATTCTGCATTTGTTCAGCTTCCAAGTCCCGCTTTGGCATTGCACTGTGCCATCCCTTTACTTGTGTCTGTGTTACCAGGGTCTTTGTGGCATTAAAGGACTCCCAATCTCCAAGAGTTTACAATGGAAGAGAAAGAAAGTATCTGAATGCTACAGACTCTTTCACTCCCCCAGCGCTGCAGTATCTGCCAAGCCATGACGTTTTTCAGCCCGCGTACTCCTCCTGGTCTTCAGGTTAGCCCTGTTTGCAGGAAGGACTTAGAAACAGACAGACTTCTCCCAAAGGCACAAGAGTTATGTTTGCAGAATGTTTGGGTCTTTTTCTTCTGTCCTCCTTCCCCTTCTTGGGGCACATAAGAATAACTGGATGAAGAATATTTTATTTCTCAAAGGGGAAACTCTAATGACATTTGGCCCCAGTAACCTTTCTTGGCCCTGCTACTTCCACTGAGCTCATTGTAGACATAAGAGGACACAATTTACATAAGAAGTGGATCTGTAATAAATCTCTCCATAAAGTCCTTCCAGCAGCATGCAAACCTTTTTAGTTCCACCGTTTACGCTCATAGAATGATCCTCCACCTGGCTCGGGACCTTTTATGTGGGAACATTAAACTAATTTTGCTTGGAATGTGGGATGATTTCTCAAGATGGCGCACCTGATTCTAAATTGCAGTTCACAAGGCATTTTGGAAAGATGGATGGATCCCTGGAGGCTCTTTAGGCTTTCCCTTGCCCTCAGAACTCTCAGAGCCCAGCTCATCTCTGACAACCTTTTGCTTCACATTTGGTATCCCTGTGACAGCCACCGAATGATTGGGTAGGGTCAAGAAGTCAACTGACTTCCTCATGTGCTTCTGCCAGGCCCGGGTGGGGGTAGGGGCCGGTGGAGGTGCCCTGGGCCTCTGTGGAGGTGTGAGAGTGGCTGGGATGCTGAGAGGAGTGAAAGAGCAGTTGCAGTTTTTCACCAGGCATGGGTTAAATGGTATCTTCATGAGTGGCAGCAAAACTCTGAGTGGTATGATGATCTCTCCTCTGTCGTTTATGACACGGGGGTGTGCCTTTGTTCTGATTCATGGTGGTGCATAGAATGGTGCTACTGGGAGACAAAGGGGGCTAGTTCCTGGGGGTACAGTGGCTACAGACGTACATTCAAGTATTTCATCTGTCAGCTACCAAATGCTACCTCATGTAGAAGCCAGGGACAGATCCAGGCTAAGCTTGGCATGAAAGGTCTAACTTAATGAAAAGGATCTAAGAAAACATGAAAGTATTATGTTTGCAACTGGAGAAAAAGTTAAAATAGGGCCTTGTGGTATTTGTTGCCTAAATGGTAACTCCTGCTGTGTTCTTAACTTTCAGAAAACCTCAGCTGAATCTAAATCTCCTGCTTATGCTTTGTGGAGTATCTCAGCTTAAAGCAAAGCCACATTATCCTGCTTGATATAGCCGGCATGATTGCTGGGTTATGAGTGTAGTCAGAAAACCCTGGCATGAAAGAGATTTTAAATGAACAGATGAATAGAGCAATCAAAGGGCCATCCAATCACATCTACACAGATTAGAACTTCATACAGCCTCAGACAGAAATAGATACCGAGTGCTCCATGACATATCAAAGTCACCCATCTGAGACGCTCGTGTTGCCCTGAAACAAAAGCTGCTGTCAAGGCTGACTTCAGCTCCATCTTCACAGACATCAGTCAAACAGTGGCCGTGGAATGGGATCCTGACTTTCAGTATTGCTGTCATTTGTCTCTCACTTACTGTTTTTCATTTAGAAGTATTTCTATGTTTAGGTTTTGATCAAGCATTTCACAATTATCATGACGATCATTTTCCATGCGATGGCTCTCAACATGGGATGACTGTTTGGAGACCTTTTTGGTCATCACAGTTGCAGGGGGCAGGGGGTCCTGCTGGCATCTTGTGGGTAGAGGCCCAGGGAGCTCAATGCATCGGACCACTCCCCACAACAAGGTATCACTGGGACCCAAATATCAATAATGCCCAGGTTGAAAAACCCTGTGGTGAATTCCTATAATTTCATGTTGCCTCAATATCCATTTTGAATGTAAGTTGGGCTTTCTCATACCACAAGTGGGGCTGAGTCACCCTTGACATAGTTTCCTGCTCTCCACCTCCTCCCCGTTTCTCAATGCGGTGGGTTGAGGTGGTCGCCTTACACAACTGCCTCCTGGTGACCACCTCCTATGGGACAGCTAGACACAGCCTGCTGGACTCACCCTGCATGGACTGCACAGATATGTGTAGTGATCACCCTCCCCAGACTCCATGGAACTTGTGCCTGCTTGCTCTAAACCCATCAACTAGCTCTCCCTACGGGAAACCTGCTTGGGTAATGCCCTGGGCCCTAAGAAAGGCTCTTAGGGAGGTTCCTCTCTCTCTTGCCCACCTGCTGGTTGAGGGTGTGTGTCCATGATGTTCTTCCCTCTACACCCTCTTCTGTTGGCCCTGTGAGGTGTGCTGCCCTCTTCTCTCTGAGACCTGGGAGTCATACACTGCGTTTGTTATTTCATGTGGTTTGTTGAGTTGCCTCTTCTGTGTCTCTCTTGCCTGACCAGCACACCTGAACCTAACTTCTTTCTCAGTCAGGGCTCTCCTAGAGAGTGATTGTCTTGGTTGGAACAAATTACACAGGTCAGACAAGAGCCACAGTATGAACAAGCCCCCTGTGAGAGGGACACCTGGTCACAGGTTGGACACTGGGCATTTGGCCATCCACCAGGATAATGAAGTGTCCCATGAAAGGCACACTGTAAACATCCACGGCCACCTTCCCTGGAGCCCTGTCAGGGCCTGGCCAGAGGTTATAGGTACTCTCCTGAAAGAAACCTCAAGACCAAATTAGAAAAAATCCACAACATCCTGATTTAGAGTGAGGCTCTTGGCAATTTTTGCTTCAAATAATAAAACAAACCCCGCCCCCAATAGCCACTGCCCTATGCCAAGTCTACAATATGCCTTAAGTAGATAGTATCAATAATTTATAATTTTTAATAATCTGATCTCATTATACTTTTGCTTAAAATCCTTTAAATGCTTTATGTCCCTTACCGTATATAGTCTGGATTCCTTAGCATGGCAAGCAGTGACCTCCTGTCACTCCACCACACCCAGTTCAGCATCTGGATGGGTTGGTACCGCCTTTGTCACGAAGCTCCATCTTTTGCCAACATCCTAGCTCCCAGCTGCGTGATGCTTCCCCATCATGAATAAAAACAAGGGCTTTGAAATTGACCTGGGGTCAAGTCCTGGCTCCTCTGTTTACTAGCTCTATGACTTTGGACAGGTTCTGTAGCCTCTGTTGAATCTATATTTTTCTCATACATAAAATCAAGACTATTATAGAACCCACAGGGTCGTGATGGGATAGCACCTCATGTGCCTCCTGCCTGGCACACGACCATTGAGCACTAGTTTAATTAGCTCAGATACTTGTCTTTTTCAGGCCAAAACTATTGCAACAGTTTTCTAACTGATCTCTATGCCTCTTTCATCAGGATAATCTAGGGAAGTGGTATGTATATTTTTTCCTGAAGACTGAGGGAAACCTAAAAAAAGTTATCGGTCAAAGTTTTTGTTTTCTCCTTAAAATAGATAAATAGTTTTGTTGGGTTTCAAGGGATAATATATGGATTCTTCCAAGTTAGATTAACCACTTTATGCAAGTGAAGAATGTCAATGAGAAAACTGTGAGTGCTATTTAGCCACTAGCAAAGTAGAGGCTGACTATGTTTAAATGAGAATAGCGACATGAAAGTGGCTTCTTTTCTTTCATCCTCAAATGAGATCACAGGCTTTGTCACCAATTCAGGCAGCTCTGTGTGGCCCCAGGATCTGGGTTACTCACTACTTATCTGGTCCATCTGTTACACTGCTGACTTGGACATCACCCTTAAACACGAGTTGGAACATGCCCGCCACAAACACCATTAATAGCTTTCCAATTTCTCACTGCTGTGTTCAATGCCTCTGTCACGCAGGCCTGTCATACTTTTTCAGTTTTTGTCCACTTTGTTCCTTTACTGACCTGCTCCAGCTACACCGAACCATTCCACAAACATGCTCTGCCATTTTCATATGTGGATGTGTCATTGTTAACTCATGCTGTTCTCTCAGCCTAGATATCTGACATGCTCCCATTTCTGCCTGTAGAAATCCTACCTTTCCCTTCTGTGATGCTCCCTTGAAGTCTTTCAATCAGACAGAATACCTCAGTTATCTGAGCTTCTGTTGCAATTTTACTTGTGTTTTGGTTAAAGGATTGATTTAATTTTCCCAGGAATTATAAGGAGCTTGTCATCCTTGCGTTAGTAGTGATCTATATCAGATTGGGATTGTGTCTTATTCTTTGCTTTTATCTTCTACCTTCATGTCATAGTGCTTTGCCAATGGTTACACATTCAACTATTGCTCATTTATCTTTTTTCCTATAGAATGCAGAAAAAAATCACATATTGTTATACCTTCCTCAGGATGGTTAGAATCAAGTGAACTACCTTCCTCAGGATGGTTAGAATCAAGTGAACTAATGTATATTAGACATTTTATAACTTGCATAGTATTTTTCAAATAGTATTTATTACTCTAATTATTACACATTGGTTAAGAACAGACTTAAGTTCAATCTGACTCTACCATTTCCTAGGTGTCATATTGCTGGTATTAAAGGTTTTGGGGACAAGTTACTTTACTAATTGCCTGAGGTTTTTTTTTTTTTTTCTTGATGAAGATTAAAGTTAATAAGATAGTGTATGTTATTTTCTTTGCTTAGTACCTGGCACATTGAAAGTGATCAATCATTGTTAATTGTCATTATGACAATTTAAAAAATATATAACTCATTGCTCAGTTTGACAAATAATGGCAAAATGTCAGGAAAACATATTACCTCTCTCCTGCATGCATTTCTGTTAAGAAAGAGGAAAATTTTGGCAGCAAATGAGATATTGGCTTAGAACAGTTCCCAATATAGAATTGGACAATTTTGTTTTGACCCCCCTGTGGCTCTATCTGCCCATGGATCCTTCTTTAGCTTAGCATTGGAAAACTTTCCCTGTTGGCAGGCTGAGAAGGGTCCAATCTGCTAAGATAATAGAATGCTTCAGAATTTGGCCTAAAGACAGATGCTATGTAAGGTTGAGCGGAGAAACATGATCTCTCTTTCAGCATACTTCTTTTTGTTACTTTGTTTTCTCATTACAAAAGAAATATGTGTACATCTCTAGCTACTATGGAGTTATCACTTGCCACTTACCGTCTATCCTACTAAATGTGTATGTCTCTTTCTTTACTATTTCTTTGAAGTTTTATATTGCCAGGGCTTTTAGGTTTTATGGGATTTTAAATGCATGAACTATATCTTATGCTATTTTTATCTTTCATAAGGAAACCATTGATTAAGTAATGCATGTGAATTCCTGAAATAATTATAACAAATAAAAATTTGTTTCTATTACAGTTAAAATATGAGAATGGATGGAGCTTAGAGTTCATAAATCCAGACAACACTAGATTCAATTATGAACCCTAACCTCCACCTAGTCTCATATTTTTAACTGTATGTAATTCTTTTTGTTTTTTTTTCCAGAATATTATGGGGGTACAAATGCTTTGGTTGCATATATTGCCTTTGCACTGCCCAAGTCAGAGCTACAAGTGTGCCCAACCCATCATTCACTATACCCATTAGGTGTGAATTTACCCATCCCCTCTTCCCCACCCCTACTTGCATGGCACCCTGTGAATGTTATTTCCATATGTGCACGTAAGTGTTGATCAATTAGTACCAATTTAATGGTGAGTACATGTGGTGTTTTTCCAGTTTTTATTATTATTATTTCAGCATTTACGAGGGTGCAAATGTTTAGGTTACATGTATTGCTTTTGCCCTGCCTGAGTCAGAGCTTCAAGCATGTCCATCCCCAGACAGTGAGCACTGCACCCTTAGGTGTGAATATACCCATCCCCTCCTCCCCACTCCCATCTCTCTGACACCCGATGAATATTACTACCATATGTGCACATAAGTGTTGATCATTTAATACCAATTTGATGGTGAGTACATGTAGTGCTTGTTTTTCCATTCTTGTGATACTTCACTTTGAAGAATGGGTTCCAGCTCTATCCAGGATAATACAAGAGGTGTTAGTTCACCATTGTTTCCTGTGGCTGAGTACTACTCCATACACCACATTTTATTAACCCATTCATGCAATGATGGACACTTGGGGTGTTTCCACATCTTTGTAATTATGAATTGTGCTGCTATGAACATCCAAGTGCAGATGTCTTTTTTATAGAATGTCTTTTTTTTTCCTTTGGATAAATACCCAGTAGTGGAATTGCTGGATCAAATGGTAGTTCTACTTTGAGATCTTTGAGGATTCTTAACTCTGCCCAGTGGGTGAGCCACTATCAGCCATAGATAGCTGTTATGCACAAATGCAAGGTAGGGTTGTTGTACCTTCTGATTATTTAAGAAAAGGTAGAAATCAAGAATTTTGAGTCAAAATTCCTGGTTTTTACATTTAACAACTACTTCAATTATTTTTAAAACACTGTGTAGACCAAACAAGAAATTTCTGTGAGCTACTATGAACCTTTATGTTGTGATCTCTGGTGGGTGGGGTCATTTATCTACTTAATTCTCCATTTAGTAGGCAAATTAAATTGAGCACAGTAAAGGAGAGACCCTTTTCCTAATAAAAAGCAAGCATAAAGTATCTTACCAAATGATATTTGTGGACCATGAAAACTAAAGAAATGCCCAGGAAAGGTTCCTGTATTAGTAGGTCTGTCTCTGTTAATTTCTCAATTACCTTATTATGTGTAATTGTAATTAGGAATCGAGAGAGAGGGAACAAGTCATATACCAGCTCTAAGTGCTGTGTTTTCTTTAAATGTTCTACTTTGACCCATGTGGCTGATGAGCTGTCTTCTCTAAGTAGTTCAGTACTTCATCAGGTTAGTAGACAGTAGATTCATCTAGTGAACTAAAAATAAAGTAAAACATTTGCTTGTGATCTTTGGTAGTTAGGGCTACTAGCTGAGCCAGAGAGGGCTGTTTCGCTCAAGCCACAGCCATTAGCAGACAGAAATACTTCTGCTGCCTGAGGTCAGATTGGAGTTTTACTCTGAGCTAGATCCTGCCGGTTGCCTACCCAATACACATTTTCCCATTTTTCTTTAGTACCAGCATCGGATTTGGGGTGGGGGGAAAGCAATATGCCCAGAAATGCATAATAATAATAATAATACCACCCCCCCCTAAAAAATACTCTACTTCTACTTGTTGTCTCAGGGTGGTCATGTGACTTGCTTTTGGCCAACAAGAAGTCAACAGAAATTGCAGGATGAGGCCTCTAGAAAAGGTTTTTAAAAGAAGACAAATTCATTTGAGATGTTCCTTTTGACTCTCATATTCCTTCTTATTTCTGTCTGGAATGTGGACATAATAGTAATATATTTTTTTTTAATCAATTCATTGCCTGGTACACCTCTCTCACATTTTTCCCTCCTACATCGTTTGTCCACATCTTTCGGTTTTCCTTTACTTTATGGCCCTAATTTTGTAATATTACTTCCCATAGGAAGAAGAGAAAGTTTTCAGTCTTACTTACAGAGTGGTTGATCACAATCTGATTATAATTATTGGTAAATAGTAACAATAAACACAGACTTCTGTGACTTTATACAGAGATTGGCTCCTTCATTGTGGTACTGATTAACATTATGTCCCACAATCCCAGGAATTCTGTTAGAGTCAGTTTCATGTGATTACCATAAAAAAAGGGACCAAAAAATGTACGTTGTGTTTATGATGATAGCAGTATGAGGTTCATTCCTGAAAGGGGAGAACTTCTGTTTTGACTATATCAGTAAGGACCTAGTCTTCTAATCCTCTGCTTACAATTTTACATATTTGATGACTGGCAGAATATTTCATAGACCATCTTTAGGAGGCAGACGTTTCAAATGGTGTCTCTCCTTCACTTTCCAATTCCCCCAGCTGGACACCGTAGGACACATTTGCATTGGGACATGACCTTGGGCCCCACGTCTCTGTGTTACTCTGTTGAGTGAGTTGGCATCACAGGCTGTGGGAGAATTCCTGGCAGTTGCTCCTGTATCAGGATGGCTACAAATAACTAAATAATGTATAAATCACATAAACATGTCTCTCTAAACCCAAAGAACGTCTCTGTCCATGTTGACTTCCCTTTCATCAGGTCCCCAAATGTTGGTGGCTACTGAGACTCACCTGGCAGGAGAGGAAGCGTGACAGAGGGGTAGCTAGAGAGGAAGCAGACAGCACCCTTAGCTAATGACAGTGAACACACTGTGTGCTTTTGCAAATTTTACAGTGACTTATGACATGTGGACACAGAGGCAAAACCCCCTCTGAGGCCTGGAAAGAGACCTGTGCAACAGAGCTTAAGCTTCATTAGCTTCTGGGTAAATTTGTCTTTGCTTAACACTCGAATTGACCATAGGCATAGGCATGCCTTTTAAGGGTCATGACCTAATTAATATCAGCGGGAAAACAAATTTCTATCCTGCTCCCTTCTCACAGAGACACCAGTGGGTAGAGAGTCAGGGCAAAATACAAATTGCAAAGCATTTTTTAGTTTTTCTAAGCCATTAAAAGGTAGGTGTGGAGGTGAGGGTCTATGTTTTAGCTAAGTATACATGTGCATATTTAGATATAAACAGAAGGGACTGAGTATAGAAGACAAAAAAGTTTTCTTATTATACTATATATAATAAGAAAATCAAGTTTGAGAGGAGAAACATTTATATTATCTATCAATATGGAACAAACCAGCCCAAACATAGCTGGTTAAGGTAAAAAGTGATGTATTCTCTTTCATGATGCTGTGGGTTTCCTGAGTTTGTCTAAGACATTCTTCTGCTCCATGTAAGGCAAGCAGGGGCTGTGCCATCTAGAGGCTGGTGGGTGCCTGCACATCCAAGGTGGTTCACTCACATGCTACCAGCTGGACGCTCAGCTGGGATGATGGCCATCTTGGTCTTCCTCCTTGTTGCTTGTCTGAATGGTGTGGGCTTCTTACATCATGGTTTTTAAAAGCTCTAAGAGAGCATGTTAGAATAAAAATGGAAACTCTAGTTCTTTTAGGGCCCAGTTTTAGAAAGTTAGCATCATTTTCATAAAAGCATATAAATCAAAGGAAGTCACAGATTCAAGGGGAGGAGAGACATACTCCTCTTTTTGATGGTATGAGTGGCAAAGAACTTGTGGCCACCAGAGGAAATATTAGAGCATCAAAAGTTCTGCATTTGTATGGGGTCATCATTTACATCTGGACTATAAAAATAGAAATAAGCGAAGACAGGGAGACAATGCCTAACACATAGTAAATACTTAGAAATTGTTGGTTGACTCAAACTTTATGGGCCAGGTTTATAGGCCTATGGCCTATGACTTTTAATGTATATGATCTTATATTTTAGATTCTTGAAAATGTTTATACTTCCAAACATTCTGTTCTAGTCTCACAGCATTTGTCAAATAAAATCCTATGTTTGGGTTCAGAAAATCTGGTCACTGTACTTCCAGATCATTTGTCTGTTGTCTTGACTTGGCTAGCTCTGTGGTGTTTGGGTTTTGTGGGATTATTCAGAGTCCCCTCGCTTTCTTTTCTACTTTTCTTTGCTTAATTGGCATTTTTTGGTGGGAGCAGGAAAGATGGATTCTATGGCTGAGGTTTCCTCTGGCCTATGGGCTCAAAGGCATTTTTACAGTGTGAGACAATCTGTCAAAAGGAGAGAGCAATCTTACAGTGAGAGTGATACCCCCAACTCTAGCACATGTTTGCCTCACACCACAGTATTTGTGACAATTAAGAAGGGGGGAAAATTACCAAAAAAAATGAAAAGGTTTGGACATGCATGGTGGAAGAGGGGAATAAGGGCCTTGCTTGTCCACATGAAATATTAGCTTGAGTGCAAGAGGAAGCCATGAGAACCATAAAGATGAGGTGGGAATAAAAACCCTTGATGCATGCACAACTCTCCTGGGATTAAAACCCAGGGCCATCCTGGAACCTGATATAACCATTCACGTTGTAATCTAAAGCCCTGTCAACGTATTGCAGGTGCACACCACATGACCAGGTGGGGGAAAAAAAGAGGTGAAGCCAATTGGGAAGAGATGTGTTGGTTTCATCTTCATAATACATACATCCCAAGGTGCGTGTGTGCATCTGGTTTCTATTACAGAACTTTTTACTAGTAGCTTTAGAAAAAGCTGGGCAGACAATCCTGTGAGTTAGGGAGTCCATATGTTAACAAGGGGTTGGGAAGGACGTGGCAGTATTGCTAAGGGACCTAGGAGGGCTGGAGGGGGCCAAAAGGAGGAACCTAAAGGACCTAAGTGGAGGTGCCCAGACTTGAGGTTGGTTGGGCCACCTAAATAGTCATATGTTGCTTGGCAATGCTAAATCTTCACAGTCCAAAGAATTTTGAGACATGGATTTCGAAAAAATTGTTTTGAGGATGATTGCATTTTGGACACAGCTAAAATGCTTTTCTGATGTGGAACAGATGGAAAATCATTAAATTCTAGAGCTGGAAGGGAATTTATAGTTATTCAGTCCCCATCTTTGTTGACAGGAGGGTCCCTCAAGGCCTGTGTGTCAAATGGGTTATGGAGCCTGCCCAAGGTCACAGAATTTGTGTTAGAGGCATCCCAGAGACCCATGTCCATGGGCCAATCCAGGGCTCTTTTCTGAAATGAATGTCACGCTTACAGAGTGCCTGTCCCGTGAATCTCTTAAGACCCTTCTAGTCCCAGGTTCCTGGGCCACTGCCCTGGCCGTGATGATCAGCTACCTTGCATTTTTCCAATGGTCTTTGTTGAAGATCACATTTGGAATCGTTTTTTTGTATTAAGTAAAGAGATGCCATGATTATACTGTAGCTGGAAGCCCCTCTCAATGCTTTAGCCACACAGAAATTTGTTAATTTTCCTCTGGAAATCCATCATTTTCACTTTCATAAAGTGGTGCCCAGACAGATCCCCCCCACCCTATATTTCACTCATGCACCCATAGATTTACCCTTGAGCTCATTTGTTCTCATTTATTTATTTATTCGTTTATAGAAGAAGGCTTTATTGAGGATCTCTTTTAGGCAAGGCATCATGCTGGATGCTATCGGGGTAATATATGAAATGGATATGAACTCTGAACTTAAGAAAAAGGCTGCTTGTAGGGTTGAAAATGTAATACTACTTTTTTTTTAAGTGTTTAAAGTGTTTAGCCAGAAAGGGTGATAGGAGTTTAGTTTTACAGCCAAAGCTTTTGATCTGGGCCTTAGAAGTTGGATCAGGTTTGGTAGTGGAGGAAGAGGAGCAGCATCCACATTGCAGGGGCTGTGTGAGGAAGGGCATTCTCTCTGTCTCTTGCTCATCTTCAGAAGCTGGAGTCATGAAGAGAGGATGACCAGGTTGTTCTGCTGCTGCTGCTACTCCTGTCAACAGTTCTCCCAACACTTTCACTAAGAAGGTAATAATTTTTCAAATTTCCCTTCCTTCTTCTTTCTCCCTATCTCTGACATTTTGATTAGACATCAGTAAAGAAGAAACTGGGAAATAAGTTAACTAGCTGTTTTTTTTTTAATACTATCACATTATCATTGGAATCGCGAAGAGTCTCATAAGAAAAGGAAAAGGGACAGATAGTGCCTAATAAATGTCAAGATAGATTCGTTCCCTTGAAAGCATCCACTTCTGCAGTCTCTGAGGCTTTCCCATGTTCTGCTTTGTTTTATTTATCTCAAAACTTCCACGATATGCTCTTGAGCATCTAGCAAACTCAACGACATCAGATTGTTTCCCTGCATGGGGGTGCTCCAGGGAGCTCCTTCTTTACGTGGCCCTAGTGAGTTTGAAAGGGCCTATTTCACTTGTCCTGGAGGGACACCCAAGTGAAACTCTCCAGTGGTATGCCAGGAAGCAGCAGACCCTGATGTATGCTTATTCTTTTGGCAGTGTCGAGCTGACATGAGCATCTGTCAGGGCTGCTTTTTATGACTCCCTGTAGACAGCTTGAAAAGAGATGAAAAGGTTTATTGGATCTGAGGAAGAAAGTGGTCAGGAAAGAGCATAAGGTGGGTGGGGCTCTTTGCAGATCTGAGGTTCCCTTCTGATTTCTCAGAATGCATGTCTGTTTTTGCTAGCCAACAAAAGTGTGTGGTTTGTGTCCTCTCTTTCTCTCTCCACGCCCTCCTGCCCCCAGCCAGCTTTGTATGAAATCTCTTTAAAACCTATTGCCTTGTATTTCTTTGTTTTCGGAGACCTGGAGTCAGCCTATGACCACCCTCTTGGTGTTTCAGATGGTGGCAATCTCTTTAGCCCTGTGTTTTTGGAGTCATTTCTGGAAGATGCAAGAGGGAGAGGACACAATGGTTCAAATGCTATCTCCATCTTTGTGCAAGCCCTCTGCCCACCTCTTAGAACTTCCTGAAGCTGTTTCCTTCTCTTTTGCTGTAGCTCATGTTACCTCTTTGGACTCTGTGGACTAAAGCCTCCTTGATTCCCATTTTAACCAAATTTTACCTATGTAAACACTTGGTCCCCACCTGAAGTCTCAGTTTTATCGTGGGCTCTAGAGCCAGCCTAGTCTTTGATTGGGGCAATTTTAGGAACACTGGTTTAGCTCAGGTTTCTCAAAATAAGGCATTTTTGCTGCCACTTAAGATCTAACTCTGTGACTCAGCTTTTCATTCATTTAGTCATTTAATGAATATATATTGACTACCTACTTGTCCCAGGCATTGTTGTAGTATCTGGGCATATGGTAGGAAAAAAACAGACAAAATTCATATCCTCAAGGAAGACATGTGGAAACTCAATAAGCAAGTGACTACTGCATACAATGTATTAAATAGTAATAAGTTTTATGGAGAAAAATGAAAATGTAAAAATGAAGTGAAAATGGAAAGAGGTGCCAGTAGGGGAGTGCACTGCAGTTTCTATAGGGTAGTCATGGACGTCTCCACTGGTCAGATAACATTCAATCAGTTGTCACATGGAGACCTTGAAGAAGACCATTCCAGGCAGAATGAACAGCAAGGCCAAGTCACCTGAGTAGAGTCTACTTAAAGAAGAGGATCAGCAAGGAGGTCTGCATGGCTGGAGTGGAATGAGCAAGGGGAGGGAATAGATGGAGGTGAGGTCAGAGTGGGGAATGGAGGCTGTAGGGTCTTGAGGACAATTATAAGGACTTTAGCTTCTGCTGTGAGTAACCTGGGAAGCTATTGTTTTGTTCAGAGTTAAGAAATGATATAATTTATATTTTTAGGGTATTACTTTGACTATCGTGTTGATAACAAATGGTAGGGAGATAAAAAAGGAAGCAGTTTGGGGGCTTTTTCTAGGAGCAAGTTGATGGAGTCTTAGACAGTTGGTAGTGGGGAAGGTAGGAAGAAATGGTTGGATTCTAGATATTCCTTGAAGGTTGAGTAACAGTATTTGCTAATGGTTTGGATGTAGTAAGTGAGAGGAAGAAAGGTGTCAAGAATGATGCCAAAGTTTTTGACCTGAGCAGCTAGAAGAATGAATTTGCCATTTCCTGAGATATTAATAGGCTTCAGAGTATAGGGAAATAACAGAAATTGGTTTTGAACATATTATTGGAGATGCCTATTAGATATCCAAGATGCCAAGTAGGGGGTTTGATATAAAAATATAGAGTTCATGGAAGAGGTCAAAGCTGAGTATATACTGTTGGAATATGTCATTTTACATATGCTATTTAAAGCCATGAGACTGACTAAAATCACCAAGGAAATGTGTGCAGAGAGAGAAGTCTGAGGACCAAACCCTGGTATATACCACATTTATAGTGTGTGGAGAGAAGAGTTAACCAACAGGGCAGATGAAAAGCATGAGCCAGTGATGTAGCAGAAGAATCAAGAGAGAATGGTGTCCAAAGCCAAGTTAAAGGATATGATCAACTGTTTCAAATGCTGCTGATGGATCAAGTTAGAGGGAGACTCAGAAACTGGCCATTGCATTTATTAGTGTGCTGGTCATTGGTGACTGTGACAGGGCAAGCCTGACTGGAGTGGGTTTTAGAGAAAATGAAAGGAGGCACATTGGTGATGCACAACTCTTTGAAGTAACTTAATGATAATGGGAACAGAAAATTTAGCCTTTAATTAATTAGAGGGAGATTTTGGGTCAAGAGGGGTTTTATTTAAATTTTTAAGATGGGAGACAAACTACAGCACATTTAATAATAATGGTAATGATCAAGTAGAGGGGGAAGAATCAATGTGGACTGAAGGGGAAAATTGCTTGGAGTGATGTCTTGAGCAGACGAGTTGGGGATGAGACTTGCTGCACCAGTGCAGGGGTTTCTCTGGTACATGCAGAGAAAGGGAGGCAGGTGAGAACTGGAAGGTAACCGCTGTGAGAGCAGAGATTTTATGTATTTTGTTAGCTGATAGCCCCTGTGCCTGGCACATGGAAAGTGATCAGTAAATATCAGCTGAATGAATAAATGGTGCAGATGCAGGAGGGGAACATGAAGAGTGTTACCCCAGTTGCTTCCATTCTGGGGTCAGTGAAATGGGTAGCAAGTTATCACCTGAAAGGTTGGTATGGAGGGATTGTTGGAGGTTTGAGGAGAACAAGGTGTGGGAGAGTGAGTGGACCAGAAATAAATGGAAAGGTTACCAGACAGCACTAAAAACCCGTTTTAAGTTTATACCATGAATTAAAAGTGAGCCAACTTGGTTATGGCTTTTTTCCTAAAGATGTTCAATGGAGTTGGTGTAGGTGCAGCATAGGCAGATGTATGATTTTAACTAATCTCTGGATTTTTCCAAATACAGTTCCTCAGTGTCCATGGGGGTTTGGTTCCAGGACCCCTGATGATACCAAAATCCACAGATGCTCAAATCCCTGATATAAAATGGTGCAGTAGCTACTCAAAAATATCCAGCTAATAAAAAATGGGGGCTTCCATGTCAAGATGGCAGATTAAACACATATTTTCCCATTCTTTTTAAAATCTCTACTGAAATGAAAATAAAGAAATGAAAAGTATAAACACATAAGGACAGGTGACAATAGTGGATGACAGATAAATTTTTGGAGAAACAGATTGAGGACCGTTAACTGATTTAGTGGAATAGAGGAAGCTGAAAATACCTCTATATACTGGAGAATACTGACAAGAAATTAGCCATTTCTTCTTAAAGAATCATGAAAAGTTTCTGGAGCATTAGAAGCCAGGCTTATACCCCTCCGGGTAGGGGATTAGAGAGTTCTTCTCTGGAGAAAAAGGCCTAGAAGAAAATACAAACAGATATTGTCAAGGAGAAAGGGGCCCCAAACAAAAGCCCTGTCATCCTAAAATGAAGCTCAGCAGCTTACAAGCCTAGTTCAAGCAAACAGAGCTTTGATTATTTACTTTTCAATATAAATGGATGGTCAAAGAGCAATGGATAACATGAAATTCTGAGACTATAAAAAATTCTGTATACTGGGACTATAAAAAAAGGAAAAGGAATGTGGAGGAAACAGAGTTCAGAGATTAGAAGAGGTAAAGGAAAATATCACATACACAAAAGGAGAAAATGGTACTCCACAAAGGAACTAGACTTAAGTTTCAAAGAAACATGGAGATTCGTGTTTATTCGATTATGGAAAATTTTTCTTGTATTATTTCTTTGAAAAAAAATCCTCTCTTTCTGGAAATCCTATTATATGGTATCACTCTCTGATTCCTGCACCAATTCACTAACTTACTTAAGGATTCTCTCCTATGAGTATCCCTTAGTCTTTCTTTCTACTTTCTAGAAGCAATCTGTGGCATCATCTTCCACAAAGGAACCAGAAGAAAGAAACTTTAGAAAGCAAACTCATGACAGGAAACATTAAAATCTAATAGAAGGGATAAGCATGGAAGAAGCTTCCTCTATTCCACTAAATCAGTTAACGGTCCTCAATCTGTTTCTCATCCTCCAAAAATTTAATTAATCAATTTAGCTCATATATTCGAAGATATGAAAAACTGTACTGAAGAGTTCTAAAAGAATGTAGGAATATTCATAAGTACCTAGAAATATTCTGGTCACAGGTACCTAGAAAACAAGGCAAATCCCAGGAAGAGCAAAAGGTTCTATGAACATAGACATGTAATCATCCTTAACATTTGCCACACCAGTAAGCAATACTCAATAATCCCAATAATGTATATATTGAATGATTATATAAACTTGAACAGCATCTCTATTTATACTGAGATTTGAGTGGAGGGAAGGAAAGGGAATCTGCTTCCTAGAAGGTAGCAGCTCCGTTTTCCCAGGCTCTGTACATATGGTTACATGAGTTTACTCATGTGAAGGAAACTTCATCCAGCTGATGGAGGATGAGAAACAGATTGAGGACCGTTAACTGATTAACCAGGTTAAACAATGATGTGCATCCTCCTCTCTTGGGACCAAAAGGCAAGAAGTGATGTACACACACTCACCAGAAGATCTGTGGGATATTTACACACGAGTAGCATGATAGCAAATATGATTTTTTATCCTTTGGAATTCAAACAGTTGACCTGGATCTTAACACATACGAAAATCTCTCTCAAAGCATGCTCTTAACATTTTAAAATGTTTTGATCTATTGAGAAAACCAGAATTGACCATTGGCAGGGAGGTCAGGAGGAGTTTGTTGACAATCTTGTCTCTACTCTGACTTGACCCACATACTTGGGCCTTAATCCTCTTCACGTTCTTACTGACTTCAAGCAATAAGGGTATACTGCTATGTTCAGAGGTCTGAGAGGTGGCCCGATGATTGGGCTTTTTAGGGGTACTGATTCACCTCTCAATTAAAAAGGAAAAAACTGCTATAATGACATAGGGTGTGCATGGAAACCAGAGCCCTGTTAAACTCATAACCTGAGTGTGCATTCTTATCTCCCTGTGCCCCTTTTAAATCGACATGCTCATGTTATTTTTTTTTTATTATATGTGATATCATTTGAGGAAAAGAAACTTGATTCTTTTAACAGATCTGTTTTCTGCTAGGTGTTATACTCAGCTTTTACAAGGGGGACCCACCATATATTTCTGGACACCTTGTATATGTCTGATAAAGAGTGAAAAGCTGACATCATTTATAGACTGAGGACCTGAATTGTTGTGATGCAATGAAGAGTGTGTATATAATCAACAGGACAGTGGGTGAGTCTGGTTAGATACACCAGAAAGCCTGATGATTCTTATTTCTCCACAAATTGTAGTTCAAAGATGTGGTAAATGTGATGATCTCCCACATGTGACTATGTAGAAGTGTGTGAACACTCACACACACTTGTTTAAGTTAGAGTAAATATGTATATACATATGGCAAAGATAAAGCCATGGTTAAGAAGAAAAAGGTATAAAATCACCGGAGTGAACCGAGAGCAAGAACTTCAGGAATGTAGCAAGGGAATGAGAGTAGAAGTTAGAGGATCCATGCTAAAACGTGAAGGTAAAGTTTTTCTGTGCAGCTGGAAGAGTTTTTTTCAACTGCCTTCTGCTTATAAAGAAGGAAATGGCTACCCAGGGGGAAGGAAGTGACATATTCAAGTCACATAGGTAGCTAATGGGAGAGTTAAAACTAGACCATGACTTCCCTAGCTTTGCAGTGTGCTTTGCAATTTATTCTGTTGCTTGAATGGTCAAGTAGTGAGAAGGATCAGAGGTCATGGTCTTGGAATTCAGGACACAGATAGATTAGGTCAGGTTTTCTAGTGACCATGGCATGGGCAGAGTTGCCAAGGGGAAAGGGTGAAAGGTTAAGCATTGACCCCAGTAGAAATGACCTATCAGCTACCCAAATTCAGGCTGGGGTTGCTACACAGGTTAGAGATGACCGAAGATAAAAAGAGGTTCCTCTTGAATACATGTCTTATGTGTGAAATACACCCAATGGGAGCTTGAGACAAAAATAGATCAATAGGAATTTTTCTAATCACTTTTTATATCACAGAAATAATCACATTGTAGTAAATAAGATAAGGCTTTTACACACTGACTCAGAGTGCTAAGACTGGCTGTTGGCTAAGCATGAAAAAAGGGATTGGGATAGGTACAGTGGCAGAGTCCAAACATGGAAAGGAGACAGGCACTCCTTGAATGAAAGCGACCAACATTTGTTTAGTTATCGTATCAGTCAGAGTTCCAGCAGGAAATAGATGGCACGCGCAAACTAGATAATTGAAAATTTAATAAAGGAAAGATTTGTAAAGATGTGACCAAGATTTAAGGAAATAGACACTGATATTGCCACTCCTTGGGGCTGGTGGCAGTAGAGCCCTTAGCACCCTAGATCAGAAGGGACAAGTGGATTGAACAGTCCCTGGAACCTGGAGACAGTAGCTCCAGTTTGAGGCAAGAGTTATTGGCAGTAGATTTGGGTATAAGGATACAACCAAATCATGGTGGTCTGACAGGAACGAAGGCAGAGGAAAACAATAACCCCCATTTCACTTTTATCCAGTGCTCTGATCTCCTACTGATACCTCCCTTTACGAAACCCAACAGGAAGCTATGGGGCATTGGGGCTCATTGATATAGTTTATATGGGGTCATCCTCCCTGGGCAGAGAAGAGTAGAAAGCAAATCTGAAGTGGCAAAAGCAAGATATCCAGACAGGTGTCTTGAGTGATTGTAACACAATTTCCATGAACTGCATATTGATCCATCATTTAAATAGTCCTGTTCCTTGAGTGGTGTGGTCTGAATGTTTGTGTCTGCCCAAAATTCATAAACTGAAACTTAACCCCACAGTACTTGATAGTACTGAGAGGAGGGCCTTTCAGAAGTGACTAGGTCATGAGGGCAGAGCTCTCACATATGGGATTAGCATCTTTATAAAAGATACCTGAAGGGGCTCCTTTGCCTCTTCCACCATGTGAAGATGCAGCAAGAAGGTGCTAAGCAAAGAACGGGCTCTTACTGGACTCTAAATCTGTCTTGATCTTGGACTTTCCAGTCTCCAGAACTGTGAGAAATAAATTCCTGTTGTTTACAAACTACCTAGTCTATGGTAATTTGTAATAGCAGTCCAAATGGACTGTGATATTGAGAAACAAATTTTTTTTAAGAGAAAACTTATGCTAACATGATACCAAATTACCCAGTTTTGGATACAATAGCCAAAGGCCGACTTTGGGAGTGCTCCTAAGCATGCTTCTATGATCACTTCTGTTGCATGGCACTGTCCTTTAACTTAACATGATAAGGTGGCATTTCCAGGTTTGTTGACAGGTTCAAAAACCTTACTTGGTCCTGTATTCTTTTGTAAAATTCAACTCTTGACTAAATGAAATGCATTATTCACATGAGAAAGTCTACTGTGATGAATTAGCCTCCTTACCTTTAGTCCTGGCCTGTAATAACCACTGTGGTTTCCAGGTGTAAAGGATTGTGACTGTTTAGTTTAGTTTAGTTTTTTTTTTTTTT
>VBSM01003204.1:54586167-54640071 GCA_008086735.1 Cheirogaleus medius | reverse complement strand
AGAGACGCTCTAACTGGCGGTGTTTCTCGTCCGCCATCTTGCTCCGCCCCCCATTCCTGGTTCATTTTGAATCAATAATCCCAAATATCCATTGAGGTGGCTCTCTGTGCTGTATGTGGTTAGACCCAGATGCATAATGCTACTGATCAGGAAAGCAGGAGAGTGGGAAAGAGGATAAAGTCTAAGTTAACTCTCATGCAGCCATCAGTGAAACCTAGGGTTACCTGTCATGGTATGTACCTTTCATAAGCAATTGTTCATTTCCTTCATTTCCATTGTACTTATTTATGATGTGATTGTATGAAGTATTTTTATGATAAGGTCTGCATCTTATTCACTTGTGTCTCAAGTGCCAAGTGTGGTTCTTCGTGCACTTAGGGCTCATAGTGAGTGTTTACATTGAATAAATGTGTATATATGATATTGCAAATCATGTCACTTCACTTTATATATTATTTCAGGTCCAAAAGCCTTATAAAAACAGATTTTTCGTTCATTTAATAAAATTTTAAGTATATTAATGTCAGGTGTTATGTAAAAGAGTTTCATTATGAATCATTTTGTGATAGATGTGATTACCTCCAATTTATATTGCCCATAGTTTGGTTTGCCATGTTACAGATTTGCCTATGCCAAGGTACTGGAGTAAACACTTCTCACTTTAAACAAAGGAACTTATCTGTATGTGACTGTAGCTTCTTAGAGCTCAGGTTTTCATTTGTCAAAGATTAAAGTAGGAAATTCAAAATAGCAGGCGGGAGGGGAGGGAGGATAGAGACCCATCTGGCAGGGAGTGTCTTACAGGGGATTTATTGATCAGTTAACAATCCATATCACAAGCCAGATGGCAAGAGAGCTAAAGTTCCTTTTATTTTTCATCTTACATATTCTTACATATGCATGACATAGTTCATAAATAGAAGTTTTAAAACTTAAAGCAAAATGAAAGGGGTCTTACATTAGATCATGGGCATTTTTAAAACGTAAAATCTAACTGCCACACTTAATTATATTTATCAGATTTGATGACATCATTTTCTAAAATTGAATTTCTATTTATTTGCTTTTCTTTCAGAATAAAAATGAATGTCCTAATTGTGAAATCAGAATTCCATTTTGAATTCCTCATAAAAACGAGGGTACTATTCAAATGTATTCTCCTTTAAAAATATTTTAAAATTGATTTCAGGCTCCTTAATAATAGGAGGCTAATTTAACTCAGTAGCTTATACGTACCACTGGGTTAGTATTTTGACAGGGCATTTTAATTACCATGAGATCCAATCCAATTTTTAATCCAATGAGATTAAAAATGGCAAGTTCTTTTTTATCTGCTAAATGGAAATGTAGCCTATTTCCACAGAACCTTTAAAATATACAATATTTTCCTCCCTCCTGTAGGAACATAAGCTTTTGGAATACTTTTACATAGAGATCATTTATTCCTTTTAAAGATATTTTTAAAAGCTTTTGACTTTCATGCCCAAAACCAATTAATGACCCCTTTCTGTAAAAAGATGAGACACTCTGAGTGATGGGACCACATGGCCTACTGTGACCCAGAGGTCGTTTTAACGACACATTGAGACTCAATGTTGAGACAGGCCTTGTTGCTTTGAAAAGACGGTGGGTAGAAGGTGCACAACTGCCCGGGCATAGTGTGATAATCTTTCACACTCCTGCACTGGAAATGAAATTATGATAAAAGAGCAACCTTTTCAAGAATAATTTTTAGCATTTGCAAATTTAGTAATTTTATTAGTTTCTAGTAATGCCATAACAAAGTACTGTACATTGGTTGGCTCAAACAAGAGAAATTAATTCTCGCACATTTCTAGAGGCTAGAAGTTGAAATCAAGGTGTCAGCAGGAAAACCTGTTTCTTGCTGTTTGTTTCTGGTGTTACTAGCAATGCTCAGCTTGCAGTTACACGACTTCAATCTCTGCCCTCCTTGTCACATGGCATTCTCCCCCTGTGTCTTCTTCACACTATCTTGGTACAAGGACCCCAGTCATAATGGATTGAGGGCTTACCCTAGGCCAGTATGATCTCGTCTTAACTTATCACAATCTTATCCCATCTGCAAGGACCGTGTTTCCAAATGTGGTCTCATTTTGTGGTATCAGGGTTAGGACTTCTACATATCATTTTAAGGGGCACAATTCAATTCATAACAGACATTATTTGAAATTTTTTTTTTAAAGAAGTGAAGTATCTCCATGTGTTTTCTTTTTTAATTACGAGAGGAGAGTTATTTGATGAATGCCCTAGCGTCTGAGAAGTATCTTTTCTCTGATGCTCTTGGAGGTTGCCCATTGAAGGAGTGAAGGCTGTCAATGTACTGCATGTGTCTGCTCCAAGGTAAACCTGTCTCACCGTGGGCTTCCTGGAATCCTACACAGTGCCACTTCGCAGAACATTACAGGACATTTTATGCTGGGCTTTTTCAAACCTTATTGCCAGGTTTTGAGTCTCTTAGAAAGCTTGATCTTATGGGGAGCTTCATCTTTAAACAGAGGAAGGCTGAGCTGTTTTCCTTGATGCGACGGTGGAGGTGGTAGGACTTTTTCATATCCACCTCCCTTGTCCTCCAAACTTTTGAGGCACCTCCACAATCCTACTGTCAGAATCAGCCGAAGAGCTTATAAATAATTTAGCCTGCTGGGTCCCCCTCCCTCCCCGAAAGACTGTACTGTGAACACACTTCCCAAGTGAGTCTTCATGCCCACCAAGGTTTAACAGCCTCTTTCTTAAGAACTTCATGGAAAGCTTTGCTCTAGTCCAACCTTGAAGATGCAGAAACTGAGAGCCAGACAGAGGAAGGTAGTCAGGCAGACTAGGCTGGTTAGCGACAGAGCCAAGCCCCCCACCCCCATTCCCCCGGCCTGCAGCCTCTGTGCAAGGTCTGTACAGGAGGCGGCTCTTTATTTTGTAGTGGAACTGGGGAGAAAGTCCACCTTTGAACCCTTTCAGAATGTTTCCCACACATTACTTATCAATAAAAGGCATTTATTTCTTTATTTTGAGGGTGAAAAATAAATTCGTTACCCATGTTTTCACCTAATAGAACACTGTGTTCCCCAGGGTCAGCATTTCGAAAACTTGTAAAAATTGATCTCCAAAAGCTAATGGTTTCGATGGGGAGGTAAGGATTTTGGTTCTAAGCCTTTTCTTTTACCTAATGGCTCTATTATAGGACTAAAATCATTTGAGACCGAAAGGAATTTCCCATGATGAAGGAGCATCCTAATAAGAAGTGAGTGGGATAGAGCTATAACTCCAAAATCTTGGCACTCTAAGCCTCGTAAACCTGCCGAAGTCCATGAAAACGGCCTTTGTGCCTCTTCTGGCACCACATGTGAGAGAGAGCCCAGATTTCTTATGAACTGAAGTGGCAGGAGCGATGTATCTGATCGTGTGAGGTGACACACACCAGGTCTTGGAACTGCCTGTAAATAAAGGTCCCTCTTAGCATTCGGTCTTGAACTCTAGGCAGGCAAAGTCATGAGAACTTTTCCTTTTTTTCCTGTTGGTTGGTTGTTCAAGGCATGCAATGTAATTTGTAAGTGGGTTAGAGGAAGGGGAACCCATGTCCATTAAATGCAAGTGTAACTTGAGTCTGTAGTAGAAGACAAAAGTAAGGCAAGATCCTGAAACCTCATAATTTTAAACAGTTTGAATTTCCACTTACATCTCACTAAGTTGTGTGTACACTGTTTTAGCACGAGTCAGTTAACTAGTGTTTTCATGCTGTGTTTGTTCTTCTGGGAAGTGTCTACGTTGCTAGCCCCATTTGCATCTTTTGCTTGTTGGGAAGTGGCCCAGTGGTCTCACAAAAAAGATGGGCCTATTCTTTCAAGATTCAACATTGTACCCAGTCTTGAAAACTACCCTCACGTCTATTCCAAAAGAAGCTGCTCTCAGTATGGGGTATGGGTATGAGTGTGAGCCGAAGAGAAAAGTTTTCTTTTTAACTTACAGAGACTGTCCCTTCCCACTGATACAGATGCAGCTGTGCTCTTCTGATAACAGTGCTGCCAGCACCTTCCCAAAGATGGATGCTCAACTTGATGACCCATTTGTGACAAAGAGAAATACAGCAGCTGCATGTCTTAGAATGCTCATGCCAGCATGGTAAGTGTGGCTTCTCTCTCTGTGGGCAGATTTCTAATTGCAAGCAGTGCCAGCTACATAATTTACGGGGCCCTGTGCAAAATGAAAATGTGAGATCCATTGTTCAAAAAGCAAGGAAAAATTCTGACTAAAGAAACTAAAATATAAAGCTCTTCTCTATCTTCCATGGTCTTTCTTTCATCTTGTCCTAAGAGAATTTGCTATTTAATGTCATTTTAAGTAAAGGAAAATTAAAATTTTAAATTGTTAACATGAATTTTACCATTTATGTTTAATGCATTTTATGTATAATGCTAGTTTTAAATGCAAATTTAAAAGCATTTGATTCATATGAGGAATCATCAAAATTGCACAATGTGTATTTCATAGCTCATGCATGCATATGTATTTTGTATTTACTAGAATAGTGGAATCATTGCACAAAAGTAATTCACTTGCTTTTATTTCATTGTTTGATTTGCTCACATCGTACCAACACTCCCCACTCTTGGCTTACTGAAGATAAGGAAGAACTGAAAGGAAAAGGAACTGTGGGTTTCCCTATCACTTCCTTTTAGGCCATATTTTTCAGCATAAGTGGTTGGCCACTATAGGGAAATAACATGGGTAAGAAAAGATACAATAGGCTTCCTTGGTAGTTCTTATTTCTTAAAACACCACTGCATTCATTCTGTGTTTGAAGCGAGTCCCAGTTAGAACAGAGAGCATGGCCTCTCTGGGCTGTCAGTGGCCCTGCATATTCAGTTGTGGAAAATAACATGCTTATGTTAAACTCACTTGGAGTACTACTGAACTCCCATGCATTGCACGTCCAGCAGAATTCTGTGCTCATAGGATATTGCAAATGTTGTGTATGAATGGGATATCTCCTTTGTTCATGAGCATGCTCCATTGTCCTATTGGACTTCATTTGCAAAACACAAGTTCAAAGATAAAGTTACTAAGAATTTCAAGATGACAAAGGCCCAGCATTAAACCAAATGTGGGGCTCTCCTTCTGAGCACAGAGCCTTGAGTGACTGTATAGGCCACACAGCCACAAAGCCTGTCCTGATGAGAAGTTATAATCAGAGAGTGTTTAATAAGCACGAAATAAAGACCAATGACTTTAGGAGAACTTAAGTGACTATTGTAGGGAATTGAGACCAGAGCATGTCCTACCTCAAGTGACATTCAGGTCTTTGACTCAGATGACATCTTCTTAGAGAGGCTATTCCTAGCCACCCATTCTAAAGTAACTCTCCCTTCATCATTCTTTATTATAGCAATAGTTCACAGACTTCAGTATGCATCTGATTGCTGGGTCATACCCGGAGAGTGTCTGATTCAAAAAGTGAATAAGGCCAGAGAATTTGCTTTCCAACACATTCCCAGGTGATGCTAATAGTGCTAATTTGGAGACCCAAATTTGAAAACCAATGTTCCGTTTCATCATTCGGCTATATTTTTCTTATAGCATTTATCTGAAATTGTCCTTACATTTATTTGTCTATTTTCTGTTTCCATCACAAGAAATTAAGTTCATTGTGAGCAGGAATTTAGTCAGCTATGTTGGACCACTATGCCTCTAGGATTTGAAATGTGCCTACCTTGTAATAGGTACTCAATAAATATTTATAGGATTAACAAATGAATTCATGACCAGGAAGTTCAATGGGTGAAAGATTATTAGCTGGCAGTGAGCGGAGTGGAGTTGGGCCACAGAAACGCTTGCACTTATGCCCAGATAGGAGGTATTGCTGGTCAAATTTGCTTCTAGGCAAATAAAACACAAAGTTGCAAATCTACTCCCTAGTAGAAATCATGAAACATGATGTTAGGGAACCAGCTGGCTAATTTAATTGGTGGGACAGGAGGAACTTCATAATCTCCTCTGAGGCTTGGGCATTTGGCTGTTGCTAACACAGTGACATGCAAAGGTCTCTCTTATGTATAGGTGGATTCTAGAGCCTCAGGAACTCTGCACATGAGGAATCCCTGAGTGACTTCTGGTTGACCAAAAGCAAACATGTAAGTTAGACTGTATATTGCAAACTGCTAAGCACTACGACTCATGTGTTTATGAGTTCAGATGTGCAGGGTAATCCTCCATGATAAACCTCAGGAAATAACCAGGGCTTTCCCAGCTGTCCATTCTGGATGTCGGCACACTCCAACCTGCAGCCCCCAGGATGCTGGAGACTTTCGGGGCTAGTAACTTGTGACACCCCAGGAACTGCTCTTTTGCTTAAACATATATAATCCTTGAACCACTGAGCCCCTTCCGCCCTCCATCTCTTAGCAGTTGTCCAGCATTTCGATCAGCTTGACCTGATCCCCTTCTCTTCCTGCATTTTTCTTTAATAAATAGATTTCCCTGTTATCTTAAAATACCCCTTTGAGCTATCTTTCGAATGGCTTTGGCAGAAGCAGTTCTGAGGAAAGAAGTTTCTTTGAAACTCCTGGAACTAAAAAGTGGCAATCATTTTATAAGGGGTCAAGTTAAAGGGAGGGGAGGAAGAGCCAAGACCCCAAGACCCCACTGTGGACAACTAAGTGTTCCTGTGGCAAGTGCTTACCACTTGGCCACAGTCAGAGCAGGTCAAGGTGATGGACTATCCAGAGAAGCCCTTTAGCCTCTTGGGAAGAAGTCTGTGTTGTTGGTTCTCAACCCCTGGTGTGTTAGACTCACTCCTGCCCCTGACCTCTAGAAAATCCGATTCGCTGTGTCTAGGGGGGTGTATTAGTCAGTTTGAGCTGCATAACAAAATATCACAGCCTGGGTGGCTTAAACAACTGACACTTTTTCCCTCACAGACCTAGAGGCTAGAAGTGTGAGACCAAGGTGCTGTCAGGGTTAGTTTCTTTTGAAGCCTCTCTCCTTGGCTTGTAGACAGCTGTCTTCTCCTCTTTGTCTCCACATGGTCTTCCCTCTGTGCTTGTCTGTGTCCTGATCTTTTCTTTTAAGGACACCAGTCATATTAGGTTAAGGCCCACCCAAGGACCTCATTTAACCTCAAGTACCTCTTTAAAGACCCTGTCTCCAAATACAGTCATATGCTGAGGTACTGGATGTTAGGACTCCAAAATACGAAGTTTGAAGGGACACCATTCAGCCCAAAACAGGTGGACCCCAGGAAAGCTGTATTTCTAGCTGTGTCTCCATGTAACATTGTCACAGCCAGGCCTAGAGCCAGTGTTTAGAAACTGCAGCAAACACCTGCTGGCTCTGCAGCCTCATCCACTGGCACAACCCTCACTTTTCCCCTTTGCAAATGAGAGCTTCTCTGCCAGGCCAGCTGACTTTCAACGGGATCGTAACAGATATGCTCCGGAAGGACTTGGTAACCTAACACCTCGCTGCCTGCAAATATAATCTGGGTTTGTTTGTGGCTGGACTTCTGGGTATCAACCCAGAGACATTTCATTTCCAATGAACTGTGTTCTCAAAGCAAAGCAGGTTTGCTCCTGGTTAAAAAAAAAATGTGAATCTGAAGACAGGTTGTGAGTGAAGCTTGGCATGCTGGAAAACAGATCAGATGTAGTCCTAATTGCCTATAATTTATCTTCTGTGGCCACAAGTTAGTCTGCTCTTCAAGAATCCTCATTAAATCTTAAAACTCAAGATACCCCAAGGAGCAGTGCAACACTAACAAGCATTTGCCTGAAAAGTCAATCTTCAGTATATATTTCTCTCATATAAATCCTTCCTTTCTGCCACTGTTAAAACTGCCCACTGAATGCAAGTAACTCATCTGTAGCAGGAACCATTCTCTTTGCGTGTGTGTTTCTTGGGGTTAAGGAGTATGGGTGTGAGGTAGGCTGGGATTAGGCTCCCATCATTTGTCTGAAAGAGTTTAACTGGAGCACACTCTACTTGCCATTTCTTGAGTCTATGCAGTGTTCCTAAGTGGAGATGATATTTTCCTTTGAATTCTGTGGAGCAAGAGCATTTTTTGAATCGTGTCTTCCATGTCTCAGGGTAGTAGAAATGATACATTTTCTTGACCAGTCCCGCTATATTGACTGCACTGGCACCAATATCACAACTTAAATATGTGATTCATTATATGTGTGGGATGTATGAACAGAGGTTCAGCTGTCCTCAGTTTTGATCTTGGACCAAAAGGAGACCTACATGCAGCTTTGGAAATATGTGGAAGTGTTTTCTAGTGGTCATATGTCCGGGGGCATTTGTGGAATGTAATGAGGGGGAGGCAGAGAACTGAAACATTTTATTCCATTCAGGATGGTTTCACACAACAGAGACCGATGTACTGAAAATGCTTTTAGCAAGCCTGCTGAGAGGCACTGATGGCTATCAGAGGATGAGCTTTAGTAACAGCCGTGATGGAATGAAAATTGATGTGGCACTGAAGCAGGCTGAGCGGGAGGCTGGCTTGGTTTGTCCTACCTAACTCGTTCAGGGACACAGTGGGAGCCCAAGAAGCCAGCAGATCCTGGCTGTGCCGCCCAGGGGTGGGCCCTGCCTGGTCTGCATTTCACAGGGAACCTGCAAGCTCCAGGCAGTGGCCTGGGCTTGGATGCTGCTGGCTTAGGAGGGAGGTGAGGCCACCCAAGTAAGTGTTAACTCCACCCAAGGAGAAATGTGGCCCCATGAAGACAAGTCAGGGGGGCAGGGAGTAGAGTGGAGTTGGGTGGAGCAAGGAACAGAAGTTCCAGAACTTCTCTGAAAGGACAGAAGAGTTCACGTGGTTCTGTTTACTAAGGTGTGTGCGCACAATAGCGGAGAACTATGCTTCCTTATTTCTTTAAACTTCCTCTTGTACAAATTAGCATAAGTACCTTCCTCATGACTTCTTCAATTCCTCAGCATTATCCTCAAGGGATAGGTCTTTCTCCATGATTCCATTTTTAAAGAAAACTTAATTTCTCCTGCAGTGGGTAATTTTTTACCCTTAAAATGAAATCCTAAGCTTTTAATTTCACATACTGGTACCCTTGGCTAAAGGGTTCATAAGTAAAATGTATTTTTTTTTAGTATTTACTTTGTTTTTGTTAAAGTGATCAGAAATGATTATTTGAAGCAACAATTGTTTTTGCAAGCATCCTCTATTTGTCTGTTGCAATAGGACACCCCAAATAAATTTGGGATTTATTTTGAAAAGAATCCTTCCCCAAAATGACTTAAAGTTGAAAATAATATAATTTCTCAACTAATAGAAAGTACACATTATTTCCACAACTTGTAGTTCAAGAATACCTTATTTTTGCAGTAATAGCAGTATGAGAACAATGTGCATCACTTACTATTGAAATAGTTATTATAGTTCCAAGTGTTATAATCAAGAAATGTCAAAAACCTAAATTGATTTCATGATTTTCAGAGATTTTTGTTCTTTGTATACCTAAGGCTCCCCAAATGTTATATTTTTTTCCATTGTGAAGAAAAAATTATATTTTATTGGATCCAAAACTTTCTTTTGCTCTCCAATGGTATAAATAAATTTAACTGTTCAATTTCACAAATGTTTACTAGAAACCTAGTGTGTTTAAAGTAATCTTTTAGGTACATGGGAGATGCCAAAATAATAAGATGTATTCTTACTCATTACCTGTTAGGGAATAGAGACAAGAAGTGACATAGCTGGAATCTAAGGCAGGCTTCAATCAGTACTGCAGCAGACACGTGGAGAAGAAATGATGTGGGTAGCAATTCAACCAATATGTATTGAACATTTGCCAAGCCAACGTCTCGCCTGTGTGCTGAGAATACAGTGACCAACCCCCCCCAGAAATTGTCCCTACTCTCTTGGAGTGTATAGAGTAGGGAGGGCATCTGTGTCCAGAAGGGATTAATTCTGGCTGGGGTAATTGCGAAGACCATACTGGAATTTTGTGGGAGTGCTATGTAGAAATGTCAAGGGGAAATGCATTCCAGACACAGAGAACAGAAGCTCAGAGAAGAGTCTTTGGGGAGTGCATTTGGAAATGGAAAGTAAGTCCCAGAAACTGGATCCCATACACTGGAGCATAGGATGAGTATAGAAAGATCCATCGGAGATTGGTTCCATGTTGTGAAAAATTCCCAGTGAGCACACTTTACTTACCATTTTATGCTTTGCAAAGTGACAAATATATCTCTTAATGGTGAAAGTATTTCCCAGTAAATTTTGTAAGGCAGGCACTTTTTTCCTCCTGTGGAGGTAGTCATTAAGCCTTGGAGGGTTTTGATCGA
Organism: Cheirogaleus medius; assembly: GCA_008086735.1. Lineage (NCBI taxonomy): Eukaryota > Metazoa > Chordata > Mammalia > Primates > Cheirogaleidae > Cheirogaleus > Cheirogaleus medius. Next base: position 54,629,760 of record VBSM01003204.1, on the reverse strand, counting down.
GAGGATGCTGTGATCACATGAGAACAGCTGTGGCGAGAGGGTTGTTTCAGAGATCTCAGTTATGGCTGCCCTCCCCTCTGCCACGGCCTGACCTCCAGTGGATCAGCCCGGGTAGACATATCCATATCCCCCATGGACAGTGAAGCTGTAGGTCATCAATTGACCTGTGGTATAGCAAGAAAATATGAATGGGGCCAAAGTCTTGCTTTTGTGAACTTGATCTATAAGAAATTTGCTAGTAAGCCATAGAATTGAAGATGAAAGGAGGCCAAGAAGTTGAGACTGAGCCCATACAATCCACAGCCTCATGCGAGCCAAAAAATGAGTAGCTGATGATGAAGAGAGAGACTTGGATAGTGCAGATGAACAGAGAAGGGCAGCGAATGTGTGTGAGAAGGAGAATGCAATGACACCAAGGGTGATTTCTATTCATGGCGTCAGAGTTAGAGGGGATAGCCAGGAATCCACTGGGGCAGGACATCTGTGTTTTGGTAACTAGATGGATGTGGGCAAGATAACTTTTGATGAGGGGTAGAGTTTAAGAGAACTCTTGAGATTTCAAATTTGAGTGATTAGAATGTTAGTGATTCTATTTGCGTGTGTTGGAACACAGGTGTAAGGGAATTTTGTAGAGGCAGAAGGTGCTGAGTTCTGCCTTGAACAAATTGAGTAGATCCTTGTGGAATACATATATAGAGAGATACAGCGATGAATATTGTGTGAACCTATGACTCAGAAGAGAAATCAGTGAAGGGGAAGAGAGCCAGCATTCACGGTATCTCACGTGGCAGGGACTGTGCTAAGTGCTCTACATATAGGTTTTCATTTAGCTCACATTCTCTGGGTGGGCTGTGTCATTTGTCTGTGCTCAAATCTATCCTCTGACCTTTATTTGCTCTGTTCTACATTGAAGGGGGCTGTGCCCTACAAGAATATTTCCTAGGCTTCCTTGAAAGTGGCTGTAGGCTAGCTTTGGCCAGTGGGGGGCACGGTGGGAGACCAGAGGGCTGGAGAAAAATATTTCTCTCCCTCTGCTTCCAGTTGCATCTCCGGTAGCAGTTGCTATTATATCTCTTCTGTGGTACTCTCTCCAATTGGACAGAAAAAGAAAAGGAAGGGGCGAGTGGAACCACAGTATATATGCTAGATTTGGCTGTATACACATAAGAGAAAAACCTTGCCAAACAGTGGCTTAAGCTAAATTTAAGGGGTTTTCCTCTGTTATATAATATGTATGTGGTCCAGAGCTGTTATGGTATTATAGTTTTGCAGTCTGTTTAGGGACCTAGTTATGTATTTTTCTGCTTGGCCACATCTAGCACATAACTTCTACTGTCAGGGTCTCCTCCTGGTCCAAAATGGCTTATGAAGCTCAGCTGTCACGTCTGTGTTCTAGGCAAGAGGCAAGTGGAGTAAAGGATATCCTTCTAATGCCCCTGCTTACATCTCATTGGCTGAAACATAATCACGTGGCCATGTAAGGCTGAAAAGGAGGCTGGGTAATAGTCTTTTAGCTTGGCCCTAATATACTCTGTTATAAATCAGGGCTCCGTGACTAAAAAAGAAGGGTGTAATGGACATTAGACAGCATATAGAAGTCTCTGCCTCAGCTATGAAGTAAATACTATCCTTATTTTAAAGATGAGAAATGATTCTAGAGAGCTTAATAAGGTCTCACAGGTGGAATGTAGCAGTGCCGATATCTCAGCCTCAGCCTGTCTGACTCCAGAGTTCATCAGCATTTCTCTATAGCAAGTCGAGGGCTGGGGAGGTAATGGAGAGTCCACCATGTAGAGCTGATGGTTGAAACATGAGAAAAGATGGATGAGATTTCCCAGGAAGTACATAGAAATAAAAAACAGAGGGGCTCAGGAGAGAAATAAAGAACCCAAAGACACTGGGGAAGGCCCAGAGTTAAAGGTGAAAGATGAATAGCCACTGGGGGGAAATAAGAGGAAAGAGTTGGGGAGGAAGGAAGGAAGCCAGGGAACCAAGGCCCAGAGGAGCCAAGGAAGGAGCAGGCAGAGGTGGCAGTTTCCTGATGGAGGAATGTCGGCCTTGGAGTTGAGGAGCTGAGGTTTGGATCTCAGCTCTGTCATTTTCTGATGACATGACCTTGGGTAGTTGTTCCATGGCTTGAACTTCATCATACTCATTTCCTGGTAAACAGAAGACATGCTGAGGTCATTAGTGGAGAATATCAGGACAGTTTATTTTAGAGTATGGTTATAGGTAATATTGACAAGGGTGTTCCGCAGGTTATACACCCTAAATTTAGAAATGCTGCTTGGTCAAGTCCTGCTGTTTTAATAGTTTCTACTACCTTGGATGTGGCCTGGGAGTGGGAGTTGTAGTTTATGGTGCGTGTCTTAATTCCGGATCACTATTTCTACCTCTATTTACAAAACAAGTGTGGAATAGCCAAAGGCATGGAGAGGTCAGGCCATTTCCTCCTCTAATCCACAGCGGGGCAGGGGAGCTCCGATCCAGCAGAACACACCCACACCCAGAATGGGTCCCTGACACTGGATAACTTCAGCCATCCACCGCCTCCCTGCTCGCCTCTGTCCTTGGAAGCCTCTGCCTGTAGACTTGACTTGTGGGTCCCTTTCCATTCCTTAGGATAAGGTGTTGTTATTGCATTGGCCCTCTCGGTGATATTGTGCAGCACTCTGCACATTTATAGCTTGCATAAATATTGAATAATAATAAATAACTACAAGGGAGGAAGAATATTACAGACTAGGGAGAGTGAAAGATGTTGAACTCATTATTCGAGGGCCAATCTCGGGCCTCTTGGCTATCTCCTTCAAAGAGATTTGTTTGCCAGCTGTGTTGAGAAATATACTTTCCATATGATAAGCCCAGAGAAGAAGCCAATTTCCCTACAGAACGCTTTCGGAGCATCCCCAGGAGGGCCCACAGCATCCTTAACGGCGTTTCAGAGAGGATAACCCCTCACGCCTCCTTGGCAACAAGGTTAGCGGAAAGCCCTGGGGAGAATGGCTGTAGCAAGATGATGAAATTAGAGGAATGAGATGGATTCTTTTTATTTCATTTTATTTTCTGATTCCGTGTGCAAACAGGGCAGCTTTCCAACCATTTTATGGATCCATCGTTGGCTGAGAAGGTCACTTGCTTTTCACTTCACAATGGTCTTGGCTCCAGGAGGGCATTTCTTGTTTAATACGTAATCTAGGTTCAGTGTGTCAATCAGATGCTATCTCTTCTATATTAAGAACTGGTGTTTTGATGTTTATAAACTAGTTAAGACAGACAACTGAATTCTTAAATTTGAAGTATGGTAAAATATTGAGTAAATATTTATAGATCTGGAAGATTGGAGAAACTATAATCAAAAAAAGGCAATATGCAAAGCAGCTGGGCTCACAACTTTTGTAGTTCTGACTGGCTGCAGCCCAGCCTGGCCACAGGGGTGTTTAGTAAATAAAACTAATACCTCCTTTATATTGTGATCGATATCTGCATATTGTACTGAAAATGTTTCCATCATATGTGAGCAGATTGGTTTCATTCACTCAGAATGTCACATATTATTCATCTGGGAGTAGCAGTGAGGTTCTACCCAAATCTTGCACAAACAAGGACCAGTATTTGCCTTGCCCATGTGTCTCCTAGCCTATGTCTCACTGTCCCCTTGTGATAGCCCACCTGTGGGGTGAAACACAGCGTGGGCCAGGAAGAAGTGGAAGGTGAGCTGGGCAGAAGTCAAAAGCAGGGGATAAAGGTGGGCAGAAATGACAATTTTGAGAACAGCAGCTCAGTGATGTCTTCTCAGGTATCAGGGCTCTGGAAACCTCAGCATGGGTTCGGCTTCCCCGTGGTAGCTGGTAGCAGCTGGCACCACAACTGTACTAAGAGGGAAACTTTCCCAGACACTCAGAACTGTTTGCAACCATAGACTTGGAGATCAGATTTTAGGATTTCAGCTTTTTTCATTTGATGGTAAGCAATATAGGATCGGAGCTTTTAAACTTGTCTTTCAACTATCCCCTCCCTACAGAAAGACTCTTAAGCAGGGACTGTGAAAGCCTTTTATTATCATAAGAGACCCATGTCTGGAAGTGGACTAGGAAGATGTGGAATGGTCCCCCCTGATCACGTTGCACAGGAGGACTGCCCAAAGAAACTACGAATGTTTCACCCAGAAAAAAAAAAAAAAGATTGTCCTTAGGCCTTAACTGTCTTTAAATTTTTGAAGAAATATTACAGAGAAGAGAAATCCAACTCTCAGAAAGGCCCTTCCTGACTTTCTTAACTTACTGTAGGCCTCTCCTGCACTCTTGGTTAGTTTCCTTCATAGCACTTCTTATAACCTGAAGTTATTTTTGTTGTTGTTTGTTTGTTTTCTGTTTGGATCTGTTTCCCCTCCAGCAGACCAAGGGTCATGTTTGTCTGATTCCCTTCTGTCACCTTAGCCCTGGATGTAGCACCTGTCCATGTCCAACACTCAGTAAATGCACTTGGAAAGAATGGTGAATAGCATGGCTCGGGAGGACCAGGCTGATGATGTTGTTCCTGAAGGTGCAGACTGAGCCCAGGGTGCCTGCCTTCTGTCCCAAGTTACTAGTTGCTCCTAACTCCACTATTAATTCTGCCAGTTGAAGTATAAATTCCCACAATGGGTCACTTTGGGCACCAGGTGAGAAAATATCAGTGAATTGATGTAAACCTTCATTTTATATAGATATAGATAAAATAAACCTAAAAGTGTGTCTTAAGAATAGTTTTCTTGAAATAGGAGCAATAATATAAACAAGTCTTTCCTCTTTCTGCTCCCGCTCCTCCCTAAATACACACAGAGAAAGAGTGGGAAGTTCAACTTCACTTTCAGACACTACGGGTAGACAGCTTGGAATTCAATGAACTTTGTGCCTGAAGTGGCTGGCTACTTGGGAAAATGCTGAAGAATTGGTTGTCTGTCGGCTTTCTTGGGTTAATGTGACAAAGGGCTTCCCCTATGTTTTGAAGCAAAACAACACCCCCCCCCCCAAATCCCACAAAGATAATTGTGAATAAAACATTTCTCTGCTTCTAGCCATTTGTCAACCTCAAATACTCGACATGAAAAGATCTCTTTAAAACCAGGCATTTGAAAAACTAGAGCCCTTGTTGAGCCAGAATCGGGCCATCTATCTTGAAGTGGCAATTTTGTGAGATTTCTTAAATTGGGTGATGTATTTTGGAACCACTCTCTATGTGGGGTTCACAGCTCAATTCTCCAACCCTGCCTTTGACAGATGCACTTTCAGTAATTCAAGAAATGGCTCTGCCTCACCACATACCACAGAATTAAAGGACAGCTTCTAATATGTATACTGCCTCCATTTACATATTAGGAGAGTTTACCAACAGGGTGGGTAGAACACAGGAAATCTCAGTTGTGTAGCATGTGAAGATCTGACTAAACCCATCAGTATTTATTCTGGAAGCAGAAGTTACGTCAACTTTCATTTTGAAGATGCAGGAGAAAAAATGTAGATTCTGCAAGAGAAAAAAAGCCACTCAACTGCCAGTGGAATAAAGTCCAAGGCCTGCAGCAGGAGTTTACATCACTGGTATAATGGACTCTCCTTATTTTCCCAGCTATGGAGACCAAGAATTTGGCCACATTTTAGACCCAGAACAGCATGCCTAGAACGCCCCATATTAACAGTTCTCCCTAAGTGACCCAGTGGGAGTCATGTTCTCAAGTGTTTGGGAATATTCAGGAAAGATACCATCCTTCCACTACAGGAAAATAGCAATGCCCTTTTCCCTGACTAAAGAGAATGCCCTTTCCCACTAAAGAGAATTTGTTACAGGTTGCTGGGTCCCCCAGGCAATGGGTAATGAATGAAGGGAATAATTGAGGAGAATCAAGACAGGCTTGGTTTGATTTTCATTAGAAAGCATTAGAGAGAAAAAATTCCAAAGGATGAAAAGGTGAAGAGTCACTGAAGTCAATGTGGCCAGATTTGGGGGAAATTTAGAGTGAAGAAATAGTGAGTCCAGAAACAATTCCTCTTAGTGTGAGAAATGAGATAAGGAGATCCGGGAAGAGGATTTTAAGAATTTGGTCATATATTATGAATGAATTCTTTTTTGACATTTTCTCAAGATATGACACTCAAGTACCTCATAGCTCTGCAATGATTTCTGGATTCAAGGCTGATCCATCTTTCAACGCAAATCTGTGTCCAAATGGGGTCACATGGCAGCTAGGCTTTTTAAGAGGTGCACAGTTATAAACTTATGTGTGAATGTACACAGTGGCTCTATCCCAGACAAGATCTCATGCATCGCCGCAGAGAAGAGGTACGAAAATCCTCTTAATTAGGAAATAGATGTTACTACTAAATTCAGGATTCAAGACATTGCAGTCACCGTAAAACCTAATTTGATATTTTCATTTTTTCAGAGTCAATGAGGGACCTAAACGTTCAGTGAGGGAGTCAGTACTATTCTATTTGGTTTTTGGTATTATATCCATTGGTTTGAAAATTGGAAATACACTTTATGCTATAAAGGAATTTTTTTTTAAGTAGAGCTTGATCATCTAATTAAGCAAAATGGCCTTAAAGTAATAATCATTCTTTAAGTTAGCAATAGACTAAACAAATTCTGTTGGTAAGATGAGCTTAAAAGTGGATGATTAAGAAGTCATATTAGCCACGATATTAACAACTAGGACTCAACAGTCTATCAATTTGTTAATGGTTTTCTTGCAACAAGCAGGCAGCAAGTTGTGGTGAAGATGTTTTGGGAAGTTTTGTATTGTTGATGTCACCAGAATTTCTTTTGCCTATGACATCTTTCAGGGCTTCATGGAGGTTCTATCTTCTAGGATTTCAGGAGTGGTGACATGTTTTAATGTTTTACTGACACGATATCAGGAAAGGGTAAAATTCTCAATAGACCAGTAGATCTTACCTCAAATATTTTAATTGGGGTTAAAAAAAGACACATTGATTTGAAACCTTCCACACCAAGTTCTTGGCTTCCCTCTGGAATGCTTTGGGATTAATTGCCCCCCAAGGTGATGTAGATCCGACCTCTTGGGATTTATTTTAAAATCAGCACAAGCTCTTCTGGCCTTCCTATGGCCTCTCAATATCTACTCTGTTTCCTTTCCATTAACTTCCATCATTGATGAATTCTTTAATGTCTACCATTGATCAAAATGAGCATTACTTACTATTTCATATCTTTTATGCATCGTCTTACCTTGTAGAGTTTGTTCTTAGCCTCAAAATACCAGATCCCACAATGTATTTATCATCTTTATGGGATGTTCAACATTTAAAAAGCACTGGGGGAAAATTCATGGCAAATTTGCAAGACCAGTAAAAAGGAAGATCAGATCAAAATGATTCTAAGTACCATTATCCCATTTCCATCTCAGGTCTCTATTTTGTTGGTCACTTCTTTATGTCAATTGTTTATAAAACTAATATTTGACAGGCACTGTGTTTCCTAGTAAAGGTTTCTCATTCAGCTCAATTGAGTCTAATGCATCTGTGTTTAAGAACCCAAATTAAGAACCACTGTGCCTTGCCACTTCAAGCAAGGGAACAAACATAAAAGAATGGTACAATCTACTTGAGCATGCCTAGTGAAGTAGATTAATAGAGGACACCTATCAGTAGGACATTATAGGTTTGTTATTTGGCAATATATCATTTCATTTGCAATAACAGTCTTCTCTGGTTTGTGCAAACTACTAATAACATAACATCTCCACTCTTAGCAAGACTTTATTCTGACTTTATGTTTCTTTTTAGGTTTTTTTGTTTGGTTTTTTTAGAGACAGTCTTGCTCTGTCACTCAGCTGGAGTCCAGTGGTGTGATCATAGCTCACTGTGTAACCTCAAACTTCTGAGCTCAAGCAGTCATCCCATCTCAGCCTCCCAAGTAGCTAGAACAACAGGCCTGCACCACCACACCCAGTTAATTTTTAAATTTTTTGTAGATATGAGTTCTTGCTATGTTGATCAGGCTGGTCTCAAACTCCTGGGTTCAAGTGATTCTCCCAAAGTGCTAGGATTACAAGTGTGAGCCACCTTGTCAGGCCTTTGATTTTTAAGTCAAACAAGAATAAATTAGAGATACTGTTCTGTTAACATTCACACTTAGCTCATTTTAACCACAAGAATAAGCCTTTGCCAGTTTGCCCATGGTAGGGTTACAAATCTAGAAAAATTCCAGTAATTATACCTTTAGATATGCTTTTTTATATTTTCTTCTGAAGCCCTATTAGAGTTATGTTTGTGCTTCTCAATATATATTTTCTGTATCAGCTTCCCTTTCATAATCTCCACCTCTTTTTCTTTCTATGTTGTATACTGAGCAATTTAATCAATTGCATCTTCCAGCTTACTAATTTTTTTAATCATGTCTAGTCTATTGGTTATCCTATCTATTGACTTTTAAAAAGATAATTTCTGGAATTTCTTTTTCTTTTTTTTTGAGACAGAGTCTCACTCTCTTGCCTGGGCTAGAGTGCCGTGGCGTCAGCCTAGCTCACAGCAACCTCAAACTCCTGGGCTCAAGCAATCCTACTGCCTCCAGAGTAGCTGGGAATAGAGGCATGTGCCACCATGCCCAGCTAATTTTTTCTATATATATTTTTAGTTGTCCAGCTTATTTCTTTCTATTTTTAGTAGAGACGGGATCTTGCTCTTGTTCAGGCTGGTCTCCAACTCCTGAGCTCAAATGATCCACCCGCCTCAGCCTCCAGGAGTGTTAGGATTACAGGCGTGAGCCACCATGCAGGGCCAATTTCTGGAATTTCTATTCATAAATTTACCACCAGATGCTGTTGTTTTATAACTTTCTATTTTTGTTTCATAGATATTAGTTTCCTCTTGAAGATTATAGAAATATGTACTTATAAGTCTTTCAAATGCCTTATTATTTCTATTTTCTTGGCTGTCAATTTTTTGGTTATTATTTGCTAACTACCTTTCCCACTACTACATTATTTGGTGTACTTTGTGACTTTTGTTTGACAGTTACCTTAAGTGGGCATTTTCTTTTTAGCCATCACTATCTTCACCCCTCCTATCAGAGGATTTTGATGTTGTCTCAGTCTGGTCCTCAATGATACACAGCTCAAAATCAGATTTTACTAATCAGATTAGAGCTTTTACCCTGCAGTAATATCACAGTTTCTTTCTCTTAGCCAGAGCACAGCATTGCCTGGTTCCCAGTATAGGGGGTGTATCTGCTTCCTCCCCTCTCCATAGGCTGAAATCTTCCTTCCATGAAGGAAATTGAACCTTAAAGGGCAGAGAGAACAATCCCAGATCTCCATCACACTTGGGACATTTTTAATCTCTAATCCTATGGATATAATTTTCTAGTTTGTGACTTGAGCTTGTGGCCATTTCTTTGTCTCATTAAAATGGGATTTTAGAACAAAATCTTCTAATCTGTTGTTGTTCTGGTGTTTGTGTGTATGTGTGTGTGTGTGTGTGTGTTTGCAGTAAAGAAGTGGGAAAAAAAGTCTCATTCAGCCACACATGTAGTGACTTTTCATCCTTCCTGAAATTCTTAGCCTTTTAAAGGTAATATGGTAATAGTTTTCCTGGTACTTGACCAGAAATTTGAACCTCAATTTAAGGATAGGGCAAGAAACTTGTGAGACATCATATGACTTTTTCAGAATTGGATATTGAACAGGTATAAAATTAAGAATTTTATATACATTAGCTCTTCGGGCTTCTCCGAATATGGAGTACAGTCATTAATAATCCTGCAAGGTTTACTGTAAGTTTTCCAATCTCATGTTAACAAATGAGTCACTGTTGGTTCCATTATTTCTTGGGTTGGATTCCTACTTTGTGAGAGGGTGAGGATTCCACCTATAATTTCCACTACATAGTGTATGTTACAACACTAGTGTGTCAAGTGATTGTGGCCAAACGGGTGTGTGACGGCACAGGTGTCATCCTTTGTTACCAACCAGTCACCACTGTTCATGCTCTGTGACTGGTTACGGGAAATCACCCGTGGCATTTTAAACTTTACAAGATAACTCTATCCACCCAGCCCAATGCCCTCAAAGGCACAGAGAGTCAAATTTGCAACATGTATATGAGAGAGTGAAATCCTTCCTCACTTTGAGAGGGATCAGGGAGCCTTAGAAGGACACATTAAATTGTGACGTGTAAACTTTGTTGTGGAAACCTCCAGGATCTTTCCTGTCCCTACCCCCTAGAGAGAAGGGCTCCCTTTTCTCCCCTCAATACACACCCCTGAGCCACAGGGTCTGATTTTCACCTCGCCTTCTACCCACTTCTAAGGGAGGGCTGGTGGAGTTACTGAAAGCAAATGCTAGAGACTTGTGGAGCCCTCCATCAGCAAAGGTCTGATAATCTGCCTCCTGCCCACCTGTTTATCGTCATGAGCTTCCCACGCACCCTCTGAACTTCATGCTCTAAGAACTGAACTCTCTCCTAACTCCGTGTCTCTGTTCACACGCTTTCTTAAGACTTCACTGCCAACCTTCACATCCCCAAACCAGTCTGACAGACACACGCCACTCGTCCTTCTAGTGTGTCCTCAAGCACTGCTTCTTCCACGACGTTTTCCCTAATCCCTCCAGGCAGATAGGCTCTGACCCTAATGTGCACCCGGTACACACCTCCGTCATTGCAGTCGCTACTTCTTGTATGCCTTTGCCTGTCTATCAGGACACTCAGCAAGGACAGGGACTATGTTGTCTCATCCTTCTTTCTCATGGGGATAACACAGGGGAAAATGCTTGTTGAATAAATGACGTGAGCCATGACATCCAGAGAAACTGCTGATGTGTTGCCATCAGAGCCAGGGACTAACTTTGGTACAATAATTGAGATGGGAACCAAATCAACTGTTTACTTTCGTTAGGTCACAGATGTCTCAACATCTTTATATTGGGGCATAACCTCTCATGGTACAGTGAGCACCAGAGAGAGATGGATCCAGGTTATGGGCAAAGTGGCAGCTGAATTGGGTTCGATTTCCCTGAAATCCAACCCTCCAGAAAAGAATAGCTAGTTCACCTCATTTGGTCAAATAGCCTTGGTTAGTCATACTTCTTAAATGTTTACCAGATATGGAAACATTCAAGTTTGTTAGCTGGCAACATCTAACGTAATAATTAAAAGCTTTATTTTTCTAAGGTTTTGGAGGCTTTGGGGTAAAAAGGCCCCTCCCCCAATTATTCCCAGCTCCCCTTCCCTTGTCCTGCCAGTGTTGACAGTTAACATGGCCGAGTTACATGCAAAAACACTGTGACAGGTGGGTACTCTTTAGCACAGGAGTTTCCACTGGTCTACATCCAAGAAGGATTATGGATAACCAAACTCTGAATTTGGAAGAGGAATGATGTGTCCCTAAAACCCCCATTTTCATGGTAACCCTCATGGGATGGAAGCCAGGGCTGTGAGGTCCAGCTGCTGTGCTGGGTGAGTGCCCCATGTTCTGGTCTCTGGAAAAGGACTCCAGAAGCACTGATGGGCTCTCAGGATCCCAGTGGCCCTCTGCACAGATACTCTCCCCATTTGGCACTGCTGGGGACAGAGGGTCTAGGTGACCTCACCTGCAGCTTGGGTGTGGCATTTGCTGGAGGAAAGAAAGGAGTGTTGGCTACTTTCCACAGCTGTGGATTTTTAGAAGAGCTCTCAGAACGTGGAACATCATTGTGCCTCCGTTTTCTCTCACTTGCATCTTTGCTTTGCTTTGCTTATAATTTAGGTATGATACTTATCAAGAAATATTAGTTCTGAGTCTTTAAACATGTGTTATGATTTGTTCTTCATATTCTACATCTTTTTAAAAAGTGCCTAGTATTTTAGAATAAATATGTTAAAGCTTGAAGTACCTCACAGATCATCCAGTTTTTCAGCTTCTTTGCAGACAGAGAAACTGAGGACTGGAGGTGCCATGACTTCTGGGATATCATGACAGCAAAGCAATTCTAAAAGTGGGAGCCAAGCCTTGGTCTCTGTTCTCAGATTCCAGGGCTCCTCTTAGTCTACCAGGAAACTTGACATGTTTGTGGTCAGAGAGAGTTTAGGTCACAATCTCAGTGAAGCAGGGCTCTTCAAAAATATTTAGTTAAATCAGATTGTCTACACTGTAAACAAATGAAAATCAATCTGGATCTAGGTTTCTCAGTGTTCTCTCAGAGCGTAACTTACTTTTAGTTCCTATTGATGGTCTTTGTAGCAAAAAATAGATCTGCAAAATAGCTAGGCAGCCTCAAAGAAAATATTGTTAGTAGAAATAAATTATTTTTCTTCCACAAATTTCCTTGGTTGGGACTGATATAGGAATAAAGAAAGTAGAGATGATGTCTGCAAGCCTATGAATATAGGAATATGGGAGATTGATTTTGTGGCTAATAATTATGCTTTGTTGTTTTCTGATAGACAGGGTTCTAAGTCCTAAATATGTAATATAGTCATCAATCTGAAACCTTTTTTACAGCATTTGTCAAATTCACCTATTTTTTTTTTAATTCAGAAAAATAAATTCTTGGTGGATAGAAATCTAGAAATCTCAAGGCTCCAGAAAGCAGGAGTCACTGGGGTAGACTCCCTTTGTAGTGTGTGCAGGGCTATACATGAATGGTTCAATTAATAATTTGGTATTTCCCAAATTTCCATCTTTCTTGAGTAAAGGGAGGAAGGGGCTGAAACTGGACTGGGAGGTCTTTTCCAGTCAGAAACTTTATTCAAACAGAATAGGGAAGACTTCACTTTTGATGCCTAACCACAAGTCAAACACAGACTGTTCTAGAAACCTTAAGATTTCTAGTTTACTTGCTATATCTAAGAGATGAACATATATGCTCATCCCCTTGAAAGCTGTCAATTTGAAATTCTCTTTGAAAGTTAGCTGGCCTGCTTTGGACTCAGCAGGCATGATCCATGGTAGCTTGGTTGTCCAGAGCACCCAGCAAAGAAGCTTAAGCTCTTTGTAATTCTACATCTCTTCTTCATATCTCTTTGTAATTCTACATTGATCAGTTGGGACATGGAAGCCGAAAGAATCTCAGGCCATGACACAATGCTGTATGTTCTGAAAATTCTCTGGGGAAAATTCATACTGTTGCCCTGTTTGTTTGCTACAGACACTGGCCCAGATAAAGTGATCCCAGAAATACATTGACTTTGGTGGCAAGTGTGGACTGGCTCTTACATATCTGTAATTATCTAAGCATCTAGGGACTGAATCTTATGTAACTGGTATCATTGGTGCTGAAATCAATCATTATAATTTGGGAAGGACCCCCTTTTCCATCAAAGTCAAAGATGCCTATTATTCCACTCAGGTAAAATAATGTTCATTATAAAAGTAATTGTGACATCCAAAGCCACAGCTGATATCAAGTTCTTTCTCACTCCCCAGATCCTTTAAAGAAGAATGGAGAGCATAAATTTCTTTTTTTTAAATTTCAAAATATTAAGGAGGTACAAATGATTTTGTTACATGGCTTGAGTCAGGGCTATAAATGTGCCCATCACCCAAATAGTGTCCACTGTACCCCTTACGTGGGTTTTTGGCCCTGCCCTCCTTTCCCTCCCCTCTGCTTGATTTCCAGTGACTTTTACTTCCCTCTATGCACTTGTGTGCCCATTATTTCCGTGTATTAGAGAATACACGTGGTGTTTGTTTTTCCATTCTCGAGATACTTCACTTGGAATAATGGTCTCCAATTCCTTCCAAATTGCTGCAAAAGCTGAGAGAATAAATTTCATACTTACATTCTTTCATAGGTACTGAGATTGCCATGTTCCCAGCACCTAATAATAACTGCAGGTATTATTAAAGTTGCTTTTAAACAAGAAGGAAAAGGGGACACTGGAAATGGGGTAGTAGAAAGACCACAGGATTCACAAGTAGATGAACCCAGATTAACATGCTGCAGGGAGTAAGGTGGGTGACTTGGCAAGGGAGTTAGCTAACCTCTCTGAATCTCAATTGTCTCATCTGTGAGGTGGGCCAAATTAAAACTTCTACTGCAATGTTGTTCTAAGAATTCATTGAGACAATGCATGCAAAGTGCTTGGCTTATTAGTGACTTAATAAATACTGATATCCCTCCCTATTGAAGACTTGAATACTGCTTTCAAATTATGTGCAAGTTTTGCCAAGAAGGTTATTCTTAGGTTCCATAGTTTTTTGTTGGCTCAATTGAGAGCCCCAAGGGAATGACATTGGGCTGGGTGAAAGATACATCCCCAAGTTCAAGGAAATCATCACTTTCCCAGTCTCTCTGCAGTGTAGAGCCATGAGTGTTACCCCAGGTTCTAATGTTTAAATCTAACAATGCAAGTGGTGTCACTAATAATAGAAAATCTCCCTGATGTTGTATTATTCCTTGTGTCCAATATCTTCTTGAAACACTTGCAAACAAACTCATTTTTGAGAGTCTATGGAAGATCGACAAACTGGTACTTGATTAGCCTTGGGCGGAGATGGTTAAGTGTGGGCTCAAATGAAGAAACAACTCCAGGCAGGACACTACAGATAGAGGCTCACAGGCACAGAGCTCACTGCTTGTGTAATGATGTCGTGGAGTCGTGTTTATGTGGGGATCCCGGCACCAGATGTGCACAGCTGCAGTAGGGAAGCCAACCCAGCCAAAGCAAGAAAAGCCACACGCCTCTTGTTTTACTTCTGAGTGAAATGGAAGGGGAAATAAATCTCTCACAGTAGAGAGAAAGAAGATTGTTAATGTTTATTACTTAACGACTTATTCTCTCCCTTTATTTTAAAGCCTAAATGGGGCCATTTGTCTTTAACATGCTTTACCTGATCAAGAAATATGCAAATGACTTTGCAGAAAATTTTTCCTGTCACGTGGCCTATTTAAGACAGATTCCATTTATTCAATAATATACACTTTTTAAAAGGCTATACTTTCTTGAAAATTTCTTACGTTCATAGTATGAAAAAGAACAAGTTGCTGATCCTGTATATGCGAGTAGTTCTTTTATAACCATATTTTTTTCCTCTTGTGAGGAAAGATTTTATTTAACACCATCAATAAAAACCATTGCTAATGGTCGTATAAACAGTGGGACTAACTTTTCTCTGGGGAAGTTAGTTCACTGAAAATTATCTGCTGTGACTTATTCCATGCTGTAGGTAATATCATGGTCTAACAGAAAAGCATTTAAAACTTTGTCATGTGTTATTAAGGAATATTTATACTGGTGGAGCTCTTAAGAAAGCCAGAGTACTTTTGTAACTGGGTTATACAAATAGAACACATTCAGCCTAGAGGAAATAGAGGGACGATAAAGCACAAAATCCTTGTTTTTAGATTTTATATCTATCAAATGCTAACTTACCTCTAAAAATTGGCTAGAGCTAAAATGTTGCTTAATTTCAACCCGTTTAAAACTGAGCTTTCCTTTGTGTCTATATATATATAGAATGGGGTTAAAAATGCAAGACACATAAGAATATATATATATATTTAAAAAGTCTTAATTTTTAAAATTCAGTATATTGGCAATTCAAGTTTGAGATATACTAATTTATTAGGATAACACTAAAAGAAAGATTAGGGTAGTAAAAGAATAAAATGAATAGCAAAATCACCCTTTCCTTTCTGCTCTCTTATTTGAAGGGAAAGACTAAAAGAGGTACCTGGTTTAAATCACATGGGAAAAAAAAATCTTTTCTGTTGCAAACTTCCCTCTATATTTCAGCAATGTAAACACGTCGTGTGACAATACAAGGGGCTGAGTTGCTTCCCTGTGTAAATACTGCACGTAGGCAACAGCACAGAAGAGGTGGAGTGATAACAGCAGACAAACTGCCTTGGAACACAGACATCATCTTCCAGGGCCCAAGATTCAGAGGTCTAGAGGCAACATTGGCATTGTGGGCTTTTCCAATAGTGAAGGACCACTGCCATCTGTGGACAGCAGCAAGCATTAGCGCCGACGTGCTGCGGCCCAAGAGAAGAAGTATCAGTGACTGATTATTAGGGCTTCGCGGGCATCCTATGAGTCTGATATTCCAAAACTTTCCCAACAACAAGTGTTTCATGGGTACATTCGTGGTCTGGGTGGGGCTTTTCCTCACAAATCAATAACCATCTTTCCCACCCTATATGAGCGGTGTGATTATTATATGTTGATATATTAATTAAAACAAAGAGCAGGCATCTTAAACTCAACAGCCTCCAAGGGGCAGATAGATCATGTAGATGTAAAATGCTGAGTGATAGGGACAGTGAGTTGGAGACCAAATGTACCACCTAGAAGCATTTAATTTTATTAGCTTGTTTTTTAAAGAAAGAATGTACTCCATCAAGCAACACATGTTTGCAGCACAGGATTAGCCTGAAACCATCTAGCACCAGACATCAGTGAGTAGATGGACAAGATCCCAGGTGACATTTGTACACCCAGGAAAGAAAGTCTGAGCATGCATCATTCACTCATTTATTAATGTATTAATTCAACTTATTTACTGAACAATGTTTATCAGAGGTTTGTTTTATTCTAGGCATTACTCCATATTTATAGACAAGTTGTGACAATAGATATTAAGCAAATAATTACACAAATAGAATTACATTTGTGATAAATGCAATGAATGGAAATCCCTGGCAACTATAAAAATGTATATCATATTTCGTGATACTTGTTTTCTTGTAAGTCACATCACTATTTTTTATGTCTCTAAGGAAGATAAAACCCTGCCAATTCAATTATAGCTCTGTGCTTTCTCATCACTTACACATTTTGTTTCATACTTGTGGAAAGAGTTCATTTTATAGTTATTGCAACATAGACTTTTAAAATCATATATCATTCTTGTACATGCATGAATAGGAAAATACAAATTGAATAAGGTTTTCCAACAACTTTTTACATGGAGAGTTGAACTCTTTTGAGTCACTTTTTGACTCAGAGTCGTCATGGCCACACTTTTCTATACACTGTCATTGTATAGAAATGACAGCCATCAGGAGAGGCAGGAAGCAGCATTTCTTAAGAGTGCTCTACCGTGTTTCCCCAAAAATAAGACAGGGTCTTATGTTTATTTTTCCTCAAGAAGACACCCTAGGGCTTATTTTCAGGGGATGTGTTATTTTTTTTTAAGTACGGTACAACAATCTACATTTATTCAAATATAGTTAAGTCGTCTTCTTCTGGAACATCATCATAATTCTCCAAAGCCCGAATTCCATCCTGAATTTCTTGCAACTCTATTTCCTTTAGAACCATTGGCCCCAATCTCTCATGGGGCAGATGAGAAGGGCTGCTCGTCTTCTTTACTGCTCGGTGACGAAATGCATGGGTTGTGCAGATACGCTGTGTAGCCATACCCATCACTAGGTCCTATTTTCGGGGTAGGGCTTATATTGCACAAATGCTTAGAAATCCTGCTAGGGCTTATTTTATGGGTAGGTCTTATTTTCGGGGAAACATGGTACTATTGTCGGTGAGGTCATCTTCCCAGCGGCAGACACTGATTCTCCAAGTCTAGATGCTGGTGCTCTCTTGATCTTACCAACAGGGGCCAATAGAAGCTTTTTAGACATGAGCTGTGACTTCTATCCATTCCTCAAATGGTCCTTAAATGGTTTATTGTCTGAAAAAGGGAAGGGTCTTCAGTTGTGGCATCATGTTGCCAGGGCTAATACCCTCATTCATGCATCAGCATGCACATACCAGCATTGGCAACCATGTCAGATGCCCACGTGACATTGATGTTGATGAGGTTGAAAGACCCCATTGTTAGAAGGTCACATCTTATTTTCAGAGAATCAATGTGAAAATATAAAAATAATAATCAATGAAATACAGTCACTCTATAATCTGACTTAATCTTCAGGGTCAATGGCTTTCTCTTAGAGGAGGTACATTTGTCTCAGATTTGAAAATTAAGAAGTTATTGCCAAGATGAGGAGGGAAAGTGTGGTCCTAGTATGGACAGGACCAGATTACAGGGCAGACCTCCTGGACACCTCATCCGGGCAACAAACTACAGGGGTGCTACATTTCCAGACTAAACATGCAATGTGGTACCTGCTGTCTCAGGTTTCTTCATGTGAGGGCTTATCTTCCTGAAGAAATGTAAATAGGTCTCACCCTCACTGAGGCTGAGAGAATTTTTGAGTGCAAAATAAAATAACATCAACCATCACTGGTCTGTTTCTCTTGAGTGCTTTTAATGTATAGTTACATAAGTTGCTTGGTACAATTGTATCTGAAACTGGCTGTCACAGTCATTCGAAACCCCAAAACTACAAGATGCACAGTACAGTGATAATGTGATAGTGTGGTGTACTGCATAGCGCAGGACAAGTGACATTCCTTGTGATCTAAACGTACAACGCTTCACATATGCCCTCCCACACCCTAAGAAGTTGTCTTGTTTAAATATTTACAAAACAAAGCCAAAGAGACAAAAAACTGGAGAACGAATGAAGGTAGTCCACATTTACCCAGGTGAAGTAAATCGTATACAAATCTGTTTCTGTGGCCAATTGTTATTAATAGAAAATTAGGTTCACCCGATTCTCACTAGATACATATTGAACAAATATTTAAAGACTGTCTGTTTGAAGGAGCTACAGACTATTGGTCTCCTGGGCATGGCCAAGTCTCCAGCTGGTGCTGGCCTGCTAAGAGATTGGCAAGTTCAAGGAACCAAAGGAAGGGCAGCTGGGACAGAGAGTGGGATGAGGAGAAGAGTGGGGGAAGAAGGCTGCAGGCTCCTCCTGGGTCATACCACATATACTCTCTCTTAAAGATGCTGGTCTTCATCCTAAGGGAATTTGGGAGTTATCAAAGGGTTTTAAGCAGTGAAATAACATGATCATATTTTCACTTTCACTCTGGCTGCTTTTAAGCAAATGGTCTGTTGGGAGGAAGTGATTTTCTCTCTAGGCAAGGTGGAATTCTTTCATGAAGCAATCTGAATTTCAAACATTGGTGAAACCTCTTTCAAGCATTTCCTGAAAGAGGGCATGTGGAAATTACTAATCACAGCAACATTTGGAAATTTTACAGAGCTGAAATAAAAACTAATAAATCTACAAGCAATCAGATCCCAGTTAAGTGGAGCCTTCAACGGTTTTATTTCTTTTTATTATTTTTGCTTTGGATAAATAAATGAAATAATATATGAACAGAACCAAGATTTAGGTCTGAAAGAAAATTTCCTCTGTGCCTTCTAGGGCAAGATTTGATCCAGCAATCCCACTACTGGGTATTTAACCTAAGGAAAAAAAGACATTCTATAAAAAAGACACCTGCATTAGAATGCTTATAGCAGTACAATTCACAATTGCAAAGATGTGGAAACAACCCAGTGCCCATCAATACATGAGTGGATTAATAAAATGTGGTATATGTATACCATGGAATACCACTCAGCCATAAAAAAATGGTGAACTAGCACCTTTTGTATTATCTTGGATGAAGCTGGAGACCATTCTTCTAAGTGAAGCATCACAAGAATGGAAAAACAAACACCACATGTACTCACCATTTAATTGAAACTAATTGATCAACACATACGTGCACATATGGAAATAACATTCATCGGAAATCAAGCAGGTGGAGGTGAGATGGGTAAATTCATACCTAACGGGTACAGTGTACACTATCTGGGGTATGGGCACACTTAATAACTTTTACTCAAACAGTACAAAAGCAATTTATGTGACCAAAATGTTTATACCCCTGTAATCTTCTGAAATTAAAATAAATAAATAAATAGAAGAGATTCAGCCCAGTCTACACCATATGAATAACCCTCTTGGGTAACACACATAGCAAGCTGAGTTTCAACATATACAAAAAGTAATGACACTGAGGCATTATACTGTTAATGACAGTTTTGATTTCATTGGGAGTAGATACTTAACTTTTGTTGGAAAATGGCAAAATTCATTTCAAGAATACTCAATAACAACAGCTGATTACAAAAGTGGGTTTTGGCTGATCAGTAATCCCACTTAAATACCTCTGCACATGGCATTTGAGCTAGGTTCTATGCTCATTCTCTCTTTTAATTCTTTCAAAAACTTTTTGGGGTAAGCATATGATTTCCATTTTGCAACCTTTCCCTGAAAATTTCAATTAAATGAGACTAATTTTAATAATAATGGTGAAAGCTAATGCTAACATAGGGCTAATTATGGGCCAGGGACTCATTTAATAGCAATCATTGGAGAAGGCTCTATTATGACCTTTGAAGCACAGAGAAGTTAAGTGACTTGCCCCAAATCACACAGACCATAGGGAGTGATGGAACTAGCATTTAGGCTCAGGGAGTCTGGCTCCAGAGTTTGTGCCCTTCACCACTATACCCATCAACTCTTTAAAACCAATGCTTTTTGAAAAGTCAGCTCATGATATATATGTATATATATATATGTATATATATACACACACACACAATATTTTTCTTTTGAACACTTTCATAAACCCCTTTAACTGGGTCACCCCAACATAAAAAATATGGGAGATTTTTGAAACTGAATCCAACTTTATGGTACAAGATGAGTAAAGTTTAAAAGCAAGCAGATGTCTGCAAAGCATATAAAACAAAATTGCTCTATACTCGATGTTATTTGGAACACAGGCATAATTCTTTTCAAATATGATTTTTATCTAAATGGTGTCCCTTAAAACTTCATTTTAACACCCAAACGATCCCCGGCTGTTCGGGGAGATTGACCACTGCTGAGTCTATTTCCCAGCACTTCCCATATTCCACCATAAATATTCATGATGCAGTTCTTCTGTTGCCCAAAGGGGGGCTGGAATTCATTTTTATGAACTCCTCTCAACTGGGATTAGCATCTTTCACCTATTACCCAACTCCTGAATTATGGTTTTGTTCTGCCATGGTCTCCATTTTCTTTATTTTTACTGAGAAACCTGAAGAGAATGTGAAATGTTAAAGAAACTTCTAATCCCAGGAAGTTAGCCTAAGGAGTGTACAAAATCAATTTTTAAAATATGATATCTTATTCAAACTTTACATCTAGACCAGTGTGAAACCACTGTTTTCTTACTTTGCCAGATCTCCTAGGCAACAGCAGTGTCTCTGTAACAGGTTTGTAAACTTAATTTGGGGCCGGGGGTGGGATGAAGTAGAGGGGTGCTATTTCCTCAGACAACACATGCTTGGGCTACAAAAGTTATGATTTTTTCCATATGATTTATGTTTGAGTGTGTTTTGGAAAATAGTAGGAATAAATTTTCCTTTTTTTTTTAAGCTAAGAAAACAACTTTTGGGATTTCGAGGTGGCAGAAGTGTGAATCATCCCATCTCTGCAGTTCTTTCTCTCCCCCTCTCATTTTTAGTGGGCTTCTTAAATCAGACCTAGTGCTTACACATGCCATATTTATAACATACCCTTATGCATGCAGAAATGCTCTTGAACTCATTCAGACCAAAACCTGGAAAATGTGACAACTGGCCTCATCAGTGGGAAGAACATTTGATCTTTGATGTTGGACTTGAGTTCTTATACTAACTTGGCCCTAATCAGTCAAATAAATTTGGACCCAATATTTAACTTCTTGAAATCTCTATTTTTACATTTGCAAAACAAGGGGAAATATAAGTCACAAAAGCTTCTTGTGAAGTGTAAGGTATGTAGATAGAATACTCAACACAGGCCTAAATAAGGAGAGTGGGCTCCCCCCCTCCTCCTATAAGTGACACTAGCTGCTCAGATATTGGAGTAAGAAATGAGTAGTGGAGGATGAATAGTGACCCTCACGATACCAAGGCACAGTGGTCATGTTCCACATTTCATGGTTTTGCCACATGCACAGTGGCAAGAGGTTGACCTCTGAACATTTTGGGAAGGTCATCCAATTTTGTAAAGGTTTCTGCCATAATATGAGCAAGTTGTGAGGAGGGGCAGACTGAATTGATTGTACCTGCCGGGTTGATTAACTACATACAA
The DNA here is from genome assembly GCA_008086735.1 of Cheirogaleus medius. Classification (NCBI taxonomy): domain Eukaryota; kingdom Metazoa; phylum Chordata; class Mammalia; order Primates; family Cheirogaleidae; genus Cheirogaleus; species Cheirogaleus medius. Next base: position 54,607,808 of record VBSM01003204.1, on the reverse strand, counting down.
GAGTGGGCTGTATAACTGGTCTTTCTGCAAATGTTATTGTGCTCACTTTGAAACCCGCTGGAGCCAACCAATTACCAGCAAACGCTTTTCAACCCTTCCCAAGACTAATTCAATGAGGAGATGCTGGAAGAACTATTATTCATCAACAAGGATGGATTATTGAGTGCCTTGACATGGAGTTCATAAAAATAAACACCCACTGACACCCCAACTGTCCAGGTCAGAAGAACAGGCTAGAACAGAGTCAATGATCCAAAAATCTGGAGACAGTACATAGATTGCTGGGGTTTCACTTCTGACAATACGGTGCCTAGCATGGTGGCATTGGGCAAATCACTTAACTTTTCAGAACCTGCGTTTCTAATAGCAATAGGAACTGCCTTATGTGGTTGTGACAGAGATTAAATGGGAGCCCAGGTAAAAAATTCAGCACATTAAAAACAGTGTTAGCATGATGTACTCAATTTATATTAGCTTTAAAATTGTTTTTGGAAACAAATAGCTGACAGCAAACATTAGGTTCCCATCCCGTATTCCTAGCCATGGATGCTTAATTGACTATGCTCCAGGGACTTGGGTGGAAATGCAACAAAGGTATTGAGTGTCCACTGAACATAGTTTGTCCTTGACAAAACTGAAAGTTTTTAAAAATATGTATTAGTGCCTATATTTTAAAGGGTGATACATAGCGGATTGCTCCATTCTGTGTCAGGAGGTGACTCCGTGTACATTTGGAAGGTGCAAATGTGTTTTCCAAGGTGTGTGCATGGAGCAGTCATTTTAAAATATGAAATGGCAGTTACTATATGCAGAGCCTGGTGTCACTTACAATTCCATTTCTTAGGCATGAGTGTCACCCACCAGGCAGAGCTGTCTGCTGTTTCAATCTCGAGCATCTTCAGGCTTGCCCTGTTATTTTCAGCTGTGCTTCAGTGTGTATTTGGAGCAATTTTCCAGCTTTCCTTGCTTCCAGTTATATCACTTTAGTCCCTTTTGGGCTGTCTCATGGTCTGCTTTGCCATTGAGGAGTCCAGCCCAGTAGGGTAATGAGCATTGTTTATGGATATTACTGATATGGTCATTTTGCATCAATTAAAATTAATTTAGCTGATTGGTAACAATAATAACATTGTTCAAAAAACTGGGCATAACATTGTAATGCTTCTGATGTGACAAACCTGGCAAAGTGGGGTCAGAAACTGACAGGAAGAAGCATCATCATGATCCTTGTCCACACACTCACCCTTGTCTCTCTGCCTCAATAGATAATGCATAAAAAGAACATTATTTAAATAAGAGGGAGAAATGTTGAATGAAGAGCCTCATATGGTGTCTTTTACCCATCTGACCTCTTGGCCTGGGGTTGAGCCTCTTTCAATAGAGTATGAGAGATGGAAGTTGATTGAATTAATGGGAAACTCTGGGTCCAGGTTGGGCTATTTTGGCCTCAGGTCAGAAGGTGGAGCACAGTCTTGCCAACTCTGCTCAGAATCTAACACCGTCCTGGCCCGTGGGAGTTGGCAGCTCCGAGCATCATTGCTCACAATGGCACTTGAGGGAAGGCTCCTTCCAGAAGCTTCATTTGACATTGACAAGTTTAGTTGGAACAGGAAAGTAAAAATTGGAGACCAACAGTAACTGTGGCTAACCGAGTGGTTTACTTTGGGGACCACAGAAAATACTGGGAGAAACTTTGAGGAAGTTTCTCGGTTCTTACCTGGTAGATGTAACCGGTGGTGAACAGGAGCTACTAAAACTACTATAATTCAGGTATTTAAATTCAATTTTGTGACCTTAATTTTTATAATGTAACTTATTTTTTGAGGGGGGAAATGTATTGGTATAAACCACTTTTGGAGGTTTTTTTTTTAGACTGAACTGGAATAAGATTCTAGGGTAAGGTTGCAGTTTATAGCTCACAAGGAATTTCTTTACTGTATCATTTATAAGTTTTTACAACAAAGCAGTTGAAGCCAAACATGTACAGCTTTTCATATAATATTATTTATGTGTTTGATTTTATTTTAAAAGACCTTTCAAATAATGGTGAATCTGTAACGAGATGGTTAGTGATCTGAAATAATATCATCCCATGCTTACATGTGTTGGCTTTTAAAAGAGCTGTCCAACTTACAGTCATTTCCTGATCTGTTTTCACTTCTAAAAAATGTATAGTTGTTGTGAGGATAAAAAGAAAGATTGCATGTACAGTGTCTATAGCACAGTAGGTCCTAAATAATTGCTAGTTCACTATTTCTATAAATTATAAAGAGCCTTACTTCATATAGTCTGTGGAGGCAGGATTTCAGGTGTGGGCATTCTGTTTTTAATTTGGAGACTTGCTTTGAAAAGATTTGGTTAACAGTGTCTAAGTATAAGGTAAACTCTGAATGCACATTAGAAATGCACCATGGTGATTTGGCGGCTGTGTTCTGGAGTGCCTTTCCGCCCACAGACCCTCTCTTTAGTAACTGCTCACATCCATAACCCCTGATGATAGCCTAGGAAGCCTCCGTGCTGTTCCATGATCCGTTTCTTCAATTACAGAAGACAGGATGAGGATTGGTCACATGACTCAAGTTCCCCAATCATACTACTCCCCTAGGGTTTTATTTATTTTCTATTTTATTATTTATTTTTTTATTTCAGCATATTATGGGGGTACAAATGTTTAGGTTACATATATTACCTTTGCCCCACCCGAGTCAGAGCTTCAAGTGTGCCCATCCCCCAGATGGTATGCACCACACCCATTAAGTGTGAATATACCTATCCCCTCCTTTCCCCTCCCACCTGCCTAACACCAGATGAATGTTATTACTATATGTGCACTTAAGTGTTGATCAGTTAATACCAATCTGATGGTGAGTACATGTAGTGCTTGTTTTTCCATTCTTATGATACTACACTTAATAAAATGGGTTCCAGCTCTATCCAGGATAATACAAGAGGTGCTAGATCACCATTATTTTTGTGGCTGAGTAGAACTACCTGGTATATATATGCCACATTTTCTTAATCCACTCATGTATTGATGAGCACTTGGGTTGTTTCCACATCTTTGCAGTTGTGAATTGTGCTGCTATAAACATTCGAGTGCAGATGTCTTTTTTATAGAATATCATTTTTTCCTTTGGGGAGATGCCCAGTAATGGGATTGCTGGATCAAATGATAGTTCTATTTTTAGCTCTTTGAGGTATCTCTATATTGCTTTCCACAGAGGTTGTACTAGTTTGCAGTCCCACCAGCAGTGTATAAGTGTTCCTATCTCTCCGCATTCATGCCAACATTTATTGTTTTGGTACTTTTTGATAAAAGCCATTCTCACTGGAATTAAGTGATATCTTATTGTGGTTTTGATTTGCATTTCCCTGATGATTAGAGATGTTGAGCATTTTTTCATATGTTTGTTGGCCATTAGTCTGTCTTCTTTTGAAAAGTTTCTGTTCATGTCCTTTGTCCACTTTTTGATAGCTTTGTTTGACTTTTTCTTGCTGATTTTCCTGAGTTCTATATTGATACTAGTTATCAGCCCTTTATTGGATGTGTAGTATGTAAATATTTTCTCCCATTCTGTATGTTGTCTGTTTGCTCTCGTGATAGTTTCCTTGGCTGTGCCCTGGGGTTTTAAATTTGGACCACAGAGGGAGATAGAATGTCTTAGTTTGGTTTTCTCCTAAACTCCAAGGCAAGGATTTGAGTGAAGCAGTTTATTTGAGAGGAGATCTCAGGAAACATCTGCAGGGGAGTGAAGTGAAATAGGGAAAGGAATGATGCCAATAAAAGGTAACTTATCAAGCAAGTGACCCCTTGGGAGCAAGAGCTTACTCCAGTTAGAAGACCATGGTAGCCAGTGTGCAATGGTCCAAATTGTCATCTGATGAGGGGAGCTAAGGTATTAATATTTACCCATCAATTGATATTGGTTATTGCTTAAGTGCTACTCCAGGAGATATTAATTCACATGCATTTCCTGGGAGCAGAGACAATCAAAGCACAGAGGTGTAAAGAGTTGCAGGTGCCGGCATGTCCAAGTGGGTCGGCAGTATGGAAGTCTTCAGGATCGAGGGGGTGTGAGGAGGGCACCGACAGAGCCTGTCGAAGGAGTTACTTTGCTGACAGTAGATGAAATTTTTAAACAGAGGGGCTGAAAGCCAAGTTTTAGGCCTTATGTGAGCTAATAAATAAGAGTAGAAAGCTGGTCTGCGGACAGAAGATGAAGAATATAGTAGATGTGCAGAGACAAATAAAGAAGAAAGGGCATGTGGTCCCTGGAAGATGGTGGAGGTGAGCTCTGTCAGTGAAGATGCTCCACTTCACTGAAGACCCAGCTGGGTTTCGTTTTTCTGTTTCCAGATTATGTTAAAATACTTGCCTCCCCCTGCTCCTCTTAATTTTGCTAACCAAAGTGTCAATCATGTATAAAACGTGGCAGAATATATTTTCCAGAAATGGCCACAGCAGTATTTTCAGTCTCATATGCTCTTTCAGAACCTTACTATTCCCCTACCTGCAGGTGGAGTCTATTTTCCTTCCTCCTGAAATTACGTGAAATGGTAACAGAGCTGCTGCATGACTTCTGAGACTAAGTGGTAAAATGTACGTCTTCCACTCGGCTCTCTTTCTTGGTATGCTCACCTGTAGCATCCAGTTGCCATGTTGTGAGAAAGCCCTGGCCATAGCTGGTGGGCAGGGCACAGGTAAGCGTTCTGGCTGAGGTTTCTGCCGAGGGTCTGGCCAGCAGCCAGCATCGATCCCCAGATGTGTGAACGACTGAGCCTAGAGATAATTCCAGTGCCTATGTTTCGAGCTGCTCCACTGACGCCACGTGAAGCAGAGATGAGCAATCTTCACTGAATTCCACCCAAATTGCAAAATTGAAAGCAAAATAAATCTTGTTTGTTTTTAAATCTCGTGCATATGTGTATGTGTGTGTGTGTGAGACTGGGGTGGTGGGGGTTGGGGGAGAGAGAGAGAGAGAGAATATGAGAAAGTATGAACATGAATCTCAGTCCACAAACTCCTAAAAACTTTAGCGCAAACAATATTGGATCTCTATATTTTCTAGAAATCAGCTTAATTTTTATTTTGTGTCCCTTCACTTCTGCACTATGGGCTACTCTACTTTGCTTATTATTTGGCATTTCCCCCACACTGAATCCCGTCGAGATGCCTGGAGATCTTGACATCGACCTCTCCACTTAGGTCCATGTGTACCAGCCACGGTATCCCTTTGGGTTAGGATATATCTGTGGCTTCTGTGCTTTGTGTGGAGTAAAGATATCACCACAAGCTCATTTGCTTTCAACTCACATGACCAGGACCACCCAACAGTGAGGACTACAAAACCCTAACACTCTTGTTCTTCGGAAGTGGAAACCTCAGCTCTCGTAGGGATGGGTGAGAAACCAAGGCTCAAGGCTTTGTGGCCTGACCTGTCACAGGTCACAGTCTTGATGGAACAGAAATGCAGGAGCACCAGTGCTACAAGTCTAGCACATGCACGTCCCATCAGAGAAACCCCAGTTACCAGTCTGAAGTGGACTTGAGGATTCAAGTCTTTTCGGTTACTTGGTTTAATATTTCAACCTCCATCCACTGAGAGACACCAAGACCATCCTGCTGGCACAGGCTGCCAGGGTCTACCCTGCCAGTTGCTCAGACTATTGCTGGAAGAATCATTTACTGGGCCATGCATGTTGACAGCCACTTTCCAGGGCAGAGTTGGCCTCACTGTCCCCAGTTGCTGCTGTTCCACACAGATTGGTGCTGCCAGTCTATCAGCTGAACACAGGTCTTTCAGTTTAGCCATGGTGAGTGTGTGTAACTGAGCCCAGAGGACAAACCCACAAAACTATGCATGTCTGCTGCCTCCTAGACACCCAGCGACCACCCTCCCTCGTCCCCTGTTCCCTGTCTTGATTCTGTAATTTAAAAGCGAAAACAGAACTTCTACTCTGCTTTCTTACTCACTATAATCCTTGGTGAAGGATTACTGCCTGTCACCCTTTCTTCCTCAGTGTAAACAGCACCAGCCTTTTCATTTTAAGCATTGACTTGGGAGACAATCAGTTTTCATCCGTACTTTCAGGCTGGTCTAGCAAGTGTTACAAGACTTCAGTTTATACTCAGCAAGCCTGTGCCCGGTGGGGCAAAAGGGTACTCGGGGCTGCCCTGTTTCTCAGCTCTGAGTTCATTGATTTGATACAGCTTCTTTTGTTACTGCTGAAATGGGGGCAGGGAAGACTTGGATTAATAAAGGTATGAAATAAAATACATGTGTAAAATGTGGTAAATAACAAGGAGTGGGGGTGAGAAGCACAGAATCAAGGAAGTTCGTTGTGTAAAAATTGAGGTTTCTGTGGTCTCTGCTGTGGTTTATTTGGGAAATCATGACATGGGCACCTCCAGAAAGTCACTGAGGATAGTCGACTGATAGATTTCCAAATCAAAAGTCATGCATGAGAAATTAATTTCCAGGTGTGCATGACCACTTAATTTAGAGTTCTTTTCCTGGCTAATGTTGCCACAGGCACAATTTTTATAATGCAATGTATGAATATATCATTTGTGTCACTCATGTTAGACACTCTGGAATCTGGGGTGGAGAGTAAAACGATCACTTGCTATAGGCAAAGACCTTCTTCAAGGATTTTGTCTTTATTACAAGAGATGCCTAAACTGTTTGGAAAATAACAAAGAATCTGATTATGTTCTATGGAGATAATGTATTATATAAATAATAATGATTAACTAAAAATGTCAATACAGTTGTTACTATTTTATCTAAGGGTTATGAGAAAACAAAATAACAAAGTTCTTTCATGTTTGATAACAATAAATGCAGCATTTTTGTTGCTGTGGCTTTCAATTATCACTGTCATTACAAAGCAGCTATGACATATTGGAGCCCCATCAGAGATTGTGTAAAAAGAAACAAGGCCAAATTCTTGACTTCGATGCTAAGTGGATGTATGACCTTTTACAGATCTATCAATCAAGGCCTCATATCTCATCTGTTAAATGAGTAAGTTGGTCTAAATACTTTTTTATTTCCTTGTCATTTGTAAAAATTCTGTGATCCTAAGCCACAAAGATTTAATGAGCACTGATCCGAAGCAAAATGTGCAAGGTAAATTATTTATATTGTATCTGACTAGGCCATCCGTGCACTGATGAGTGGTAGGGGAGCAATCTTACGACTTAAGCTATGACAGGGGAAGACAAACTTTAATTGCCACCTCTTTAGCCTTTTCTTGCTTGTCAAAGGATTAGACCTATAGAAGTCATTGGGAGAATGTTCACTGTAATTACATGCAATTTAGTTATTTTAAGTGGCATCCTTAGACAAGAGAAAGGTGAAGTGAAATTCCTTCAGCATATACTAGCACACACTGGAGCACAAAATCTTGCTGAATTGTGGGACAGGCTTCTTCCGAAGGTTCCTTATCAGATGTTCTTAGCTGCTGCAGCAGGTTTATCTATTGCCTTCATATTTTCTAACTGACAAAAAAGGCATATTCAGTTTGTCTTTTAAAAATTATCAGAAAGCATCACAGTTATTTGAGATTTGCAACAGAGTTCACACACTACTTGTTTGCAGATGATTTTTCCTTAATGTATTTATATGCCTAATCTTACACTTTTATTTGCTTATTACTATAAAAATAATATAACATTGCAGTGAATTTAAAAAGCAATAGTAAACTCCCATAATATTTTAATTTCCAAACAACTCTTATTTTTGTGTATTTATTTCCAGTCATCTCAGTGAAAATTTTTTAGTTACACAGTTATAATCATTCTGTTTTGGGTTGTATAAATCTCTTTTGGTTATGATCGGTGTCAGTAATTTTATACTTACTGCGATATTCTTTAGGCTGAAGAGTATTTGTATAGGTTTTTGTGTGTGCTTGAGTTTTCAGCTTTTTCTTTATTTTTTTTTGATATCCCCTTTTTGAAGGAATTAATTCAGGACAAAATAAAAAGAAAGGCTAAAGAAGAAAATTTAATAAGGCAGTTTCCAAGTGAATGAATTGAGATACAACCTTTCTCCAGAGCCTGGAAGTCAAATGCAGAAGGAAGCATGCATTACCTGATCATTCCTTTTTTTTCTTTCTTTGAAACAAGGTCTTGTTCTGTCACATGGGCTAGTGTACAGTGGCATCTTCACAGCTCACTGAAAACTTGAACTCCTTGGCTCAAGTGATCTTCCTGCTTCAGCCTCCTGAGTAGCTGAGACTACAGGCACGCACCACCATGCCTAGCTAATTTTTCTATTTTTAGTAGAGATGGGGTCTCGCTCTTGCTCAGGCTGGTCTTGAACTCCCAGCCTCAAGGAATTCTCCCGCCTTGACCTCCCAAAGTGCTAGGATTACAGGCATTAGCCACCGCACCTGGCTCTGATCGTTCTTAAAAGGGGAAGAAAGAAGGATTTATTTTATGTGGAAACAAGAATTTTTCTCAGATTGCTCTGTAGCCATCACTTGTTTTGTGCCTAAATTTTTGCTTTTGGCTTTCTTCCTAAATTAAATAAAGATTGTCCACATCTCTTTCACTTTGAGCTCTGCTCATGAAGCTGGTACCTGTATCTGTATTTATGAAAAGGATGGTCTCCTGTTTGACCACTGGATTATTTTGTCAAATGCTGAGAATGACTGCACTACTTATTGGGCTGCCCTACCATTGTTGGAATCCAGAGATTTCCAAGGTTATAGAATCACAGGCATTAGAGATTATTAAACATAGCTTTCTAGCCCAAAGTAGGATCCACAACACAAATATTTCCAATTGAGTCATTCACCAGCTTTCAGTCTTCTAGGGGTAAGGGGCTCACTACCTATATATTGGTCTATTCTATTAAAGTTACAAACTCAAATAGCTATGGGAGTTGATCAGGTAACATAGAGGAATAAAACAGGCCTGGAATAAGAGAATCAAATGCAGAAATAGAGTCAAGCCATTTTTATTATTACTGAACTATAGTATAGGGATGTAACATGATATAAATATATAAATATGTAAATATTTAAAATCCAAAATAGAAAAAAATACAAATTGAAAAATAGAAACATTGATTCTTTCAACACAGCATCCTTTGTATACATATTAAACCCATATGCTTTCTCTCATTTTTGTTGAAATGTAGCTTTTTCAATCTGTCTTTTATTTTCCTTCACTTGATATAGATGCAGGTTCAGGGAAATAATTCTCTACCATAAGAAAAAAAAGTTGGTGAACATGATGCTAAATGGCAACTGATATTAAACCCCAAAGCCAGGAAGGCAACAAGACTGTGGTGGGGTCTGTGGTGACCTGCAGGGCCCATTCTCCCTGCAAAGTGGGCAGCTACTACTCAACTCCAGACAATTGTTGACATGCGCTGACACATAGGAATGTGGCCCTGGTTACCAATCTTCTCTTTTCTTGAGAAAAGCTAGGAATCTGGATTTTTAGTAGAATCATCTAACTTTTAAATGTTTTCTATTTTAAAACACAGTATGGGACAAAAAAAGAGAAATATGTCTGGAGGCTAGATGATATCCCTATACCAGGGATTGGCAATCTGTGGCCTGAAGGCCAAATCCAGCCCACTGCATGCCTATTTTTGTAAATAAAGCTTTGTTGGAATACCTCCATGCTCATTTGTTTATGCATTGCCTATGGCTGCTTTCACACTTTAGTGACAGAGTTCAATAGTTGCCACAGAGATTGGCCTACAAAAACTGACATATGTACTATCTGGAACTTCTTATCTGCAAATATTCTTTAACTGTTAGAAATCCCTTCCTTATTTTGAATTAAGGTCTGCCTTTCTACAACTTTCAATAGTTCTTGTGTTCTGTTCCTGATCACCTTTGGACATTCCATAGAAGGCATTTGAACCCTCCTGAGATTTTTTAGTCATAAGACCGTCTGGGATGGGTTGAACATCTTCTTGGTCCAAAAGCCATCACCCTAATTAGAACTGGCTTCTTGGATAAGTGGTGTATTTTGGAATAATCTGAGACTCTATATATTCATCCAGAAAGTGGGTGGAGCCTGTTGGCAAATTGCAGAACCAAAAAAAGCCCCAGAGGTGGTCAGTAGTAGTGGTGGGTGGATTGCTACAGGTTATATGGATTCAACCAATGAGAGATTGACAGATGGCATGTCCGCATTCAGCCTAAACTCCCAGAATAGAATCCACATTTTGTTCCATGGCTCACAATGTTCTCCATGATCCAGTGGTCTTTCCATCTTAACTCTTACTTCTCTCCCCTACACTCATATTGCTTTGGTCACATGGTTCTTTTTCCAATCGCTCAGACTTTCCAAGCTCTTTCTTATCTTAGACTGGGCACTTGCTCTTTTTCCTGCCTGACACACTTGACCACCTTCTTTAGGATGGCACATCTACTTCTGGAAATTACCTTTTAGCACAATTGTCCATTTATCAAAATCCTAGCACATATTTGTGATAATCTTGCTTATTTATATGTACTTGAGTTTATTGGCAGTCTCCTCTATGTCAGTAGAGCAGATGTAAGTATCTTAAGACCAGGTCTCTACTAGTCTTATTCATTGTTTTTTTCTAGTACCTAGCAAGTTGTAGGTACTCAAAAATATTTGAGGAATTAATAAATTGTATACCACTGGTAGTTTGGCATTGTAAGAATTATACTCCTGGTTATTTTATGTGACAAGTGAACTTGCAAAATCCATCTACAGCATCTTGAGAAAAAATAAACTCCTTATTTTGAGAGAATAATTTGAATTAAATTGTTTCTTGTCACTAATAACTCAATATTTCTATGTTTGGCAAGGACATTTTTTAGGTGTATCTGTTAGTGGAAACCAGTATTCATGCACTAATGTGTTGATTATTAACTAAATTATTAAGGAGAATATTTTCTTTATGATACTTTGTCATACACAAAGCCTGTATCCTAAAAGCCCTTGCTTTGCAATTCTCCCATAAGATGAAAATCAGAGGGACATCAGTGTTTTTCCATTTTATTTCACTGATGAGGAAACTGAAGCCCACAGAGATTTCTCAAGGTTACTTAGCCAATTAGCTGCAGAGTCAGGAGGACAAGTGAAGTTGCTACATTCTCCCTTTCTGTGTATTTAATCTGTTGCATTTCTTTCCCCTTTCTTGGTTGTTAGTTTATTTTGTAAGAGATAGTGGCAGTAAGAACACCTTATGTCTGAATAACAGTACTGTTCTCTCTACAAAATATCCTTCACATGCATGTCCTGCTAGATCCACAAAAATCCTACCAGAAAATTGAAATAATTACTATGGACCTTTCTTTTTAAATCTGAGAAGTGATTAAATGTAATTTTGGATAGCAGTAATAAACTGACCGATGTTTGACAGGCAGAATGTGCCAGAAATGGAATTTAAAGCTGGACCTTTTACTAGTGTTCTTTCTTGTCCTTTGGTGTAGTACTTGTCCATTCTTGTTCTTCTATTATGAGGTCTAGAATTTAATACTGAGTCAGTGATCAAAAAATATGCAGGTGCTGAATACAGACTAAGAACTCTAATGATGATTTACTGCAATATTAGGTATTTGCAGATTTATAACAATGGCAGAAACTTTAGAATAGTGCTCAATATATATATAGTCATTATCTAAGCAATTTATATTTATTAACTCATGTAATCTTAGCAAAAATCCTATGAGATCTATGCTATTCCTATACCCATTTTAAAATTGGGGAAACCAAGGCACAGAGAGATTTAACCACCTTGTCCAAAGTAACACAGATAGTGAGCAGTAAAGTTATAATTTGCAGCCAGGCAGCCTGGCTCCAGAATTCATTCTCTGAACAACTATACCAGGCTGCTTTCTGGCCTAAAGAACTATAAAGCTGCAGTAATGGGCACGTTATGAAGCTGAGCTTACGTCCTGGAGAGCTCAGATCAATAGGACATGGCAGAATTCTAGGCTACTGGGGGTACTCATCTCCTCTCCTGCATTTCTGTCTTGGCCTCTAAAGAGGAGACCTCTGCTCCCTCCTGGGGGAAATGTTGAGGAGGGTGCTTTGCTCCTCATGCAACCAGCGAACTGGCTCTTCTTCACGGAGAAGGAGGGACATGTTCAGCTGCTGAGATTTGGAAAGCCTGTCCTACATCAGGCTGCGCTAATCACACATAATGAACCTGGCTCACTGGGGGACATGCTCCGCACCACAGTTTGAGGTTAGAGACCTTGTTAGTAATAATCAGCATGCCACTTGCTAGTGCCACTACTGCTTATCAACCTCAAGAACCGGTGGCTTTCCTTAATGGTGGGAGAGGATTTAGGTGTTTGGGAATTTGGCCAAGTACCTTTCCTTTGCAGCAGAGAGAACGGTGGGGTCAGCGAGGAGAATGGCTTCAGCGTAGTGATGCTGAAGGCAGGGAGGTCACTTTGAGGCTTTGGCGCTCACAGATAAGGGAATGCAGAGGACAGGTCCCCCAAATAAGACAGTTTTGTGCATTTTACCGAGGGGAATGGAATACAGAGTAAGAGCAGATTTCATCTACTGTGCAAAAATTTGTTGAATCTACCATGTGCCCAGGCCTTGGACATACAGCATTGAACAAAACAGACATTGTCCCTGCTCACGCAGGGCTTACATTCGAGTCTCGTGAAAAGGGACAGACAGCAAACAAGTGAACAAATGAACAGGATAATTTCAGAGAGGACGTACCCTGAAGGAAAAACAAATTGACAGAGTGACCAGTGACGGGCAGGAGAGGGGTGACTTCAAGTTAGGTGGTCAGGCCAGGGGAGCCCTTCTTAAAGAGGTGACGTTTGAGTGATGAGGAGCTAGCCTTGTGAGCCTCCCGGGAAGAGTGTTGTCACAGAGAGAACTGCACCGTGACCTGCCTCTTCCTTTCCCTCCCATCGCAGCCACGTGGTCAATTTCCCAAATGCCTTTTCCATCTCGGAGGGTGTGTCTGCTCTTGTCTCTTTTAATAGTTTGCCTGATTCCACCAGCGAAGGAAACTCTAGCATTAGCAGATGTCAGTAAAGACTATCGGGCGCCTTGTTGAAACAGCAGCCCCTCTCTCCTGTGAATTTCTTAGTCCAATCAAAAAAGAAATGAGGCTAGTTTGGCATGATGCTTTCCAGTGAGCCCACTACTTCCTTTGCTGAGAGCTCAGAGCCATCTGTTTAATAATCTATTCTTGAAATCACACAGGGGTTGATGTCATATGCCTTGGGATTGAGTATTTGAGATTCACCAGTCCCCCTCTTTTGAAAATCTGGACATTTGTAAGTTTGCAATCTTCTGGAATCACACCTGCTTTCTATGCTTCCTCGAGGATGGCTGATGCTGGTTCTGTGACCACAGCTGCAAGTTCTTTTAATACCCTGGGATCTTGACGTGCGGCACAGGAAACCTCAACCCGTTCTCTGCAGCCATCTCCTCTGTCTCTCCTCGTCTTTCTTTGGCAACTGCCCTCTCCGATTAATATATTTGTTATATGTAGTTTTCTGATTAGGAAAGTAATACATGTTGTGGCAAACTGCGAAAGATATAAAAGCAGGAAAAAAAGTCACTCATGTTCCAAATATTCCTAGTGATGATTACTTTTAGCATGTTGGGATATATCTTTCTAGCTTTCATCACTGCCCCCATACACATATATATGTGCTGACACACACACAGTCATATACATGCACATGCAAATACATACATGTCCATATGTTGATATTTTAAAAATTGGGATAGTAATGCACAATCTGCAGTGTAGTATGGTTTTTTTTCACTTAAACTATATTGTTAGCATTAATCTTTACAGGGTGAAAATTGCTTTTTTTGGTGGAAAGAAATGATGGAAAGAAAATAGGATTGATGAGTTCCTTTTTCTCTCGGCCACACAGCAACGTATCCCTTGTCTCAAGTACAAGTAATGCACCAATTCTGCACTTTATCACTTTCTGCGCTAATCATCGACTCTGGCAGTGGCAAGGCATTTTTTGGAAATAGAGTCCAGAAGGAAGAGCCCATTTTCCTGCCTTTCTTGGGACTTTCAAAACTCATATTATCCTTGTGGCAGGGCTGTGACACTATCTTGCATTTGGGATTGTGTAATACTTTATTCCGTATATTTGTTTAAGTAACTTACTCCAGGTAATAGTTTCATGCAAGCTAGCAGAGCCTCCGTTCATAGGTCTCCTGGGAGTATCTGAAAGAGGAGACCAGCATTCCTTCTAAAAACTTATATTAAGACTTACAACTTATAAAAATTGGTATATACCGGTAATATACACATCCAACAGTAAATAGGGAGATGTCTTACAGGTGTTGGAGATTTGTGGGCCATCTCAGTCTGCAAAACCCATTAGCCCATCAACAACCCCTGCTTCTGCTCCTGAACTGATGGGAGATTATAGGCTGTGTTGACTTTGATGATGAGCCTTCCAACTTCCTAGGTCCTCTTGCAGTCTCTGCCCCCTGAACCCTCCTAGTTCAACACTGCATGGATTCTCACTGAGCTCTGCAGTACATTCTTGTAGTGAATACTCCTCCCTCCCCAAACACACACCAAAAATTGGAATCATTAATAGTAAACTCTCTGTTCTTCAACTAAGCTACATTCTCCTCTTTTTGCCAAGAATCCAGAGGCTCCTGATTCTGTGCACAACCTGCGCATTGCAGGACCCTTGTCAATATCATGGAGTGAATGGAATGAAGAACTTAATTCTTTTTTTTTTTTTTTTGCATGGAAGTGAGCAGTTGTTTGTGTCCTTTTCCAAATTTCCCTGAAGAATTATTTCAGGTCTTTCTTTGGCTATTCTGAAAAGTCAGTCCTCTAAGAACCATTCTCTGTAATATGTTCCTACATTGCATCTCATTAGAGTCAGTTATATACTTTTTTCCAGTTACTGTAAACACCATGTATCCATCTGAGTTCATCAGAGTGGCCTTTTTGTAACTCACACCTACTTTGTAAGCTCCAGGATAGTAGGGGCCACATCTGCTGGCCATGTTCTCTCTTCAGGGTCTATCAGGATGCCCAGGATAAAGTAGGTGTTTAGTAAATATTTATTCACTAATTTGACAAATACAACTTGATTACTTACAATATGCCAAGAAGTGTTTTAAAAACTTGGGGTATCCTAGTCAATGAAGCAGACACAATCATTGTCTTTATGGAGCTTAAATTTTCATTGAGGAAGACAGACAATGAAAAATAATTATAATAAATAAGTTATATATATGTTAGAACATGGTAAGTGCTATTCAAAAATAAACTAAGGGAACCAGATTGAGTGTGCTGGGAGCTGGAAGTTATAAGTTGGGTGGCTGTGGGAGGCCTCTTTTGAAAAGGTGATGCTTGAGCAAAGACTGCAGGGCAGTGAGGCATTAGCTGTGTGGTGTCTGGGTGTGTCTGCAGGCAGAGAGCAGCTAGGGCAGAGGCCCTAGGAAAGACGGGAGCTTGTTTGACAAATTCAAGGGACAGCAAGAAGATCAGTGAACATGCAAAACTGAGAGGGAAAATATTGAGACGAAGTCATAGTGGGAACAATTGAAAGGATGGAATTGCCATCAGCTGAAGTGGGAAGGACTGCATGCAGAGTAACATTGTGGTGGTGGAGGGGGTAGATAAAAGTCCATCTGGGCGTGTTAAGTTTGAGGTGACTATTAGACATCTAAGTGGAGAGGTTGAGGAGGCAGTTAGATATATAAGTCTGCTATTTATTTATTTAGGAGACAATGTCTTGCTCTGTTGCCCAGGTTAGAGTGCAGCGGTGTCCTCACAGCTCACTGCAACCTCAAACTCCTAGGCTCAAGTGATCCTCCTGCCTCAGCCTCCTGAGTAACTGGGGCTACAGGTGCACCACCATGCTGGGCTAATTTATTTTATTTTTTAAAATTTTCTAGAGATGGCGGTCTTGCTATGTTGCTTAGGCTGGTCTCAAACTCCTGGCCTCAAGTGATTCTCTTGCCTTGGACTCCCAAAATTCTAGAATTATAGGCATGAGCCACTGTGCCCTGCCTGGCCAACTCTGCCAATTTAGAAGAATGGGCTGAGCTACACATTTGGTAGATTTCAGTAAATAGGTGGTTTTAAAGCTAAGAGACATGATTTCAAGTGACTGTAAATACAGAGAAGTGGAGGAACCAATGATGGGGTCCTGGTATACTCTAATGGAAGGAAATCTAGGAGAAGAAACCAGCAAAAATAAAAGGCTGAGAAGGAATGACCAGTAAGGATGAAGGCAAACCAAGAGATTTCAGTGACTGGAAGCCAAGAGGAGAAAGATTGAACAAAAGCATTTAGTGTACTCTTTTTGATAGATTTTTAAAAAACTCATTTTCTTTTCTTGTGGGTTATACTTTTCTCACTTCAGCTACTTCTTAATAATGGTTTTAGTGTTCCTATAATTCTGATTATGATTATTTTTATTTCTGACTTCCTTTATTATCATCATGGATCATTGATAATAAAATATTGAAATAAAAGTATTGCCTATTCCAACAGCTACTCTTGGACCCAATTCCATTTGTGCTAACATTCTCTGGCTTATAGGGAAGTGAAACAATAATGTGAGCATGAAAATAAGACTGACTGAGGCACCTACGCAGGACACAGAGATAACTATGAACATTAAAAGGAACCTGGAAACATTATATCTGATATCATTTTATCTAAGTCTCTTTATGTGCTGTTAACCTTCATGTATCACATCAATTGCTCATTCCTAGGAACTGAAGAACATATATCAGAATGAAACTATCAATCAATAAATGTAAAAATCTTATATTGATGAATAATATCAGTTAAAATGAAAAGAAACAGCACTTACTATATAATCCTCTATAATAAGTATAATTATATTTAATATAAAATTTCTAGTATAGTAATTCAACTCAGAATACTCATTTGAGGAACTTTGTTATGTAGGTCACTATGGTAGATGTGGGGGTAATTCACAGAAACGAAAGACACCATCTCTGCCTGTGTTCTTGGCAGTGGGTAAGCTGCCAATGACTTGAGACTGTTATGATGGCAAAATGGATATAAATTTGCTTAATAATTTACTGGTGGCATTTTCAAATATATTTATCTTATTTGAAAGTCACAACTACCTTATAAGGTACAAGCAGTCATTTTATAGATGAGAAAAGGGGTTCAAATAAATTGATTGACCAAGCTCATATAGCTTATTATTAGCTATTAGGACCAGAACTCAGATCTGCAGCTGAGCATTTTAATTTTTTCCCTAGTAAACTGTATTAACTCAATGAATACTTGATAAATGTACATGAGAGAATGAAGTAGGAATAAATTCTTATAAAACTCTGCTGTATTTTCCAGTTGAGAAGCTGAGGGATTCAGCTCAATGCAATCATTCCAGTTGATTTGATAGTACCATGGTCCTTGGTGAAAACTGTTTGCAGAAATTGAGGTGGAAACTTCTGTAGATCAACTCTTTGATAATATGGGAAAGTGTCCCATCTCCCAGATTATGATTGCTGTTAGTTTCAAATAAAAACATATTGTATTCAAATAAGACAACTTAGTACAACCACATTTGAGTGGTTCTTAATGCCAGAGACACATTTATGTTCACTTCGGGGCTCATTCATGAGGATAAATTACTCAGTGTTGTAGCAGATGTCATTGGGCATTCTTCCACTTGAGGTGATGAGTCATAAATGGGGTTGGAATTTAAGATTAAGGCTGAATATATGTGTGGGACCTCACAGAGCTCATAAATTCAGTGTCCAGAGAGGCAGAAGAATGCCAACAAGAATGCTTAATGGACCTGTTATATAATTGAACTTAGTGGGTCCAACACATATAGCATAACCAATGACATTCCAATCTTTTTTCCTTAAAACTATACAGGGCTTTACTTGGTTCTTTTTGGAGACAGGGAGAAAAAGAGAATGATTATATACATGTTCTGGGTATTTTGATACAGAAATTAAGAATGAAAACCCAGCCACAACATACTGAATGTTGTTGCTTCTAGAGAAGAAGCCTACATTGACACAATTCTTTGGACTGTTTGGAGCATAAATTTTGTCTAAAACAGTAGTTGTGGCATATAGAGGTTGCATAAATTTGTTGGGAAATTCTTTGAATGACATTGTACAGCATAACATAATTATACACCTGTTGGAGGGCCCAGGAGCATAAGCATGCTGAAGCTATAATTGGAAGCTCACGCAAATATAGGGATATGGCAAGCATTTCACGGGCTGCTTACAGTGAGACTAGAGGGTGGGGAGAAGAAATCAGATTTCATGATGGGGCTAAGACTGTTGGAAAAATCCCCTTAACATGTGTGAAGCGTTTATTGAATTCAAACAATTATCCAAGTTTGAACAGGTATTATACAGTTCTATAGAAGAAACAGACTAAAGCTGTGGGGTTATAGGGAGGGAGAATGCATTCAATCCCAGCATATCACCTGGAAATTTCTCTCTTAGAGGGCCTGAATGGGAAACAGCAAACCTCTGGGAGGCCTGAAATTAGCACGACAAAAGGAAATTGTATACAATATCATGGTTGGCAATGCTCTGCACAATGGTCTGCTCCACAGAGTACATAATATGCCAGCCCAACCCCTCCCACCTGGGTCTTTTAGAACAGTGCAACACAAGCTCAAAAACTCAATGAGACAATGTACCATGACAGAGTAGCTCACTTGAACCCAGGAAACATAGCAGACTGCTGTTACTCTGGACTCCTAACATAGATTTAAATATCTATTTAATGAGCGAAACTGGATTTTTCTTCCCCCATCAATGGGCCACTGGGATGTTACCATTTATTTTCTTTATACAGACCATGCCCATTTTCCATTAGCAAGTATGCCTGCAAGAGAGGTTAGTTGGAGATACGTGGACAATTTTGGAAGGTGATTATTTGGGGGTCCTTTAAGCCTTTATATATTTTAGCCTGTATTTAGAAAAGAAAACTGGGCATAGTCTGGAGGAAGCGTGTGAAGGAGGTCCTGACTGCTTGAGGTAGCACCCAGTGGATCCTTGATTGTACAGAGCTGTTCAGCTCTGGAAAGACCTCCACACCCCACTTAGGAAAACAGAAGCTGTGCAGAAAATAGCCCTGTACTGCTTAGAAGGTGGTAATTGTGACCATTTGTGGTCACTCTGGCATGTCCTTGGAAGAGTCTTAATCTCCCTTTTCCAAACGGGTTATAAAGGCCCTAATCACATATAGTACTTTTCCTAAGAGATGCTCTGATAAATATAAATTTTTCTATCAAGTGCATTATTTATCCAGTGATAGCTTAGTTCCCTTATAGTGATGAGGCAACTTCCTGATAGTCCTGCTTCTTTTTTTTTTTTTTTTTTTTTTTTTTTTTTGAGACAGAGTCTCACTCTGTTGCCGGGGCTAGAGTGCCGTGGCGTCAGCCTTGCTCACAGCAACCTCAAACTCCTGGGCTCAGGCGATCCTTCTGCCTCAGCCTCCCAAGTAGCTGGGACTACAGGCATGTGCCACCATGCCCGGCTAATTTTTTCTATATTTTAGTTGGCCAATTAATTTCTTTCTATTTTTTAGTAGAGATGGGGTCTCGCTCTTGCTCAGGCTGGTCTCGAACTCCTGAGCTCAAACGATCCGCCCACCTCAGCCTCCCAGAGTGCTAGGATTACAGGCGTGAGCCACCGCGCCCGGCCAGTCCTGCTTCTTAAGACCGCTTTGTCTACAAAGCAGTTCTCGTATATGTATATTTAAAAAATTGCAGTTTTCAAATTCACTTTACACTTTCTCATTGTGCTCCACAGATACTTGGGGATTGTTAGTAGTTGACACGTAGAGAATGAGGCATAGAGAGGTGGAGACTCCCAGGCAGGGTGGGAGGAAGAGGAAGGGAAAGTCAGCTGTGATACTCTTAACCACTAGGGGGTCGTCTCGAACATGCTGTGAAATGCCTTGTTCACTGTGCAAACATTGAAGATTTGCTCAGAGACCAGTAGAAATGGACATGGGGGCTTAAGGCAGAAAGGGCTGAGGTGTGGATGTATCTTGGGGACCCTCGAGTGCTGGAAACAGCAAAACCAAGCACACTAGTATAAGGCTAAAGCTTTTTAGGTACTTTCTGTAACAGGGTGTGCTCTTGGATGGCATGCCTCAGAGGCAACAGGAGACTGTGCTTTGTGTTTCTAGCTTTGTGTGGGCACAGAGCACGGGGGAAACATTGGTGAGGGGCTGGGGGCATAGGGACTCTGTGCAAAATTTGGTAACGGAGGCCGAGGACTCCTTGTTACATCTATGAGTAACAAGGACTTGGAAAGACAAACCACTGGATGTGGTAGAGGGGATTGCTGGTCAGACAGCCGTCTAGTCAGGAGGGAGGAGTCCTGGGGATAGGCTTTGGTATCTCATCCCTGGCTGCAGAGGTGAGCCTTGTTTCCTCCATGGCCAGGGCAGTCCCCAACACACAGGGCTAATGGCATAGTGAGAAAGGAAGATACAGTTTCTTAAACAAGCCCTACTGGTGAGCTGTGTAGCAGGCATGGAAGACAGCTACTTGGGTTCTCAGATTATTTCACTCTGCATTATTTAAGAAAATCTATTAGGTAAGGTGGCGAGCTCTTGGAAGGGAGGGATATTGCTTTGAGTCTTGGAAATCCTCTCATTCCAAATAAATACCATGCCACTAGGCAGGAGTTGTGTTACAATAGCCATATACCTGCATTTTCTGAGACACTGCTAATTGCGTCTTCTGTCCTGTAGCCTTTAGTCAATATTAAATGTTTCAGAAATGCCATCATGTGGGTGTGGGTCTGAAAACAAGAAATATTCATAGAGCATTCACCTACTGTTACCAGATGGGCTACCAGGGGTTAAGGACACAAACCAGAGTCTCTGGGGACCTGAGCATAGAGTGCTGAGGGGCAGGCAGACCTGGAGACACAGAATTATGAAAGAGTATGGTGCGTGCAGGATTGTGGGTGCACCCTGTCTCTGGGAGAACAAAGGAGGGCAGCCATGTGCAGGCTGGAGGGTGGGAAGCCCTTCTAGAGAAAGGAGCACATAAGCTGAGCCCTGAAGGGCCCATGAGTGCTGGCCAGACAGAGGGAGGTAAGACAGGAACTTTGAACAGAGCAGCCGTATCATGGGCAAGGTCTGAGGTCAGAGATCAGAGTGGGCTTAGGGATATCAAAGAAGTTCTGTTGGATGTTAGAAAAAAAGGCCTGTATGTGGAAGGGGACTTGTATGGATGGAGGTGGGGTGGAGGGAGGGTGGCAAGAAATAAACCTGGGAAGGAGGCCACCTAGCTAAGAATGTTTGTGCTAAGATCATGAGAAGCCAGGAAGGGTTTTAAGCAGGAGAGCGACATACTCAATTTTGCATTTCACCAAATCGTTGTGGGCAAGTGTGGAAGATGGATGGGGCAAGTCAAGATTGAGGCCAAGTGTGTAGCCAGGAGGCTGGGAGAGGCGAGGAGAGGAGGCCTGACCTACAGGAAAGAGAAGATAACAGAGCCAAGAACAGACTTCACGGGAGCACCACCGTCCAGGTGTGGCCAGAGGAAGGGCAGGAGACCCAGGTGGAGAGGCCAGAGACTCGGGAGGCACCTGACTCTTGGTAGACCAAGGGGTCCGTTTCAAAAAGGAGGTTGCTGGGCCGGGCGCGGTGGCTCACGCCTGTAATCCCAGCACTCTGGGAGGCCGA
>VBSM01003204.1:54570668-54586067 GCA_008086735.1 Cheirogaleus medius | reverse complement strand
AAAAAAAAAAAAAAAAAAGGTTGCTTAGGAATGTTAAAGTGCTTCAGAGAAATCCAAGGGCAAAGGGATTAAGTAGTAGCCATTGGATTTGTTAATCAGGAAGTCATAGAAAACAAAGCGATACCTTACAGACTACTTTTTGTGTCCCGGAATGGCATAAAAACATGTCAGACCCTGTGACTCTATTTTCTGACACAGCTCCCCGCACATGCATTCAAAGTAGAATGATTGCTCATCTGCCCCCTAAAATGTCTGAGATGCCCTTTCTCTTCTTGCTCTGCTCATCTTACTTCTGCTCCATTCTGAGGCTGTGACTTCCTCCTGCCTCCTTCTCTGTCCAGCCTCCTGGCACTTACTGTCACATACTTATTGCCCATTATCCCCTGTGTGCTCATTTCCTTGTGCCCCTGTTCGATCAGCATCTATTTGAGGGCAGGTGCAAAGTTTTCTTTCTTAATCTGTCTGCCCCAGCTTTCAGCATGGGGCCCTAAATATAGTGAAGATCCAGAAGTTATTTGATTTATTCTTAAATATTTGCTGCTTACAGTGCCACCATTAATATAATCTTGGATTACTACAATGAAAGGAGCCCTTGACAATTATAAGAGCCAACACATTCATTTTGTTTCAGTTTCCAAGAGAAAAATAGAAACTCTGAGTTTAGTAACAAGACTTCACAGCTTGAAAGTGAAGTAGTGGAAATTTGAATCCAGGTCTGTCTGATTTCAGAGTTCATGCTCTTGCCACCACTTCACGCTGCTGTCTCACCAGCAGCCACTTATTTGTACATTTACCAACTAAAATACAATTTGCACTTAGTGAAGTCCAAAATTCACTTTGGTAGGGTGCACATCTTTCTACCCAGGTCATGCCATGCATCTTCATGCATTCTTTCTCTCGGTTGCATTTCTGCCATTTCTCCTGCCAATCAGAACAGCACCAGTGAAGTGCCAGGCTGGGAGGTCAGCAACATGTTGTCTGCAGTTCACTAAAATACCAGCAATGAGAACACAAAACCCAAATGTTCTCTAACAATTATAAGACAGAGTGGGAAAATAAGCAACCGCATCTTTGCAAAGAGAACAATGCATGTTTGCAGAACTCTCCAAAGGGGAGCAGATTTCACCCTGAAATTTCTCTGATCAGGAAATAGAAGCAAACTGCCCGGAACCAGCAGGGGAACATCTCCTGTCTTCAGTCAGCAACTACTTTAGTGTGGAGAGATGGCCTTCTTGGACTGGAGTGGGAGTGGATGGAAGATAATTTCTGGACAATGTAAATATTGAAAAATGAAGTATTTGGACAGTGCCCAGAATCGTGTTGTCCTCAGGCTACACAGCTAAATCATGGGGAATCCTGGAGCTGGTATTCAGTGGCTCCTAAGAGCTCACAGCTGGGCAGTAACCTGGGTCAACCGACAGGGGCAAAGGAGGCACAAGCTCCTACTCATCCCTCAGAATCCAGTGTAAGCCTCTCTTCCTCTGTGAAGCCCCCCTATATCCCCCGGAGTAGGGTGAGTTACCCCAAAGAGCACAGCTGGCCTTCCCCTCTGGTATGCTTCACATTATATTGCATTATCCACGATCAAGTCTCTCTCCTCTGCAGGACCATGAACTTCCCAAGGCAAGGGCTGATTCTTGCTCATCTATGTCTACTCTAGAGGAGTTCAGTAAATGTGTAAGTAAATAAATGAAGTCCTGAGAGCTGTCGTTTGAATTAACCATGGTGCATATTTTTATGGGCTGTAAAAAATGGGAAACATTTATGATATTAATCTTCTCTGTATTTATCCAACTCTGCGTTGTTCACACAGCCTGTCTACCCACATTAGCTCATTTCATCCTCCCATAAATCTTGTCTTGTAAGGAGGGACATCACTTTCCTTATTATATAGATCATAAACCGAAGCTCAGAGAGTTCAAGTAATTTGTCCTTGGTCATAGATCTAGCAAATTAAACAGGTAAAAGGAGGCAGAGGGGCATACCATGAAATATAGTGATTCCTTCCTTCCTTCCTTCCTTCTTTCCTTCCTTCCTTCTCCCTCCCTTCCTTCCCTCTCTCCTTCTTTCTTTCCTTCTTTTTTCCTTTGTTCCATCCCTCCATCTTTCCCTTCTTCCTTCCATCAACCCTATAGTTGAATCCTGGCCCGGTTTTCACTATCTGTGTATGACTGAGAGTAGTCTTTTCCTCTCTGACCTCACTTTCCTTATCTGTGAAATGGGGATAACTATAATGCAGGCTTTTACTGAAGGTCATGTAATTATAGTAGATAATAGGTAACATGTTGCCTGGTACTTTTCTTTTTTTAATAAACTTTTAGAACAGTTTTAGATTTAGACGAAAAACTGAGGATAGTACAGAGAATTTGCATATGTCTCACATCCATCTGGTGCTATTTTTAAGTACTTTAACCACTTGGGTACGGCGCTCACCAGCTGCGAAACCTTGCCCACAGCCGGCACTCACAGTCCGCACGATAGTTTGTGCTGTGCATTCACGACGGATCCGTTTTGCTCTTGTGTGAGGAGGAAAGCTTTAAAGCACTGAAAGCTTGTTTTACTTTACAGGCAGTTTTAGGAAAACAACTATAATAACTCCTACTAAGGACTTGTTAAAAGGTCACAGATTCGTAGTAACTTATTAGCTGAACGTACACACTGCAACTGCAGAGATAAAAGCTGTAAAAGTAAAAGCTTTTGGCTGTCGACTATAGTCGATGCTCATACTGAAGTGGTTAAATGTATTTTATTTACTTAAAGCTCTTAATAACCCTGTGAAGTAACAGCCTCATTTTATAGACAACAACACTTAACTGGGAGGTCAAGTGATGTCGTATCTTCTGCTGAATGGCATTGGAGTGGCCAAAGCAGTCTGACTCCAGGTCCACACCCCTAACCACTCTGCTGTCCTGCTCCCTGGGAGGTAAGAACGTGGGCCTGGGACTTAGCCTTGGAGGCTGTGCCATTAGACCTAGAACCTCAGTCTTTTAAAATTAAATCTAATCCCATCCTGCCACACCTATGGTTCTATAGACAAAACTGGTAGGATTGCCCTTTGCCCATCCTACTTCCCCTTTAGTTTTCAACATTTAAAGTTGCCTTGTATTTATTTAAAATTGACTCTTCTCAAATGAAAATTTGAGGAACAGTAGAACTCATCATAGATTTTGTAAGCATCCCTCTGGAGATAAATAACCCATAAATCTCCCAATTTTATAGATTCTTTTAGGAATCTTTAATGTACATTGAACCCAGACTGCAGCATACTCAAAGGGCATCCATTTCAGCATGTGTTGAGGTCAAGGTTATCGACACATATGGTCACATATATGTGCCTTCTCTCTTCCAATAAAGGATGGCAGAGAACACAAAAGGCAGCAGCAGATTCTTAGGCAGAAGTAACAAGGGTGTAACTTCATTTTCCCAAAGATTGGATAGGGGTGGAGAGAAGCTATATAAACCCCGGGTCTTCTGGGCTTCCAAACATGCCCTTTTAGGCTTGTGGGTGAGTGATAATCCCTCCTAGTAGCAGACACTTATTTTTGGCAGGGAGGGGTCTTTTTGGTGTGAGAGATGAGGCAGTGGCTATTATAGTTTAGGAAAGGGGAAGGCAAAGAAAATTTTGATACTTTTGGAAATATTTTGATGTCTGTCTCCTTTCACTGATGTGAGAAATTCGAGGAAGAAAGCTGAACTATTTGCAAATGACTATAGTCTCTTGGACTGTTTGTTTTGAACATCTTGCTACTCAGAGATACAGTGTATAGGATATCCTTTTATTTTCATTATACACAACTTATATTGCAACAGTCAGATTAAGTAGACTCTTCCTACATAGTTTTATTATACCAACTGGAAAGATTATTTACCTGAGACTTTGGGATGGCAACAGAAAATGTGTAGAGAAAAAAACCTAAACTCACTCTGTGGTAAAAATTATATACACTTTAGTGTTACTTTAGTATAAGTATATAATCACTTCTTGAAGAATATACAGGGTGGTCCTACTATTGACTTCCAGGCTCTTCCCACTAAATGGTGGATGAGAACTTAGTTTACTCTAGTCTAGTCTGAAATCTTTTTCTGCTGGTTTCATATTTCTCACAGCTCATTGCTTTGTGTTCCATCTTGTTCCTACTTGCTGTGGACTGAATGTTTGCATCCCCCTAAAATTTATAGGTTAAAGCCCTAAGCTCCAGTGTAATGGTATTTGGAGGTAGGGTCTTTGGAAAGTAACTAAGTTTAGATGAGGTCATGAGGTTGGGTCATGGGATTAGTGTCCTTATAAGAAGAGAAGGAGACCAGATCTCCGTCTTTCTCCACCACATGAGGATAGAGTAAGAGAGGGGCCACCTGCAAGCCGGGAAGTGGCCTTAACCAGGAACCAAATCTGCTAGTACCTTGATTTTGAACCTCCTGGCCTCTAGAACTGTGTGAAATAAATGTTGTTTAAGCTACCCAGTGTATGGTATTTAGTTATAGCAGCCTGAGGAGACTAAGACACTAGTTAAACCAGTCTATGCCAGGATGGTGGCTTCTTGAATCAAGCATCTTATTTTCAGTCTCTGCTTATGACAAAAACGTTCATTTTTCAGTAAAGTAGGATCTCATAAATAATTGTCATCTTGAGAAGACGTTGTTTTACTCCAATATGACAGCAAACAATCTGGCACTAATAACTTTTTACCCTTTAGCTGGGGTGGTCTTTGTCCTGTACAGTCAATGGCTCCTTTCTCTGTATTTTTCTATGGCTTCTCTAATGGGAGGGAGTACTATTTGGTTTCTTTTAATGTGGAGCAACTACTTCTCCAATTGACTTGGCAGTGAAACTGGCTTCTACTACTGGATGGAAATATGGAAGCCATGACATTTCCTGTGTAACACCATGAAATACTCCCCAAACAGCAGGATTTGGAGGAGTGCCACAAATTAACCAGTTCACACCCAATGTTCCCATGGTGTATAAGCATTATTACTTAAGCAGACAATTAGAAATATTAGGGAAGCAGAGTTTTTCACCACCTGTGTCCTAAGTGTTGAATTGGGCCTTTACCTGATACCTCAGGAAAGTGGGCTAAACCCCCAAGCTGAGGGAAGTATGTGATAAGTATGTCCACTCTAAGAAGGCCAAGGATCTTCAGAATATTCCCTCCAGGATACCTCCCTGCCCAATGCCCATCCCTCAGACCATCTTAAGTGATGATTAAAATTAGAGGAGAATTCGTGGAGGTAGATAGAGAGCTTTAATTTGACTAGTGGAAAGAGCTAGTTTTTTTCTTGTGGGAGATGGTTAAGGGAGGCTCTCTCCTAGTCCCAAACCAGATCCAAGCATAGGTAGTTCAAGATTATCAAGATTATAGATGACAATCTACAAAATCTGCAGGTAGGGGAGAATCTGCAGGGAGGGGAGAAGGCATCTCAATATCAACTGTATCCTGAGGAAAACGTTGTAGGCCCACTCAATGCACCAGAGCAGAGCATGGTGACAGTTCTTAGGAGAACGTATAGCATGATCTCTTGTGTCCCCTGCATGTACACAAAACAAGCCTCTCTCCAACAGATTTCAAAGGTAGGTTTGGCTAGGACAGTTAGCAATAGGAGGGCAAGAAAAGGGCCATAGTGGAGTGTGCCATTATCTTATGAATTGATATGGCCAGGAGGTAGATGCTAGGGGACAAGTGGGTGCTGCAGAAGGTAGCGGGCTCTAGCTGTCTTACTGATACCCCAGCCAAGATAGCAACCTCTAGAGCAAGGGGAACCCAGGAAAAAGAGACAGTGGAATGACCCTTTGGGGAAGGAGCTTGGAGGGTATCTTGAGATCAGCAGGAGAGCACCTCATCTAGCTCCGAGAGCTGCAGTATAGGCACCAAATGGGTCTCTGAAGTGCCCATGGCTATATCTCATGAGAGGGCCAATGTTTGAACATCCACGACACATTCACCCTTTCCTTTTAACCACTATTTCCTCCTTCCCAATTCTGAGGAGCATGTTATAGAAAGGGAAGAATAAAGAAGAGAAGAAAAGAGTATGCCTCATCTCCTTTCAGTGTAGGTACTTGAGCTCTAGGTTAAGCCTGAGCAGAGGTAAGAAGGAGGGTGAATTTTATGTGAAATCAGAAGTTCACTTTTTAATATCTAGGAGCTATTCTTACTTAATGCAATGGCACACAATAAATGAAAGACTGATGAAGAACCTGGAATCCAGTCTGGATGAAAACATAACTTAGGAAAGAAAATTGATTTATTGGAGAATGTTCCCTGCTATTAAAGGGAAAAAAAATCATAAGAGCCGAAATGCCTGAAAATAAATGGGTAGATGTGATGAACAGCTAACAACAGATTGAGAACCAAAAATAATACCATATTTGATATAATAAATCAATATAGAAATATGAATGAATAGAATATTCACAGAAAAAATTGAATCATAATGTATAGGTAGGACTTATAATTATAGAGAATTGAGCAAAAAAGGCAGAGAGAACAGTTAGAGAGACATGGATAGATATGGAGAAGCAATTCATAGCCCGATAAATACAGATGGGCACTCCTAAATAATAAACCCAAGAAATTGAACCATCCAAACATGTAATGCTTGAAAAATTATAAGAAAGAAGAATTATATATGGAGAGCAAAAAATTGAGTACCAGGAACATTTGATTCAGAACAATAAATATCTAGACATATTCTGGCTAAATGAATTAATGTAAATGATAGAGAATTAGTGCAAATGTTAGAGAAAATTTTTAAAAGAAAATGTATAGGAATAACAGATCATCTACAAGGAGAACAAAAATTAGGCTTAAGGCTTCTCTACAGCACTATATTCAATGGCAGAATACAATGGAGAAATGACTACAAAGTTCTGAGGGAGAGAAAATAAAAGCAGATTCAGGAATCTTATATCCATCTAACTGTTGTTCAAATTTAGAGAATACCATTAATTTCAAGTATGCATGAAATCAGGAAATAAAGCACTCATGAGCATGTCTTGAAAAGCAACTGTACAATAACATCTTGCTCCTAAAAAAGACAACCAAAAGAAAGAGCTCAGGAACAGAAAATACTTGGTAAATATAAATTTAAAAATAATTTATATTTAAATATAGAGCTACAACTTAGCAAATTGAGTAAAGATGGCTGGATAACAAAATAGGAAGAGTTAAATCCTAGCAAGGTAAGTGTGCTATACGGAGACAGAAGGGGGAATGAAAGGAAACGGAAATACCTCAATCTAGTGGTAATGGGAGAAACAGTAGTTCCTAAAATATGTCATAATAGAAATTATGAACGATTAAGAAGTTGGGAGTTTTTAAAAAACTCTCCTAAGTCTCTATTTCAGATCATGTAGATGGACACCTCATAATGCATCTGAATGCATAAAACATGATTACAAATGAAACTATATTGAAACAGTTATCAATTTAAAATAAGTGTGATTCTTTTAAATAATATAATAAATGTGCTTCTTTACTACTGCATTAAATAAACAAATCTAATGATGAGTTTAATGATTACCATAATTTTAAAGTAGTAACAAGTATTAATGATATTTTGAAATATCTACAGCACATGTAATGTGATATGAAAATGTGTATCACAGGTACTGTTAATGATACTATGGTTTGTGGTCTACTTTCATAGTTGAAAGAAATGCTAAATTTCAATTAGAGTTTAGCAAAATGGAAGATGTGTTTTCTTTCTCATTCAAGTTCAAAGACCATCTGAATTTTTCCTCTCTATGGATTTCCAAGGGTTCTTACTAGATTTTCCTATTAAGAAATTCTCCTCTGCTGCTAATATAACTCAGAACCTCATAATTTTTCCATACTTGAAAAGACATACATACATGAATAGATGAAATTATTTTTCCTCTGTCCTTAAATGGTGGTGAAATGAATCACAATTTTTTTCATTATATTCAACTGCTAGTGATTGATATATAGATAAAAGTACTAGTTTTATGAGTCCTTATCTTGATACATTTAGATTATGAAAAGGAGAAAAGGCTGGGAGAAAATGTTGTTTTCAGTTTGAATCGCCTTAGGTAGGTATGAGGGTGGGAAATAAAAGCTGTGGCATCGGTCCAGACACAATGCTTTCTTTCTGGTTCCTTAGTGCTTACTAGCACTTACGTCGGTTAAATGGGAAATTCCCAAAGTGTGGTACTTAAGACCTCCATAATTCCTAACAACTTTAAACGTGTCAACATAACAGAATTTGAAAATAATACATCAATTAATAAGTTGCCTAAATGAAACAGTTGAACTTTGTCAAGTAGAGGAAGTCTTACATGCTCAAACAGAGCCTGACTCTAATTGAAGTTGCACTTTTAGAGATAAATGCAAGGAAAGTTAAGGCTGGGGAGAATAAGGTGGAAGTTGGCAAACGACTCCTTTCCAGCATGAGAACCGTGGGAGACATTTAGATCATTTTATAACTAGTATTCTCTGTGGGATGTGGGATAAAAAGAATATGACTGCCTGTCCAATGCACCTAGCCAGATGAGGTTTCCATCCATACATTTTTGAGGTTCACTTGAACTTGACTCTGTCCTCACACTTTCATGGCCACTCCAGCTTTCTGTGATCATCAGCCAATGAGTTCAAAATGTATCATTTTCTTCCTTCCTGCAGATGGCCTGCAAACGTTGTTCACTCTTGGCTTGCTCTAACAATCAAAGATGGACTATTTCTTCATAAAGCAGCCTCCTTGGGTGGTCATTTGACCTCCAGGTTTCTATGTAATAATGTAAGATGTGAAATTGCTCAACACATGCTGAGTTATATGAGGAACATTAATGGGAAGTTTTCTGGGATGGAAAGGGATGGCCTCTTTTTTCCTTTGGGTTCCATAAAGATTCCACTGAAAACACCTTAATAAGTGCAGGAGTCAGGCAATAAATGTCACATTTTTGAATAAACAACTCCATTGCAATTCAGACAGCAAGTACCTCATAGTTCTTAGACAGAGATTATCATTATCCAGGAATTTTTTTTCTAGTATTCATCTTCAACAAGAAGAACAAAAATACTAGATGCCGGGCACTGTGTACTGTATTTAATAAAAGGCTTCTGCCAAAGCAATAATCAATTGCCTATAGCCAATAATATTCTGAAATATAGAATAGATTTCTATATCATTTGTTATGCTTCAAATATTTATAATTAGAGATGTCTATGTTTATGGTACATAAATCTGCATAATGTAAATAATGAAGTTAGTTATCAATCAATCAAGTAGTACTGAAATCTAGGAGTAGCTAGTATCTTATGCATTCATGAGAGATTAACAAAGACTTTCTGAAAACAAAGGCTGGAATAAAAGACCTTGAATTCACAAGTACTGCACTAGACTCTTTAGAGATATGTCAATTGCTTGCCTGTGTCACCTAGTGAGTGAGCATATTCTGTGAAGGAAGAAGTAGACTTATTTTTCATGCTATAAATCCAGAAAATAAGGCAAGTAATGAGAAAGCAGAACTCCCTTGAGAATAAACGAGGGAAAAACAGAAGAAATGGTGACTCCATAAGAAGATGAGACTATAAAGCACTACAATATGTCCCTTCATATCCTGGCAAGAGTTTGGCCAACATTGCAAGAGATGGTATCTTCTGAGTTAGCAAACATAGTTTGTTGGAAACATTCACATTTAAATTAAAATCATGCATAAGTTACATCAATTCTCTATACTCTCAGTCTTTGCTGTTGTGAAGATACGTTTTTAGATGAGATTAACCTTTAATCTAGTAGCTTTCGAGTAAAGCAGATTACTCTTTTTAATGTGGGTGGGCCTCATCCAATCAGTTGAAAGACTTAAGAAAAAAGACTGACATAAAACACTGGCTTCTTCCCAAGGAAGAGGAAATTCTGCCAGACTGGCTTCAGACTCCAGCTGCGACATCAACTCTTCCCTGGGCCTTCACCTTACCTGACTACCCTGCAGTTTTTTGGTTCACCAGCCTCCACAATCGCATGAGCCCAATTCCTAGAAATAAACTGTTCTCTCTCTGTCTATTTGTCTTTCTCTTTACACACACACACACACACACACACACACACTATTAGTTTCCTGACTACTACAAGTTCTTACCAGAGTCTCCTTCAAAAGGACAGGGGTATAAGTCCCCAGCTCCAGAATGCCCCCATGATGTGTGCCTTTGGTGGACTGAGCAAAAATAGAAGGTTCTAATTGGCGCTTTTTAAATTTACAGGCCAAAATGGGAAGTGGCCCCAGCACAGGATGAGCCAGGTGAAGGCAGGGTCTATTCATTAGCGCAGGTCTCAGCACAAACTGAGCCTATGTTCTCACACCAGCTTTTGCCCAGGAAATAGCTACGGGTGGAAATGGAGGTGGGAGCAGGTAATGTGAGGCCGTCTGGCCATACCACCCACCACCCTTATTATTGCTGTTATCTATTTACCACTGGTTATGCCACCCCAACCCCATCCCCAGTTCCCTGAAAACTTGGACTCCTGGTGCTAATTTTATCAGCATTCTTTGTGACTTCAGCATCTGTAACAGATGACTCGCCCAACACCTTGGCCTCTCCTTCCCTTACTTCCTCAGAGCCAACAACATATATTTATTTTCTACCCCACTGCAGTCAAGTTTCCTCTTGGACCTTGTCATCACGAGTAACTGCTCCAATTCCAAAGTCTCAGTTTCAAATTCTACTCCATATACTACCTCCTACCCTTCCAGATTACTTGCTGTCATTTCCCTCTGCCACAGTTCTTTGACCAGGAAGATCCACAAGTTCCCTGATTCATTGCTTTCTCACCACCCATCCATGTCTTCTTGTTTTGCCTGCCCCGCTCCTTGCTCAGTTTATCCTCATTTGGTCCCTCACTGTGCTAATGCCACAGCAAATGACTCCAATGAGGTGGAGGGGAAATGCATGAAGCTCATTGGCCCCTCGAACATAGGTTCATTCTTAGGGACTAGGCCCTCGTTATTTTGAAGGGTAATATGTTCTCAGGACAGGTGATGAAGTGGCAGGGACATTTAAAGGCCTTTAAAGAATTGGAAACAGATTTATCAGCAAGTAAAATAAAGGTAATAAAGTTTTTTTGTTTTGTTTTGTCTTTTCAAAGTTTATCAGGTTGGAGGCTCCTTGTAGATGGCAAGAATTAACCTTGGCTTTCTGAATCCCATCAGTTGAAGTAACTTCATGCAGCCACTGGCTCTGAAAACCTTTCGCTTGCTGTGAATGTGCACAAATAAAGATTTTTTTTTTCCTAACACTTAGGCAACTTTAGGTGCTTTCTGTTTCTTGTATCATGTTGAGTAAAGAAACCCATCATCACAGTTACATTTTGTGGTGGCTGACTACCCAGTTCCAAAGTTTTCTACTTGTACAAATTCCAGGGGTTAGTAGTTTGAATAATATCTAAATAATCTGCACATGTAGGCAAGCCAATAGCTGCAGATGACTAAATTAAAATTCATTGAAATAAAATTAATAATTTAATTTCTTGGTCATACTAGCCGTATTTCATGTACTCAGTAGCCACATATGGCTAGTGGCTACCTTATTGGACAGACAGTGCAGAGAACTTTTCCATCATCACAGAAAGTCCTGTTGCACAGCATTGTCTTACATCAGGGGTGGCAAACTATGGCCCCAGGCCAAATCCAGCTCCTGGTTGTTTTTTGTGTGATCTTCAAGCTTAAATTTTTTTTTTAACCTTTTAAAAAGATTGTAAAGG
This sequence comes from Cheirogaleus medius, assembly GCA_008086735.1. Classification (NCBI taxonomy): domain Eukaryota; kingdom Metazoa; phylum Chordata; class Mammalia; order Primates; family Cheirogaleidae; genus Cheirogaleus; species Cheirogaleus medius. The sequence continues at coordinate 54,574,355 of VBSM01003204.1, read as the reverse complement.
AAAAAAAAAGGAATATGTGACAGAGATTGTATGTGGCCCGCAAAGCCTAAAATATTTGCTATCTGGCCTTTTACAGAAAAAAGGTTGTCAACCTTGTCTTAGATAACAAAGCACTTAAATGGGTATGTTTGTATAATACATTTTGGAATGTAACTGCTTGTTGTCAAGAATCATATTTTTCACTATGTTATGGTATGGAATTTAGTACATGGCTTATGCCTATTGAACATTAACTCAATTAAATACATACTTATTGAAAATCTTTTTTCTTTAAATTTCAAAATATTAAGGGAGTACAAATGGGTTGATTTTGTAATGCTTGAGTCCTGGCTATAGGTGTGCCCGTCACCCAAATAGTGTTCATTGTGCCCATTAGGTAGGTTTTTGCCCATCCCTTCCTCCCCCATCCCCCCTGGTTGATTTCCACGGAGTTTTACTTCCCTCTGTGCACATGCGTGATGATTGGTTAGTTCCAATTTAATAGTGAGTAAACCAGTCACTAGAAATTTTTAAATGAATAACACATTCAAAGAATTCAAGGAATCCAGGTTTTAGTGGACTAGGAAGATCTACAGAGTCCTAACCATAGTACTAACTGGACTATCAGTACTGCTAATAATGGTCTTGAACACAATGGTAACGGAGAGGAGAATAGGGCGTGATAAACTCTGACCAGGGCTGTGTGTGGCTGGGGAGTGGTAAAAACACATGGGACATCTGAAGAAATGTCAAGTAGCTGAATGTGAATTAATCATAAGATAAAGAGTAAGCAATGTCCACATGAAACAAACAGGGTTGTGAGATGGTATTTGATGAGAGATGCTGGTTTTCTATCACTAGGCAGTGAATCCGCAGACTATCACAGGTCCTCAGAAGAAAGCCCTACTCTGTTGGGTGCCTGAAGTAGAAAATGCTGCGCCCATTGGCACACCACTAGGTTTGGCTTCTGTACTAACCAGATGTGACCAAGGGCTTTGAAGCTGCAGGAATGGTGGACTCAGGAATATTATAGCAATGGGAAATTGACACAGCCCCCTCCCCCACCAGTGATTTAGCTTGACAGCACTTTTTGGTTTCCGTGCTGCTTTGGGCATAGCAAGCTTCATTTGGTAGGAAGAGTGGATGATAATGGTGGTCACAACCAGGAAATTCTTAAGTTACAACCATAGAAATGTACATTTTGCTTGAGACTGCAGAAAAACAACTGAGGAAGAATTTTTCCTTTTGCAACAGCTATTGTAGAGTTCACTGCTGAATTCCCAGAAAACCAAGTAGAGTGACAGAGTCAGAGTAAGAATCATAAGACTACACAACAGAGTGGTATTGGAGCTGATGAACTTGTGCTTCTCCAACCCCATTTTCTGCAATTTTATGATCACGAACATTTGACAAAGGGCTTAGCTGAACCTTTAAAATTCCAGTATTTGGTTTCTGGAAACAAAGCAAGTAGCCTGTGAGCTTATATAATACTCATGGTTGATCCAAAACTTAGGAGAAAGAGTCTGGATCTTTCCTTTTGCCACATGATGATGTTCATCATTTTATCATTAGCTGCATTTGTTTAACTCTCTCATTTTATTTAAAACTCAAAATTCATTTTGATCAAGAGACCATCTTCTTTAGTCATTGTCTATACTGGCCAAATATACAATAGGGTGTGCCAAGTTTAGAACCTATTCAAAATTCATGGATATGAAATTTCAACCTGAACTCAAACTTTTTGGTGTCTGAGTTAATTCACATTTGGTGAAGAGTAATTTCCAGGTTTTAAAAAGGAAAAAAAAAAAAACCACACACAAGAGAAACTTTCCTTGGAAGCATACTTTAAGGCTTCGTGGATACTGTATAGCTCTGAGGGGGAAAAAAAACCATACACAAAAATACTGATGTTGTAAGAGAAAGCCAATAAGAAACACATGGATTAAATTGCCCTCAAAGGAAAGAAAGCTTTAAAAATTAAGGGGGAATAGGACTTTGAAAAAGCCTGCCAATGTTCTAAAGATCTAAAAGTTTGGAAGAAAATGAATAAATCCAAAATACACCCTTAAAATAGATGTCTTTTTATCTAACCGGAGCTAATTATCAATGATTTATCTCTTACTGCTTCTGCTTCATGGATAAGGGAATTGAAAGAGTAGTTCCCCAAATCTTGCCACATGGATATATAAAACTTATGTATTAGATGATGATGTCACTTACTCCTATTTCTGAGTGTGGGAAAGGGAAGCTGTGTCATGGTGTGCTTGGAAATCCTAGACATAGTGATCTGGCATCATGATGAACTTCTCCAATCCTTTAGACAACTGTCCTAAAGACACAGTCACAAGAAACACACTGGTTATCCATAAAATCTACATTTGGTGCTACACACTTTCGAGGGTATACATTGTACTTCAGTGTAGTGGCATTGCATCATAAATGTATTTAATATATGTAAACTCAACTCTGAGTGCTGTCCAAATTTTAAGATGAAAAGAGAGAGGAGAAGAGAAAGAAGAAATAATAATAGGAGGTGATTCGGGTTGCCATTCTACTCAGTGAGCTTGGCTTGGGAGACAAATCTCTTCAGCCTCAGGTGATCTCAATTCCCAGGTAACTTTCTTAGTGAGAGCATCTTGCAGCACTGAAAGTAATTCTAGTGACTAAATATACAGACGTATGTGTTTGCATAGAATGGCCCTCAGCACAAACCACCTCCTACAACTGCAGCTCACCTAGAGAAATGGTGATTCATTTTCCAGAGACGACTTTGATAGATTTACTGAGAAACTGTACATTGACTTGCAACATGGCCCTTTTCTAAGAATTTTTCAAAAAAAATTTGATATTATGCACATTTCTTTTCTTCTACCCCTGACTTTAGAATTTAGCCCCTGCATAAGATGGTGTCATACATTTGTTAATATAGTCACTGCATTGGCACTTATTTCTAGGCCAGACATAAGTCATTTGAAACCCAGTAGTACCCTTTACCTTTGGCCTAGCTAAAAGTTCCCCTCCCTGTGGGGTTATCTGTGATATAGCCCACTTGTTCCTCATCCCACTGACAAAAAGCCCAACACACCTCACAGCAACTGACCACAAAATTACGTAATGGTCAACACCAGAGTCACGTAAATACATTCTCCCCTTCACATATGTTTTCTTTAAACTAGCCAATCCACAGCCACTAGGGAAAGCCTGAGGGATAGCATCCATGGACTTTAACAAAAATATAGTCCTACACTTCCTCTCCACTTCTGACCCGCTGGTTGAGTTCCCTGCCACCTCTAGACTTCTCTTTGGCATCCATTGGCACCCCTAACGTCTCTGGGATCTGTAAGTCATATATTTATTTTGTTTCATGCATTTTGTTTTTACCTCTTCATAAATAACACACTCGAACCTAACTCGTCCCCCATCAGGGCTCTGCTAGAGATTGGCTATCTTGACTTATGGTCACTTTCAAGAGAGACCTCAAGACCCAGTTAAAAATAAATCATACCAGTAAAAATCACAACAGAAGTAACTTCGCTATTACCTACCTGCAGAAGCCCAGGAACTGGATGCAGACAAAGGAAATGCAGAGGGGTAGAAAACTGTACCCATGGTATAGCATCATCAGCTACTGTTAATGTTTAATAGAAAGCATTAGAGGTCTTCTTCATAAATTCTTTGCCTAGGCCAATGTCTAGAAGAGTATTTCCA
>VBSM01003204.1:54530280-54570568 GCA_008086735.1 Cheirogaleus medius | reverse complement strand
CCATAATATGCTGAAATAAAAAAAATAAATAAAAAAAAAAAGAAAGCATTAGAGAGAAGAAAAAATAGAGCTGGTGGCAAGATAAACTTGGGCAAGAGGCATGCTTTGTAGAACCCTGAATTTCTTTACCTGGAGGAAAGATTAAGACATGGGAAAGAGAATTGTAATGGCAGGGAATAACTGAGAGAGAAGGACTGCACAGCAGACAGTGACAAATGGAGTGAGCTGGAAACAAGGGTAAGTGAACTTGCCACATAGGCTCAATGTGAAGGAATTGTCATGTTGGGTATGCACTTGACTTTTAAGCATTTGGCTTGCAATCACGGAATATGGTTACTATTTCTAATGGAAAATGGCATACCTTAAATCTACTGAAGATCAGTTATGAAAGTGAGCAGTGGTTGATGTGAAAACAACACAGGATTTGGCATCAGATAAAAACAATTAAGAACGCCGCTTTAATTGCAAAATGGCTGTAAAGTGCCTAGCTCATTAGACTGTTAAAAGGCTTAAATGAGATGTGACAGGTGTCCTGTACAATGCTTGGTAAATGGAATGTAGAAAAACCTAGTCTTTACTTGAGGGTATTCAGAAATGCTCTAAATTTGGATGTCTTGCCAGATTTTTTATGACCTTGAAATAAAAATCCATCATCCTGGATATAGAGAGTAAGGCTAGATATAAAAGCTTTGGAGTCAAGTAGACTAGAACTTGAATCACTTCTACATTTCCAACTGCCTGACATCCCTGAGGTGATAGCTCAGCTAACTTTTAGAGTTCTTGTGAGGATTTAATGAGGTAATAAATACATTGAAAATACATAACACATGATGATCACTCAGAAAATCTCAGTTCCTTTCTCCTTTATTCCTTTTATTTTTGAAGTATCTCAAACAGCTTTAATATCATTTTTTTAAAAAAATTAGAATTACTTTTGCTTATAAGATGATTTCATTTGTATTTTTTAATGGAATGATGACCTCAAATATTTCTAATTACCAATTTTTAAAAATTCATTTTTTAATTTTAGCAGAATCTAACATCCAGCAATATGTTTTCAAATATCTGCCATCTTTTCACCTCATAGATTTAGTTTGATTACCTGATATTAGTGTGTTTCTGTGTGTACAGCTGTGTGTGCATGAATGTGTGTATGTGTGTGTACATATGTGTACACATGTGTGTATTGCTAATTTGTAAAATTTTAGCCTTTCTAATGGATTAGTATGATATCTAATTGTAGGTTTTATTTGCATTTCCCTAATGACTAATAATGTTGAGCATATTTTCATGTGCTCATTTGCTGTCCAATATATTCTTTGGTGGAGTTTCTGTTCAAATCTCCTGTCCAAATGTTTATTGGATGATCTGTCTTATTGAGTTATAAGAGTTATTATAGATTCTAAATATAAGTATTTTATTAGAGGATATATATTTTACAACCATATATATGTATGGCTTGCCATTTTATTTTCTTAATAGTATCTATTAAAGAGTAAAGTTTTAAATTTTGGTAAAGTATAATTCATTATTTTTTCTTTACTATTTCATTCTTTTTGTGTCCTATTTCAAAAAATCTTTGCCTATCCCAAGTTTTACAGTTTTTCTTCTGTGTTTTTCTTCTAGAAGTTTTATACTTTTAGGTCTTTTATTTAGGTCTCTGATCCATTTTGAGGTATTGTATGAGGTGAAGGTCAACATAATTACTTTTTAAAACATGGAGGTACAATCATTCCAATGCAATTTGTTGCAAAGAATATCCTTTTCCATGGCATTATTTTGGCACATTTGTCAAACATCAATTCCCAATATATATGTAACTCTGTTTCTGGACTTTCTGTTTCATTGATCTATATATCATGCCAATGTCAAGTTGTCTTGGTTACTATAGCTTTAGAGTAGGTATTGAAATCAGATAGTCTGAGTCTTCCAACTTTGTCCTCCATTTTCAAAATTGGTTTGTCTATTCTAAATCACTTGAGTTTCCATATGAATTTTAGCATCAGCCAATTTTTATAAATCAGTTGGAACTTTGCTTGGGAATGCATTAAATTTATAGATCTAATTGGAGATAATAGACATTTAAGAATATCAAATCTTCTGGTCGTGAAAATCATATAGCTCTCTATTAGTTAAGTGATCTTTAATTTGTCTCTGCAATGTCCCGCAGTTTTCAGTGAGTAGGAGTTGTGCATTTTTTGTTAAATGTATTTTTATATGTTTCATGTTTGATGCTAGAGTAAATGGCATTTTTAAAATTTTACATTCTACATTTAATTGTTATTTGGTCTGTTCAGATTTTTTATTTCTTTGTGATTCAGTTGTGGTAGGTTATATGTTTCTAGGAAGTTATCTATTTCTTCTAGGCTACTCAATTTGTTGATGTATAATTACTCATAGTAGTCTCCTGTGTTTTTCTGTATTATCAGTTGTAATGTCTCCTTTCCTTTCTGATTTTATTTATTTGTGCATTCTCTCTCATTTTTCTTAGTCTATCTAAGGAGTTGTTAATTTTGTTTAGCTTTTCAGAAAACTAATTCTTAGTTTTGTTAATCTGTTTTTTTCATTTTTCTATTCTCCATTTCACTTATTTCTGCTCTGATTTTTATTTCCTTCCTCTGCCAACTTGGGGATTAGCTTATTCTTCTTTTTCTAGTTTCTTGAGGAGTAACATTAGGTAGTTTGACATCTTTCTTCTTTTTGGATGTAGGCATTGAATACTATAAAGTTAGAACTGCTTTTGCTGCATTCCATATGTCTTGGTATGTTTCCATTTTCATTTACCTCAAGGCATTTTAAAATTTTCCTTTTAATTTCTTTTACTCAGTAGTCGTTCAGGTGCATGTTGATTAATTTCCACATATTTGTGACTTTTCCATGATCCCTCCTATTATTGATTTCTGGTTTCATACCATTGAGATTGAAAAAGATATATGATTTCAATATTCTTAAATTTGTTAAAATTAGTTCTTCTTAAATTTGTTAAGATTTGGAAAATGTTCCATGTACAGTTGAGAAGAATATGTATTCTCCTGCTGTTAGATGGAATGTTCTGTATAAGACTGTTAGGTCCATTTGGTTTAAAGTGTAGTTTGTGTCCAATGTCTCTTTATTGGTTTTCTGTCTGGATGATCTGTCTATTGTTGAAAGTGGATATTGAAATCCCCTACTATTATTGTGTTCAATCTATGTCTCCCTTCAGAAATCTTAATGTTTGCTTTATATATTTAGGAGCTCTGATGTTGGGTGTATATATATTTACAAGTGTTATGTCCCCTTAATCAGTTGACTCCTTTATCACTATATAATGAGCTTCCTTATCTCTTTTTACAGTCTTTGACTTAAGGTCTATTATGTCTGATGTAAGCATAGTTACCTCTGTTCTCTTTTGGTTTGGTTTATTTTAACGACCTCCTAGTGCCATTTTGTTAATTGTTTTCTGGTTGTTTTGTAGATCCTTTCTTCCTCTCTTGCTTTCTTCTTGTGTTTGTATGTGTGTGTGTGTCTGTGCCTGTGTGTGTGTGTTTGTAGTGGTATGCTTTGAATCTTTTTATCTTTTGTGCACAGGTTTTTGCTTTGTGGTTACCCTGAGGCTTACATAAAACATCTTATATTTATAAAAGGATATTTTAAGCTAATAACAACTTAATTTTGATCACATATATAATTTCTACACTTCCTCTCTTCCCATGTTTCACATTTTTAATGTTACAATTTACATCTTTTATATTTTGTATCCCTTAACAAATTAACTGCAGCTATAGTTGTTTTTAGTAGTTTTGTCTTTTAACTTATATACTAGAGATAATCTTAATTTATACATTGCCATTACAGTATTAGATATTTGAGGCTAATTAATAGCAATATGATTGACTGTCATATTTGACCTAGTATCCTGGAATCTTGCTAACATCACTTATTTCTAGGAGCCCTTTTATGGATTCCTTAGGATTTTCTGCATAGATGATCATATCCCTTGTAAATAAAGACAGTGTAGTTCTTCTTTTCCAATCTGTATCTGTTTTATTTATTCTTTCCTTATTGCTCTGGCCATGATTTACACCATGATGTTGGTTGGAAATAATTGGAGCAGACATTCTTGCTTTGTTCTTTATTTAGGAAGGAAAACATTCAGTCTCCACCCATTAAGTATAATGTTAACTGTAGGTTATTTTTAGATGCCCTTTATCAGATTCTGAGAAAGTTCCTTTCTATTCCTAATTCGATGGATTTTTCATCATGAATAAACATTAAATTCTCTTAAACCCATTTTATGACTCTATTGAGTCATGACTCTGTTTTCTTTCTCTGTTTTATGACTCTAGTTTCTTTTAAAGACCTTTAAAATGGAGAATTGTACTTATTGACTTGTAAATAAGTACTTGTTAAGCTTTAGCCAAGTGATTCAAGGGGGTTTAATAAGTCATAATGTAGTATGTGTTTTATATATTCCTGGGTTTAATTTGATGAATTTTTGTTAAAGATTTTTGCATCTATGTTCATAATGTATATTATTCTGTAGTTTTCTTTTCTTGTAATTGCTTTTTGTGGTTTTCGTGTCAAAATAATGTTGGTCTCATCAGTGAGTTTGGAAGGGGTCTTTCCTGTTGTTTTTTCTGGAAGAATTTGTTTAGAATTGTCATTATTTCTTCTTTAAATGTTTTGCAAAATTTTCCATTGAAGCCATCTGTGCTTAAAGTTTTCTCTTGGGAAGTTTAAAAATTATGAATTCAATTTTTTAAATCGATACAAGGCTTTTCAGGTTACCATTTGTTTTGTGTTGAACTTTGGTAGTTTGTGTCATTCAAAGAATTTGTCAATTTCATCATTATTGGACTTATTTTCATAAAATTTGTTCACAGTATTCACTTATTGAATTATTAATGTATGTAGGGTTTGTAGTAATGTCCTTGTTCTCATTCCCGATATTGGTAATTTGTATCTTCTTCTCTTTTTTCTTTTTTTTTTTTTTTGAGGGGGGGAAGGAGCTTATTTTTGGTTTTTATATTTTTCACAAAATGATTTGTAAACATTAGAACTCTTAATTTATTTACTTTATACAGTTCCATGAAACTGAATAGAATTAATTTTGTAATCATAAAAATTTTAAAAATTTATCCTTTAAAATAAGATGAATGGGAGTTTTTATATATGTAAGTTTCTTAAAGAGATGAATAACATGCATTGATTTCTCACAAAATCTCTACCTGGTTGTTATTATTTCCATTTTACAACTGAAGAATCGGTGGTCAGGATATGAGCCTTGAGCTGTTTTGTCCAAAGCTCATGATTACTCTAGTAAAGAAATAGCAAATATTCAATGAAATTATTTTTTTTTTTTTGGATATTTAGAGTATACATGAAGGTAACTTTGATTACACTCAGGAATATTAAAAAATGTGCCCGAGAACATAAAACAAATCAACAATAGAATAAAAAATAAAGCCCATGCTTCTTGACCATATTTATTTTTTGTGTGTATGATAATAAAAAAAGTTCCTAAGCATTGAAAATGTCTTCACAGCTAACTATTTTTTTGTGTATTAACATTGGTTTTGCCTTAAAATATTTACAGTTTAAATTATTGGCTTTAAATTTTATGTGATAGTCCCTTTTTAAATTTGATTCTCAAGACCTATTTTTTTAAAACCACTTTATTAAGGTATGATTGACATACCAAAAATTGAACATAACGCATATACTTTGGCATTTGAAGATAAGTGTACACTCGTTTGTATCTCTTTCCTTCTTTATCAGGCTTGCTACAGGTTTATCCAGTTTCTTGATTTTTAGAACAGGTTTTTGTTACATTTGTGTTGTCTATTTTGTTTCATGTTTCATTAATTTCTGCTCTTTTCTTTATTTTCTTTCACCTTACTTTGAATTTAATTTGCTGATGCTTAAATAATTTGAGATATTTATTGAGCAGAGGAGAAGAATGTGACTTCTTCAGCTATCAGATGGAACATTCTGTAATGTCTATTAGGCCCATTTGGTGCTGATTAAGTCCATTGTTTACTTGTTGATTTTCTGTCTGGATGACATTTTCAATGCTGAAAGAGGAGTGTTGAGATCTCCAATGATTATTTTATTAGGACCTCTCTGTCTCTTTAGCTCTGATAATCTTTGGTTTATATATCTGGGTACTACAGTATTGGGTGCATATATATTTAGAATCGTTATGTCCTCTTGCTAAATTGACTGCTTTATCACTATATTATGACCTTCTTTTTCTCTTTTTACAGTTTTTATCTTGAAATCTATTTTATCTGAGAGAAGTATAGCTACTCCTACTCTTTTGTGGTTTCCATTTGCATGGAATATCTTTTTCTATCCCTTTAGTTTTAGAGTATGTGTGTCTTTATAGGTGAAGTATGTTTCTTTCTGACAACATATAGCTGGCTCTTGTTTTTTTGTTTTCTCCATCAGCCACTTGTCTTTTGATTGGAGAGGTTAATCCATTCATATTCAATGTTATTACTGTTAGGTAAAGACTTACTACTGCCACGTTGTTATTTGATTTATGGCTGTTTCGTGACCCTCTTTTTCTTTCTTACTTCCTTCCCGTCTACATTTGTTAAAAATTATTTTCTCTGGTAGTGAGTTTTAATTTCTTTCTTTTTATTTTTTTTATCTGTTGTAGGTTTTTTTGATTTGAGGTTACCATGAGGCTTAGAAAAAAAACACTTTATACCCAATTATTTTAAACACATTACAACTCTGCTTACAAACAAACAAATAAATAAGCAAAGATAAATCTAACAAAAATTCTACCATTTAACTCTATCCCTCACTGCTTTTTAACTTTTTATATTTCCACCCATATCTTTTTATATTATCTATCTTTCAAAAAGCTGTAGTTACTTTTGATAGGTTTGTCAAGATATAAGTGGTTTATACACTGCAATTACAGCAATAGAATATTGTGTACTTGTGTACCTACTGTTACCAGTGAATTGTACACCTTCAGATGATTTATTATTGTCCATTAATGTCCTTTTCCTTTAGATGAAGAACTCCTTTTAACATTTCTTGTATGATGGGTCTTGTGTTGATGAAATCCCTCAGCTTTTGTTTGTCTGAGAAAGTTTTTATTTCTCCTACATGTTTGAAGGATGTTTTTGCAGGATATAACATTCTAGGTTGAGGGTATTTTCCTTCAGCACTTTGAATATGTCATGCCACTCTCTCCTGGCCTGTAAGGTTTCCATTGAGAAGTCTGCTGCCAGACATGTTAGAGATCCTTTATATGTTAACTTTTTCTTTTTTCTTGCTTTCCTTTATTTACAATCTTTGCAGCTTGATTATTATATACCTTTAAGTAGTCTTATTTGAGTTAATACTGCTTGGTGTTCTGTGACCTTCTTATACCTGAATATTGATATCCTTCTCTAGGTTTTGAGAATTCTGTTTTTATTTCCTTGAATAAACCTTCTACCCCAACCTCTCTCTCTACCACCTCTTTAAGGCCTATAACTCTTAGATTTTCCCTTTTGATTTTTTTTCTAGATCTTGTAAGTGTGCTTCATTTTTTAAAATTCTTTTTTATTATTTTTTCTTTTTTCTCTTCTTTGTATTTTCAAATAGCCTGTCTTCAAGCTCACTAATTCTTTCTTCTGCTTGGTCAATTCTACTTTTGAGAGACTTTGATGCAGTCCTCAGTTTGTTAATTGAATTCTTATGCTCCAGAATTTCTGCTTGATTTTTTTTTTTTATTATTTCAATATCTTGGCTAAATTTCTCTGTTGGGCTCCTGAATTCCTTCTCTTTGTTGTCTTGAAGTTCATTGAGCTTCTGCAGGACAGCTATTTTGAATTCTTTGTCTGAAAGGTCATGTATCTCCATTGCTCCTGGATTGGCCACTGGTTCCTTATGTAGTTGTTTGGTAAGGTCATGTTTTCCTTGGTATCTTGATGCTTGTGGATATTCTTTAATATCTGGGCATTGAAGAGTTAGGCATTTATTTTAATCTTCACAGTCTGATCTTGTTTGAACCCATCCTTTTTGAGAAGGCTTTCCAGATATTCAAAGGGAATTGAATGTTGTGATCTGAATCTTTGGTCACTGCAACCATATCAGCACTTGGGGTCCCCCAGCCCCAATAATACTGTGACTGTTACAGACTCCTGGTCGTACCACCTCAGTGTACTTAGGTAGATACAGGAGAATTCCCTGGATTATTAGGCAAAGTCTCTCACTGTCTTCCATCACTCTTTGTTGTGGGCTGTTGGGGTTATGGGAGGAGTTACATACGTAACTCCTCATTGCTGCCAGTGTCAGGTCACACCTGAAGCCAGCCCAGTCTCACCCAAAGCCCATGGTGGCTGTTGCCTGGCTATCTCTGATGTTTATTCAAAGCCCAAGGGCTCTTTAGTGAGCAAGTGGTGAATCCTGCCAGGACTGGGCCCTTCCCTCCAGGGCAGCATGTTTCCTTCTGGGCCAGCGTGAGTCCAGAAATGCTGTCCAGGAACTAAGGCCTAGACTCAGGGGCCTCAGGAGTCTGCTTGGTATTTTAACTGTGGCTAAGCTGGTACTCAAGTTGTAAAATAAAGCCCTCGGAACTTTTCCCTTTCCTTTCTCCAGTAGAAGAAAACTCCCTGAGCTGCAATGTCTGTAGTTGGTGTAGGAGTGACAGCGGCACTGGCTTGGCTGCCCTTAGTGTTGTCTCACTGGGTCATGTACACCCCAAGTCTAGTGGCTCCAAGCCAACACAGCTGCAGGAATTGCCCAAGGGCTGCAGCCTTTGTGACCCAACTGCCTTAGGTATTTACTCTAGGACCCAGGCTGCTTTTTGTCTACTGGTGGTGGGGCTAGCCAGAACTTAGGTTTCAGAGCAGAGGATTTTTCTATGGCCTGGCTGGTCTGAATGCTCCCTCTGTGGGCACTGGCAGAATTCTGCTGTGTGTCACATTCCCCTATGCTGGGGCAGCCCTGAGTTTCAATGAAAAGCCCCACATTTACTTCACTCTCCCTCCCTCCTGCACACAGCATGCTGGCACCCCTCCTGGATAGGGTAGGTTTGACATGGGCAATGCAGGGTTGTCTTTTCTCTCTTCAGTTCCTCTTTCCTTGATATAATGTTAAAACCAGGTAGTATGATTGCTCACCTGCTTTTTGGTTCTTCTGAAGGTACATGCTCACATGGATAGTTGTTGAGTTTTGTGTTCACAAGGATGATCAGCCATCTTGCTCCATCTCCTCTGATCACAATTATTAATACCTGTCTTCATATTTTAATGGACTTAATGTAGACAATATGTAGAAGCCTTCTAAAAAAATCAATCTGAGAGTCTGTTTTTTGATGAAGTATTTAGAACACTTACATTTAATGTGATTATCAATATGGTTGTATTAAATCTACCATCTTACCATTTGTGTCCTTGTCTCACCTCGTCTTTCAGATAAATTGATTATTTTTATAATTTCATTTCATGTCCTTTGTGGGAATATTATATACCTTGGTATTCTTTTAGTGATTGCTCTAGGGTTTACAGTATTCATTTTGTACCTAACATATTATATAACTGCACACAATGTAAGAACATTACAAGGCACATATCTAATTAACCCCCTCTTGCCAATATTACATACACTATTTTTATCATTGTATATATGCCTATACACCTTACAATACATTATCATTTTGTTATTATTGCTTTGAATAGTTATTTACATTTTCAGGGAATTAATGAAAAATTTTCATTTATATTCACTTATATATTTACTATTTCCTGAGTCCATCTTTTCTTTGCATAACTCCACATTTCCATCTGTTGTCATATACTTATGCCCAAAGGACTTCTTTTAATCATTTTTGTAGTGCTGGTCTTCTGGTGGTGATTTATTTCAGCTTGTTTATGTCAGAAAAAAAATCTTTATCTTTGATTTGGAAGATTTTCCAGGTTGACAGTTATTTTTAAAGAGCTCATTGTATTCTCTTCTGACTTGAGTTGCTTCTAACATGAGGTTTCCTTTCAGTCTTGTCTTTCTCTGGCTATATCTCTGTATCACTTATTTTAAAAAAATTTGATTATGATATGCCTCACTGAGGATTTCTTTGTTTCTTCTGCTTTGAGTATGTTGACTGTTTTGGATCTGTATGTTTACATTTTTTTTCAAAATTAGAACATATTCTGTCATTTTTGAGAGTATATTTTTCTTGCCTTCCCCAACCTCCTTCGAAGGCTCTAATTACACACATATTAGATTGTGCGATATTGCCCTTGGGGTTGATGGTGTTCTGTTTATCATTTAAGTCTATCTAATTTTTATTTCGTTGTGGATAGTTTCTATTGCTATGTCTTCTGGTTTGCCAACCTTTTCTTCTGCAGTGTCTAATAAGATATTAATTTTTCAATTCCTATGTTGCATTCTTATCTCTAAAAATTAGTTGGTGCTTTTATGTGTATCATTTCTGTTTTAACTCTCTTGTCGGCTAAATTCTATAATTTATATCATTTCTGAGTCAATTTCTATTGTTTTTTATTTAGTTGGTCATATTTTTCTACTTATTTGCATGATTGGTAATTTTAGATCTTTATTAAAAAATTATGTATTTTACATTGTGTGGTACTGGGTTCTTTCGCATTTTTGAAAGTATTTTTGGATTTTATTTTGGAATCTAGTTATTTGGAATAAGTTTAATCCTTTTGAAATTTACTTTTTGACTTTGTGAAAGCAGGTTTAGAAAAGCTTTTAGTCTAGTGTAAATTTGGTGCCACTGTTAAGGATTCACCTGATAAGTCCTTACTAATAAGCACTCACCTGCTGAGGACCTTACCTGATGCCTTATGTGTTAGGAAGTGTTTCCCATCAGAATAGTAGGAATCAGAACTAGATTACTGGTGCTTAAGAGCTCCAGAAATTTCTACCTCCTCTTTTCCAGGGGTACTTCTGTGATATTCTGACTAAAAAAAAAAAAAAAAGCATAATATAATCATGGACAGAGAGCAAATAAAATCAAATTGAGGAATAATCTATAAAATAATTTTCCTATACTCTTTAAAATGTAAAGATCATGAAAGAAGAACTGAGGAAATTTTTCAGATTTAAAAAACTAAAGATACATGACAACTAAATGCAATGAATGATTTGGATTCTTGGATTGGATTTTGGACTGGGGTTTAAAAGAAAAAAAACTTTAAAGGACATTATTGGAACAATTGCAAAATTTGAATATGAACTGTGGATTAGATAGATAATAGTAGTATAACAATGTCAAGTTTCCTGATTATGATGGTTGTACTGTGGTTGTTCTTCAGAAATACATTCTGAAGTATTTAGGGGTATGATGTGTTCAACTTACTTTCAAATGGTTTAAGAAATTGCACACGCACAAGCAAACAAATGATAAGGAAAACTGTAAATAATTGTTGAATTTGGGGAAAGGGTATACACAAATTCTTTATATCATCCTTGCAACTTCTCTGAAAGGTTGAAACCGTATAAGAAAAAAATTCCCAAAAATGAGTTGGCTCGAACACACAGGATTGAGTTTCTTTTTACTGCTAGGTATACTTTGCTTAGCCTCTTGGGAGAGTTGATGGGTTAAGTCTAAACATAGGGAAAGTAAAATGATTTATAATTCTCTCCTGATAGCTTCCCCTTTCCAAATCACATTTGACTCATAGTCCAACAGCTCTCTGATGCTAGGACTGTTGTGTTGGTAGCTTATCTTTGTCAAAAGAAAGTTTGATACATGCTTACATGCCACTACCTATTACCTCCAGCATGAAACTGACACGGAAACAGAAGAAGCATAAAAAACAGCAACACTTTCTTCCTAGAGTCATTCATCATGAGCTTTAGTAGCAAAATGTTCCCAAATTCTTAGTACAGCCTAATGAAACTGGAGCTGACTTCTTGCTAAATTCCATTATTAGTCACAGTTCTGTGGTCACTGTGCTTTTTGGGTTTTTGTTTTATTTTTTTTGTTTGTTTAATAAAAAGTTTCTTGTGACTGTAACAATTTATTTTGGGTGGAGGCAGTAGAGTTTGGAGCCAGGGAAGAGGAGAGAAACAATTGCTTATCATCTCCATCACAGGTGATCACAGACAGCACTAGAGGGGAAGAAAATCTCTCAGAAAGTGGTGGGATTTGTCAAATTCAGTCAAGCAGGAACAACGTGAGCAGTGTTCCGAGTGAATGAAAACTTTTCAGAGAGGGTGAAGGGGTGTAGGGGTGGTTGCAAAATGGAATGTATAAACCCACCCTGAGTTTCATTCACCTAGTCCAGGTTGTAGATGGTCCTATAGCCGCTCTTGTACTTTGCTTGTTAACAGGGAAGAATGCATCTGATCTCAGTGTCTTGTCCAGGTGATTAATGGGGATGCTGTTGCTGGGATAAATGCTGCTTCCTTCCATGCATCCTTGGCATCAAGTGGCAGAAGCTCAGTTACCAGGGTGCATTAACTTACAATCAGAAGATGAAACCGGGGTGAACCAAACTGAGCGTGAGAGACGAACGATAACATTTCACAGGGCGCAAAGCTGAGCTGTAAGAGTGATGCTGGAAAAGCCTGTGTTTGGATTCTTTGATCAATTTTAATATGGCTTGGATCAGAATCATGGGCTGTTCCTATGCAGAGATTATTCCATAAAAGTTATCCTCCCTAACATAGCAACATTTCCTCTAGGAATACTCCTAGTTCCAGATAAGTTGAACAGCAGAATAATTATTCACTGGCCCCAAATGAAATCACTCTCTTATGTTATGCCCTCATGCTCCAACTTTCATTTTGGGGACTCTTGTTTCTCATTCCTTCCCACCATAATTTTGTATGAGCCTCAAAGTGAGATTTTGGGTTGAGCTCTGTAAGGGTGAGGATTTAAAGGGTTTAAAGGCCAAGGACTGACCTAGATGATTTAGCATAATTTAACTAGTGTCTTGTCAATATAAAACCTTCCATAAGTAAGTATTATTATCCCTACTTTAGAGATGAAGAGTCTGAGGTAGATACCAAAAAGACAAACAATTTGCCCCAAAGCAAACAGGTAATACATGGAGGAAGTAGGATTCAAGCGCAGCACTGCAAGACTACAGAAGGTCACCTTTGTCACCAGGCTGTGGAGATAGAAATCTCCCATCCTACCTCTACCCTTCCCACAAAGTTGCTCCTTCAATCCTACCTCTCCTTCATTCAAAATATAAATCTTGAGTACTCTATAGGCCAGGCACTGGGCCAGGTGTTGGGATTATAAGCCAATGAGACTAACATGATTGCTGCTTTCACAAAACTCACAAGGCAGTGAAAGACATCAAAATAATTAAACATAAAAATATAATTACAGAATTTGGTAAATTTCTTGAAAACAATGTATGGTGATATGATAGAAGATACGTGTGTAGGGAGGTGGTCTTTTTGTAATTTGGTTAGGGACAGGTGATGCTTAGATCTGAGACCATGTGGAGGAACACATGAGCAGCAGGAAGCCATGAAAACACTGAGCATTCCAGCCGAAAGGATCAGCAAAGACAAAGGACCGGAAGCAAGGAAGAAATGATCCATTTTCAGAATGGAGAGAAGGCCAGGTTGGGAAAATGGGAGGGAAAGGGATGAGATGCATTTTATGAGGCCAAAGTGAGATCATGCAGATCCTCACAGGGTGTGATTGTGCTGTAAGGGCATAAGGCAGGAGCTAGCGATCATGTCACTCCTGTCTAAAAAGCTCCAGTGGGTTCCAAGATTCAGCTCTTTGTTGCTTGTGCATCTTCAGTGTTGCTTTGAGTTGGTTTTGACTTTTGGCTGCAGCTCCTCTTGCTGATCTAAAGGATGAAAGATAGTACTGTCAGGTAAGCAGGGAAATCCTAGATAACCATCCCTGTTACTTCCCAAGCAATGTCTATTGCCATGCCGATTATATCCTTCAACTCTTCTAGGAACTTCTGGTTTGATTTTCATTATTGTTGAGTCTATTACAGCAAGACAAGGGTGAGGAGGATGAGCTGGAGAGCATTTCAGCAGGATTTTGTCTCCAATCCCACCCTTTACTTCATGCTTCAGCAAATTTAATCAATTAATTATGTTATGTTTTTTTTCTATGGACCATGAAGTTTTAGCCTTCCATGTATTTTGAACATCTTTTGCACATGTACCTTGTTTTTCTAGAGTACTATTTTCTATACATTGCCTGTCTGGTATTCTCTTTGAAACCAAGTCTTTAACTTTTCTGGGAAGACTCACTTTATCTGAGAAAGAATTGTTCTTTCTGATAATTCTGTTCCTTTTGTGTACTTCTTTTAGTTCTCTTTACAAATTTTAATTATTTACACACATGGTTCATGTCCTCTATTAATGTATGAGCTCACCAGGGATATTGACCTAGTTCATTCATCTTTGCATTGCAGCACTTAGCTAAGTGCCTAGATGAGCGTAGATTTTCAATAAATGCTAAGTGAAAATGAATGCTTGGTGAAAGTTCCTGCTCTGCTATTCATTCCGAAAGGACTGCCTTGCTAATAAACTAGCTAACAGAAAAAGATAAACTATCAAACAGAAAATAAGAGGAATAAACTCACAGCACATAATTACCCCTTTGAAGAGAAACCCCTTAACATGACTGCCCTTCTGTTTGATAAACCATCTGGGATTCAACTCATTGTGTTTAAGATCACAGTTTTTTATTTGAGTTTCATTTTCATAGCCTTGAACAGCCCTAAGTGGACAGCAGGGATGCGAGCCCAGCACCTGCTCTTGCCAGAACTAGATTCCGAGGACTCTGATAGAGCCGACCTCACCAGGAAAAGAAAAAAAAGGGGGTGGGGAGCCAGCCACTTCTGTTCTCAGTCTTCAGCAAGGAAAAAAAAACAAAAACAATGTGTACCCTTTAAAAACACCAAGCTGCTTTTCTTTAGAAGGAAAAGAAAAAAAGGGGGGGGGGGAGCCAGCCACTCCTGTTATCAGTCTGCAGCAAGGAACAAAAAAACAATGTTTACCCTTTAAAAACACCAAGCTGCTTTTCCTTAGTGGCCCCGGCACCATTCCTCTCTTCCATGTGCCCTGCCTCATTCCCTTCTCTCTCTCTCCGAAAAAAATCAAAATAAACTTTTCACTTCATTATATCCTAATCTTCGTGTTGAGAAATCTTTCCTAAACCCATGTGCAAATTCACACACTGACAAATTCAGAACTGTAATGTGTGGTCTAAGGCAAGCCATTTACCTTCTCAGGGACATTAATTAATTATTGTAATTAATTATATAATTTATAATGCTATATTTTAGTGCATTAGATACTTTATAATACTAACAGATATTGAGTACTTACCTTGATTGATTGCTTACCCATGCAGGCATTTCTCTGGTAATGATTGTTTCACATGTATTATCTCAATTGACCCATATGTAAACCCCAGCAGGTAGCTTTAGGTATCATCCTCATTTGACAGGAAAGGAAACAGATCCAGGGATGAAAAATGACTTGTGCAAAGTGACACAAGCTAGTAGAGATCAGAACAGATTCAAACTGAGTCTGTTGGACTCCAAGGCCCCGGCTCTCAAGTATTCTGCTGAATGGTTTTCAGCTCTCTAGATTAGTGGATAAAGGTGACCCTGATGAGGGCATCTCTTTCCTCTTTTCTTTCTGATTTGGGTAATGCTCAGGCCACTATAGGTGGGTTTTTTTTGTTTTTTAAATTGACGTATGAAATTGTATGTATCACATACAACATGATTTTTTTTTCTTTTAAGAAAAACCTTTATTTTAATCATTTTGAATAACTGCATGGCTGAAAATTTTCACATTATTTACAGTCTTCTTAAAAATTCTACCAACATTGAACTATGTCATAAAATTATATCGTTTCTATCAGGTATAACAATAAGCTCATAATTAAAGAGAAATAATTTTAATACATATTTATAAATAATATGTGCTTTCATGAATGGAATTTCACAGATATTTTTAAGTATATATACATTGTGAAATGATTAAATCTAATTAATAAATGCATTACTTCACATAGTTATCATTTTCATGGTGAGAATATTTAACATCTGCTCTCTTGCATTTTTCAAGAATATACTATACCATCATTAACTATACCCATCTTGCTGTACAAGCGATCTCTTAAACTTAGTCTTCCTATCCAACTATAAATATATAGCCTTGGACCCACATTCCTCCAAGTCCCTCTTCCTCTTAATTACCCCAGCCTCTGACAACTACCATTCTACTCTCTGCTTCTATGAAATCATTTTTGGGTTCCACATGAGTGAGATCATACAGTATTTGTTTTTCTAGGCCTGGCTTATTTCACTTAACATAATGTCCTCCAGATTCATCTATGTTGTCACAAGTGGCAATATTTTATTCTTTTTTATGTATGAATAGTATTCCACTGTGTGTATATATCACATTTTCATTATGTGTCTGTTGATGGACACTTTGGTTGCTTCCATATCTTGACTATTGTGAACAGTGCTGCAATAAACATGGGCTTGCTAATCTCTTCAATAAACTGATTGCATTCCCTTTGGGTATATACCCAGTAGTGAGATTACTGGATCATATGGTAATTCCATTTTTAATTCTTTTGAGGACCCTCCATACCATTTTTCATGATGGCTGTACAAATTTACATTCCTACCAACAGTGTACAAGCATTCCCTTTTCTCCATATCCTCACAAAAACTTACATTTTATCTTCTTGATAATAGCTATTCTAGCAGGTGTGAAGTGATATCTCATTGGGGTTTTGATTTGTATTTCTCTGATTAGTGATGTTCAGCATTTTTTTAATGCACCTGTTAGCCATTTGTATGTCTTGTTTTGAGAAATGTCTATTCAGGTCCTTTGCCCATTTTTAATTGGGTTATTTGTTTTCTTGCTGTTGAGTTCTTTGAATTTCTTATATATTTTGGATAGTAACCCCTTATCAGATGTATGGTATGCAAATCTTGTCTCCTATCCTGAAAGTTGTCTTTTCACTCTGTTAGTTGTTTCCTTTGCTGTGTAGAAGCTTTTAAGTTTAATGTAATCCCATTTGTCTATTTTTGCTTTTGTTGCCTGTGTTATTGGGGTTATATCCAGAAAATCATTGCCCAGACCAATGTCATGAAGATTTTCCCCTATGTTTTCTTCTAGCAGGTTCATAGTTTGGGGTTTTACATTTAAGTCTTTAATCCATTTTGAGTTGATTTTTGTATATGGTGAGAGATAAGGGTGTACTCTAATTTCATTCTTCCGCATGTTATAATGTGATTTTTTTGTTTGTTTACTGTGATGATTGAGGAAGTGGGATCTCTCCCAGGCTAAGGTTAGGCTCAAATTTATGATTCTTTAATAGGATGTTCTGAGAATCAGTTCTAAAGTGAACTTTCAGGGAAGGGTGCATTCCACTACCAGGACGGCTTCATCTGCTAAGATAATCAGGAGAGACTAGCATAGCATAGGAAATGGAGCTGGTTAAGAACCCGAAGAATTGGTATGGGAGGGCAGTTGGGGGTTAGTGATAGGAGGTAGCTGGGTTGCAGAGAGAGGGTAGAGGGCTCACAGTAAAATGTAACCAATTTTAAATCCAAAGGCTTTGAAACAAAAATAATTCAACACTGAAACATGATTATATTTAACTAGTGGAGATTTAACGTTCCTCTGCAACTTAATCCTGGGAAACAAACACGGCTCAAATTACAAATCTCCCCGAAGTGACTGTGGCAGCCTGACTGTGACAAGTCTCCCAGGTGGGAGCGATCCTATAACCATAATACTGCCGAGCTGGGTACACCTGGTCTGCATTATGGCTATAGGCATGTCCTGGTGGGTTCTGCCTATGTCAGCCACCTTAGGGAGGATGGACATTTTGGAGGAGAGAGGAGGAACTCTGGTGTCACACAGATGAATTTCAGTAACACATTGATGGCATGGGCTTCTGTGGTTCATAGACTAGGGCTGAATGGCAGCTGAGCTGTGTGTAGTGGAGGACTGTCCAAGCATGTAGGAACCAATGTGCAAGCTAGCGTCTTCTAACTCCTGGTCTATGCAAAATGACCAGCACTGTCATGAAGGTCAGATCCCAAACCAAAGGTCTAGTTAAGAGAGCTGACTCATCCTGGATGATCTTGCTGTCCACTCCCTCCATTTTTTCTCTCCAGGCAGCCAAAAGCCGTTCCCAATGTTCTTCCTCATTTGATTCTCAGAGCGCTGCTGCTGATGCTGAGGGTGATAGTCAGAAGAATCACCCCATGCATACTCTTGCCCGGCAATCCTGAGGGGTAAGGATCGTTACTATCCCCATTTTACACATGAAGAAACTGAAGCTCAGAGAAACAAAATGATTTGCCCAAAGGTCACAGGCTAAACCCCTCATTGTTAGGAAAGAATCCAAATCTTTTAACTCTAATATTTGGCTTTACCTCTCTCCTTCCCTCCCTCCTTTCTTCTCTGTCAATATTGACTTTTGGAGTCACTTCCCAAGCAAAGTCTGTGTCCTAGTCCTTTGCAGGATTGAACCAGCCACACTTCTATCAGGAAGCATTAGCTGTATCTCCAAGCCTCAACAAATTTTGCATGAAATTCAGTATGTGAGAGCTCTAAGTTTGTAACTGCTGTTAATTTCTCCCAAAAAGAACGCTTTTGATAAAGTGACCGTAAATTTATTGTCCAAATTGTGACCAAAAAATTTATCGTCCATTTGAAATTAAAATGAGCAACAAAATGATAAAATTATACAATTTTGAAATATTATTGAATACTGAATGTTAATAGTTCTATTAAAAATAATTTTCATATATAAAATTTCTTCTAAAATAATACATATCAGTTAATATAAATGAAAAAAATTTTAAAAGTATGTGTTGATTATAGAAACATTAAAAATGACATATGCAAAATAATTATTCTTATTTTTCAGGATTTTAATCAGCCTTTTTAGCCAAATGTGTTTCTAGCCACGTCACTGATATTTTCCCTAAAAAATATATTTTTATTGATCATATTATTATTTTTAAATAGCTTGAATTTGTCTTCAAAGTAGCATTTTATAGTTATTAACTTTGACATTTTGATACTTTCATTGACTATTCTGTAGAACATATTTTTACTAGAAAAAATATTTTCTCTATAGAAAAGCTCAGAGCTAATCTTATCAAATAAAAATATTTATCGATCATAATTTTTTATACTGAAAGGAATAAATATTCTTGTCTAAATATTTTCATAAATATTGTTATCTTGCTTCTATTCAGTGCATCTTTCTTTTTCTCCTATGGTTGTCCAATTGTTCCAGCATCATCTGTTGAAAACGCTATCCTTTCTTCATTGAATTGCTTTTGTATCTTTGTCAAAAATCAATTGAGTATATTTGTGTTGATTTATTTCTGGATTCTCTTTTATATTCTATATGTCCATTCCTCTGCCAATACCTCCTTGTATTGATTATTATAGCTATAAATTCAGTCCTAACACCAGATAGAATGGTTCCTACCAATTTAAACTTCTTTTTCAGAATTGTTTTGCTCCTTTGCCTTTCCATATAAATACTAGAATAGGCCTGTCTACATTTACAACAAATTTTGCTGGGAACTACAACTTCTATTTATTTTGAAATAGCTTTATCAAGACATAATACACATACCATACAATTCACACATTCAGAGTTGTACAATTGGATAGCTTTTAATATTTCCAATATTTCCACAGAATTTTACAGATAATTTTCCAGTTATCACCGTAATCGGTTTTAACACATTTTTATTAACCCACAAAGAAATTCCATTCCTATTAACCATCACTGCCCCCATCTGCTCATTCCCCAGCCTTAGGCAACCACTTATCTAGCTATTGTCTCTATAAGTTTGCTTATTCTGCAAATTTCATACAAAGGAAGTCTTATAATATATGGTCCTTTGTGACTGAGCTTTTCATTTGGCGTATGTTTTCAAGGTTCATGCATGTTGTAGCATACATCAAAGCTTCATTTCTTTTTGTTGCCAAATATTTCATTGTGTGAAAATGCCAACTTTTATCCCTTCATCAGTTGATGGACATTTGGGTAGTCACAACTTTTGGCTATTATGAATAATGCTGCTATGAACATTCATGACAAATGTTATGAACATATGTTTTTATTTGCGTTGGGTATGTAGGTGGGAGCAGAATTGCTGCATCATACAGTACTTTCATGTTTATTTGAAGAACGTTAGCCTATTTCCAACAGCAGCTGTACCATTTTGCATTCCCACTAGTATTGTATGAGTGTTCCAATTTCTCCTCATCCTTCCTAACCCTATTATCTTTCTTTTTTATTACAGCCATGTTAGTGGGTTTGAAGCCATGTATCATCATGGCTTTCATATGCATTGCCTTGAAGACTAATGATGTTGAGCATCTTTTCCTGGTGCTTACTGGCCATTTTTAGGCCTTCTTTGGAAAAATGTCTATTTAGATCCTTTTGATTCTTTGTCCGTTTTAAGATTGGATTATGTGTCTTTTTTATTATTGAGTTGTAATACTTCTTTGTATTCAACAACCAGAGGTATGATTTGAAAAACTTCTCCCATTCTGTGTACTGTATTTTCACTTTCTTGAAAATGTCCTTTGAAGCCCAAAAGTTCGTAATTTTGATGATGTCTAGTATATCTATTTTTGTTATTGTTATTGCTTTTGCTTGTGGTATCATATGTAGGAAACTATTTTCTAATCCAAGGTCATGAAGAACAAAGTTGGAGGACTCACACTTACTGATTTCAAACTTAGTATAAAGCTATCATAATCACAACATTGTGGTACTAACATAAAGATAGGCTTTAGATCACTGGACTAGAACTCACAGTCCAGAAATAAATCCATACATAGATGACCAATTAATTTTTGAGAAGGACATCAAGAACATTCACTGAGATAAAGAATAGTCTTTTTCAACAAGGTGTTGGGAAAAATGGATATCTATACTCAAAAGAAAGAAATTGGACCTTTACTTAACACCCATATAAAAAAACCAATGAAAAATAGATAAAAAACCTAAATGTAAGAAATAAAACTATAAAACTTAAAAGAAAATATAGGAGTAAATCTTGACATTGGATTTGGCAATGGATTCTTATATATGACACCAAAAGCATAAGCAACAAAAGAAAAAATAGATAAGTTGAAATTCATTGAAATTAAGAACATTTGTACATCAAAGTACACTATCAAGGAAGTAAAATGAATTACAAAATGGGGGAAAATATATGCAAATTATATATTTGATAAGAGACTAGTATTCAAAATATATAAAGAAATCCTGTAACTCAACAAAAAGACAAACGAGCCAATTAAAAAATGGACAAAGTACTTGAATAGATATTTCTCCAATGAAGATATACAAATGGCTAATAAGCCCACTAGAAGATGCTCAACATCATTAGGCATTAGCGAAATGCAAATCAAAAGTACAAGGAGATAGCACATTCTAGGATGTCTAGAATGAAAAAAGAGAAAATAACCAAAAAAGGAAACAACTCAAATGTCTGTTAGCTGAAGAATGGGTAAGCAAAATGTGGTATATTCACCTAATGGAATATTATTCAGCCATAGAAAGGATGTTTTGATACATGCTACAGCATGGCTGAACATGGAAAACATTATGCTAAGTGAAGAAGCCACACAAAAGGTCAAATATTGTGTTATTCCCTTTATGTCAATTATCCTGCTTAGGTAGATCCATAGAGACAGGAAGCAGTTTAGGGTTTGCCAGGTCCTGGAGGAAGGGTCAAGTGGAGTAACTATTTAATTGGGTTTGGGGTTTCCCTTTAGGTTGATGAAAATGTTTTGGAACTAAATGAAGTGATGATTGTACAACACTGTGAATATACTAAATGGCAGAGAAGGGTATGTTTTATAGTGGTTAAATTTATATAATGTAAATTTTGCCCCTAGAAAAGAAGTGAAATCTATTTTCTTGTTCATTGTATTGTCCTTAGCACCTTGCACAATGCCTGGAGGATAATTTTTCTAGAAGAGAAATATTAAAGATCCTGAATGAATAGTAAGTCAAATGAGTCTCTAAGACAACTGGCAAAAGCCAAGCACACTAGTTCAGAGGGTAACCCTAACTCCTGCAGATTAGGGTTTAAGACTATTGAGGTTTTAAAACAAAGTTGAGAGATGTATTAGCCACATACTCTGTTACTAAATTTCTCATTATCCTCTCTCGGATAAAGTTCTAACCCAAATCAAGCTTGCAATGGCAGTGTTTTCCTTCTGATCTCTCTTCCACTGAGAAATCTTCTGTGGATTACCTGTGATTTCCTTCTACAGAAGAACTTCCCAAGGATAAATCTGAATGCACTAGTCTTATTTTTAGTCGATCAAGAAGCCAACTGTCAAATTGGAATTTCAAAGAGACAACTGTCTCTTTTACCAAAGTTAATATATGGCTCACACTTATATTTTCCATTTTTCTTTTTCCAACATCTCACTCTAAATCAGGATTACATACTCAAGTGCTGTCACTGGTGAGAAAGGAAAAATAAGTGTGGAGAGTGGACAGATGAAGTATTATGGGGGTTTATAGCAAAATGTGATGCCCCGCCTAAGAAAATTCAACCTTTAAGACACTGTATCGGCTAAGCAAAATTTATCTACAAGCCAGAATCCAGCCCACACTCTGTAAATCTACAACTTCTGCAAGTAAATGCACTAATGTTATAGAAAACTGTTTCTGTAATAGTACTCAAAAAGGTTTCATGAAGATAATACAGACTAGAAAGATTGCTCTTTGTTAAATGCAAAAAATTTGAAACAAAACTTTTTTGTAAGTGACCATACTTTTAATTCATTTGTGACCTTTATTTTATGGAATCACAGAACCTTAGATCTGAATGGAAACTTTGAGTCTCACTTTCCACTTAACATGCAGGAGGCCTTTCTGACAGAGGCCCCCAAGCTTCATGTAACACTTCATTAATGAGGACTTTACAATACATACAGGCAGGTATTTAATTACTGATCTCTCATGTTGTTAGAAAGTCATTTGGGTGGTTTAACTGTACTCTACTTCCTTGTCCATTTCTCCTGTCCCTCTTGGCTCTTTCTGCCTGTTGTGAAATAAAGTGAATCCATTCCTGCTTCTGCAAGTTTTTCCTTCGAATATTTGAAGATCACTCTTGAACTTCTCTTTGGGTTTATTTTTTCCAGGCTAAACTATTCCAGTTTATTCAGCCTTTCCACATTTTGACATGATTTGCATTTCCTTACTTACAGCACATAACCCTCCAAAGGCTCTCTCTTTCCTCATTACCCTTTGGACTCCTGGTATATTTAGAACCAAACATGCAATCCAAAGAAAAACACAAGAACAATGCACAGTGAGACTGGTACTTCCAGTGTTCTGAAGTTCAGCATTTTTCACCCCCTTAAGATTTTATGCTGCATGAAGGCAAGAACTCTGTTTTTCTTGTTCATCATATTGTTCTCAGCACCTTGCACAGTGCCTGGAAGATATATTAATAGAGTTCCAACACATAATTGTTCAATCATTAAACAGATAACATACCCATGTCGCTGTCTCTTTGTTGGTCAGCTACTTATAGGGGCTAGGAACCAAATTTTGCAATACCTGTTCCTGTTGGGATGTCTAGTTTTCTGGTTTCTTTTCTTCTCCCCACCATCCTTCCCTTGCTTAATCTCTTTCTTTTGAAAATTTCTCCCAATCTTTAGAGATCTTCAGAGACTTAAAAATTACAAACTAGTGAACTCATGAGATCATGTGGGTTTAAATGCCATCTATTCAGTTTCAGGAAAATACTGTCCTCTGTCCTCTGGCCTTCATGGTAGTCTTCATCCAAAGTTGGTTGTAACATGTGCAAAAGAATGGAACTAGAATAGAGATACTTTACCTCTTAATTCCTAGATTGCTGCAGAACTCTTTTCCTTTTTGTGTACGTGTGTGTGTGGTGTGTATATGTATAACACATGCAAGTTTATGGGATGGAGAATAAGACTTCTGGCCTGGGAGCGGGCCTGATTTATTGTATACAGCAGTGGTCACCCAACACTGGTCAACAAGATCAACAAAAACAGAACCACCAGGTGTATCTGTAGATTCTGTGACCTCTTCTCATACCTCCAGACTCTAAAACTTCATGGGGTTTAGGAATTTGCATTTTTAACAAAAAACTCAGTTATTCTTCTGTATAGGCTGGAAAGAGGACAAGGTTTTTGTGTGATTGTTATTTTGTCCGAGATATTAAGTAGAGAAAATAAGCCATCCAGGGGGAAGTTTTTTGATGGAGGGAGAGGTGTTGAAAGTGAGCAGTAGGTTTGCAAAAATATGAGGTGACAGAATTTTTACAAACTAAGGAAACAAAGGAACAAATCGAAAGTAATTCAGACGTCTAAGGCCATTTAATTGGGGGCAAATGGCTATGCTTATTTAAGTGACTGGCTCCTGGGGGCACTCACAGGGACTCGCACAGTAAAATGATTCACATGAATATGGATGGCAAGTAGACATTCAAAGTCTGAGCAGTTACAAAAATATATTCAGGTACCTCAACTTTAAAAATAGAATCATTGAAAAGAGTGCTGAATTCATTAGCATGGGAAGATGTCCGCAGCAAATTAAGTGAGAAAGGCTGGCTTAGCTCATGAAAGTATAAAGAAAAGAGGAGTAGTTACTATGATAGTTTTCTTAGTGGCTAACTTTTTAGGACAGAAAGGGGCTAGTGATTGGGAGGGTAGCAGGAGTGATTTTCTGGGATGTTGGTGGTGGTCTATTTATTGGCCCCAGTGTTGGATACACAGGGCCAATATGGGTTATAATTCATCAAGATGTATGTTGATATGTGTACTTCCTGATTGTATGTTATCTTTTTCAAAAAAACATAGCTAAATTTTAAACTTTTAATACTAATAGCTTATGGTTTGGGTTGTCTCAAATTCATTTAGGAAGAAAGCTCCAGGCTACCTTCTTAATTCCTGGAATAGAAACTTTAAATGTTTACCTTTGTTCATGGCTCATATGATTTTCTTTTAAATATGTGCCATTAGGAATCTCTTAAATAAGTTGCTAGTTTGATGAAACACACTACCTTCTAGCACTGAATCAGGATTCCTTGACTTAAAACTAGTCCCTGGGTCTTTGGTCTCTGTCTTTCTCTTAGTATTTTTTTTTCATTAAAGATTGTTTTTTCCCCCACTGTATTATTTTATGTTTCTTTTCTTTAATTATAGAAGCTGATATTTTATAGGTCCACAGCACTATGTGGTTTACAGAAGTGGGCTCTGGAATGTGTGATCAAGTTGCAGGAATAGGTCGCTCAATCCCAGAATGTCTACACCTGTCTAGCTATACCTAAGTCAGCACCTCTGGCTTTTGAGGGCTTCCCCGTGACCAGGAGGCAAAAGATGAAAACACATGAGCCTGGAAGACAGATGATCCTCTCCAATGTGCCAATACCAATGGATTGCCGCAATGTTACAGCCTCTCATAGGAGGGGAACTACAGGACAGTGGAGAAGTAAACACTCCTAGTGGGCAGAATTGAGGCAGTATGTCTTGTCGGAAGAAGAAATGGCTGAGGTCACTGTGATTTCTGGACAGCAGATAAGGGTCTGGCCAGACAGTCAGAATACCATAATGAACAAAATTGGGGAACTGATGCTAACTGTATCATACTAAGCAGAGGAACACTTGATTTATGGGAAAGAGGGTGTGTGTGTGGCCCAGAGCAACTGTAATAGATTTATTCTGTGGCACCTTCCTGCTCACCGTTCTCTGGGAAGAGACTTGCTCACAGCCGTTGCTGATAGGGCGCAATGAACTGGTCATTTTTATATCCAATGACCCACCCAGCCCAGCAGGTAAGACTGGCGTGTGGGGGAGGGAGGATGACAATTGTCTGAGATGAGACAGTTAAATTCTCAGAGAATTTGAACTTAGACACTGTGGAAAGTCACAGATGGGTTTCAGGGACTCTAGAAGCAGACACAGATAACATGCCAGTTTAATGGTAGAACACCAGCTTCCAAATGCAAGGTACCAGGGCTGCCTGGACTTTATCCCTCCACTTCCTTTTCCTGACAAATATAGTGGTGCCTCATTTTTCAGTTTGGCATCCAGGATGTCTGTATCTCTGCAACTAAACATAGAAGTTTAATTTACCTAGATTAACTGTATTTTTATGCTTTCAATTAATAAATCCTTGGTATTAAATCTTAAAACAGTTAAAAACCACTTGCTGGGTATTAGGTTTTTAGGGATTAACAATATGTGGTTCTTTGCTCACATTTTAGCACTGAAGACATTTAAAAAGTAATTTATGCTATTTAGTTTAATAAATTCTATAAGTGAAATAAATACAAAGAACACTAAAAGCAAAGTAAGGAAGTGGCCGAGTCTATTGGGAGTGAGTTTACCGTGACTTTAATGATGCTTAAAGGTCAGGATTTCTCACTTGCACTTCCTAAGCTCTGGAGGGACCCTAGTGGTCATGTTTGTGTAAATCTTGCTAAAGTAAGGTATTTTTAAACTGCAATTGCTGAAAAAAAACCCATATGTACATAGTATTCTCTTATTTTTAAAGAGCCTCTCTCACTGCAATTATTTATCCTTTGGGTTCTGCAACCCCCATCCCTCACCCCTTATCCCCTGCCAAAATATTTCTAGTTCTAGAAATGCTAATGTTCAACGAGATCAGGAAGCTTGCAAGATTTTACAGATGCTGTATCTTTGAGAAAGTGAGAACATGGTAAAAGAGAAAGCAATAATATATATTTGGAGAGAAAGGTAATACAGTGGGTGAGAATAAAAAATGAAGTAATACAAATGCACAGTTGAAATGATCGAAAGCAGTTTCCAAAATGTCAGAGAGTTAGACTAGAAGGAAGGTGGAGGAAGAGAATAATATTTGCATCACCTACTGCTCACTGTGTCTCCACTGAGGGAAAAATGAGACACAGTCTAGAAGAAACAGCAACCGGTTGGAATTTTCCCAGCACCCTCCGCACGTGCTTGTGTAAATGTGCACGCATTAAGCACTGCTTAGTGTAGGTCAGGGGCATGGGTCCGATGTGGCAGGGAGGGTCCTTTCTAAATGCACACATCCTCATGAGCTATGACTCCCCAGCCACTGATCCCACACTTTTTCAAGAAGTGCAACATAACCCACAGCCAGTCAGCTCTGTGATTTCAGCCTGTGGCTTTGCACGCCCATAACCCTAGAGTCTTGGCAGCAGTTGCCCTATCACCCCTGCTCCATAATTCTTATTCAGGCGTGAGAAACTTTTAAATTGTGTTTGGGGCTGAGACTTCAGCAGCAGTAAGTCAAATCCAAGAAATATGCGTGCAACATTGTACGTGTGTTTCCATAAAGCTGTTGTGTCAAACAGACATCAGTTAGGTGGTTGCCCCAAATGTGGCCAATTGTAGATTTCACACATTAAGGAAGAACTACTTCTTCCTATGTTTCCCAAAACCATGGCCCTGGTTGGACAGACATGGAACCATGACAGAAGCTCATGACTTGAAACCCCTACTTCAAGAAGAGTTCTCACCATGGCTGCTCTGTGGTCTGTCTGCATGTAGAAGTGTGCCTTCATTTTCATTGTTAATGAAGCTCCTTCCAAAGGGGCAATAGTCACTTTCTGCTTCCTATAGCTGGTATGATCTGACACTAGCAAGTCTGGGCAAAGGGCATCCCATAAATGCGCAGGAATTAGGACATACTGTTTTTGTCTCCACCCCACTTCCAGTCTAATAGCATCGACTCCAGGTATTTTAGCAATAATAAAAGAGACTGAAAGAGTCAGGAATCAGGTGTGATTCAACTGAAGTTTGTGTTGGCTTAATGAATTAAACATTTCTTAGGCCTCTTGTAAGGCTATTATAAAGCTACTAATTAAATCCCAGATTTTCTATCCCACTTTTCAGGGCAGGGAATCCAATTTATTGCCTTGTGATGTAGAGAATATAGACTAATTTTTCACTCCTGTGTGCTTCTTGGATCCTTCAAATCAATGCCAGTAATGGCTCTCCAAGCCGATGCCCTGACAAGCTTCCACCAGGACCTGAAAACCAGGGATGAAGCCAGGGTATTTAGTGTGATTAAGATTTTTATGCATGGCCACTCAAAGAAAAACTTGGAGGTCAGATCAGAGGAGAGTGGAGAGAAAGGGACACTAATTATCATCTTATCCAACCCAGTTATTTAATAGACGAGGAAACAGAGGCCCAGAGCAGTTAAGCAATATGCCCACAGTCACAAAATTGTTTAATGAGAAACTTAGGACAAGTATCCAATCATTCCTTTCCTTGCTGCATCCCCTGTCCCTCCAGTACACAGGTGAACTTTATCCAAGAAAATTGCTGTCTTCGGTCTTAGCAAACCCCATCGCCCTCTGCACGATACCTCACTCTCCTTCCCTTTAGGTACCAACTCCTTCTTGTTTTCCATCTTCTGTTTGATTGAAACATG
The DNA here is from genome assembly GCA_008086735.1 of Cheirogaleus medius. Classification (NCBI taxonomy): domain Eukaryota; kingdom Metazoa; phylum Chordata; class Mammalia; order Primates; family Cheirogaleidae; genus Cheirogaleus; species Cheirogaleus medius. Next base: position 54,542,172 of record VBSM01003204.1, on the reverse strand, counting down.
CCTCTCAAGAAAGACAGCTTGCTTTAGTGGTAGCTCAGGTCACTCCCTTCCTGGGCATTTTTAATGGAAAGACTTACTGTAATGCAAGGTTTTTGATAGGGCACTCATTGCAGAACCTTGATAAATACTCATAAATACACACCTCCTAGGCCTGTGTGTAAAACCAGCTCAATTATGACAACATTTGGTACTTCATGCCAGGCAGGCAGAGAACATTTGTGTAGGTACATTTTCTTAAGAGGTAGACAACATGAGCGAATGTATTACTGAGAAACACTCTGTCTAGAACTCTCCAGCAAGAAAGATGCTCTGTCCGTTCCAAAACATTACTGAATTACTCTCTAAGTGAATTCCGAGATCATCAGATTCCGAAAATGTGCACTTTACAATCTGTCTTAGAATGCCTGTGTGCCACAGACACCTCACTGATTCAGAGAGAAAACAAAACAAAACATCCCCTGGTAACAAGCAGCTACTCACACACACACTTTATGGAACATATTGGAGATGGGCAAACTTTCATTCATTCAATTTATTCAACAACTGTTCAAGCATCAGTGCTGTGTCAGGCTCTCTGCAAGATGCTCTGTGTATAGCAGTGAGCAAAACAGAAAGATCTTGCTCTCTTAGAGTTTATATTCTATAGATGGGGACAGAGGAAACAAAATAAAATCACATAATTGTTGGATGGGATTCTCTGTAGAGCAAAATAATACAACAATAATGAAAAGCTATTTTATAGTATGTGGTCTAGTAGTCTAGATGAGATAACAGTTCATCAGACCTCTGGACGGATTTCAGAGAAAGGCCATGTAGATAATATGTGGGAAGAGAATATTTCAAGCAGTGGGACAGCAAATGCAAAGGTCTGAGATGAGAATGCAGTTTGCATTTTGAGGAAAGACAAGGAAGCTGCAGAGGCAGGAGAGGAGTGAGTGTGTGTGTGTGGGGGGGGAATCAAGACCAGAGGAAGAGAAGCCAGCTCTTGTGGGACCTCATAAGCCATGGTAAAGATCTTAGACTTTGCTCTATGTGAGATGGGAGAGAGGAGAAAGGGGCACAAGTAAGAGGAGAGAAAAGGGAAAAGGGGAAGATCAGCAAGATGGTGAATATCAACACTGAATGATACCACCACCCTCCTGACCTTCAACCTCTTCATTAACATTATTAAACCTGGAAAGAGCTTACCGTGAATAATTACATTTTGGGAATCTGTGGAAGCCAACTTGTACACTTAGTATGCCTTAGGTTGAAGCAGGGATAGCTCTTGAGGATGCAAGAATATGAACATATATTTATTAGATTGCTTTGGATTGCAGAAAGAGAAACTTAAACTGACCTTAATATCAAAAGAAATTCCTTAACTCATGCGACTCAAAAGTCCACCAGTATCATGAACTTCAGGCATAGTTTGATCAAGGTTCTGGATACAAGTTTGTGATTCTCTCAGATATGTGTGTTGACGCCATCCTTAGGCTGGCTCCTTTCTCAGTAGACTGACAGCTGCTGTACTCACCACGTGATTCATTCAGAAAAAAGGAGAGAGAGCTTCTCTTTTACTAAAGTCTGCAAAACTCCTGGCCTTCACAATGATCATAGTCAGCTCTACAGCTGACTATGACTTTGGATAGCTTGACCTCTTTGAGGTTTAGATGATATGCCTGGCCGATAGGAGTAGTTCAATAGATGGTAGGTCTTATAGTTACTAGTGTCATCATGATCATGGTCATCATCTTCCTCGTTTTCAAACTGAGACAAGATTATGATGCCCAGAGTGAAAAGATTAGTTAGGAAGCATTTCTTGTTCACTATTGTCTTAATATACTTGGCATGATGGAGAAGGACCATTTATACACAGATGGTTTCATACTTACTCTGCCATGGACACATTTAACTTTAATAAAATGGCCCCAGCTAGTCTTTTGTTGCTGTGGTTGATTTTGCTATTGTGGCATGTTTATAAAGCATACTAACTCTGCTTCTCTAATTATAGTGGATTAGAGCAGGGATGCACGCATGAGAGCAAAGCAACAGCCACAGAGAGGTTGGGCACCAAGATGTTCAGAAACCTTAAGAGGGAAAACGTTGCACACAGGAGTGCTTCCTATCCAGGGGCAGCAAATCCACTCCCAATAACCTCTTCTGGGGAGCATAAATGCCATATGTGGTAGTCATTGGGTGTGTTGACTGTCATTTCAGTTCTCTGTCATTCCAAACACATGGTAAAATACCAGTTTTTCACCCTCTTGAACTTAGATGTGGTTATGGACTTACTTTGACCAATGAAATTTGAGATGAAGTGATGTGTGCTACTTCTGGGTAGAGACATTGAATTGCCCAAACACTGCAGTGTCCTCCTGTCCTCTGTTGTCATAATTATGGAAAATATATTGAGATGTAGTCTCTTTCAGCCTATGTCCTTGAATGAAGAACACTAAAGTAGAGCCCATAGCCAATCTGCAACAGACATGTGGTATGAGCAGGAAATAAACTTTTGTTGTTTTAAGCCATTGAGATTTTAAGGTTTTGAAGCAAGTTCACTATGCGCTGGTTACCATGTCAATGCACTGCATTTTGAGCTGCACTTTTACCTGCCCAAGTTTGGTTAGACAGAATGCCATACACACAACAAGTTACATGTAGTGGGTTTATTACTTTCAGGTAGGCAGCAGGGACAAAATAAGCCTAGAATACATGATGAGCTGGTCCCCCACGGCTCAGGAAAGCTACCCAGGTTGGATGGAATCTTGTCTGTGCATGCCCCACTTGCACTATAGTTGAGGAACCCTGAAATGTAGCCCACCCTGTGTTTTATACCCCAGGGAACATGGGAATCACTGGGCTAAAGCATTGAAGGACGTCCTGTTTCTAGGGACAACTGGAACAGAGGCCAGGCTTTTCCAGCCAGTCCCTCATTCTCTCAATATGCTGCATTCCCAGCACATTTTACTGCTATTCTTGAGAACTATAAGTTGGAAAGGGGAGAACTGGGTTGGTCCAAAGCCACCTGGAGAATGGTCCTGCAGAAGTTGTTACTATAATATAACCTAGTTTATCCTGACATAAGATAAACAAAGATAAGTGGGTTATTTAAGTTCATGTTATTGTCCTGAGCTACAAGGAAGCACATTTCTGCTTCTTTGTGGTGTATACATTTGTATAGTCTTGGGAAAAAATAGTCCTTGAGGGATCATACTGCACTCCAGACATGGGGCCTGGAGAGAAAGATTTTGAAGTATTATGTGATGTCTTGGGCAGGCCACAAAAGGAGATGTAGCAAGAGAAACTGAGGCTAAAGTAGATAAACAATGGGGACAAACATTGGATCAAATTCCTACAACTAAATTTCTAGAGGAGGAAGCGCAGGGTTAAATACTAAATGGAAGATTGCAAGTCTCAGCCCAAATCAGTCATGAAGGGGGTTCTTCATGAGGCAAATGAAGGCACAGGTCCTGGCTACTGGAGGAGGCCATATGTAAAAATTATTGAACTGTGGGGAACTATCTTCAGCGAGTCTTAAAATACTGCCTGGGGATTAGCCAGGTCTAAATAGCACAGAAAACATTGGCCTGGCTGAGATTCAGGAAAAATATACAGATTGCAGTTTGAACTAAACATGAAGACTGAGGGGCATCAAAGATGTCATTTTCTGAAACTAGTTTTAGGCACACTGAATTTACATAGGCATATTTAAGGATGTGTGGCTTACAGTTGGTCTGCTGTAATCCAACCATAATGTCTGAGAAGGCTCATAGAATGTTTTATGCTAAAAATAACTTTAACATTAAAAGTAATAATAACAATAATGGTTCAAGAAGGTTTTAAATATTTTATTGGATCTGTGTCACACTTCTCTCTCCACACTCTTGAGTGGATTTTCTGGTTTACTTAGCTATAGAATCAGATAGGAGATAGCAGGAGGACAACTTAAAGGGGACAAAATAGTAGAAGAATGAGAGAGGAATTGGTGACCAGCGTTTTCTGAAAAGGAACACTTTGTGGTTCAGAATGAGAATCCAAGGTCACTCCAAGTTCAATTATCCTTCTGCCAGATATCCTTTAACCATAGGGCACCACCTCTGGGACAAAAGAAACAAAATATAAGATACTGTCTATGCTTAAGTACAGAAGAAGATCCCCATGAGAAAAGGCTGGGGCTGTCTACATATTCAAGAATATTTGTGGTTAAGTTACCAATGAGTAAATAGTCCTCCCAGAGTGAATAACATCTATAATATGGGGCAACTCATTGTCTCCAGATACTAACACACCACTATAGTACACACAGCCAATGCCAATTATCACTGAATTTTATAGGCAACAAGTTGAATCTCGCCGTGTGTGCCTCTTTTTAGTTATCCTCCTTTTTAATAGAACATTCTCCACTGTTACTCACTGCTTTCCACATTTCTCCAAGGTTAAGTAGAGCCTAAGATTGAGCACATGGACCCTGGGACCAGACTAGCTACATTCCAATTCTGATTTGTCTACTCACCAGCTATGTGACCCTAGGCAGGTGAGTTACCTTCCTTCCTTCACCTCTAAAGCAGGAATGAGGATTAACAGGGTATACTAGAACCTGCTATCTTCCTCATTCTAATCATACAGGTGAAAAAAACAGATGAGGGAGGCTTATTATTAGAATTTAGTTAATTTATGTAAAGAAACCACTCAATACCTGGCACATAGTAAATCTTTAACGTGTTAGTTGTTACCATAACAACTGTCTTTTTCAAAATCTGAACTTGCCTTCCCATTTCTTCTGAGGCAGTGGTGGACAAAGTAGGGACAGTGGGGTCAGAGACTTGGTTTGCCACTTGCTAGATCATGACCTTGGTTCAGTCCCTCCTACCACGAGATTCGTTTCTTTTTCCATCAGATATTCATGGTAGCAACACTATCTGCCGCACAGTAGATACTCGATAAATACTTTCTTCTTTCTTCCTGCTTGATTCACAGACCTCTTATAACAAAGAGGCACTCCACATGAACTTGTTATTGGAAAAGGAACCTCTTTTCCGTGTTCACTAAGAAAAAGTGGGTAATAGTGAAAGTTTCTAGCTAAGAGAAAGTATTTAATGGGAATAAAAGCCCCAAATGTCTTCTTTGTTCCTGACAGCAAGAGAGATAAGGGGGAGGGGTTAAAGAGCAGTTAATGACAAAAGGTAACATCGTCACTTGGAACTCTTTACTTTTGGACACAGAATTTCAAAGTATGGACTTGCTTTGTTGTCTTCTTTGTAAAACGCTAAAGTACCAGAAGGAGATGAGAATAAATAAGAGATCAGAGACACAGTTCCTTTGTCTAAACAGTCAATAACCATGTAGTGTAATACACTGTCACATAAACTCCCGACGAGGTGAAGACATATAGTGTGGCCAAGAGATAAGAGGAGAAAGGGAAGGAACATTTCACCTTGTATAAAAGATTCATGAAGTTTAATCAGAGGCTACATGAGCCTCTACACTTGATCAGAGTATAAAACATATAAAAAGGACTATGCCTATTTAACTCCAGGGAAAGGAACAGCAAAGACTTAATGAGAAGATATATTATTCCCCAAAGCAAGAAACAGTTAGACAATTATAATACTCATTTATTTATATGATGATGCCAGTTGCATATGAAGCAAAGTGCCATAGCATTTAGCATAATTTCATAAAATTCAAATTGTAATACTAATTAACATGAATAACCACAAGCATAAATAACCAACTAATTTATAGAGTCTTTTTGGGGGGAGGTGACTCAAAATCCAGGAATCTTAATTCTTGGTAGCAAATGTTGCAACAGAGATGTGAGCAAGCTTCCGGGACATTGATAAAGGACTCTCAGGCTAGACCTGGAGGCCGAAGGTGCCTCTTCCTTCATTAAGTTGAGAACTTGCTCCTCTGAATGTCACTTCGAAATATATGTACTAGAGGGTGTATCTGTGAAGAAATAAAATAATTAATAAATCCTAAGAGAACAGGGAGATGTTAATTCTTCTCCTAACAATATAAGACTTTTCTCGGTAAAGGTTTGTTATTCTTGATATTCATTTGGTTTGGCTTTACTAAGCTGCTTGCCAAAAGGGCAGAAACCAAATCTTTCCTGCATTCTATTCCCTTATTATAAGATGCCTAAAACCGTACAGCCCCCCGGGGCACTTTATAAATGTTTATTGGAGCCAGAGGGATTGAATCACACATAAGCATTCTGCTTATCTTATAAGAAATTATTCTGATCTCATAACAGCTCTTAGCCCAAGGTGTAACTTAACTTTTCTAGTGTGGTGTGTACTCCAGAAATTGGCAGCCTAAAGGATTAGGTGTAAATGAGACCAAGGTAACATCTGGGAATGGTGGCCATCTGGTTCAAAGAAAGTGAGACCGGTTATTGGGCTGGGGAAAGTTGATTGGTTCCAGACCCTCTGATCTTACTATGTATCTCTCATCTATTGGAATTCTACAGCAACTTCCACACAGCAAGCGTGCTCACAGCTGCATGGAGTCCTGGACCAATGGTCCTTGACAACTTTGGACCATTTAGCTAAAAGAACAGTGTGCTTAATCCAATGTCCCAGGATCCCGTGGCCCATTAGCCATTGGTTTCCAAGACTCAAGTTCTGTAATGGAATAATAGTCAGGAAAGTTCACCAGGGATCCTGCAGAAAAGGATAAATTCATCAAGGTAAGGCTATGAGAGAAGTATGGTTTAAAACTTTCAGATCTATGGACATGGCAGAAAAAAGGTATCTACGCCTGCCAAGATATCTTTATGACCCTCCTTCCAAAAATTACCTTGTTCTTCTTTTCTTCTTTTACTCCGAATCAGAGGTAAACTCTATCAGACTGGACACCTCTATATATATATTTTGAATAAATATATTGAATATTTATACTATAAATATATTCAATATTTATACTTCTCTCTGTTCTGTCCTGAAATGGAAGTATGTTAAATAATATACCTGCATCTACATTCATAGAAGCCAATGTAATGCCCTAAATGTAAAATAAAAGAAAAATATGAGGAATGTAAATAATAAAATATTATGTTTGAAAATATACACATTTTAGGGTGCATGTAAATTCTAAGACATACTTATACCTTTATAAATAATCAACACAGGCCTACAAATGCAGATCAATACAGGTGTTTACTTTGGTCACTCAAATATCACAAGTGGATTTGCTATTGGTGATAGGATTTTTCTGAAATGGTGAGCCATTCTTAGTAAATATCCAACAATATACAGATAATTTTTCCTCAACTTGCAAGGTAGCTGCATTCCTAGTAAATCCAACATATTAAAACTAAGAAAAAATACATCATTTTTATATTTTAAATGGAGTTAGGGTCTAGGCTTGCTTAATTTGAAACAGTCGTTTCATCTATACGGATATCTGGCAAGACAGAAATTTGAGAAATTTGTGGAAGATGTGAAGAAATTCTTCATTGGGAGGGATCATTCCATACATTATATAAGAATTTGCATCTTTGACCACATCCACCCTATTCCAGTAGTGGTCCCTACTCTATAAACCCACTATTATTGTGACAACCAAAAATTCTCTCTCAGATTTCCCCAACAGCCTAAAATATAGTTGTGTTCATCCAAGAGGTCAGAAAGCAAATGCTACAATGGGATTAGACATGTAAGAGATTTATCATGAGGGAAAATTGGGAGGGAACAGGAGGAGGCTGGGAGTACTGTCTAACCTTGATGTTAGGTGTGCCCCCTAAGAGGAGGGAGGGAAGGAAGGAAGGAAAGAAGCTCTTGGACTGTAGTTCAGTTTTATAAAATTTTTCACTAGGTGAACAGGAGGCTAACGTTGCCTATCAGAGGAGTCTGAGTCCCATATCTGTCAGGACTGTGCCTTCTCCAGATTTCCTGCCAAACTCAGTCATCAGCTGGAAACAGCCCATGCAGAGCATGGGCTTGGCACAAATCTAATGGTGAATTTCAGAGCATAGACCCCTGCAGCAGGAGACCTGAGAGGTTCATTTTCATGGCTGCCACTGGTGTTGTTCTTCTCTAACTACCTAACTTTACCTGCATTTCAGCTCAAATTCCATTCTCTACAAAAATATTTCCCTAAACACTTTTGATCCATTCTACCATTGACATTAAGTATAAATAACTGAGCTTGGCATTCGTAAGTTTAACACATATAATTACAAGCAACTTTGAGCAACCTGGAGAGGTTCACAATGGGTAAATAATTTGAAATCTGAGATTTTGTTTTAAATGCTAAGAACTGTGAGGTATATAGCTAATGACTGAATCTAGCTAACTACTCATCATCCATATCTTGTCTTTCTTTGTGAACTCAGCAACTGTAGTGTGAAACTTTTTTTTGAGGATAGATTTTTTCCAAAATGAAACGTGGTGCCGATAATGAGAGTAAAAAGTGACTAAAGAGTTAGAAAGAAGTCATTGTACTTAGCCAGAAATAGCCAGAAATGGTTATATTATATATGATTTTTATCCCATATAGAGAAAATTACTTATATCTGGAAGTGCCATTTAAACATTTTTGACTGTATTTTATGAAAGGAATTATGTGATGTATGTATTTGAGAATGCAAGAAAGTCTTCAGACATAATTCTTAGGAATATCAAGTCTTTTATGCTACCTAAGCTATGATATATTTAGTGTCTTGTCTTGGCTGTACAGATAGAGTGTGACTTCCCAAAAGTAGGTACTATCTTATTACTCCATAGTTCCTAGCATGTACCTTTTTCCAAATAATGTACTGGTCAATAACATCTAAAATTTTCAGGTACAAATGTAGCTCACACAGCTTACAGGAAATAAATGGTAAAATGGCAAAATGAACTGTAGCAGCCAGGGTTGATGTTTGTTTCTGCTCCAGGTTCAACCTAAATGCCAATATGAAAGTCACTTTTTCCATGAAAAGTAAGTAATTTATGATCCCTCCCTCATCGCTATAGTATGAGCCACACCTAGAGGCAGCTGACAAGGGGGTGCTCAAAGAGGAAAAGAAAGTTTGCAGGTATGTGGTTGAGAACGAAAAGCCACTTCTTGGATACAAATTTGTTGTCACAAGGCATTTACTAGATAGTGTTAGAGGAAAGTGACCACTGTTAAATAGAGTAGATAGAGCTTCTTATTTAAAGATAATTTGAGATTTTTGAAAATGCAGATTGGAAATCTTGGACCTTGATATGGGTAAGTGACCATGGCCATACAGACTCCCATAGGGCACAGCACATAAAGAGGACACAAAAAAGGAGAAACAGAACCTGGACCCAAGAGAGATCCAGTCGGGCCATTCTCTGAGCTGCACCCTTCGAGGAATTCACCTGGGGTCACAGGGATGAGGAATTGGAAATGTACAATCAGAATTCCATTAAGCAGTGCAGGTTGCGGGGTATAGTTACGCTGAAGTCAGTGGATGCCATTTTCATTTCATGTAGAAGGCTGAATAATTCTCGGTTAAAGCATTCCTCCAGGTATCGCCATAGATAAGGGACACACCTGGTGTACCCTATCTGACTATTGTAGTCAGGATGCTGATACTCAGATTGGGCCGATTCAAGCAAAGTACGTTCCCCTAGCGAATGCTACTTTAGTAAAGTTCTTTTCTGTATGGGTGTACCATTTGTTATGCTAGTTTGAATGGAAGCAGACAAATCATCTTTTTTCCAAAATGATTCAGTAGACCAGTACTAAGTGGTGAGGTTTTCTCTAAACTGTAAGCTTTGCAATAGAAGACGCTGTCCAAGTACATTTTATAATTCTCATAGCACTTAATAATCTGCCCAGTATATTATTTAATTAAATATTTGATTATAATAAAAACAATAGGAGGGAGAAATAATTGAATTATGCATTTGGATACCAGCCTTGTAAAACTTTTAGGCCCTTTAGATGTCAAATCATTTGTATCTAGGATCCCCTTAAGCGTGTTTTTTGGCCATGAGTATTTAGTCTTTAGCTTATATAAGAACATCATTTCAAAACTGAAAGGAGGAAAACCAAACAGTCCCTTCAATTTATAAACTACTTAATCAGATTAACTCAAGAAGAAAAGCATGTTGTTATTAAAGAAATGACTTTCCTAAAAAAATACTTTTTAGTTGCTCTTAATTTCATGATTTTTTGTACAGTTTTCATTGTACTGCATGATTATTAAGGTTACAGCATTGTTCTTTTCCTTTGATAAAGGGAGCAGAGTATGATGAGATGTTAGATTCCCATGTGGCTCTATGTGGCTCATACCTTTTTTCATTGTAATTGTGGTTAGAAGCATTTTAAAGTCAGTGGTGGACAAATGCAAACCACTATGTAGTTGTAATAGATTTCAGAGTCCAACAGGTACTGCTTAATGATCTAGCCTCTCCATCCAAAGATGATAGCAACCCCACATCTGAGGCAGCGTCCTCCTCTTAGCTTCTCTGGAGAAAGATCTTTATTCACAAGCTACGAAAGATCCTGTTTCTGGTTATTTCTGTTTGTATTTTGTTAGCTGTTGGCAGGTTTCCTATATTGTGAGCAATGAGAACATCCCCAGGGCAGGAGCCATGTCATAGTCACCGTTAGCTCCTGCAGCACATGGCAGAGTACCTGGCACAGTAAACATGTGTTGAATTCAGTTGAATCAAAGGATGGCAATAAAGTCATTGCCCTTCCAGAATATCTATGAATCAGAGAAATTTCAAGTCTTTGGTGTCTTTTGGAGGTTTATCAAAGATGGGTGATATTTTTGGAACCCAGGCTCTCCTCTGGAGTTTGGAACAGAGAGTCACTTGCTGGACTGACTTTACGCAACCTTCTCACACACTGGATTTGGAGCATGTTGTGGGAAATGTATGGATTCTGGAAGGGCAGGTCACATTCTGCTATTAGAAGCACAATAGAGTTGAGGCGATAGTTGTAACTGGCTTGCAGTCTGTAGTTCTCTAAAGAAAGAAAACAGTAATCTCGGTATAGTGGAAAATGCCATAACTTTGGCATCTGCCAGAGATAGACATAAATTTTAGTACTTAGGTGTGTGACCCTTAAAAATAAAGATAAGTTATTATATCAATTAGGAATTTTGATGTTGCCCATAACAGAAGTCCACCTCAAACTGGTTTAAACCCAAAGGAAATGTATTGGCTCAAGTATCTTAAGTCCAAGGGAAACCCAGGGGTTTAAACCTTATACTTGAGTATGATTTCCCTGAATCCTTTATTCTTCCTTCCTCTGTGTGATGGCTTCATCCGGAGCTGAATTTCCTCAAGGTATAAAAGTGGCTGCAGGAACCGCAAGCCTCATTCCTCATATTACCATACTGCCAAACCAGTCGAGGAGAGGACACTCTTCTTTCCCAGAAGTCTGAACATTTTGTTTCCTTGAGTCTCATGGACTCTGATTGGAATACTTTTTCATCCCTGAACCAATCACTATGCCAAACAGAGTATTGTGAGCTGGACTGTGTCTCCTCCCAAATTTCTGTACTGAAGCACTAACCCCCAGTGACCATCTTTGGAGATAGAGCTTTTAGGGAGATAACTAAGGTGAAAAGAGATCATCCGGGAGGGCTCTAATGTACCATGACTGGTGTCCTTGCAAGAAGAGGACATTAGGACAAGCACAGAGGGAGGACAGTGTGCAGACAAAGGGGCGAAGATGGTCATCTACGAGCCACAGAGAGAGGCCTCATAAGAAACCGAACCTGCTAACGGCTTGATCTTGGACTTCCAGCCTCCAGAACTGTGATAAAATACATTTCTGTTGGTCAGGCCACCCAGTTTGTGGTATTTTATTGTGGCAACCATAGCAAACTAATACAGGGAGACAGGACACACTGTCAGACCCTAATTCTACATATGGGAGTGTGGCAAACTGTCGCGCGCCCCTCGCCAGCAAGGACCACGCAACACTTGGAGTTCTTCT